>CM064496.1:13863600-13991311 GCA_032716605.1 Paralithodes platypus | reverse complement strand
CTGAATGTTTTGAAGTAGGTAATAGGCTACAATGACGATGGTAAACTTTTAAAGTGAATTCATGAACATATGATATGTGTGTGCTCCATTATGTGTCATTTGAGTGGCCTAATGCCTCAAAAAGGGGACTTTGGGACTTCTTGAAATTCGGACCATCGGGTGAATTCGGATTTGGCCTCAAATTGAAAAATTCGGACTATTGGGAGATTCGAATCATCGGTCGTCGGATTAACGGACTTTTACTGTATATCCATGGGCACAGGCGTGCTACTCATTAATTCATCCAAATCCATGTCTAAGTCTGAGAGTGGCACAGTGTCTACAGTGCTCCACGAGGTGCTAGCAACTGAGGAAACACTTGGGAGGGAGGTGGTGCTAGCAAGCGACACACCACTGGTAGCAGACGAAGTACGAGGTCTGGGAGGAGCAGAGGGTACAAAAAAGGAGCTGATTTTCTGTTGTTTTTTCCGATCAAGGTGTGCCCTCTGAATATGGAATCGACCATTACGGAGTGGTTCGTATAGGGACTGCAACTTTGAGTCATCTACTTGAGTCAGATACTGAAGAATGGTGTCAAAGGAGTCCAGGGCATGCGAGACTGATATCTTGGGCCCCCCCTCTGTCTCTTCGTCCGACTCATCCTGGGTCTCTTCCTGGGCTACCCCCAACACCTCGGCTGCAATTTGTTCGTCAGTCTTATGCTCGTGTCCAGGTAGGTCTCTGTCCTCTTGCAGCCAGTCGTCAACTTCTTCTTCGGGGAGGTCACCCTGGTTACCCTGGTTCAAGAGGTTCCTGAAGTCATCTGCCCCAAACCCTTCAAAACCCGGATCTTGCACCTTCGGGATATTTAAGACCTTGGTCCAACCATTCCTCAGTGTGTTGAAAGACACTTCGCGCCACGACTCTGCCCAATTGTAGATGCAGTCTTTCAGGGTATACTGCTTCAGTTTTTGTAGAGATTTCTTTCCGCGTGTATCCACATAACCTTCTTCGTCCATCCCATCTTCTATGATGACAAGGCATTGTTCCAGGAACTTCCTCTTGTATCACCTTCTGCAAGCTTCAATTATTCCTTGGTCCATAGGCTGAATAACACTTGTGGTATTAGGAGGCAGGAACATTGTCTTAATTTTGCCGTTTGCACTCTCCAGTTTCGTGGTACAAGGGTGGGCAGGTGCGTTGTCGAGCAACAAAATGGCAACTGCTTCGTCATAGGGTACACCATACACTCGATTCTGGAACGAGCGAACGTCGGGTACAAATCTCTTGTGAAAGAAATCCTCGGTGATGACCTGGTTAAACCAAGCTTTCTTTGATACATAATAGTCGACTGGGAGTTGCTTGGTAATGATGAGGTCCTTAACCCTCCAGCCCCGGGGGCTATAGCTTACGACTGTGCTCCGGTACCGGGTGTTTTGACGATCTTTGGCCTATGTTAACTACTCTGTAAGTCAATGAATATGTCATGTAATGTTGTGAATAAAAAAGAATAATGTTCCACAAACCTTCCTCTGTCGAATGGCGTTGAGTAGAGGTCTCTAGCCCCTCTGGTTGCATAATGGTGAGCGCGGGAAGACGAGTGCTTTTCGGCGGCAAATTCTTCCCGCGTTCGGACGCGTCGCCCCGGCCATGGCTACGACGCACCTAGCCGCTCGCCGCGCCAAAGTATTTATCTCCCTTAGACGATTTTAGTGTTTGATATGAGAATGTGATGTTTATTTGATATTTTCTAGTTATTTTGAGGCCAATTATATAAAATATGTTTATTAGGGTATCACTGTCACTGATATTGCTAATTTTCACTCGATACCGTACATTTTATTAGTAATTGAGGTAGCTTATTGTTGTATTAGGCACTGATTATTCGTTATCACAGGTGTTTATTATACTTTGGCCATCAAATATTAGGTCTTGTGTCACTTTCACTTTGACAAATATGCTTTAGAGAGTGTCACTGTCACTGATAATGCTCATTTTCACTCGATACCGTACATTTTATTAGTAATTGAGGTAGGTTATTGTTGTATTAGGCACTGATTATTCGTTATCACAGGTGTTTATTATACTTAGGCCATCAAATATTAGGTCTTGTGTCACTTTCACTTTGACAAATATGCTTTAGAGTGTGTCACTGTCACTGATAATGCTCATTTTCACTCGATACCGTACATTTTATTAGTAATTGAGGTAGGTTATTGTTGTATTAGGCACTGATTATTCGTTATCACAGGTGTTTATTATACTTTGGCCATCAAATATTAGGTCTTGTGTCACTTTCACTTTGACAAATATGCTTTAGAGAGTGTCACTGTCACTGATAATGCTCATTTTCACTCGATACCGTACATTTTATTAGTAATTGAGGTAGGTTATTGTTGTATTAGGCACTGATTATTCGTTATCACAGGTGTTTATTATACTTTGGCCATCAAATATTAGGTCTTGTGTCACTTTCACTTAGTTATATGATTTGTAAACGTTTTATATACAATTTATTGTGTCTTTTTTCACTGATTTATATATTTCTATAGGTTCTAATCATATGAATGTCACTTGGTATATACATATGTGTCACTTTCACATATTATTATGGTGTAATTGTATTTGTATCAATGTTCTCATAATACATGACTTTGTATTACAATACATTGGTTTTCTTCCACTTTTTGCCTTATATAATTATAGTGTACATATTGTCATTTTATTTGGCAATTTCAGTATGATTATTAGAACTCCAGCTTGGAGTGGTAATCAAAGAAGCAATCTACAGCACAGAGTGCCACCTTGCACTCCACACACTCCAGGGTTGACTTTTTACCTGACCTCGGCTTCACCCTGCTGTTGTAGCAGACATGGCACCGCTTCTGCTGTGTTCTTCCGGATTCATTCTGAGGCAGGGAACCAAGCCTGTGCCTAATCAAGTATTGAGCAGACTGCAAGCGGTCAATAACGGCGGGCCCAGGATGTGCCACTGCCCTCTGTGGCATAGCATACTTCTCCAGGAGCTCCGTCAACACCTGCTTTTGGAACCTCCGCAGGCTATTGAACTTCATGGGTGTGTTCACATTCCGAAGCTTGTATATGTTGTAGGCATTCAGAACTGACATGTCCACCATATGCAGAAAGAACTTTTTGTACCATCTGCACGAGGTACGCAGGCAGTCAATGAAGCCTATCTGCATGTCGGACTTGTTCACCAGCCTCATGTTGATGTTGTAGTCCAGGACAGCATCGGGCTTGGTCACCCTGGCCTGGGTGCGGCGATCCACCTTGCCAGTCTCCACCATTTCCCCCTTGTGGATGGTGGTCAGGAGGTTGACCTTCCGCTGGTCGTGCCAGTGGATAGCCAGAATGGGCCCCGACTTCTTCTTGAACACATCACCTTTTTTGGTCTTTGGAGGGAAAGGTGGCATGCCCTTCCTTTTCCCTCGTACTGTGCCTACAGTCCCCGTCTTGCGCTCATGCAGGTACTGTGAGAGAGTGGGGGACGTGTAATAATTGTCCGTGTAGAGGACGTGATTCTTATGAAAGTAGCGGTCCATCATGGCTTGCACCACTGCTCCGCCAAAGCCAATGAGGGGGTCCACAAGCAAGTCCCCTTCCTTCCCGCTGTAGACCAGGAAGTCCAGGACATAGCCAGTTTGGCAGTCGCACAGCACAAAGAATTTTATGCCAAAGCGATGTCTTTTTGAGGGGATGTACTGCCGGAAGCTGAGTTTTCCCCGGAACAGCACAAGAGACTCGTCAATGACGACCTTGCTGAAGGGCTTGAAGTAGGAGGTGAAGCGTTCTCGCATCATCTCATACAACGTCCTAATCTTCCACAGCTTGTCTGGGAGGTGGACGTCAAGGTTGGTGACAAGATGGAGCGCTGCGAGGATATCAAGGTACCGGTCGCGAGACATATATTTCCCGAAGGCAGGGGTGGATATCAGATCATTGGTGATCCAATAGTCAGGCAACCTATGCTTCTTGACATGAGGCATTAGCATGGTGAGTGCCAGGAACACCATGAACTCTTTATGAGTCACTGGGGTCCACTGCCTCATGTGGCCCTTGGTCACCTTTCCCAAAAAGTGGACCTGGAATTGGTGCTGCTTATTTGTCTCTTTGACAACATAGCCTACCACCTCCTCATCAAAGAAGGCCTCAAACAGTTCGTGTGGTGGAGCATTGGGGCCTGCAGGAAAATTGGGGGTAACGCCTGAACCCTCCAGTACCTCATCAAAAGCTGGCACATCAGGGTTGTATGCATCCTCATCAACTACGTCTTGCCACTGAAAACACGTAGAATGGGTCTTGTCTACGCTGACGAGGAGCTCCAGCTGGTGGCCCAGCACGCCCACGGCCAACTCGGGAGGCGCGCGCCCTAGGGCGGCGAGGGCGGCGGCCAGGGCGGTGGGCAGCACGACGGGCAGCACGACGCCGGGCCAAGCGGATGGGTCGAGGGTCGTCGATGTCCATATAGTCATCGTCAGAGTGGTCATCTTGCCCTGACGGTGGACCTATGTAATCATGGCCAGAGTCTTGAGAGAGGTGCCCTTCATCATCAGTGGCCCCCACATAATCTGGCGGGGAACCAGTGATGCGTGGGCGGCGTGCGGGTGGGCGAGGTGGGGAAGGAGTGGCAGGTGAGGCTGTGTCCCCCCGAGGTCCCGGGCTCCTTGGCCTGCGACGAGTGACCGAAAGCAATGTTTCACTGTCACTAGGCCCAGGTATTGGTGATGCGAGCTCAAAGACTTCTTCAGGAAGACATGTTGAAGGCGGGAGAGGTGGGGAGGACCGTGGGGAAAGTTGCGGGGACGTATGGCTGGGGCCGGCCGGGGTGGACGCCGCGGGAGCCTCGAACAAAACTCTCTTACTTTTCTTAATTTTCTTGGTATATTTCCTACCTTTCCCCTTTTCGGCAGCAGTATGTCTCCTGTCGGGGGACCTAGGAGGCAAATAGGCCGAAAGTTTGGGGTCCTCATCCCTTGGCAATGGTGGGGGTGGTGGGGAAGAATGCGGGGCATCCGGGTCATCTTGGGTGGCGTGGGTAGATAAGGGAGACAATGGCGGACGAGAAGGGTCACCACGCTGACCCTCACTCACAGCCTCATCCTCACCAAGTAGTTTTGCTTGTTCCCTAGCTGCCGCGGCCGTCCTTCTCAAGTATTTTCTGCTTATACAAATGTAGCTTGAAAGGCGATTTACCTTGGGAAGGGCTTGGCGTCGTGTCACTTAAGCGAAATTTGGTGAGTGACCTTGAACTCTCCCACTCGCTCACTCTCTCAAGTTCACTGTCTTTAGGTAAACCAGCTTCCTCAACAACTGGTACATCACCTTCATCACTGTCATGTTCTCTCGCAAATCCCAGGAATTGCTCTTCTTTATCACTCTCATGGCCATAATCACTCGACTTATAATTACTGGAGTCGTCACTGACTTCATCATCAACATTATGCTTGGCATCAGCTCGCTCATAAAGTCTCAATGTCGTCTCAATACCTCCGGGAGATAACACATTTAGGCGATGGCGTCGGGGTAAGGCGCGACGAACAAGCAAGGGCGTCGTAGGAAGCACGGTATCGGACACAGCGGAATCACTATTTGGCGTACTGTCCATGATGGCGTCGGGGTAGATACTGTTGCTGTGGCGGAGTTTACGCCTGGTGGCGCCACCTACCGTCCCACGATACCGAAAACGTACGCGCGGCATTCGAAAGCACGCATGCAAGCAATGGGCGTTCAAGAGCCCTTCCGGGTTGCGCGGGCCGAGGTTGTTATGGGCGTTCAAGAGCCCATCCGGGTTGGAGGGGTTAATTACTCTCGGCTTCTGAGATTTGCCGACGATTGTAGGGGTCACACGGTGGCTTGCGTCGGCATTAGCGCAGCAAAGCACTGAAATGCGCTCCTTCACAGTTTTGTGGCCAGGTGTGGACGTGATTTCTCGGTGGGCCTGTGTGTTGGAGGGTAGAGAACGCCAATATAAGCCAGTCTCGTCACCGTTATAGAGCTGCCAATGTTGAAGGTGTTCCTCAGTTATAAGGGCGTTGAAGCGATCAGTGAAGGGTTCTATGGCCGAAGTATCGGCGCTTAAGATTTCACCACAAATACTCCTGTTTGAGAGGCCATGGCGGTTTCGGAACCTCCACAACCACCCCTCGCTAGCCTTGAAGTCTTGGTGATGAAGATGCTAGCCGAAACGTTCTGCTGCATGCTGGATCTCTATGCCTCTCACTGGTACGCCCTCAGCACGAAGTTGTTGGTACCACACAGACAACAGCTGACTCGAGAGGAAGCGGTCCACAGGCTCCAGCTGATTTCTACTTACATGGTTGCAGGCGGGAGTGAGCTATATTCTATCTCTTATTCATGTGTAAAGGGGACTCCAGGGATTAGGATGATGATAAAAAACAAGTAAACTTCGGCTGGCAAGTGAGAAATTAGTGACTAATACTATAGGGTGTGAGTGAACAATCCGAAGAGACCGCACAATATTGTTGTTTTCGGCGCGGGAAGTTCTCGGCTCAGTATGGTGGGTAAAAGTATATGGCCTATGTAAGTATGACCCAGCACAAGAGGCAAGATATTTGGTTCCAACTTCAAGAGGAAATAGGTGGGGAAGATGGTGAATGAAGGTGACGAGGGGGCTGAGGGGGGAGGGGTGATAAAGGCGGGAGTGACGAATCGGAGGGAGAGCCGGATTTTCCCGGTTTCATGACAACATGGACAACTGAGGACACTGGAAAATTTTGCTTCATGCTGTTGAACAAAATCAAGAACTTGGAGGACCGAGTGACAGGCTTGGAGATAGTTAAGAAGGAAATTGTTACAGAGAATAGTGAGGAGTTGAAGAACAGGTTGGAGTTAGTGGAGAGAGAAAAGGCAGTGATAATGACTAGGCTAGACACCAGTATCTCTGAAGGTAAATATGCTTGGGGCATGACTAGAGACCAAGTGGTAAAAGATTTAGACAGTGTAAGGAAGGCACACAGTGACGAATTCAGGAAGATATTGGATGAACAGAAACAGCAAGATGTTAGGATAAAGGACCAGGTAGAAAGTATGGTTAAGCAAGGCATCCACGAAAACTCTCAGGCCATCCAGGAAGAAAGTCGTAGGGCTAACTGCCTCATAATATCAGGGGTGGAAGAAAAGGAGGAACTAGCCTGGACAAAACGAAAAGAGCAGGATGAAGGTCGCATCAACAAGATTCTGGAATCTATTAAAGATGAGGAGGACACCTGGAAGGAGGAAATATCAGACATGTTTAGGCTGGGAAAATATACAAAGGAATACAATAGACTGGTAAAAATCGAATTTAAGTCAAGAAGGACATGTGATGAAATCATGGCAGTAGCGGCTAGGCTAAAAGGGTTAGAGGGTAAGGACAAAATCTACATCAGGCGAGACTTACCAGAAGAAGAGAGAAAGAAGGAGGCTGAACTAAGGAAAACCGCCAAGGAGGAAAATAGCAAGAGGACAGAACAAGAAAAGAATAATTTTTTTACGGAGTAAGAAAGGGGAAGATTATGAAACTTTCGGTAAAAAGAAACTAAAAGTAAAAGAGGGTAGGGAACAGACCGCCGCAGATAAGGGGCTTGGAGCAGGTAATGGGGGACTAGAAAGTATAAGGATTCTATATAGCAATGTCGATGGGCTAATCTCTAAGAAACTAGAACTAACAGACTTACTCAATACTAAGAAACCAGAAATAGTATGTCTCACTGAGACAAAACTAAGAGAAGACCTCGATATAAATTTGCTAGGATGGTCTGAATACAGGATTTGGAGGAGGGACAGAAAATTTCGACATGGAGGTGGAGTGTGCATCCTTACTAGGAAAGATTTGATTGTGTCTGAGATAAAACTAGTAACTTCAACAGCAGAAGTTTTAGCAATAGAGATTGGTGGAAACGAAAAAATAGTGGTGATAGAAGCGTATGTACCTCCCAAGACGAAGACATGGGGTAAGGAGGAGCATAGCCTAATGCGTAAGGAAATAATTAGTGTGCTAGGAAATATCTTGGCTTCAAAGGATGAAATAGTCATGTGTGGGGACTTTAACTGCAAGGAAGTGAATTGGGAAGATCTTGAAGCCGGAGCAGGGGATGAAAGTTGGAGCTATGAATGTTTAAGTATGGCCATGGAAAATTCTATATACCAACATGTAAAAGAGTCAACAAGAGTAAGGGGAAGTGATCAACCAGCTAGATTGGACCTTCTATTCACAAGAAGGGAGGAGGAGGTTCAAAGTATTCAGTACCTATGCCCACTAGGAAAAAAGCGACCATGCAGTTCTAGACATAGACTTACTATTGAAGTATAATCTACCCAAGGGAAGGGAAAAGCACAAGGAAAATCACTGGATGTATTCCAGAACCGATTTCGAAGGACTACGGGATTTTTTCAAGTCACAAAATTGGGATCAGGTGTTATCTGAAAGTGAGGTAGACAAAAAACTCAAGGCATTCATGGAGATCTATGATACTGGTATAAAAACTTTTGTCCCTAAGTACATTAATAAAAGGAAAAAAAAGTAATCGCAAAGTATGGTTTAACCGCGAATGTAGGCAAGCACAGGAAGCAAAAAACAAAGCCTGGAAAAAGATGAGAAACTGGGATTCGGAAGATAACAGGCAAAAGTATAAAGAGGAGAGAAACAAATACACAGAAATTAGGAGGAGGTCAGAGGCAAACCATGAGAAAGGGATAGTGGAGAACTATGAAAAGAATCCAAAAATGTTTTTCAAGTTTGTAAACGGCAAAAGGAAGATAAAAGCCACGATCGTAAAGATTAAAAGTGGAAACAGAATCATAGAAGAGGATACAGAGATTGCGGAAGAACTAAATAGAAATTTTGCATCAGTATTTACAAAAGAAGGAGAATTCATTGCACCAGAAACCAATGAGATAGGTACAGAGGAAATGCCAGAAGTCACATTTAACAGACCAGAGCTCATAGACAAAATGAGTAAGGTGGATCCAAACAAAGCCGCTGGACCGGACGGAGTATCAGGCTGGATTATTAAAGAAAATGCTAAGGAACTGAGTATACCGTTATATGACATAATGACCAAATCATTGGACACAGGGATAGTACCTACAGAATGGAAAAGAGCAAACATTATTCCTATATTTAAGGGAGGAAGCAGAGATAAACCACTGAACTATAGACCTGTATCACTATTGAGCATCCTCATGAAGATTCTGGAAGGATTAATAAGGGACAAATGGGTGAACTACCTGGAATCCAAAAGATTAATTACTGACCGACAATTTGGATTCAGAGGAGGCAGATCATGTGTAAGCAACTTGTTAAGTTTTTACTCTAGAGTAATAGACACAGTGGACAAGAGGGAAGGATGGGTAGACTGTGCCTACCTAGACTTTAAAAAGGCATTTGACAAAGTTCCACACAAGAGATTGCTGTGGAAATTAAAACATGAGGGAAAAGTAGGAGACAAACTGCTGAAATGGATGGGGCGGAAGACAGATGAGAACAACAGTAAGGGGGAAATCGTCAAACTGGACTCAAATTATGAGTGGGGTACCACAAGGATCTGTCCTAGCCCCAATCATGTTTCTAATATTTGTAAATGACTTACCTGAGGGACTAACAAGCTACATGAGCATGTTTGCGGACGATGCTAAGCTGCTTAAAACGATCAGAACCCAGGAGGATTGCCTTGAGCTCCAAGCAGATTTGCAAAAGATCCATGAATGGAGCATCAAATGGAATATGGAGTTCAATGCAGGGAAATGTAAGACTCTAGAAATGGGTAAAAGCAAGTACAGACCTAGAAAAGATTATAAACTAGGAAACGAAGTGATTCCCAAAGCAGAAAAAGAAAAAGACTTGGAGATAGAATTTAAGGATAACATGTCTCCAGAAAGCCACGTAAATAAGATAGTGAGAGAATCACTAGCACTATTGGCAAATATCAGGATGTCTTTCAATTATCTTAATGAAAACACCATGAAACAAATAATAACGGCAATAATAAGACCCAGGATGGAATATCCATCTGTAGTGTGGTCCCCTCACATGAAGAAACATATCCACAAAATTGAGAGGGTACAGAGAGCAGCTACGAGGATGATCCCAGGTTTGGAAAATTTGGAGTACCAAGAGAGGCTCGAGAGATTGAATCTACCTACACTGGAACAGAGAAGGAAACGAGGACAGCAAATTCAGATATACAAATGTGTTAGAGGTATTGACAAAATCGACCAAGAAAACTTCATAGAGAGGGATGGAGGTGAGAGAACAAGAGGTCACAGCTACAAACTAAAAGTGCTTAATAGTAAATCTGATCTGAAAAGTAAAAGATTTCCTACCAACTCGATTAGTGGGTGGAACAAATTGCCAGCCGAAGTAGTGTCTGCACCATCAGTGCATAGTTTCAAAGCACGGTATGACAAACATATCTTAGGAGGCGGGAATTAACGAGCATGCTCACTCCCGCAAATACAACTAGTGTAAGTACAACTAGTGTAAGTACCACTTCAGCACTGCGTCGTCGATGTCTTGATAGGCTAGCTTGGCCTTGCGAAAGATCTTGGCGGTGGAAGGACCATGAAGCACAGCTACGCCATGATGTCGGACTTTCTCCTTGTCTCGGATGAAGTCGTAGATTGTTGATCTGCCTAAGCTATACTTCTCCTGAAGCTGCTTGGCTTTCATCCCACTGTCCAGATCCTTTAGCATCTGTAGCTTTGTTTCAAGTGATACAGAAGTCAGCTTACGCTTAGGCTTATCCTTGGGAGGCATGGTGAACTAAATAATGGCACGCGTCGATGTGTAACACAACAGAGCTTGGTGCAGACTGACGCTCCCAGCATCTGAGCCGGGCGCTTGGGCCCCGGATGTAAGATGGCGTCGGACCTCCCTTCTGTTTCTCGGATATTCACCCTTATTGTCCGGTTACGTGAGGGGTCGTCCGACACGTCATCCTTTGTCGGACACCGCTACGACACATTTCGGAAATATTCTAGATATCAGAGGACGGTTATGACGGACATATTCCGAATACTTATATAAAGTCCGACAACGTCAGAGACGGTCGGAACGATGCCGGAAATGTCCGAAATACGGAAGTGAATGTCCGAGAGGCCGATGCCAGTCCGAGTAGTGCGGGTTTCCGTCTTGTAGAGGTCCGAGATAGCGAGGGTTTACTGTACTATGTGGTTGTTGTTGTTGTTGTTCCCCAAGCTGCCTGGCCGAACAGCCCCAAGGCCCCGAGCAAGGCCAAGGCCATAACCGAGCGCCCCCACAGAACCCTCCCTGCCGACCACAATAAAGCCTGGGTGACCGAAGCCACTCCATGGCGGGGAGCTGGGGAGGGGGCGGAAACGCCCGGGAAACCAAAGCCCCACCCAGGGCCCTGTGCCCCTCAGCAATTATGAAGAGAAAGTTGAGGGGCAAAGGAAAAATGTGACGCTTTGGCTTCCAATCTTGGTAGATTGGGAGGTCAATCCACGGAAGAGACGCCGTCACTTGAGATCTAGAAAATATATAAGTAGAAGGAACAGTCGGAGTAAGCTATGGGTATGGCAGAGATCGCTCAGTTCTCACTCTGATAGACCAGCCCATCACCAATGTGGTTGTTTGATTATCTGCTTTTGCTAGAGTTATGATATGATTACGAATATAGGTTTGACTCCTGTAAGGAGATAAAGAAAACCT
Source organism: Paralithodes platypus (assembly GCA_032716605.1). Lineage (NCBI taxonomy): Eukaryota > Metazoa > Arthropoda > Malacostraca > Decapoda > Lithodidae > Paralithodes > Paralithodes platypus. The sequence goes on along the minus strand of CM064496.1, from coordinate 13,979,640 downwards.
AATATTTAGTAGTGGCCCCGTAATCATTGACGAACATGCCTATTACATAAGGCATCCTCTTCAAACACTAATCCGCCGTAGTTTGAATCTACCGCGCAGAGCATTTAAAAATGAGGAGCCTTCATCATGAGCGCACGCGACCTCACTCATGGCTTCAGTCATTTGAATTGGGTTCTCACTACGAAAAAACTTCGTAAAAAATAAAAATAAAAATAAAATAAGAATAACTATCCAATAAGCTTTCCATCATATCGTGGATGTACTTGTGTGGATCTTTGACCAGACGCTGATTCAGGCGTCATTCTTCCTTCACTGACATATCAAGTAAACCAAAATCCTTAATACATCAACGAATGGGAAGGGGATGGTCGGGAGGGCCCCAGTCGTCAATGATTACAGGGCCACTACTAAATATTAGGTTTTCTTTATCTCCTTACAGGAGTCAAACCTATAATTTATTAGTGGCCCCTCCATCATTGACGAACATGCCTGATTTCTAAGACTGGAGGGGGACATTCGTAATCATATCATAACTCTAGAAAAGCAGATTATAAAAACAACCACATAGTATTCTTACTTTGAAAATATATTTAAATATGGCGCAGCCCATATATATACAAGAAAGGGGTTCAGGCAGGTGCGTGCTTCAAAGAAGCCTGCTTGACAAAAAAGGGTAACTCTGAAGATTCTTGTGAACAGATCTGTAGTTACAAAGGCACCCCACTCAACGAGTGGTGACAAAAATAACAAGTTATAAGTTTACATGTGCACATAATAAACCCCAAAATAATCGTGGAGATAATTTGCAAAAGATCTTCACTGTTTAATAATAAATTGCTTTCGCAGCTTAAAACTACTATAACAACCCCGTTGTTTTGTACTAACATTGTACTAGCACAATTTCTCGCAGAGAAATTTTCATATCACATTAACCATAAATTGTATCACAGCTCTTATACTCCGGCGGGGTCTAGGGTGTCCTATGTTAACTGACTGCACCTCCCCCCCCCCTCTTCTTGAAAGTAAACAAAAGTGACTGAAGGGCCACCTAGACCCTCTGCCTTAAAGCTATACATGGTAAGGAAGGTTTGTCTAGAGCAACTGACAAGTATCTAGTCAAAAACATATGATTAGACGCCCACAACTGTGTGGACGAAATATCTTCTACTGAAAAATTCTTCAGGAAACGTAAAGAGGCTGCCCATTTGCGTAAATCGTGGGCCCGACCCACAACGCCGGGATTACTCTCTTTAATGACTTCGACCAGAAGAGAAGCTAATCTCCGTTTCAGTAAGCGTTTACCCGTACTCGCTACCCATAAAGCACCTTGGGGGTTTAGAGGAGCCACTCTCAAATATTTGGTTAGAGCTTGCACTGGACATAGATTATGATGCACCTTTCCCCTTTTTAACGCCGGCACCGTGAACTCAGAAAACACGTGTGCACTGTGCTCATTCTTGGCTACAAATCCCGGGGAAGGCGCAATGTGAATACATTCATTAAGTCTACCAAACCTAAGGCAATTAGGTGTGTTGCTCATCGCCGCCAGCTCAGACACTCTATTCCCGGTGGCCAAAGCCAAAAGGAATACAGCCTTTTTTAAGAGTAATGCAAAATCTGCAGTATTTTGGTACAGACGAGAGTGAAGTAAAGACAATGCCTTGTCCAGAGACCAAGTAGGCATGAGCTGACGGGGAGGTGGGCGGAGTTTAAAACATGCCCTCATAAAACCTGTTTCCTCCGCCACCGGTATGGAGAGACCTGTAAGGTCTAAAAAGGGCACTCTAATTGCAGTTAAGTGATTTTTTAACGTTACCACAGATAAATGTTTCTGCTCAAACAGATAATTTAAATAATTATAAACTAATGCTACTGATGGCACAGTCTGTTCTGTTCGAATGATCCAAGAAGTAAAGGCTTGCCAATGTGAGTGATACTGTCATTTCGTAGACTGAGTATATTGATTTAATAATTTATTGGTCACATCTCTACCGTATGGTGCTAGCCACTTGGCCTCCTGAATGTCCATAATGCAAAAGTCAGCGAGGTCGCTAGGTTGCCAATCGTGTCTAAGTGGAAATACTCGACCGGGAGCGACACCGGGTGCGGGCACCACGTCTTTAATTGCTGGTACCACAACTGCGCCGGCCACAGGGGCGCGACTAGTGAGACTAAGCCTCGATAATCTCGTAGTTTGTTCACTACTTGGCACATTAGTGACGCGTCTGGCGGCGGAAACAGATAGATGGAGCTCCATCTGTTCCAGTCTGTCACTAGGGCGTCTGGCCCCCCTGCCGGCGTTTTCGTCCGGCGGGCGAGGTATAGAGGGAGTTTGTGAGTCTCCTCGGACGCAAACAGATCCACTTGTGGATGGGAGAGCTCTGCAATCATTAGGTTGAAAATGGGTTGCTTGAGCTCCCATTCTACTGTCGTGCTCTGTCTCCGGGACAGAGCGTCTGCCCAGACGTTTGCTACGCCTGGGAGATAAGATGCGTGAAGATAAATGTCTAGTCTGTTGGCTAGAGTAAAAATCTCTTCCGACACGTTTAGCAACTTCCTTGACCTCGTTGACCCCTGTTTCTGAATACAGTGAACTGCGTTCAGATTGTCCATTCTGAAGGCCACCGACTTGCCCCGTAAAGCAGGGCCGTGAGCCTGAAGGAAATACAAGGGGACTAGTAATTCTTTGACATTGATGTGGGAGATTTCTAAGTGGGACCAAAGCCCCTGACCCTGGTGCCCCTGGTTTGACTGAAATCCCCAACTATTGTGCCTGACGCATCCGTGTCTACCCATACCGTTGGCGGAGGAGAGGTCCATGACATTATTGAGTGCAACGTTTCCCTCTTCGCCCAGACCGCTAGTAAGGTGTGGATTAATTTCGGGATGGGCCATAATTTTCCCTCGGTAAGAGAGGGAAATATTTGTTGCCTTCCAATATTAAACGTTTTACTTTCAACCGGCCCAACATAACAGTTAGTTGAATCCAGTTGAGAGAGCCGACCAGAGACTCCCAGACCCTCCGCGTCGTAGTCAGACTGTGAAGAAACATGAACAGTTTCCTGCGAAACCTGTTGCGATTGTCCACACTCTGACTCAGAGTGAGAGCAGCCGTGTCCCAGACCAGCCCTATCCACTGAATTACTCGTGAGGGAACAAGGTTTGACTTTACCAGATTTACCTTGAACCCTAGAGTTTTGACATGATTTAAAATTATGTTGACATGTTTGATGCATAATTGTTCTGTCTCTGCCACCACCAGCCAGTCGTCTAGGTACCACAAAACTCTGATTCCTTGTTTTAACAACGGCATCAGGGCTTGCCGGACTAATTTCGTGAATAATCGAGGTGCCAGGTTCAAACCGAATGGCATCCGTTGAAAAACAAAATTTTGGTGCCTGATCCGTAAGGCCAGAAACCTTTGAAATCTTTTGTTGACCGATACGTGCCAATAGGCGTCTGTCAGGTCTAGGGAACACATCCAACCTCCCGGCGGAAGTGTTAGCCTGATTTGGTGTACTGTTAACATTCGGAATGACTCGTTGTGAATGTGAAGGTTCAGATAAGACAGGTCTACGACCGGTCTCATCTGAACACTGTCCCTTTTGGGAACCAAAAATAGCTTGGACGTGAATACAGGGTAATTTGGGGGGACCGGGATGATGACATTCTTGGCAATCATTTCCTGGACCAGTGACTCCACCTCTAAAGAAACAAAATTCGCCGTTGTCGGCTGACGTAAGCGAGGTCGCCGGAGCCACTGCCAAGTGATGCCTTTGCGTGCCACCATCCGTGCCCAAGTGTTTAACGGCCATGCTTGGTGACACGTTCGGAACGACCCAGTTAGCAGACAAGGGTTCGCCGGCTGTACTACCCTCGGATCCGCCGGCCGTAAGATTGGCGCCGGGAGTGAGAGAGACTTTAGTATTTTGATGGTGGAGTTGGTGCTGGACGCTTCGCCGGCTGGCTGGCGTTGGCTGAAGACGGGCCCTGACCAGGCTTATTATAGCCGCGTCCTCTCTGACCTGAAAACCTACTCTGTCTATGCCTGTACTGACCTTGAGGGGAGGGGGAGGACTTAGGTGGAAGAAAGGGCTTAGATCCCCCCGGCTGAGCTTTAGCGGCTGGCCTGGGTTTGGGGAAGTTAAATGCAGGTTTCTTAGAAGGGGTGGGACTGTGTTAAAAGGCCTGCGCCATATTAAACACCGTTCGCCACACTTCAGGGGACATTAAAGAGGGAGTAAGCACTGGTGACATGACCACCTGATTCACAATGCGATCAGGCAGTTTGCGTACTAAAAGACATTCTGAGGTCTTGTCTCGCTCGTACCGCCTCAAGCAAGGCGGTGCGGATGTCACCCAGAGATTGGATTGACGACTGAAGAAGCAGTCGCCGGGACAATTCAACCGATCTTCTGGCATCCGTGTCTGCGATTGCCTGAGTGGACCGGAGCAAAGACTTTGCTATCTGTTGAGACACTATGTATTGAGAGAACAGGCGAAAAGCTTTCCCCCTTAGCCTAAATTCTCGGTCTAGGTGAGTTGGGGTAGGGGTAGTGAAAGGGTCTTTTAGCTCACAAAGATTAATTTTAGGGGCAGCTAAGAAAGCAAACAAAGCTGAAGGGACTCCGCCGGCAGAACGCACTGGCATGGAGAACCAAGAATGAGTATCTTGAGGGATCTGGTGGGAAGTTTTGGAAGTAAATGTGGTCGCAAAGTTTTGAGCCTCTGTCTCCCATTCCACCCAAGGTCCTGGACCCAACTGCCCCACCTTCAAGACTGGATTAGCTGCTTCGTCTGTGACGGTTTGTAAATCAATTTCTGGAGTGAGAGCTGAGAGAGTCTTAATGTCATTAAACCCATCCAGCTTAGACCAGTCTGAAAACAATTTTGAAGCTGAGGCAGGGGGTAAAGCCGGCTTAGAAGCATAAACAAAATAGTCCTGGTGATAATAACTAGGTATAGCCTTTATATTAACGTCTAGTACATTTCCCAAAGTATCCAAGGCCCTTAATTTCTTAGATTTATTGCCCTGGATGACCCACTCACGCGGTACTGGGAGATCCCCTGACAAGGTAGGTTGGGCGAGCTCTGGTTTAGTGGGGGTCAAAAGGACCCATGACTCGTCTGGTCCGTAAAGCAAGGGCATAGCTACCTTTCTGAGAGGCGCCTTGTCTAGAGGGGGTGGATTGACATCCGTTATAACCCTTACATTCGAAGTGGTCAATGCCGCCGTAGCAGGCCTAGTAACCACTGATGGTGACAGAGTGGGAGGGTGAGGGATCTGAGTTAAAGCAATAGAAGTCATCAGAGGCCGTACCGTAGAACTTGTCGTGGGAGCTCCCAAGTCCACTGTGGGAGTTTCCTGTTGTTGGCTAATTTTTTTAGATAAAGCATTACTAAGTAGCCCATCAATTTCCTGTGCAGTGACAAATTGAGTTGATGATGTACTCACTGGTGAATCAATAATATCCTGCGCGGCGTCTAAGCCTGAACCTGACTCTTGCCCTTCCATATCCGAAATTATTGAAACCTCGTCTTTATCATCCTGTTCCTCCTGAGAAGATCCCGCCGAAGCTGGGGTACCTTGTTGCCAAGATAAGTCAGGAATAGAGGATGGGATCGCCGCGTCCCTGTGGACGTCAGCCACTGTGTGACTAATTTGAGCCGGAAGTGGGTGGTCAGACCCCGGTCGAGAAAATCGCCAAACACCGAGGCCTTGGCCTACACTCTCTTGGGAGTCTGAAACACTCTCAATCACTGATCCCCCTGAACTCTCCAATTCCAGGGTTAAAATGTTAATGGGTAAATCATCTTTAGGTACAGGTACTGTACTGGACCCCTGAGACCGAACACAAACTCTGTCTGGGGTAGAGGTACGATGAGAAGCACTAGAAACTGGCGAATGTTGGGAGGCCTTTCTATTATGGGAATCCTTTTTGGAAGATTTATGGCTGCGGTGTGACCGTGAACTACTCCTCGATTTGAAGGATTTATCGCCGTGACCACTGGTGGAACTTTCCGTCTTACTCTTCTTACTCGATGGTGAAGAGGCAAGACTAGGTGGCTGGTGTCTGAGAGGTGACCTAGACCGAGATCTCTCCCGAGACGAGGAAGCTGCCGCCGGGGGTGTAGGCTCTCTTGGACGTTTCGGAGTAGCAGCAGAAGACACAGAACCCTGACCAGTCTCCGCCGGCGTATGACTAGTTACTCTAGAGGAACGTTTAGGGGGAGGGTGTTCGAACAGCAGCCTATCCCAAAGAGGGACGTTGTCACATTGAAGTGACTTATGAGCCACAATCGTAGTATATGCGGACATCTGTTGCCTAACCTCTCGTAAGGCGACCGCTGCAGTCTTATCATTGTCGCGGAGGACCTTGACACTTAACTGGGAGCAAAAGGAACAGTTGCGCATCACCCACAGACCCCTTGAACGGTCTAGACATTTAACACACTTGACGCAAAGAGTGTGCGCAAAAATAGGGATACCGGCACAGGTAGGGGTAATGCATAAAGCAAAAACTGGGGCCAAGGTAGCCATGACAGAGCCTGGTGGGTAAAACTACTGCCGGGTCTGTATTGGTCCGCCGGAGCCCAGCTCTGGAAAAAAAGAAAATTTCCAGGAATTAATGCTCATAAGGTTAACCCAACATGTTCGCACACAAGTGTTAATAACCCGCCGGGTAACGAGATGCAATGACACAACGATCACAGCTCGCTACGCAGCGGGGTTCAGAATATCTAAACATATCTTTAAGAAAGTGAAGAATACCCTCTGACATAATATAAAGGACCAGTATGGCGTTTATAGTCTTTTCGGTGGTGACTGTTTCAAGATTCAATTTTTTGGAAAACAACCCCCCACAAAGACGCCGGCCCTTGAATTATTTAGCAGAAAAACACAGGGCAGGCTGATACGAGATCTAATTTCTAACGAATTGTCACAAAAGATCGCCGTAAGTTTGAAGGCGGCGATACATTAACGTATCTCTCAATTTAAGTGGTTAATGAAATTGAATTGTAAATTCCTTATTTCCTCCTCCTAGGAGCACCCGCCGGGTGTAAAAACGATGTTAACCCTAATTGAACCTTCGATCGCCGTAAGTGTAAAGGCGGCGATACATCTAGTATCACTAACATGGATCGGTTAACTAACTGAAAGACCTCGTCGTTCATCCCACCCTACCAAGGTGCACCCGCCGGGTGAGATGTCAAAACGTTAACCCCATAAGTTCCTGTCCCCACTTCTTTGTAAAAGATCGCCGGGGAGGAAAGCCCTTAACAACAGCTAGGTTTTTCCTGTGGTTTGTAAAACCGGTTAGAAAAAACGTCATAACAAATGTCCGCATGAACAAAGTTAGATGGGTACAGCCAATCCGCCGGGAATCAAAGGGAGCCTGAAAACAGGCACCAACACAGAGACGCAGTCCTGGAGAGCCACAGACACCTCATCGCCGGGGACACAAGCCTGTGTTGCAACCACGTGTGGCCCAACACTGCTCTCGGCCGGGTTTTTTCATGGTGAAACCGAGAAAAAACCCGCCGGAAAGACACCCACACCGTTCAGAAACCATCTGAACGCACATAGGACTCGAAGGAAAGCCAAGCACGACTAGCCTAGGGTCCACACAATAATCCGTGGAATTAGCCAATACACAACTAAACCAGGAAACAAACATAGTCCGAGGAATTAGCCAATACACAACTAAACCCGGATACACATGACACAGTAGGACATATTTATAAAATAAACAATAACACTTGTACATGTGGCAAAGCTACGAGCGGCTGGCTAGGCCTAAGTAGACGGCATAAGAAATGTTGAAATATAAACAAAAAACACTGGAAATAAAACAACAGGAACCACCGCCAACACACCACTGTAGCAAATACTTCCGACCAAGGGAAGACTGACTCGGGACCCAGAAAAAACTTCACTAAGTGAAGAAAAATACGCTGGGAACGTCAGTAAGCAACGCTTACCTCATCAGAAAGATAAAAGGCAGCATAACTAACGCGTAATGAAAGCCGCCTGCATCACAAGCTAACTCAACTGTGAAAAGATCACAAGTCCACAACAGGACCACGAGGGTACATCCGAAATAGATGCCCCAAACACACGACCCAAAATACACTGCACTGCGGGCAACCAGCCCAGGACACCCCTGCTACACATATCCTAACCTTACTCGATACATCCCGGAGTAAACAAATGAGAAAAAACTCACTAGGGACGCAGCAAATGCGGAACCAGCGGAGCGTGGGGAGACACGTCCGGGCAGGCTGAGCGCAGAGCAGAGAAGGAAGAATGACGCCTGAATCAGCGTCTGGTCAAAGATCCACACAAGTACATCCACGATATGATGGAAAGCTTATTGGATAGTTATTCTTATTTTATTTTTATTTTTATTTTTTACGAAGTTTTTTCGTAGTGAGTACCCAATTTCATAATGACGAACCATGAGTGAGGTTGCGTGCGCTCATGATGAAGGCTCCTCAAATTTTTATGCTCTGTGCGGTTGATTCAAACTACGGTAAATGAGTGTTTGAAGAGGGTGCCTTATGTAATAGGCATAATCGTCAATGATTACGGGGCCACTACTAAATATTAGGTTTTCTTTATCTCCTTACAGGAGTCAAACCTATAGTCTGGTTGTTGGTGAAGGGTGTATAGTCAGGGTCTGTGGGGAATTGTCTTTTGCGTCGGATGACACGTCGGTCGTCTTTGTGGGGTTTTAGGTGACTGACATGAGAGAAGTGATTGGTTGTTGTTTACGTTATGAATGGGAGTTTCTTACAGTTTCTTACAGTAGGTCCTCTGGAAAAAGGCAAACTATGCCTGTGTATCCAGCTCAGTACCAGTACTTGCACTGCTGCGGTCGTTCACGGTGTTGGCGGCGGCGGTAGCAGACGCAAAATTTTTACTATTCTGTATTTTTGTTTTATAATCAAACTTCAAATCTTGTCTTCCCCATGCTTTATCAAGATTACTTTCAAACTCCCTTATTGATTCGGAATCGACTACATACTGGGGCAGTGCGTTCCACTCATTTACCACTCTATCACAAAATGAGTTCTTTGCCTTCTCAAGCCTATTTCTTTCTTTGTAAATTTTCTTAGAGTATCCTTGTTCCCTCCCGCATCAAGAAGATACCTTCACACACATCCTCATCGTACTTTCCTGACACTATCTTAAAAGTCTATCATATCCCCTCTCTTTCTCCTATATGCCAGTGTCGGAAGCCCCAGTGTCCTCAACCTCTGCTCATAGCCCGCGTTGTTCAATGTTGGTACCAGCTTGCTAGCTCTCCTCTGCACTTTCTCCACTGCTTCTATATCCTTTACCATATATGGAGCCCACACCTGGTTCGCATATTCCAGGTGCGGCCTAACCAGCGCTGTATAGATTCCTGAAGATTTCTTCGTCAAGTGACACAAATGTCCTCCTTATCAGCCCTACAATTCTATTGGCTTTGTTTATCTTTTCCGCTAAATGTTCTGAGAAATGTAACTTATTGTCTATCACTACTCCTATATCCTTTTCTGCACTCACTTCCTCCATCGCTTCATACATACTGTATCCTACCTTGTCTATCTTGCTGGTCCCAATCCGCATGTACTTGCATTTTTTTGGATGAAAAGGCATTAACCAATGCTCAGACCATCCCTTCATGCCCTCCACATCTCCTTGAAGCAAACCCATATCTTCCTTACTCCTCACTCTTCTATACAGTTTAGTGTCATCCGCATACAGGTATACCTCACTTTCATTAGTTATAACTTCAGGCAAGTCATTGATAAATATAACGAACAGCAGTGGTCCCAACACAGATCCCTGAGGTACCCCACTTGTAATTTCCCTCCACCCCGAGCCTATTCTATTCACCAGTACCCTCTGTCTCCGATCTTTCAGGAAGGCTTCTATCCATTTCACACATTTCTCCCTATATTATAGCTTCTAACTTTCTCTATTAACCTTTTATGTGGGACCTTATCGAAGGCCTTCATAAAATCGCAATATACCACGTCTATTACATCACCATCTTCTAGAATTTGCATCCAATCATCTACCACCTTAATTAGCTGTAGTACCGTCGACCTCCCCGGCAAGAATCCGAACTGTCTCCCACTGAAAAGTTGGTTTGACTTCATATGATCCATTATTCCTTCTCTAATTACCGTTTCCATTAGTTTACACACACACTTGTGAAACTGACTGGTCTATAATTCCCTGGGTCATTTCTCTTTCCCTTCTTAAATATAGCTGTTATGTTCGCCTCTCTCCAGTCCATCGGGATTTGTCCTGTATTAAACGATACCTCAAATAACATTTTCAATGGCTCTACTAACATCTCCCCTCCTTCCTTTTTTATTCTTGGGTGTATCCCATCCGGTCCCGGTGACTTACTTCTGTTCATTTTTTCTATAGCCCTTCTTATTCTAGCATGGGAAAACTCTATTAGTTCTAGTGCCAATGCCTGTTTGATGGGAATAGTAGGCACTGCATCCTCCGACTCCACTGTTAGTACCCCCCCAAAGTATTTCCCCAGCACCTCTGCTTTCTCCTTATCAGTCTCCGCTCTACTCCCATCATTCAACCCCCCTACCAGCTCTGGGATCCCTACTCTTCTTGTTAACTTTTCCTGAATGTACTTCCAGAATATTTTTGGATTATCCTTCACATTTCTAGCTATCTCTCTCTCCCTCTCCTTCACCCCCCTCCTTGTTTCCCACCTTATTTTATTGTTTATTTGTCTGCGTTCCAGATCCACTTCCTTAGCCTCTATACTAGACCCCCTGTTCTTTTTAACAATTTTAATCTTTCCCACAATCGTTTTTCTTCTAATCAATATCCAAAGCTTTCTTTTCATTGGCAATTCTGGGTTAGTTCTTTTCCTCAATTTTGTTTTATCCTTATATTCCCTTACTGGTACACTTTTGGATATAGCATTCTCCAGTTTGACTCTAATTTTCCTCCACATTCCTTCAGCGTCTTCACCGTTCAAGTATTCCCCCCAGTCAATGTCCAAACACCGTCTCAGCAGCTCATAATCTGCTCTATCAGGTAAATGAGTTTGGAACAGTGTGCGAAAAACGGAATTTGAAGGTAAATGCGGGGAAGAGCAAGGTTATGGTCTTCGAAAGGGGTGAAGTCACAGAGTGTGAGGTGAAGTTGAACGGTCAGGCTATGGAGATCGTCAGCTCATTTAAGTATCTGAGCAGTGTGGTGAGTAAAGATGGGACTATGGATGAAGAAGTGCGGGAGAGGGTACTACAGGGGAAGAGGGTTGTAGGAACGTTGAAAGCAGTAACAAGAAATAGGGTGGTCAGTATGGAAGTGAAGAAGTCCTTGCATGATAGTGTGGTAAACTTATGGAAGCGAAGCATGGACGTTCGGTAAGAGACTCGGACTAAGAGTGAGAGTGGTGGAAATGAGTTACTTGAGAAGTGCGTGCGGAGTTACATGGAGGGATAGACAGACGAATGAGGAAGTAAGAAGGAGGTGTGGTGAGGAGGTAGATGTGCTGGAAAGTGTGAAAAGGAACAACTTGAGATGGTTCGGCCATATGGAACGTATGGAAAGCGAGAGATTGACTAAGAGGGTGTACGAGAGCGAGGTGAAAGGACAGAGAGGGAGAGGTGCACCGAAGGAGAGGTGGAAGGATGGAGTGAGGAAGTATATGAATGAAGGCGGTGCTGGTTGGGAGGAGGGGCGTCGACTGACTGGGGACAGAGGTGCATGGGGCCGGTTCGTTCGTGGCCACCCCTTCGGGGATCACGGCGTCAGGCAATAGATAGATAGATAGATAGATGATGGATGTAAAGTGGCATCTCACGTACTACTACCCTAGGGAGTAATGTAGGCCTTTTACTGTGGCTGGTCTTTTGGGATCCCTTTGTTTTACCCCCATAAGTTAGCCATTTTTAAGGCATTTCATCCCATTATTTTGACAGTTTTAAATACATTTCTTCCCATTTAGGTGTCTTATTTTTTTTCCTGGTGAGCGTGAGCGACCCTGCAATTTAGGAGAACTAGCCTTTGGCCGGGACATTTGTCTACTGTATAAATATAGACATTTAGTGACAAGGGGATCTGGGGGATTTTTTTTTTTTTTTTTTATTTTGAAGGAGGGTTAGGATAGACTTCTTTTAAGAGCTTGTAGGAATTCTTGGGAAGTAATTAAGAAAACTATTGCATAAACCAATAAATATCCTAAATACTAACATCACAATATCCGCCCAAAACATTGGATCAGCTTGTGTTTAACCCATGAACTACTAGAACCTGTGCAAAATTAAAGGTCAAGTTGAGGGAAGGGGAAGGGTGGGATGTGGCATGGAGAGATGCCATTACTTTTTATGTGTCACCCAATTTTGAGACATTTCCCGGCACTGGCACGGTATTTGAAGGTACAGTCGGTCCTCTGGTAACGCGCATTTTGGAAACGCGGATTTGGTGGCACGCGGTACACCCCAAATATCAAAAATTTTGCTAACACGGTCAACACTTACACTGACGCGGGGTCTAGCCGGGCGCCGAACCTTTACTTCCGACTTTCGTCATTTACCGATGCTCATATCTCTGCAAATATATGGCCTAACCATGTTGTTGTTGTTGTTGTTGTTCCCTAAGCTGCCTGGCCGAACAGCCCCGAGTCCCTGAGAAAGGCCATGGCCACGATCGGGCTTTCCCACAGAGCTCTCATTGAGTGTAGATTGTGTTGTTGGCGTAAGTGGTTGTGTGAAATGCAGTCTTCTATGATGTGTTTAATGGTATGGGTGCTGTTACATCCCGGGCAGGCGTCGACAACGGAGTCATCCAGTCTCTTCTGATAGCTCAGGAGAGCTGGATGGTGTCCGGATCTCAGCCTGGCCAGGTGGACTCTGTCCTCGCGAGGAAGGGAGGATTCGGAAGGATGGATTTCGGGAGGTCGTGCATGCAGCTGTGTGTTGTCTGTGAGTGAGTGGATGGATCGGTGGGAGGTATGAGTATGGATGTGCTCTGGAAGTTGGTTTGGGCAGGAGGGAGAGAGGACAATAATTGTGTGTGATACCTGCTGGGTGTTGTTTTGATATTTCTGGTGTCTGTGGGTGTGTTGCCATGTAGTTTAGTGGGTGGTCTTGTTCGTGGAGGCTGCCAGGAGTGCCTCTCATGTCAGATGGTCTTGACTTTGAGGATTTTGGTTCTTGATGTAGGTGATCTGTGGTGCAGTAGCTGTGCAGCCTGTAATGATCTTCAGGGCTTGTTTGAATAGTCTGTAAGGTCTTATGATGTGTTCAGCTAGGTTAGAAGCAGTGGGCTTGCGTATTCCATCACTGATCTTATGTATTGTTTATATACTGTGGTGGTAGTTTGTGTTGTCCAAATTTTGTGTGAGCAAGTGACCTGAGGGCGTTAAGTCTGGGTGTCAGTTTCTTTTTAATGTTTGTGGTGTGCTGTTTGAATGTCATATGAGTATCATATGTTACTCCTAGGATTTTGGGTGTGTGTGTATGTGTTAGGGGTGTGTTGTTTATGGTGAGTTGAGGGATGTATTCGTGTTCTCCTGTCCAACTTGTGAGCAGGGTTGCGGTGGATTTGGCTGGGGCTAGATTAAGTCTGTTTGTAGTGCACCAGCCATGTAGTGTGTTGAGATAGGGTTGAAGGAGATCTGTTGCTTTTTGGGTCATGGTGTGTGCATGGAGTGTTATGTCATCGGAGGCTAAGTTATTTGGGGCGTATTGGGTGTAGTTATATCGTGCATGTACAGATTGAAGAGTGCGGGCGATAGGACGGATCCTTGTGGGACTCCGTTTGGAAAGTTTCTGATTTTAGATGACTGACCGGCAAAAGATACGTGTGCACATCTGCCTGCTAGGAAGTTGGCCAGCCACCGTTTTGTGTTGTTGTGCATGTTTGTGTTGTAGATTTTGTTTGTTAGGTTGTGGCGGGGGATGGCATCGAAGGCTTTACTAACCATGTTTTTATGCATACCGGCCGTAGATCTGATCGTTGCCGTGCATTGGGTGAAGACTAGAACACTCCACATTGTGTAGTTATTGTGTGAGATGCGAATAATTACCGAAACACACTTTTGTTATCGTTTGGCTATGTCGAGTGAGTGTGCATGTGTTGTCATTGTTTCTTACTTACAGTTTCTTACAGTAGATCCGGGATGGATGTAGAGTTCGGGCGTACGGTCGTCATTGTTTACATAGGGCGATCGCCGCGGTCGCCCTTACGTTCCCGTCTATTTCGACGCTATATTTTCTGCTATTTGCCCCCTGTCATTACTACATGAATACTAGGTTAGGTTAGGTTAGGTTAGGTTAGGTTAAAATAGACGGGAACATGATGGGAAAGGTCCGACGCCACTACGCGTAATGTAAACAAAGATGGCGGTACGCCCGCTCACTACATCCTACCCGTAGATCCTCTGGAAAAAGGCAAACTAGGCCTGTGTATCCAGCTCAGTACCAGTATTTGCACTGCTGCGGTCGTTCACGGTGTTGGCGGCGGCGGTAGCAGACGCAACATTTTTACTATTCTGTATTTTTGTTTTATAATCAAACTTCAAATCTTGTCTTCCCCATGCTTTATCAAGATTACTTTCAAACTCCCTTATTGAATAGGAATCGACTACATACTGGGTCAGTGCGTTCCACTCATTTACCACTCTATCACAAAATGAGTTCTTTGCCTTCTCAAGCCTATTTCTTTCTTTGTAAATTTTCTTAGAGTATCCTCTCGTTCTTGTTCCCTCCCGCATCAAGAAGATACCTTCACACACATCCTCATCGTACTTTCCTGACACTATCTTAAAAGTCTCTATCATATCCCCTCTCTTTCTCCTATATGCCAGTGTCGGAAGCCCCAGTGTCCTCAACCTCTGCTCATAGCCCGCGTTCTTCAACGTTGGTACTAGCTTGCTAGCTCTCCTCTGCACTCTCTCCACTGCTTCTTTATCCTTTACCATATATGGAGCCCACACCTGGCTCGCATATTCCAGGTGCGGCCTAACCAGCGCTGTATAGAGATTCCTGAAGATTTCTTCGTCAAGTGACACAAATGTCCTCCTTATCAGCCCTACAATTCTATTGGCTTTGTTTATCTTTTCCGCTAAATGTTCTGAGAAATTTAACTTATTGTCTATCACTACTCCTATATTTTTTTCTGCATTCACTTCCTCCATCGCTTCATACATACTGTATCCTACCTTGTCTATCGTTTGCAATGCGTGGCTAGGCTATCTCGGTCGCCGAACCTTTACTCCTGACTTTCGTCATTTACCGATGCTCATATCTCTGCAAATAAATGGCCTAACCAAGTGTTTATGCATACCAGAGGTAGATATAATCGTTGCAGTGCGTTGGGTGAAGACTAGAACACCCTACATTGTGTAGTTATTGTGTGAGGTGAGAAATATAAGACGGCGAGTTATGCGGGAATTCCGAAGTTCCGATTTTCGCCATTTACCGATGCTCATATTTCTGCAAATAAATAGCCTAACCAAGTTGTTATGCATACCAGATGTAGATATGGTCGTTGCTGTGCGTTGAGTGATGAGTAGACCATTCTAAAATGTGTAGTTATTGTGTGAGGTGAGAAATATGATGGCGGGATTTCAGAGCTTCGATCAAAAAATGTCGGCTACTGCTGTGACTCTCTCTCCTTAACTAGCCTAGCCTAAACAAAATATTTATTCAGAGGTAAGAGTTGTTGCAATGAGCAAATCAACTCAATGCACATGTCAAATAACCTTTATAATTGATTTAATTATTATAACATAGGCTTGTATGGAGAAAAAGAGGACTTTGTGGAAATCCCCAGAACACAAAGGTACGTTTAACATATAAACATATGGTTTCGGTAACGCGGTTTTTGGTAACACGGGAGGTTACCAGAACACATTAGCCGCATTACCGGAGGACCGACTGTATTTTGTTTTAGCACATGTATATATACCGTGCCTTCCGGTGTGAACATTGCAGTTCCTGGGTTAACTAAATGTAGCATGAGTAACTTATGCATTATGAACCTTGCAGGGTAACTTTGAGGTTGTGAGCATACATGATGTAGCAGCAACAGCCAGCCTCCATGAACCCCAGGCCATTACTGATGCTGGAGCCGGATACCTGTCTCGCTCTATGTGCCTGCTGGACACCGGGCCACTCAAAGGTCGCCTCCTACTGGCTGCCTGGGACCATGGCATCACACAGGTGGCAGACAATGTGGCTACCATGCTGCAGGAAGCCACCATGGTAAGAAAAGGGCACCGTTGTATTTTGTGTGATATATTTATTTTAATATTTTGTCCTTGGTCCTACTGTACTGTACAGCACTGTTAACAGTATATGGTGTGGGAGGAAAGTTGCTAATGGCAGTAATTTTTTTTTATAGGAATACAGTACAATGGCAAATGTGAAAGTAGGAGATGATTTAAGTGAGAGTTTTGAGGTCAATGTAGGTGTAAGACAGGGATGTGTCATGTCACCATGGTTGTTCAATATATGTATTCGGGTCCCGAAGTAAGCGAGAATTTGGTGGACAAATGCGGTCGCTTCATTGGAATTCGCTTAATTCGAACAATGTGAGCAATGGGACAACAACATTTGGTGGATGGCCGACCCAGGCTTTACCATGTACAAGACTTCTTATACCTAACAAATGATAATACAACAGTACAAAATGGTAATAAAATTATAACAATAGCTTGACTGTGTACTAACCTTAAACCTACGAATTGGGTGTGTTATTTAGGAGGTGGGGGCTCCGAGGAAAACCCCAAGGCAGAGCGAGGTCAGCTAAACTGCGTCACTGCGCAGTCGCACAGTTGGAGCGAACCTCGCATATCTTGCTTTCTCCTCGGATTTCCTTGCCTTTGATCCCGTATTCGCATAACTTATTTTTTTCGGGTATAGACTGAGAGCCTGTACATTCAACCGTTCAACACGGTGAAGCCCGTGAGGTCTCGTTCCAGTCTTGGAAGCGAGACATGTGAAGCTGCAACCAGCTTTTGCCATATTGCCTTTGCATATGTATGGAGCTGCTTCGCCTTCGCACTTCACTGTCTCACCCCCAACACTCGGAACTTCACTCTCAGAACGCCACCTATTGAGCAATTAACTCACTAGGTATTGCCCCCCTATAGCATATTTTGAATATGGGAATATTCATACAATGCTATTTATTCCATCATTGACGATTATGCCTATTACATAAGGCACCCTCTTCAAACACTCATCCGCCGTAGTTTGAATCTACCGCGCAGAGCATAAGAAATTGAGGAACCTTCATCATGAGCGCACGCAACCTCACTCATGGTTCAGTCATTATGAAATTGGGTTCTCACTACGAAAAAACTTCGTAACAAATAAAAAACAAAAAGAAAATAAGAATAACTATTCATAAGCTTTCCATATAATCGTGGATGTACTTGTGTGGATCTTTGACCAGACGCTGACTCAGGCGTCATTCTTCCTTCTCTGCTCTGCGCTCAACCTACCCGGACGTGCCTCCCACGCTCCGCTGGTTCCGCATTTGTTGCGTCCCTAGTGAGTTTTTTCTCATTTGTTTACTCAGGGATGTATCGAGTAAGGTTAGGATATGCGTAGCAGGAGTGTCCTGGGCGGGTTGCCCGCAGTGCAGTGTATTTTGGGTCGTGTGTTTGGGGCATCTATTTCGGGTGTACCCTCGTGGTCCCGTAGTGGACATGTGAACTTTTTCGCGGTTAGCTAGCTTTGTGATGTAGGCGGCTTTCATTACGCGTTTTTATTCTATCTATCTATCTATCTATTGCCTGACGCCGTGATCCCCGAAGGGGTGGCCACGAACGAACCGCCCCCATGCACCTCTGTCCCCAGTCAGTCGACGCCCCTCCCCCCAACCAGCACCGCCTTCGTTCATGTAGTTCCTCACTCCATCCTTCCACCTCATATTCGGTCTACCTCTCCCCCTCTGTCCCTCCACCTCGCTCTAGTACACCCTCTTAGTCATTCTCTCGCTTTCCATACGTTCCATATGGCCGAACCATCTCAAGTTGTTCCTTTTCACACTTTCCAGCACATCTACCTCCACACCACACCTCCTTCTTACTTCCTCATTAGTCTGTCTATCCCTCCATGTAACTCCGCACGCACTCCTTAAGTAATTCATTTCCACTGCTCTCACTCTTGGTCTGAGTCTCTCAACCAACGTCCATGCTTCGCTTCCGTAAGTCAGTGTCGGGATTACCACACTGTCATGCAAGGACTTCTTCACTTCCATACTGACCACCCTATTTCTTGTTACTGCTTTTAGCGTTCCTACAACCCTCTTCCCCTGTTGTACCCTCTCCCGCACCTCTTCATCCATAGTCCATCTTTACTCAACACACTGCCCAGATACTTAAAAGAGTTGACGATCTCCATAGCCTGACCGTTCAGCTTCACCTCACACTCTGTGACTTCACCCCTTTCGAAGACCATAACCTTGCTCTTCCCCGTATTTACCTTCAAATTCCGTTTTTCGCACACTGTTCCAAACTCATTTACCAGACCCTGCAACTCCCATTCATTATCACTCATCAGAACTGTATCATCCGCAAACAGCAGTATAGGTAGCTTCCACTCAATTCCCTCCCTTTTCAGCGATACACCAACATCCACTGCTCTTGATAGTATTTCTTTCATAACTCCATCCATATATACAGTAAACAACCACGGGGACATCACACACCCCTGTTTCAAACCAACATTCAGGTCAAAGAACTCGCTCTGCTCACTCTCCACACGTACTGCTGCCTTTGCACCCTCATACATGCTCTTCACTGCTTTCAGCAACTTGCCCTCTACTCCGTATATTCTAAGTACTTTCCACAAACCTTCTCTATCCACTCTGTCATAGGCCTTCTCCAAGTCCATAAAGGCAACATACACCTTTTGTTTCTTCTCCAGATACTTCTCCACAACACAATTCAGGGTAAAAATCTGATCTACACATCCTCTTCCCTCCCTGCTCGTCGCCTATCCATTTCTCCGTTCTCACTCTCACTCTCTCAATCACTACCCTACTGTATACCTTCCCTACTACGCTTAGAAGACATATTCCTCGGTGGTTACCACACACTCCTCTTTCCCCTTTGCCCTTATATAGGGGGACTATTATGCCAGTCTTCCAGTCATCGGGTGCACTCCCCTTCTCCCATGCTAGTTTGCACGCGTTTTTATTGCTTCCTTTTATCTTTCTGATGAGGTAGCTTTTTATTCTCTGACGTTCCCAGCGTATTTTTCTTCACTTAGTGAAGTTTTTTCTGGGTCCCGAGTCAGTTCTTCCCTTTGCCGGGAAGTTTTTGCTACAGTGGTGTGTTGACGGTGGTTCCTGTTGTGATATAATTCAGTGCTTTTTGTTTATATTACGACATGATTACTTTTTATTTCCGTCTGCCTAGGCCTAGCCAGCCTCTCGTAGCTTTGCCACATGTACAAGTGTTATTGATTTATGTTATAAATATGTACTACTGTGTCATGTGTGTCCTGGTTTAGTTGTGTATTGGCTAATTCCACAGACTATATATGTGTCCTGGATTAGTTGTGTATTGGCTATTTCCACGGACTATTTGTGTGTCCTGGGTTAGTTGTGCTTTGGCTAATTCCACGGTCTATTTGGTGTGTTCAGATTGAATCTGAACGGGGTGGGTTGCCTTTTCCGGCGGGTTTTCTCGGTTACACCATGAAAACCCGGCTGGTTGCCGAGTTTTAATCACGCGTGGTTAAAAAAGGCTTGTTTTCCCCGGCGAGTGGTGGCCTGAGGCTCTCCAGGACTGCGTGTCTGTGGTGGAGCCTGTGTTCAGGCTTACTGTGTTTCCCGGCGGGATGGCTTTACCCATTTAACTAAGTGTTCATACGGACACTTGTTGAGTTGAGTTTTTCCCGGTTTTGCAAAGCCAGTAAAACTAGGCTGTTTGTTGATTGGTGGGTTGAGAAGTGGGGATAGGAATAATTGGGGTTAACGTTAAAACTTAAATTCACACCCGGCGGTTGCACCTTGGGAGGGTGGGTTTAACGGATTTGCAAAATTCAGTGTAGTTAACCAGACAATCGAGAGATACGATAAGTATCGTCACCATTCAACATACGGCGATCTAGAACGCTGCGGGAGAAGCCAGATCTAGCATTTAAGACAGGCTTCCCAGTTTTTGATCTGCGAGATAATACGGGGGCCGGCGTCTTTTAGGGGTTTTCCAGTAAACTTAACAAACACCACTGGGAAGACTGCGTCATTTATAAAAAGCCATGCTGGTCTTTATATCATGTCAGAGGATATTCATAAATCTTTTGGACAAGTTAAGATATTCTGAAATCTTTATACATGAACCTCCCGCGTAGCGAGCCGTGATAGTTGTGTATTACGTCTCGTTACCCGGCGGGTTATCTAACACTTGTGTTCGAACATGTTGGTGTAGCCTTATGAGCATTAATTCCTGGAAATTTTATTTTTTCCAGGGCTGAGTTCCGGCGAGTCTATAGAGAACCTGGAGTAAACCGGGGGTGGGTTCGTGTTTTCCACCAGTCTCTGTCATGGCTACCCTAGACCCTGTTTTTGCCTTGTGTATTGCTCCCTCATGTTCAGGTATCCCACTCTTTGCATTAGATGTGTTAAATGTTTAGATCGCTCAAGGGATTTGTGGGTAACGGGGAACTGTACCTTCTGTACTCAATTGAGTGTCAAAGTATTGCGGGACAATAATAGATCCGCGGCGGTTGCTTTGAGGGAGGTTAGGCAGCCGTTGTCAAGTTATGCTACCACAGTGGCTCATAAAGCACTGCAATGTGATAATGTCATTCTTTGGGATAAATTACTGATTGAGCACCCCCCTATTAAACGTACCTCTAGAGTAACTGTACGAAAGTCGGCAGAGACTGGGCAGGGTACAGCACTTTCTCTGGTCCCTAGCACATCTAAGAGACTTCGTGAACCCACGCCCCCGGTGACGGCCTCCACGTCACGGGCGCGGTCCAGGTCCAGGTCGCCCCTCAGACAACAGCCGCCTAGTCATTCTTCTTCACCAACAAGAAAGAAGAGCAAAGAGAAAAAGTCCAAGGACAGCTCTAGTGAAAGATCGGATAAGTCTAGGAGCAGTGAAAGATCTAAGTCACACCGCAGCCACAAATCTTCCAGGAAAGATTCTAAGGAACGAAAGGCCTCCCGGCGTTCGCCGGAGCCTCGTGCCTCACTTTTTGCCTCTACTCCCGACTTATCTAGTGTCCAATCTGATCGGGCGGGAGTGGTGTCAGAGACTGTGGTGGGGGTGTTACCAGCAGACAAGTTACCAATGGATATTGTAAATTTAGAATTAGAGAGTTCTGTGGGCAGTGATCGCCCTTTAGAAGAGTCTAGTGGGGGCTCAGTGGTTGATGGTGTATCTGACTCCCAAGGGAGTTCGGGCCAAGGCCTGGGTGTATGGCGGTATTCCCAACCAGGGCATGAAGGCCCACGTCTCGTTCAGGAACCACAGGTACGGACGGACGTCCACCGGGATGCTGTGATCCCATCATCCATTCCTGACTTAACTTGGCACCACGACGAGGTTCCGGCTTCGGCAGAATCCTCTCATGATGGGCCAGATGACAAGGATGAGGTGTCTATAATCTCTGACATGGAAGTGCAAGAGTCGGGTTCAGTTCTAGACGACTCGCAAGATAGGAATGATTCACCTCTGAGTTCTTCATCTGCTAAATTTGTCACGGCGGAGGAAATAGATGGGTTATTAGTTACTGCTCTAACAAAAAAATTTGGCCAACAGCCGGAGACTCCTACAGTGGACCTGGAAGCTTCCATGACAAGTTCAAGTGTTCGGCCTCTGATCGCTTCTATTGCTTTGACCAAGATTCCGCACCCTCCCTCTATATCACCTAATATGGTCACTAGGCCTGCTTCGGCGGCACTGACTACTTCTAGTGTAAGGGTGGTAACGGATGTGAATCCTCCCCCTTTAGATAAAGCACCGTTAAGAAAGGTAGCTATGCCCCTGTTATACGGTCCAGATGATTCATGGGTTCAAATGATCCCAACTAAGCCAGAGGCGGCGCAGCCCACTTTGTCAGGGGAACTTCCAGCGCCACGTGAGTGGGTAATCCAAGGAAATAAATCTAGAAAGTTACGAGCTTTGGATATTGCGGGTAATGTACTTGATGTTAATATTAAGGCCATTCCGAACCATTATCACCATGACTATTTTGTGTATACAGTGTTACGGCTGGATCGGCAATACATATTCGGGATTCTTGATCGTAGGACAGAAATGGCTTAAGTGACAACGACACGCTCGATTCCAGTCCCAAATACTATATGCTCCAGACAACAAAAGCACCAACGCCCTACAGAGTTATCGTCTACGGTAACGAGGTACCTTAACTCGGCGAAAGTGTACAACAGGGGTAGGCTATGAGGCTAAACTCCCTCAGACATTTATAGGTTACGTTATTACTAAAGAAATGCAATACTCAAGAAACTACGTTAATATTAAGCCTCTAATAATGTAGAATAGAAGCAGGCTAAAGGTATGACAGTGAAATGTTAATGACAAATGTACACGCCTACTTGAAAGCGCGTGCACTACACTAACTGTCCCCTACTAACATGCACTAGCATGTAGCATACAAGATGTTCATGATCCAGTAGATACCTAATAATACATGGGAGGAAGAAAACAGTAGTCACTTATTATAATGAATCTATACTTGGAATAACTAAAAGGTTGCAGGCAACAGTACTGCGCCGGTAGCCTACTACCGCATAGGCTACTTCGCTTCTCTCTGTCTCCCTCCGAGTCCGTATGCGCCCTACGCAACAGAACTCCGGACACAGCAGCAAAACGACAGTGCAGTTAATTGATACATGAAAGTATTAATAGTGTTGTCTTGTGTGTGAGTAATGTGTATTGTAAAGTGTTATAGATATTACTTAAAGAGAGCTGCAATGCATAGTAAAATAAAGATATATCCACTCATCATCCCCATGTGTTCTAGCTAGCAGGCCAAGTCACAGGAACAACGAGTCCCAGCACCGAAAGCGAGAACCCAGGAGAAGACTGTAGAGAACACAAGGACAGATAAATTACGTTACTCTACTATACCGGCACTACGAGCGAGCTGTAGTCTCGGGTGCTACACTCGCTCCTGGCTCGGTATGCAAATCAAGGCCAAGTCCTCGTCCCTCTACAGACAACTCCTGGGCATGGTCGATGGCACCAGTCTAGTCACAAATGGGATGATGAGCAGGGCATATAACTCGTGAACATGTAGAACGTTCACCAACTATCCTCATCAAGAAGATCGCTGTTCACATTAACCCCTTAAATCTAATACATGTAAATATATGCTTGTCCTAAGAGTAATACGAGAGGTGAGTGCTGAAACTCCTTTAGGACCTCAAGGGAAGGTTATGCATTTAAATAGAGAGAAGAATGAAATGAGAGTAATGTCGTCAGAGAGAAAGAGTGCAACCGTGAGAAGTGGGGAGAGAGAGCAAGGGATGTTAGAATCTCAAAGGTTCTAGGCAACCTAGTCCAGGAACACACAGCCAACCTCCAGGCAGTGTGCTGTACGACAACATGGGCCCAGCCCAGGCAGGCAACAATGGACTACCAACCCTATCGCGCCTAGCTATAAGGGCAAGGCTGCCAACCAGTCCATACGTCTGGCAACCACCAGCCGGCAGCGCGGCGTGTTGCTACCCTCTTGCTCTGAAGCCCAACTCACTCTCTCTCTCTGAATTCCCATTATCCTATCTATCAACTTCTCTATTGATACTACATATTAAATGGAAGGTCTCGACATGGCTTAAAACAAATGGCGCCACTGGTTAGCACATGACGAGACCTTTGCAGAGATACAAAGAACATAGTTATAAGTTGTCACACTCAATATACATAGCGGCTGACGGTAGCCAGATCACGGGCGGTACAGTGGAGTACCAAGGAATACAATCAGGTTGCGTTGCCCAGCACTGGGGTGCGTCACAACAGCTACACCTGCACTGCCCCCTGCCTCAGCTTCAAAGCTGTTTTCTGACTGGACCAAGCATGACGGTTTTAATGATATAAAAGCACTGTCAGCTCTCACTCCAGAATTAGATTTACAAACGGTCACAGACACAGCCGCTAACCCAGTGTTGAAGGTGGGGCAGTTGGGTCCAGGACCTTGGGTGGAATGGGAGGTAGAGGCTCAGAACTTTGCGACCACCTTCACCTCAAAATCTTCGCACCAGATTCCTCAGGACAGCCATTCTTGGTTCTCTCTGCCAGTCTTTTCGGCCGGCGGAGTTCCATCTGCTTTGTTTGCTTTTTTAGCTGCCCCCAAAATCAATCTATGCGAACTTAAAGATCCTTCCCCAGCTCACCTAGACCGGGAGTTTAGGCTACGGGGGAAGGCGTATAGACTTTTCTCCCAATACATTGTTACGCACCAGGTGGCGAAATCTATGCTAAGATCTACTCAGGCAATCGCGGACGCGGAGGCCAGAAGATCGGTTGAACTATCTCGGCGGTTACTCCTTCAGACTTCCATTCAGTCGTTGGGGGATATCCGCACAGCCTTGCTCGAGGCGGTGCGGGCGAGACAGGATCTTAGGATGTCCCTGGTGAAGAAACTTCCTGATAGAATTGCAAACCAGGTGGTCATGTCGCCGGTGCTAACTCCCTCGTTAACCCTCCAGCCCCGGCTATGTATTATATATATATTCCTCGAAACCCGGGTGTTTTGGCCGAAAAACGTCTAGGCTAGGCTACCGTATATTTGTTAATCAGACTGCTTCCCGCATTCCCGCGCATCCCCAAGCGTAGCTGTGTTATTTACCTGTAGAATGGCATTAAGTAGAGCTCTCTAAGTCAACTGGTTGAGCTGTGATGATGATTTCATTGGAGATAACTTTATGGCCATAACAGACACTTTACACCACTTTTCGATACTTAACAACAACATACAGGCACACACGAACAAGCGACGCTCTCCTTCTTGTGGCCGGAGATGCGGGGCGTCGGTCCAGCCGGCTGTTGTTTACATGCGTCGGACCGACGCCTCGCACACGAAGCTCACAGGCTTTCAACCACTGGGCGTTCAAGAGGCCTTCCGGGTACCTGTTATATGCTTTTTTATGGGCGTTCAAGAGGTCTTCCGTGGTGAGAGGGTTAATGTCCCCTGATGTGTGGAGAACTGTTTTCAACATGGCTCAGGCCTTTAAGCACAGTCCCACCCCTTCTAAGAAACCTGCTTTTAACTTTCCCAAACCCAAGCCAGTCGCAAAAGCTCAGCCGGGTTGGTCAAAGCCCTTTCATATACAGTAGGGTCCCGCATAAAACGTGTTTGCATAAAACGAGTCTCGATTAAAACGACCGACCTAAAATATTAATATTTAATTTTCGATCAGAACGAATATGATCACATAAAACGAGTCCGCCGCCAAAGTGGGCCATATTTTTTGGGTGGGCCATGGGTTTTCATATAGAGCGCCGAAATATCGTACAAACGTACGAAATATCGTACGCTTTCATATAGAACGCCGAAACATCGTACAAAACGTACGAAATATCGTACGCTCCTGACGGAAATTTACGCTTCCAGTGAACATTGACGATATTGGGCCACCAAAATGCTGTGTTCACATAAAACGAAATCGCATAAAACGCCCTCGTTTATCGACCATATACTCGTTTTATGCGGGACCCTACTGTACCTAAGTCCGCTTCCCCCCAAGGTCAGTACAGGTATAAACAAGGTAAGTTTGCAGGTCATAAAGGACGAAACTATAACAGACCGGGCCAGGGCCCGTCTTCTGCCAACGCCGGCCAGTCGGCTAAGCATCCACCACCACCACCACCACCACCACCAAAAAACTAAAGTCTCTCTCACTCCCAGGGCCGGTCTCACGGCGGGTGGATCAGAGGG
The DNA here is from genome assembly GCA_032716605.1 of Paralithodes platypus. Classification (NCBI taxonomy): domain Eukaryota; kingdom Metazoa; phylum Arthropoda; class Malacostraca; order Decapoda; family Lithodidae; genus Paralithodes; species Paralithodes platypus. The sequence goes on along the minus strand of CM064496.1, from coordinate 13,953,735 downwards.
TAGTACAGCCGGCGAACCCTTGTCTACTAACTGGGTCGTTCCGGACGTGTCACCGCGCATGGCCAGTAAATACTTGGGCGAGGATGGTGGCACGCAAGGGCATCACCTGGCAGTGGCTCCGGCGACCTCGTTTACGTCAGCCGACAAAGGCAAATTTAGTTTCATTAGAGGTGGAGTCACTGATCCAGGAAATGATCGCCAAGAATGTCATCATTCCGGTTCCTCAAAATTACCCAGTTTTTACATCCAAACTATTTCTAGTGCCCAAAAGGGACAGTGTTCAGATGAGACCAGTCGTAGACCTGTCTTATCTGAACCTCCATATTCACAACGTGTCATTCAGGATGCTAACAGTAAACCAGATCAGGCTAACACTTCCGCCGGGAGGATGGATGTGTTCTTTAGACCTGACAGACACGTATTGGCACGTCTCGGTAAACAATAGATTTCAACGGTTTCTGGCCTTAAGAATAAAGCATCAGACTTATGTCTTTCAGAGGATGCCGTTTGGATTGAACCTAGCACCTCGCTTATTCACGAAATTAGTCCGGCAAGCCCTGATGCCCTTGTTAGAACAAGGGATCAGGATTTTGTGGTATCTAGACGACTGGCTAGTGGTGGCAGAGACGGAACAAGTATGCATAAATCATGTCAACATAACATTAAAACATGTCAAAACTCTAGGGTTCAAGGTCAACCTGGTAAAGTCAAACCTTGTTCCCTCAAGAGTAGTTCAGTGGATAGGGCTGGTCTGGGACACAGCTGCTCTCACTCTGAGTCAGAGTGTGGACAATCGCAACAGATTTCGCAGGAAATTGTTTCTGTTCCTTCACAGTCTGACTACGACACAGAGAATCTGGGAGTCTCTGGTCGGCTCTCTCAACTGGATTCAACTAACTGTACGGTTGGGCCGGTTAAGAGTCAAACGTTTAATATTGGAGGGCAACACATATTTTCCGCTATTGCCGGCGAAAAAATTATGGCCCATACCAAAATTAATCCACAACTTGCTAGCGGTCTGGGCGAAGAGGGAAACGTTACACTCAGTCATGTCATGGACCTCAACTCCGCCGACGGTATGGGTAGACACGGATGCGTCAGGAACGATAGGTTGGGGCTTTCAGTCAAACCAAGGGCACCAGGGTCAAGGGCTTTGGTCCCATTTAGAAATCTCCCACATCAATGTCAAAGAATTACTAGTCCCCTTATATTTCCTTCAGGCTCACGGCTCTACTTTACAGGGCAAGTCGGTGGCCTTCAGAATGGACAATCTGAATGCGGTTCACTGTATTCAGAAACAAGGGTCGACGAGATCTCGGAAGTTGCTAAACGTGTCGGAAAAGATTTTTATTCTAGCCAACAGGCTGGACATTCATCTTCACGCATCTTATCTCCCAGGCGTAGCAAACGTCTGGGCAGACGCTCTGTCTCGGAGACAGAGCACAACAGTAGAATGGGCGCTCAAGCAAACCATTTTCGACCAAATTATTGCGGAGCCTTACCATCCACAAGTGGATTTGTTTGCGTCAGAGGAGACTCACAAACTCCCACTGTACCTCACCCGCCGGACGATAACGCCGGCGGGCGGGCCAGACGCACTGGTGACAGACTGGAACAGGTGGAGTTCCATTTATTTGTTTCCGCCGCCAGATGCGTCTCTAATGTGCTACGTAGTAAACAAACTACGGGATTATCGGGGCGTAGTCTCGCTAATCGCGCCCCTGTGGCCGGCGCAGTTGTGGCCGGCGCAGTTGTGGTACCAGCAATTGAAGACGTGGTGCCCGGACCCGGTATCACTCCCGGTGGGGTTTTTCCACTTAGACACAATTGGCAACCTAAAGACCTCGCTGACTTTTGCATTATGGACATTCAGGAGGCCAAATGGCTAGCACCATATGGTAGAGATGTGACCAATAAATTCATGAATCAATATACCCAGTCTACAAAGCGACAGTATCAATCGCATTGGCAAGCCTTTACTTCTTGGATTCTTAGAACAGAACAAACTGTGCCCTCGGTGGCTTTGGTTTTTAATTATTTAAATTATCTGTTCGAGCAGAAACGTTTATCTGTAGTAACGTTAAAAAATCACTTAACAGCGATTAGGATGCCTTTTTTGGACCTTACCGGTCTCTCCATACCAGTCGCGGAGGAAACAGGTTTTATGAGGGCATGTTTTAAACTCCGCCCACCTCCCCGTCAGCTCATGCCTACCTGGTCTCTGGACAAGGCATTGACATTACTTCATTCCCGTCTGTACCAAAATACTGCAGACTTTACATTACTTTTAAAAAGGGCAGTATTCCTTATGGCCTTGGCTACCGGGAACAGAGTATCTGAGCTGGCGGCGATGAGCAACACACCTAATTGCCTCAGGTTTGGTAGGCTTAATGAGGCCCACGATTTACGCAAGTGGGCAGCTTCTTTACGTTTCCTTAAAAAAATATCTGTTGAAGATATTACGTCCACACAGTTGTGGGCCTCTAATCATACGTTTTTGACTCGATACCTTTCAGTAGCTCTAGACAAACCTTCCTTGCCATGTATAGCTTTAAGGCAAAGGGTCTAGGTGGCCCCTAAGTCACTTATTGTTTAATTTCAAGAAAAGGGGGGGGGGGGGGGTGCAGTCAGTGTAACATAGGACACCCTAGACCCCGCCAGAGTATGAGAGCTGTGATACTGTTTATGGGTGTTGTGATATGTAAATTTCTCTGTACTATTCATTACAGGAAATTGTGCTAGTACAATTATAGTACAAACAACAGTGTTGTTGTAAGTAGTTTTTGGGCTGAGAAGCAATCTAATTTTAAGCATTGGTTATATTTTGCAAGATATATCCACTAATATTATGGGGTTTATATGTGCACATGTAAACTTATAAGTTTTATTTTTTCACCACTTAATTTAAGTGGGGTGCCTTGTTAACTGGCGGATCTGTTCTCAGAATCTCAGAGTTAACCCCTTTTATCAAGCAGGCTTCTTTGAAGCACGCTCCTGCTTGTACCCTTTTTGTACTGTATATACAGTATATGCTGTATAAAGTTTATGCGCCAAATATATCTTTTTTACAAAGTAAGAATACTATGTGGTTGTTTGATTTTCTGCCTTTGCTAGAGTTATGATATGATTACGAATGTCCCCCTCCAGTCTTAGATATCAGGCATAATCGTCAATGATGGAGGGGCCACTAATAAATTATAGGTTTGACTCCTTGCAAGGAGATAAAGAAAACCTAATATTTAGTAGTGGCCCCGTAATCATTGACGACTGGGGCCCTCCCGACCATCCCCTTCCCATTCGTTGATGTATTAAGGATTTTGGTTTACTTGATATGTCAGTGAAGGAAGAATGACGCCTGAGTCAGCGTCTGGTCAAAGATCCACACAAGTACATCCATGATTATATGGAAAGCTTATGAATAGTTATTTTTATTTTATTTTTGTTTTTTATTTGTTACGAAGTTTTTTCGTAGTGAGAACCCAATTTCATAATGACTGAACCATGAGTGAGGTTGCGTGCGCTCATGATGAAGGCTCCTCAATTTTTTATGCTCTGCGCGGTAGATTCAAACTACGGCGGATGAGTGTTTGAAGAGGGTGCCTTATGTAATAGGCATAATCGTCAATGATTACGGGGCCACTACTAAATATTAGGTTTTCTTTATCTCCTTGCAGGAGTCAAACCTATAATTTAATCAGGGAACAATGAGGGTGTTTTTTTGGCATTTCGGTGGGCTTTGTGATAATGCACTGATACTAGGCACAGCACAAATTCCATCCCAATAATATCTTCCCATTGACATATCGGGATTCGAACCCGGGTCCATTGGATTACCAGTCCAGTGGCAAGACCACTCCACCACACCTCCCCTTGACACGTATTCGCTCAATTTGGTATTTTACGTTAACTATTTTGGTGTTCGCTTAATTGGAGACTCATTCAATTCGAACACGCTTATTTCAGGACCGTACTGTAGATGGATGGAGTGATTAAGAGAATGTTGGGCGGGATCAATGGGTATAGGAGCTAGGCTGGAATCAGAGAGAAGAGAGTGGAAGATTTTAACATACCTATATGCGGACGATGCAGTCCTGTTGGCGGAATATGTGGAATAACTTCATAGATTGGTCACAGACTTTGACAGGGTATGCAAAAAGAGAAAGTTAACCCTCGTCTAGCTGGGATTTTTGGGCTATTTTGGGCATATTCAGGCCCTCCTGAATGATCAATCAAGTATCTGCATGAAAAGAAATGTATTCAGCAAAAAACTAGGCACTACAAGCTTCAAAATAGGACCAGAACGAGCTACGTAGCACTCGTCGTTTTGATGCAGTGGTACCACCAACATGGGAGTTTAGCGTATAGCGGCATATTTTTTCCAGCTACAGTCACTACTGGCTACACTGCCGGCCTCTCGAGAACAGAGGGAGCGTGAGTCAGTGGGCGGCGGTAAGCCCTGGGTGTCGGCCGTGTGGCCTGCTGTGCTCCCGGCCATTTGCACTCTATTTTAACCCTTTAAAAGCCTTAATAATGCTCCTAACTTGCTGCTTTTTAGATACAGACTTAAGTCGGGCCCCGCTCTTTAAGTGTTAAAATTCAATGTAAGGTAATGGTGTTTGAGAGAAGAATGCATGAAACCATAGATTTTAAGGCAAAATATAGAATTAATTCATATTATCACCAACCCACCAAATAACTTACAAATAAACCTAATTAATGAAAACAATGAAACTAATGAATACATGTGGTAATCCATGGATTCGAACCTAGGATACTCACACCAAAATTCCATGCACTAACCATTACACTATCAAGACAGTAAGATAGAACATAACAAAAGTTGTAAAATATAAATGAGAAATGAAGTACTGTATTGGAAGAGGTTGAAAGTTTCAAGTACAGTATTTGTGAGCTGTACTGTGCAAATATGGTAAAATGGAGAGTGAGGTAAAAGAGTGAAAAATGCAAGGTAGAAAGGTAATTGGAGAACTTGATAGTATTCTGAAAGGAAGAATGGATGGTCAAGAAGTGAAAAAGTCACTTGAGAAACAGTGTGCTGCTCCCAACACTTTCGTATGGAAGTGAGACATGGACTGCAAGTGACGAGGACCTCTCAAAGCGGAGAGCTGTGGAGATAAGCTTTTTCAGAATAGCAGCTGGTGTGAATAGGCTAGATGGGACAAGTTGTTGTTGTCGGTCCCTAGGCTGCCTGGCCGAACAGCCCCGAGTCCCAAAGGAAGGCCATGGCCACGATCGGGCTTTCCCACAGGGCTCTCAAAGAGTGTAGATTATGTTGTTGGCATAAGTGATTGTGTAGAATGCAGTCTTGTATGATGTGTGTATAGTATAGGGTGCTGTGTTGCATCCTGGGCAGATGTCGACGACGGAGATATCCAATTTCTTCTGATAGATCAGAAAAGCTGGATGGTGCCCACATCTCAGCCTGGCCAAGTGGACTCTGTCCTCGCGAGGAAGTGAGGATTCAGAAGGATGGATTGCGTGTTGTTTAAGAGTGATGGGATGGAATGGCGAGAGATATGAGTATGGATATGCTTCCGGAAGCTGGTTTGGGGTGGGCAGGGAAGGAGAGATGACAGTATTTGTGTGTGATATCGTGTGCTGGGTGTTGTTTTGATATTCCTTGGTGCGTGTGATGCCATGTAGTGTAGTGGGTGGTGTTGGTTTGTGGAGGCTGCAACCAGGAATTGAGTGCCTCCCATGTTCAAATGATCTTTGACTTTGAGGACTTTGGTTTCTTGATGTAGGTGATCTGTAGGTGTAGTAGCTGTGCGGCCTGTGATGATTTTTAAGGCTTTGTTTTGAATAGTCTGCAAGGTCTTGTGATGTGTTTCAGCTAGAGTAGAAGCCCAGGCAGGGCTTGCGTATTCCACCACTGATATTATGTATTGTTTGTATACTGTAGTGGTAGTTTCTTTGTTATGTCCAAATTTTGTGTGGGCAAGTGACCTGAGGGCGTTACGTCTGGGTGTCAGTTTATTTTTTATGTTTGTGATATGTTGTTTGAATGTCATTAGAGTATCATATGTTACTCTTAGGATTTTGTTTGTGTGAATGAGAAGTGTTGCTCTGTCTGGGTCTTGGTGTGTGCATGCGAGTTTTATGTCGTCTGCGTAGGAGGCTATATATATCTGGGGTGCTTGGGGTTTGGGTATATCATGCATGTACAGATTGAAGAGTGCGGGCGACAGGATGGATCCTTGCGGGACTCCGTTTGTGAAGTTTATGATGCTAGATGACTAACCGGCAAATGATACAAGTGCATGTCGTCTGCCTGCTAGGTAGTTGACCAGCCACCTTTTTGTATTGTTGTGCATGTTTGTGTTGTAGATTTTGTTTGTTAGGTTTTGGCGGGGGATGGCATCGAAGGCCTTACTAATGTCGAGTGTGGCAAGTAGTGATAGTGATCTGTGTGGTGGTCTGGCTGAGTTGATGCCATAAAAAGCTCTTTTTGTAAGGTCTGTAATAAGAGTGTTTGTGTAGTGTAGTGGCCTGAAGCCATGTTGTGTTGGAGCTAGGGGTAGAGCGTGTGTGGTCAGTTGAGTCATTTTGAGACTTTGGAGGGGGTGCAAAGGAGTGTGATCGGGCGGTGTGAGGAGGATAACGTGGGGTCTATGTTGGGTTTGGGGAATGTAATGATGACACCATGCTTCCAGATGTCTGGTATTGTGTTGTGTGAATAACTAGTTTGATATGCTGGTGAGTGCCTTGTGGTCCTAGGTGTCTAAGGTGTATGTTGCTTATGTTGTCTGGGCCACAGGCGGGTGAGTGCTTGAGATTGTTGATGATGTGCTTTGTCTGGCTGTTGGTGAAGAGTGCATAGCCAGCGTCTGTGGGGAATTGTCTCTTACGTTGGATGACACGTTGGTCGTCTTGATGGGGGTTTAGGTGGCTGACATGAGAGAAGTGATTAATGAGCGTGTGTGCTTGTTGTTTGTATGAAGGAATTGGGAAGTTTGATGACCTCTCACCAAACCAAATAAGGAAAACCTCTTATTTGGTAGTAACCTCGGAGTATCCAACGTAGTGCTTTATACAGTACGGTCCCGAAATAAACGTGTTCGAACTGAGCGATTCTCCAATTAAGCGAGCACCAAAATAATGAATAAAAAATACCGAATTGATCGAATTTGTGTCAAGTTAAGCGAATGCTGGATCAAAGGCAAGGAAATCCGAGGAGAAACCGAGATAAGCGAGATTCGCTCCAGTGACGCAGTATAGCTGACCTTGCTCTGCTTTGGGGGGGCTGCCTCAAAGCCCCTACATCTTAAATAACACACCCAATCATTGTAGGATTAAGGTCAGTACACAGTTGAGCTATTGTTATAATTTTATTACCATTTTGTACTGTTGAATTATCATTTGTTAGGTATAGATGAGATGGGTTGGGATCTGCAGTGTTTGAAAGGGATCTGCCGTATGTGGGCCAGTCGGCTCTCTGCACACTCCCGTTTTCTAATGTTATGATCTTATAAGAAGTCTTGTACATGGTAAAGTCTGGATCGCCCATCCACCAAATTATAGGTTTGACTCCTGCAAGGAGATAAAGAAAACCTAATATTTAGTAGTGGCCCCGTAATCATTGACGATTATGCCTATTACATAAGGCACCCTCTTCAAACACTCATTCGCCGTAGTTTGAATCTACCGCGCAGAGCATAAACAATTCAGGAGCCTTCATCATGAGCGCACGCAACCTCACTCATGGTTCAGTCATTATGAAATTGGGTTCTCACTACGAAAAAACTTCGTAACAAATAAAAAAGAAAAAGAAAATAAGAATAACTATTCATAAGCTTTCCATATAATCGTGGATGTACTTGTGTGGTATCTTTGACCAGACGCCGACTCGGGCGTCATTCTTCCTTCACTCACATATCAAGTAAACCAAAGTCCTTAATACATCAACAAATGGGAAGGGGATGGTCGGGAGGGCCCCAGTCGTCAATGATTACGGGGCCACTACTAAATATTAGGTTTTCTTTATCTCCTTGCAGGAGTCAAACCTATAATTTATTAGTGGCCCCTCCATCATTGACGATTATGCCTGATATCTAAGACTGGAAGGGGACATTCGTAATCATATCATAACTCTGGCAAAAGCAGATAATCAAACACCCACATAGTATTCTTACTTTGTAAAAAAGATATATTTGGGTGCATAAACTTTATACAGCCTAAATATTCAAAAAGGGGTACAAGCAGGAGCGTGCTTCGAAGAAGCCTGCTTGAAAAAGGGTTAACTCTGAGACTCTGTACACAGATCTGCTAGTTAAGAAGGCACCCCACTTAAAGTAAGTGGTGAAAAATAAAAACTTATAAGTTTACATGTGCACATATAAACCCCATTAAACTAGTGGATATATTCCTAAAAATATAACCAAACATAAATGAATTCTTGTACTTTCGCAGAAGTACTGAACTTATACAGAACTTATACATACTTATGCAGAAGTACTTACATCAAAAATAAAAGTCGTAGTTGCAACTACTGAGATTTCTTAAAAATCTATTGCTTCACAGCCAAAACTACTTACAACAAGAATTGTTGTATTACTACTATTGGACTTTAGCACAATTTCCTGTAATGAATACTACAGAGAAATTTTATATCACAATACCTACAAACAGTATCACAGCTCGTATGTTCCGTACACATACTCCGGCAGGGTCTAGGGTGTCCTATGTTACACTGACTGCACCCCCCCCCCCTTTTCTTGAAATTAAACAAAAAGTTACTAAAAGGGCCGCCTAGACCCTCTGCCTTAAAGCTATACATGGCAAGGAAGGTTTGTCTAGAGCTACCGAAAGGTATCGAGTCAAAAACGTATGATTAGAGGCCCACAACTGTGTGGACTTAATATCTTCAACTGAAAGATTATTAACCCTCCAGCCCCGGGGGCTATAGCTCGCGACTGTGCTGCGGTACCGGGTGTTTTGACGATCTTTGGGCTATGTTAACTCCTCTGTAAGTCAATGAATATGGCATGTAATGTTGTGAATAAAAAAGAATAATGTTCCACAAACCTTCCTCTGTCGAATGGCGTTGAGTAGAGGTCTCTAGCCCCTCTGGTTGCATAATGGAGAGCGCGGGAAGACGAGTGCTTTTCGGCGGCAAATTCTTCCCGCGTTCGGACGCGTCGCCCCGGCCATGGCTACGACGCACCTAGCCGCTCGTCGCGCCAAAGTATTTATCTCCCCTAGACGATTTTAGTGTTTGATATTGAGAATGTGATGTTTATTTGATATTTTTATAGTTATTTTGAGGCCAATTATATAAAGTATGTTTATTAGGGTATCACTGTCACTGATATTGCTAATTTTCACTCGATACCGTACATTTTATTAGTAATTGAGGTAGGTTATTGTTGTATTAGGCACTGATTATTCGTTATCACAGGTGTTTATTATACTTTGGCCATCAAATATTAGGTCTTGTGTGACTTTCACTTTGACAAATATGCTTTAGAGTGTCACTGTCACTGATAATGCTCATTTTCACTCGATACCGTACATTTTATTAGTAATTGAGGTAGGTTATTGTTGTATTAGGCACTGATTATTCGTTATCACAGGTGTTTATTATACTTTGGCCATCAAATATTAGGTCTTGTGTGACTTTCACTTTGACAAATATTCTTTAGAGAGTGTCACTGTCACTGATAATGCTCATTTTCACTCGATACCGTACATTTTATTAGTAATTGAGGTAGGTTATTGTTGTATTAGGCACTGATTATTCGTTATCACAGGTGTTTATTATACTTTGGCCATCAAATATTAGGTCTTGTGTCACTTTCACTTTGACAAATATGCTTTAGAGAGTGTCACTGTCACTGATGATGCTCATTTTCACTCGATACCGTACATTTTATTGGTAATTGAGGTAGGTTATTGTTGTATTAGGCACTGATTATTCGTTATCACAGGTGTTTATTATACTTTGGCCATCAAATATTAGGTCTTGTGTCACTTTCACTTAGTTATATGATTTGTAAACGTTTTATATACAATTTATTGTGTCTTTTTTCACTGATTTATATATTTCTATAGGTTCTAATCATATGAATGTCACTTGGTATATACATGTGTCACTTTCACATATTATTATGGTGTAATTGTATTTGTATCAATTTTCTCATAATACATGACTTTTGTATTACAATAAATTGGTTTTCTTCCACTTTTTGCCTATATATAATTATAGTGTACATATTGTCATTTTATTTGGCAATTTCAGTATGATTATTAGAACTCCAGCTTGGAGTGGTAATCAAAGAAGCACTCTAAAGCACAGAGTGCCACCTTGCACTCCACACACTCCATGGTTGACTTTTTACCTGACCTCGGCCTCACCCTGCTGTTGTAGCAGACATGGCACCGCTTCTGCTGCGTTCTTCCTGATTCATTCTGAGGCAGGGAACCAAGCCTGTGCCTAATCAAGTATTGAGCACACTGCAAGCGGTCAATAACGGCGGGCCCAGGATGTGCCACTGCCCTCTGTGGCATAGCATACTTCTCCAGGAGCTCCGTCAACACCTGCTTTTGGAACCTCCGCAGGCTATTGAACTTCATGGGTGTGTTCACATTCCGAAGCTTGTATATATTGTAGGCATTCAGAACTGACATGTCCACCATATGCAGAAAGAACTTTTTGTACCATCTGCACGAGGTACGCAGGCAGTCAATGAAGCTTATCTGCATGTCGGACTTGTCCACCAGCCTCATGTTGATGTTGTAGTCCAGGACAGCATCGGGCTTGGTCACCCTGGCCTGGGTGCGGCGATCCACCTTGCCAGTCTCCACCATTTCCCCCTTGTGGATGGTGGTCAGGAGGTTGACCTTCCGCTGGTCGTGCCAGTGGATAGCCAGAATGGGCCCCGACTTCTTCTTGAACACATCACCTTTTTTTGGTCTTTGGAGGGAAAGGTGGCATGCCCTTCCTTTTCCCTCGTACTGTGCCTACAGTCCCCGTCTTGCGCTCATGCAGGTACTGTGAGAGAGTGGAGGACGTGTAATAATTGTCCGTGTAGAGGACGTGATTCTTATGAAAGTAGCGGTCCATCATGGCTTGCACCACTGCTCCGCCAAAGCCAATGAGGGTCCACAAGCAAGTCCCCTTCCTTCCCGCTGTAGACCCGGAAGTCCAGGACATAGCCAGTTTGGCAGTCGCACAGCACAAAGAATTTTATGCCAAAGCGATGTCTTTTTGAGGGGATGTACTGCCGGAAGCTGAGTTTTCCCCGGAACAGCACAAGAGACTCGTCAATGACGACCTTGCGGAAGGGCTTGAAGTAGGAGGTGAAGCGTTCTCGCATCATCTCGTACAACGTCCTAATCTTCCACAGCTTGTCACCGAGGTGGACGTCGGTGTTGGTGACAAGATGGAGCGCTGCGAGGATATCAAGGTACCGGTCGCGAGACATATATTTCCCGAAGGCAGGGGTGGATATGAGATCATTGGTGATCCAATAGTCAGGCAACCTATGCTTCTTGACATGAGGCATTAGCATGGTGAGTGCCAGGACCACCATGAACTCTTTATGAGTCACTGGGGTCCACTGCCTCATGTGGCCCTTGGTCACCTTTCCCAAAAAGTGGACCTGTAATTGGTGCTGCTTATTTGTCTCTTTGACAACATAGCCTACCACCTCCTCATCAAAGAAGGCCTCAAATAGTTCGTGTGGTGGAGCATTGGGGCCTGCAGGAAAATTGGGGGTAATGCCTGAACCCTCCAGTACCTCATCAAAAGCTGGCACATCAGGGTTGTATCCATCCCCATCAACTACGTCTTGCCACTGAAAAACATAGAATGGGTCTTGTCTACGCTGACGAGGAGCTCCAGCTGGTGGCCCAGCACGCCCACGGCCAACTAGGGAGGCGCGCGCCCTAGGGCGGCGAGGGCATCGGCCAGGGCGGCGGCCAGCACGACGGGCAGCACGACGCCGGGCCAAGCGGATGGGTCGAGGGTCGTCGATGTCCATATAGTCATCGTCAGAGTGGTCATCTTGCCCTGACGGTGGACCTATGTAATCATGGCCAGAGTCTTCAGAGAGGTGCCCTTCATCATCAGTGGCCCCCACATAATCTGGCGGGGAACCAGTGATGCGTGGGCGGCGTGCGGGTGGGCGAGGTGGGGAGGTGAGGCTGTGTCCCCCCGAGGTCCTGGGCTCCTTGGCCTGCGGCGAGTGACAGAAAGCAATGTTTCACTGTCACTAGGCCCAGGTATTGGTGATGCGAGCTCAAAGACTTCTTCAGGAAGACATGTTGAAGGCGGGAGAGGTGGGGAGGACCGTGGGGAAAGTTGCGGGGGCGTATGGCTGGGGCCGGCATGGGTGGACGCCGCGGGAGCCTCGAACAAAACTCTCTTACTTTTCTTAATTTTTTTGGTATATTTCCTGCCTTTCCCCTTTTCGGCAGCAGTATGTCTCCTGTCGGGGGACCTAGGAGGCAAATAGGCCGAAAGTGGGGGGTCCTCAACCCTTGGCAGTGGTGGGGGTGGTGGGGAAGAATGCGGGGCATCTGGGTCATCTTGGGTGGCGTGGGTAGATAAGGGAGACAATGGCGGGCGAGAAGGGTCACCATGCTCACCCTCACTCACAGCCTCATCCTCACCAAGTATTTTGGCTTGTTCCCTAGCTGCCGCGGCCGCCTTATCAAGTATTTTCTGCTTTATATAAGTGTAGCTTGAAAGGCGATTTACCTGGGGAAGGGCTTGGCGTCGTGTCACTTATGCGAAATTTGGTGAGTGACCTTGAACTCTCCCACTCACTCACTCTCTCAAGTTCACTGTCTTTAGGTAAACCAGCTTCCTCAACAACTGGTACATCACTCTCATAACTGTTATGTTCTCTCGCAAATCCCAGGAATTGCTCTTCTTTCTCACTCTCATGGCCATAATCACTCGACTTATAATTACTGGAGTCGTCACTGACTATATCATCAACAATATACTTGGCATCAGCACGCTCATATAGTCTCAATGTCGTCTCAATACCTCCGGGAGATAACACATTTAGGCGATGGCGTCGGGGTAAGGCGCGACGAACTAGCACGGGCGTCGTAGGAAGTACAGTATCGGACACAGCGGAATCACTATTTGGCGTACTGTCCATGATGGCGTCGGGGTAGATACTGTTGCTGTGGCGTAGTTTACGCCCTCCCACGATACCAAAAATATACGCGCGGCATTCGAAAGCACTCACGCAAGCAATGGGCGTTCAAGAGTCCTTCCGGGTTGCGCGGGCCGAGTTTGTTATGGGCGTTCAAGAGCCCTTCCGGGGTGGAGTGGTTAAGGAAACGTAAAGAGGCTGCTCCCTTGCGTAAATCGTGAGTTTTACCCACAACGCCGGGATTACTCTCTTTAAAGACCTCGACCAAGAGAGAAGCCAGTGTACGTTTCATCAAGCGTTTACCCATACTGGCTACCCATAAAGCACCCTGGTGATTTAGAGGTGCCACTCTCAAATATTTGGTTAGAGCTTGCATTGGACAAAAATGATGGTGTACCTTTCCCCTTTTCAACGCCGGCACCGTGAACTCTGAAAACACGTGTTCACTGTGCTCATTCTTGGCTATGAATCCTGGGGAAGGTGCAATGTGAATACACTCATTAAGCCTACCAATCCTGAGGCAATTAGGTGTGTTGCTCATCGCCGCTAGCTCAGATACTCTGTTCCCGGTGAGGGCCTAGGCCCAGTGGGCTAGTATAAAATAAAGGCATCATCAACAACAACAACTCTGTTCCCGGTAGCCAAAGCCATAAGGAATACTGCCCTTTTTATAAAAGTAATGTAAAATCTGCAGTCTTTTGGTACAGACGGGAACGAAGTAACGACAATGCTTTGTCCAGAGACCAGGTAGGCATGAGCTGACGGAGAGGTGGGCGGAGTTTAAAACATGCCCTCATAAAATCAGTACAGATAAATGTTTCTGCACGAACAGATAATTTAAATAATTAACAACCAACGCCACCGAGGGCACAGTTTGTTCTGTTCTAAGAATCCAAGACGTAAAAGCTTGCCAATGCGATTGATACTGTCGCTTTGTAGACTGGGTATATTGATTCATGAATTTATTGGTCACGTCGCTACCATATGGTGCTAGCCACTTGGCCTCCTGAATGTCCATAATGCACAAGTCAGCGAGGTTTCTAGGTTGCCAATTGTGTATAAGTGGAACAACCCGACCGGGAGTGACACCGGGTGCGGGCACCACGTTTTCAATTGCTGGTACTACAACTGCGCCGGCCACAGGGGCGCGATTAGCGAGACTACGCCCCGCTAATCCTGTAGTTTGTTGACTACGTGGCACATTAGAGACGCGTCTGGCGGCGGAAATAGATAAATGGAACTCCACCTGTTCCAGTCCGTCATCAGAGCGTCTGGTCCACCCGCCGGCGTTATCGTCCGGCGGGTGAGGTACAGTGGGAGTTTGTGAGTCTCCTCTGACGCAAACAAATCCACTTGTGGATGGTAAGGCTCCGCAATCATTTGGTTGAAAAATGGTTTGCTTGAGCGCCCATTCTACTGTTGTGCTTTGTCTCCGAGACAGAGCGTCTGCCCAGACGTTTGCTACGCCTGGGAGATAAGATGCGTGAAGATGAATGTCCAGCCTGTTGGCTAGTATAAAAATCTTTTCTGACACGTTTAGCAACTTCCGAGATCTCGTTGACCCTTGTTTCTGAATACAGTGAACCGCATTCAGATTGTCCATTCTGAAGGCCACCGACTTGCCCCGTAAAGCAGAGCCGTGAGCCTGAAGGACATATAAGGGGACTAGTAATTCTTTGACATTGATGTGGAAGATTTCTAAATGGGACCAAAACCCTTGACCCTGATGCCCGAGGTTTGACTAAAAGCCCCAACCTATCGTCCCTGACGCATCCGTGTCCACCCATACCGACGGCGGAGGAGAGGTCCATGACATGACTGAGTGCAACATTTCTCTCTTCGCCCAAACCGCTAGTAAGTTGTGTAATAACGTTGGGGTAGGCCATAATATTCCCGCCGGTAATAGTGGGAAAAATGTGTTGCCCTCCAAGATTAAACGTTTGACTTTCAACCGGCCCAACTTCACAGTTAGTTGAACCCAGTTGAGAGAACCGACTAGAGATTCCCGAAGTCTCTGTGTCATAGTCAGACTGTGGAGAAACATAATTTTTTGTTTGCGAAATCTGTTTCGAGTGTCCACACTCTGACTCAGAGTGAGAGAAGCTGTGTCCTCGACCAGCCCTATCCACTGAAATACTCATGAGGGAACAAGGGTTTGACTTTTACTAAGTTGACCTTGAATCCTAGAGATTTGAGATGGTTTAACGTAATGTAGACATGAGTGATGCATAACTTTTCTGTCTCTGCCACCACCAGTTAGTCGTCCAGATACCACAAGATCCTGATCCCTTGTTCTAACATGGGCATCAGGGCTTGCCGGGACTTTGCTTGAATGCTTGTGCCAAATTGAAAACAGTCTTCCAAACTGCTGGTGAAATCAAAGGAGTTAGAACTGGAGACAGAACTACTTGGCTTGCAAAACGGTCAGGAAGTTTCTTCACTAAGAACATCCTCAGATCCTGCCTTGCTCGAACTGCCTCTAATAAGGCCGTCCGAATATCTCCTAAAGACTTGGATGGAAGTCTGGAGAAGCAAGCGCCGGGAAAGTTCAATGGCTTTCTTGACTTCCGCGGCTTCTATTGCCTGAGAAGAGCGTAACAGAGACTTTGTTACTTGCTGGGTAACCATATATTGCGAAAACAGTCTAAACGCTTTTCCTCTTAACCTAAACTCGCGGTCTAGGTAAGCTGGGGAAGGCGTGCTAAAGGGATCTTAATTCGCACAAATTGATTTTTTTGGGGGCAGCCAAGAAGTCAAACAAAGCAGAGGGGACTCCGCCGGCACTAAAAACCGGAAGAGAGAACCAAGAATGGTGTTCTTGAGGGATTTGGTGGGAAGATTTTGACGTGAAAGTAGTTGCAAAATTGTGAGCCTCTGTTTCCCATGCCACCCAAGGTCCCGTACCCAACTGCCCCACCTGCAAGACTGGATTAGAGGCTGAGTCTGTGATCGGAAACATATCCAACTCCGGCGTCAAAGCAGAAAGTGCCTTGACGTCGTTAAAGCCGTCATTCTTAGTCCAGTCGGAAAATAGCTTTGAAGCTGAGGCAGGGGGCAGGGCTTGTGTTGATGCATAGACAAAAAAGTCATGGTTATAATAACTTGGAATGGCCTTAATATGAACATCCAAAACATTTCCTTGACTATCCAAAGCTCTGAGTTTTCTAGACTTATTGCCTTGGATTACCCACTCATGTGGTACAGGGAGCTCCCCCGAAATAGTAGCTTGTGCTGCCTCTGGCTTAGTTGGTAACATTGCTACCCATGACTCATCAGGCCCGTATAAAAGAGGCATAGCTCCTTTTTTGACTGGCGCCTTGTCTAAAGGAGGGGGAGATATGTCTGATATGACTCGCACATTGGAAGTAGTGAGAGCTGCTGTGCCTGGCACATTGGAAATTGGATCTGACACAAGAGGGGGGTTAGGTATTTTAGCTAAAGCAAAGGATGTAGCCAGAGGTCGCACATTCGTCGACATCGCGGGAGCTCCCGTACCAACTGTAAGAGTTTCCGGCGTAGGGCCAAAGAACCTATTAAGTTCATTCAATAGTAATCCATCAATCTCTTCCGCCGTTACATACCTAGCCGATGACGAACTCCGTGGAGATTCGACAGTACCCTGAGAGTCGTCTAGAAGGTGACTGGACTCTTCAACCTCCATCTCTGAGACCAGAGATCGTTGTTCTTCATCCGTTAAGTCTGGCTTATCATGGGAAGATCCCGCCGAAGCCGGGACCTCCACATGTTGCCATGTTAAATCTGGGATAGAAGATGGTACATCGGCATCCCGGTGGACGTCAGCCACTAGTTGAGTCACAAAGGGATGTGTTCTGTCCTGCCAGGACTGTGAGTATCGCCATACACCTTGGCTGTGGCTGTCACTCGCTTGCGAGCTTGGTATACTCTCCGATTGAGAGCCCTCACCCAAGCCCCGTAGAGGTTTATGATAATTAAAAGCTCCCATAGCTCAAGGATATCACATTGCAATGCTTTATGTGCTACATTCGTTGAGTAAGTAGCGAGAAGTTGTTTCCCTTCTTGTAAAGCCACCGCCGCAGGATTATCTTTCTGAATTAGAACTTTAACAGTTAGGAGGTTACAAATAGCGCAATTCTTTGTCACCCATATCCCCCGTGACCGATCTGGGCATTTAACACATTTAATGCAGAGCTGGTGAGCAAAAATAGGGATACCTGAGCATAACGGCGTTGAACATACAGCAATGAGAGGTTCAAGTGCCGACATGACAGAGACTGGGGGAAAACTACCCCGCCCCCGGGAACTACCTGGTCACCTGGTGCAACGCCGGTACTCCGCCCTGGAAAGAGAAATTTCCAGGGATTAATGCTCATAAGGTTACCCCAAAATGGTACAAAACATGTGCCACAACACTGCCGGTCAACGAACCGTAGCACTGCACCACTACTTTTCGTTTTCCTTTAGTTTCATATTAAAGATTTCAGCATATCTTTACCTGTCCAAAAGATTTAAGCCGATCTTCTGAATCCTCATATACTGTAGATGAAGTATATCTTTATTAGAAAGCCGTGATACCCTAGTGTATCAATCAATTGTTTGGCAAATTATCGCGAATTGCACATCCGTTAAAATAACCACCCGAAGGTACAACCGCCGGGTTTTATATACCATGTCAAACCAATTGTACCTGCCCCAGACCTCTTTGTAAAAAGGTCGCCGGGAGGGAAAGACCAAACAAACAAACAGCATTGTTTCAATGGCTTATTAAAGATTTCAGCATATCTTTACCTGTCCAAAAGATTTAAGCATATCTTTTGAAACCTCATAAAGATGAAGCATATCTTTATTAAAGATGAAGTCTTTCAAGTATCCCTTTACACTTGAAACACTAGTAAGCTTCAGGCATCTTTTTATCCCATAAAAAGTCTAAGCCTATCTTAATCTCTAATCCGGCTTCTACCAGAAGCCCACATAGATCGCCGTCTTGAAGGCCGTGATACCCTATTGTATCAATCAATCGTTTGGCAAATATCGCGAATTTGCAAATCCGTTAATATAACCACCCGAAGGTACAACCGCCGGGTTTTATATGCAATGTCAAAACCAATTGTACCTGCCCCAGACCTCTTCGTAAAAAGGTCGCCGGGAGGGAAAGACCAAACAAACAGACAGCATGGTTTCAATGGCTTTGAAAAACCGAGAAAACCATATCCAACAGGTGTCAGCATGATCACCTAGATAACTGTGTGGAGCCCCCTTCGTCGGGAATAACACAGGAAGGCTGATCGCAGGCTCGACCACAGAAAACGCAGTTTCTGATGAGCCCTCAAGCTACCAAACTCGCCGGGGTAACTTACCTATTTTAGCCATCCTGACTAAAACTCGGTAAACAAAAACGGCTTTCTCGGAGCAACGAGAAAAACCGCCGGAAAGGTAAGCCACACCAAACAGAACGCAGTCTGATAAACATAATCAGACCCACAGTCCGAAGCTCCTGGATCAGCCAATCAAAACTAATCCAGGACACACATGGCTCATGAATACATTTTTATTATAATAAACAATGAAAACACTTGCATACATGAAAAAACTACGAGTGGCCGGCTAGGCCTGGTGAGAACGGAAAAAACACTTAATGACGTCGAAACACCATCGAAAAGCACAACATCCCACCAAAACTGGAACGGCCGCCACATCAAAATCGTAGAAAACACCCGGGTAAGGGTAACTCGCCGGGTAACGAGACGTAATACACAACTATCACAGCTCGCTACGCGGGAGGTTCATAAGTAAAGATTCCAAAAGATTTACGTATATCCTCTGACATGATATAAAGACCAGCATGGCTTTATAAATGACGCAGTCTTCCCAGTGGGGTTTGTTAAGTTTTTTACTGGGAAATCCATAAAAAGACGCCGGCCCCTGAATTAACTCGCAGATCAAAAACTGGGAAGCCTGTCTGAAATGCTAGATCTGACTTCTCCCGAAGCCTCCTAGATCGCCGGATGTTGAAGGCGGCGATACCTTAACGTATCCCTCAATTGTCTGGTCAACTATACTGAATTGCAAATCCGTTAATCCCACCCTCCCACGGTGCAACCGCCGGTGTGAATTTAAATCTATAACGTTAACCCCAATTGTTCCTGTCCCCACTTCTTTGACAAAAGATCGCCGGGGAGGAAAGACCAATCAACAAACCGCCTAGTTTTACTGGCTTTGCAAAACCGGGAAAAAACTACTCAACAAGTATCCGTATGAACACTTAGTTAAATGGGTAAAGCCATCCCGCCGGGAAACACAGTAAGCCTGAACACAGGCTCCATTACAGACGCAGTCCTGGAGAGCCGCAAGCCACCACTCGCCGGGGGAAACAAGCCTAATTTAACCACGCGTGATTAAAACTCGGCAACCAGCCGGTTTTGCAAGGTGTAACCGAGAAAACCCGCCGGAAAAGGCAACCCACCCCGCCCAGATTCAATCTGAACGCACCAAAAAGACCGTGGAATTAGCCAAAGCACAACTAACCCATGACACATAAATAACCCGTGGAATTAGCCAATACACAACTAATCCAGGATACACAAATAGTCCGTGGAATTAGCCAATACACAACTAATCCAGGACACACATGACACAGTATTACATATTTATAGCATAAATCAATAACACTTGTACATGTGGCAAAGCTACGAGAGGCTGGCTAGGCCTAAGCAGACGGAAATAAAAGGAAATCATGTCGTAATATAAACAAAAGCCTTGAATCATATCACAACAGGAACCACCGTCAACACACCACTGTAGCCCAAAATTCCCGGCGAAGGGAAAAACTGACTCGGGACCCAGAAAAAACTTCACTAAGTGAAGAAAAATACGCTGGGAATGTCAGAGAAAAAAGCTACCTCATCAGAAAGATAAAAGGAAGCAATAATAACGCGTAAAGAAAGCCGCCTACATCACAAAGTTAGCTAACTGTGAAAAAGTTCACCTGTCCACAACAGGACCACGAGGGTGCACCCGAAATAGATGCCCCAAACACACGACCCAAAATACACTGCACTGCGGGCAACTAGCCCAGGACACTCCTGCTACGCATATCCTAACCTTACTCGAGACATCCCGGAGTAAACAAATGAGAAAAAACTCACTAGGGACGCAACAAATGCGGAACCAGCGGAGCGTGGGGAGGCACGTCCGGGCAGGTTGAGCGCAGAGCAGAGAAGGAAGAATGACGCCCGAGTCGGCGTCTGGTCAAAGATACCACACAAGTACATCCACGATTATATGGAAAGCTTATGAATAGTTATTCTTATTTTCTTTTTGTTTTTTATTTGTTACGAAGTTTTTATGGATGGAGTCATGAAAGAAATACTATCAAGAGCAGTGGATGTTGGTGTATCGCTGAAAAGGGAGGGAATTGAGTGGAAGCTACCTATACTGCTGTTTGTGGATGATACAGTTCTGATGAGTGATAATGAATGGGAGTTGCAGGGTCTGGTAAATGAGTTTGGAACAGTGTGCGAAAAACGGAATTTGAAGGTAAATTCGGGGAAGAGCAAGGTTATGGTCTTCGAAAGGGGTGAAGTCACAGAGTGTGAGGTGAAGCTGAACGGTCAGGCTATGGAGATCGTCAACTCTTAAGTATCTGGGCAGTTGAGTAAAGATGGGACTATGGATGAATAGGTGCGGGAGAGGGTACAACAGGGGAAGAGGGTTGTAGGAATGCTAAAAGCAGTAACAAGAAATAGGGTGGTCAGTATGGAAGTGAAGAAGTCCTTGCATGACAGTGTGGTAATCCCGACACTGACTTACGGAAGCGAAGCATGGACGTTGGTTGAGAGACTCATACCAAGAGTGAGAGCAGTGGAAATGAATTACTTAAGGAGTGCATGCGGAGTTACATGGAGGGATAAACAGACTAATGAGGAAGTAAGAAGGAGGTGTGGTGTGGAGGTAGATGTGCTGGAAAGTGTGAAAAGGAACAACTTGAGATGGTTCGGCCATATGGAACGTATGGAAAGCGAGAGAATGACTAAGAGGGTGTACGAGAGCGAGGTGGAGGGACAGAGAGGGAGAGGTAGACCGAATATGAGGTGGAAGGATGGAGTGAGGAACTACATGAACGAAGGCGGTGCTGGTTGGGGGGAGGGGCGTCGACTGACTGAGGACAGAGGTGCATGGGGGCGGTTCGTTCGTGGCCACCCCTTCGGGGATCACGGCGTCAGGCAATAGATAGATAGATAGATAGACGAAGTTTTTTCATAGTAAGAACCCAATTTCATAATGACTGAACCATGAGTGAGGTTGCGTGCGCTCATGATGAAGGCTCCTCAATTTTTTATGCTCTGCGCGGTAGATTCAAACTACGGCGAATGAGTGTTTGAAGAGGGTGCCTTATGTAATAGGCATAATCGTCAATGATGGAGGGGCCACTAATAAATACTGTTTTTCCCATTGTCCGCAATGTTCGAATTACGCAACTTCCAATTAAGCGACCTCGTTCGTTCACAAAATTCTCGCTTATATCAGGACTCTTCTGTACTAAGTATAATGCCACTCAGCTCTAGGATCGGCCGATTTATCGGAACCAATAGCGCGATTAACCGATATCTTCTAGAGTTGCACCTCAATTCTCTCCTAGGTACGTTATACACACTTCGAGGCCACTATGGTAAAGGAAAAACGAATATATGGGTGAGAAAAGTTGATAAATTGCCCATCCGCGATCTAGGCTCTGCACGAACCCCCCACTTAAAACGACAGGGCTTGATAGATGCATCATGGTACAGTGCTTACCCCAATTTTGCGAGAAATTGGTCGACATTGCGGGCCGCAAAAGTGGAATTCGCAAAATCGGATTAACTAACCTTATGGGGGAAAATTAATATGGTCGACATTTCATCAGTGACAGCCCAATTTGTTGTGATTTCCGTCATTTATTTGGTTTGTACACTCAACCCTCTGTTATCGCGCCTAATTGGTGCCTAATTAGTGCAGCTATAACGAGAATCGAACTTAATAACTTATGGGGAAAAATTATAGGTATGATTCCTGAAGGGAAGTAGAGAAAACCTAATATTTAGTAGGGCCCCGTAATCATTGACGACATCGCCTATTAGTATAATAGTCTCCATTCAACATCCCGCGCCAGCATTTTGAATATCCCGCGCGGAAGTTATCATGAAGTACTCATCATAATTGCACGCTAAATTCCCTCATGGGATCGTCATTTTGATCGGGTACCCTACAGAAAAAACACTCCGTAAAATATAAAAATTAAAAAATAACTTAATATCTGTTATCATATGACTTCCCATATGCTTGGATTTCTCATGTTTTGCTTCCCCGACACCAGGCCCTCTAGCGGCCATTTTCGACCTTCATTGATATACCAAGAAAAAACTATAGAAATCAACGAATGGGAAGTGGGATGGCTGGGAGGGACAGTGTCGTCAATGATTACGGGGCCCTAATAAATATTAGGTTTTCTCTACTTCCCTTCGGGAATCAAACCTATAATTTAATAGGGCCCCTTCATCATTGACGACATCGCCTGATTACCAAGACTGGAGGCGGGACATTCGTGACAATATCCTAACCTCAGGGGAAAAGAATCCGTATAACATTTTTAAAGTTTTATTGTATGCAAACAATATATATAAAAATAGAAAAGATTTGCAAGCAGTGCGTGACATTAAGAAACTGCTTACTCATGGTCAGATCTTTACATTAGATCGTATGCATGATATGTTGGGACACGCATGTGTTCCCTTTAACCCGTGGAGCCCCGGCTAGTTTGTAATGTTTGCGCACCAGAACCCGGCCGGTTTTCAAAAAATGGTTTTATTCCAGAAACAATAGCGAATGGGTTAGGAATGAAGGAAAAACCACGAAAAACCGCTCAAAAAGCTTAAAAAATGGTCCTACAGAGCCCCCGAAAACGGATTTTACAAGAGTAAAAAATTGAAGGCAATTATCCCCAAAAAACAGGTTATTGCGCGCTCGCGCGCACGCATGTGGACTTTGAGAGTTTTCAACCATCGGCACGGTTGCGTGGGATACGTACACAGTTCCCATACAAATCTGAGCCCTCTTGAGTGACTACACCTGAGGTTACGGTCGGCGCAATTAGGGTGACGCGTCAGGCGCGTCTCTGGGGCTGTGCGTTACATACATCGCCGACGCGTCAGACACGTCGCTGGGGCTGTACAGGTTAAATAGAACTATAACTCCGTAGAATCTTCGTTCTAATCTTAAAACTATTTATACAGTAAATATATTTGTACAATCTGATAATATGCACATAGTTGCAACTATGCTAGATATCTTCTTAGAATTAACATAAAAATAAATAATAGACTGTAGAACCAGTCCTATCACAGCTCGTGATTTATCACAATCTCTAGGGGCACAGTAGGATATGGACTTTTCCGCACGCCCCCCCCCCCTTTTTATTAAAAAACAAAACTTACATAATAGAACATTACCTACTGTACCCGTTGTCTTAAAGCTACACAGGTACGCTTTGGTTTATCTAGAGCGACAGACAGGTAGCGTGTTAGGAAAGTATGATTGGAAGCCCATAATTGAGTATTAGCAATGTCCTCTACAGAAAAATATTGAAGGCATCTTAGAGAGACTGCCCATTTCCTGATATCGTGAGCCCTGCCTATCACGCCGGGATTACTTTCCCTAATGACGTCAACAAGCAAGGAAGCTAACTTTCTTCTCGTAACACGCCTACCTGTCTTGTTGACCCATAATGCACCTGGTTGGCGAGGATGCGCAGCCCTCATAAACTTAGTGAGTGCTTGCACAGGGCATAAGAGGTGATGAGTATGGCTGTGTTTCAATACCGGGACGAAAAATTCAGAAAATACATGGTCGGAATGCTCGTTCTTTGCGATAAATGTGGGGGACGGTGCGATTTGTACATGATCGTGCAATCTCCCAAACCTAAGGCAATTAGGTTCGTTGCTCATCGCCGCCAGCTCAGATACCCTGTTTCCGGTGGCCAGAGCCATGAGGAATACAGCCTTTTTCAAAAGTGAATCATAATCCGGCGCATTATTATATTTGCGCGATTGAAGTACTGTACTGATAAGGCTTTGTCAAGTGACCAAGTAGGCATGAGCTGACGGGGTGGTGGGCATAGCTTGAAACACGCCCTCATAAACCCTTTCTCCTCCGCCTGCGGTATGGAAAGGCCAGTGAGATAAAAAAAGGGAGTTCTTATGGCAGACAAATGATTTTTTAAAGTGGTTACTGAAAATTGTTTTTGTTCTAATAGGTAGTCTAAATATTTGAAAATTAAAGCTCCCGAGGCAGTCGTTTGCCTTGACTCTACAATCCAGGTTGTGAAGGTTTTCCAATGGGATTGATATTGTCTCCTGGTAGACATAGTATATTGGTTCATCAGTTTATTAGTGACACTTTCCCCAAATTAAGCTAACCATTTTGCATTGTAAATGTCCATAAGGCAAAACTGAGTGAGGTCTGAAGGTTGCCAATTGTTTCCAAGTGGAAAGCAGAGACCGGGAGTAACACCGGGTTCCTGCACCACTGTTGCAATTGATGCTACCATACCTGGGCTGGCCATAGCGGTGCGATCATCGAGACTAAGCCCCGGTAACCCCTCAGCTTGTGAATTACCTTGCACATTAGCACAGAATCTGGTGGAGGAAAAAGATAGATTGATGTCCACCTGGTCCAATCCACCAATAATGCATCGGGTCCCCCCGCCGGGGTTACCTCCTGACGAGTGAGGAAGAGAGGGAGTCTGTGGTTCTCTTTGGATGCAAACAGGTCCACTTGTGGACGTTCGCCACGCCGGGGAGATATGTTGCATGCAGGAAAATGCCCAGCGATTCGGCCAGGGCAAAAATCTGTTTGGAAACTTTCAGCAACTCTCGAGACCTCACTGAGCCCTGTTTTTTAATACAATAAACTGCAGTTAGGTTGTCCATACGGAACGCTATTGATTTGTTTCTCAAAGTCATGCCGTGATTTTGGAGAAAAAAGAGAGGAACTAAAAGCTCTTGTTTGTTGATATGCAACTGAGTGTCCTTTGACCAAGTGCCCTGCCCTTGATGTCCCAGGTTTGACTGATAGCCCCAACCTAGTGCCCCTGAGGCGTCTGTGTCTACCCATACTGTAGGAGGGGGAGAAACCCACGTTGTTATTGAGTGGAGGATTTCCGGCGTGGCTCAGACCGATAGTAAGCTGTGGATTAATGGAGGAATCGGCCATAATTCCTTCTCCGGCGAGAAAGGGAAAACTTTGTTGCCTTCCAGGATTAATTGTTTGACTTTCAACCGGCCCAACTTCACAGTTAATTGTATCCAGTTGAGAGAGCTGATCAGGGAATCCCACGTTTTCCTGGTAGTATCCAGACTGTGGAGAAAATGGAGCAGTTTCTTGCAAAATCTGTTTCGGTTGTCCACACTCTGAGTAAGAGTCAGATTGGTGGTATCCCAGACCAGCCCTATCCACTGAATAGTCCTTGAGGAGACAAGGAGAGACTTTGCCAAGTTCACCTTGAACCCTAGGGTTTGCACAGGAGATAAAACTTGGTTTACATGATTGTGACATAATTCCTTTGAGTCCGCCACTACCAGCCAGTTGTCTGGATACCAAAACACCTGTATGCCCTGGACTAATAAAGGCAAAAGGGCTTGCCGGACTAGTTTTGTGAAAATTCTTGGTGCCAGGTTCAAACCGAAAGGCATTCTTTGGAAGACATAAGTCTCTTGCCTGACCCTCAGAGCTAGGAATTTCTGGAACCGTTTGTTTATAGGGACATGCCAATAGGCATCTTTGAGATCGATTGAGCACATCCAACCTTGCGGCGGAAGTGAGAGCCTGAGTTGCTGGACTGTAAGCATCCTGAAGGGTGAATTCTCTATAAATGTGTTCAGTTGCGAGAGATCGAGAACTGGTTGCATCTGCACACTGTCCCTGTTTGGCACTAAGAAGAGTCTTGAGGTGAATACTAGGTGATTTGAATTGACTGGGATAAGGACATGTTTGGAAATCATTTCTTGGACTACCTCCTGAGAAACAAAGTTGCATTCTAGCGGCTGACACAGTCGAGGCCGCCGGAGCCACCGCCAGGTGATTCCTTTGCTCACTACTTTCCTGGGCCAAGTTTTCTTGGGCCAGGCCGAGCGGAATGCACGGAACGACCCCAGGTGCAGACTGGGCCTGTCCTTCAAGGCAACTCTCAAATCCTGTGCCCTTAAGCATGGCACTGGGAGACTGAGAGTGTGGGTGGCTAGTTTTTTGGAGGGGGAGGTGGGTTGTTATCAGACAGCTGGCTAGGCTTGGCTGACGATTGCCCCTGAAGAGCCTTTTGGTGGGGCTTACCTTTGTATCCAGAGTATTTACCTTGTTTGGGTTTGTGCAGATCACCTCCCTGCTGAGGAGGGGCTCTGGGGTCCCTAGGTGACTGTTTAGCATGCAGTTGGTAAGGCTTGCCACCGCTCTTTGGTTTATGAAAGGGCTTCTTAGCAGGGTCCTTCCGAGCTTGGGAGGTAACCTGCTTCCACCCATTAACCATATTAAACACAATACTCCAGGTTTCTGAGTTAAGTAGGGAGGCAGTAAGGACCGGAGAGAGAGTTACCCGGCGACCTATGTCATCCAGCAACTTCTTGACCAGATGGACTCTCAGATCTTGGCGGGCTCGCAATTCTGATGTCTCCTAGAGATTGAATAGAATTTTGCAGTAAAAGTCTCCTAGACAAATCAGTAGCTTTTCTAATTTGGGGGTCAGCTATGGCTGAAATAGTGCGTGAGAGGGAGACAGAGATCTGGCGACTAACTAAGTACTGAGAGAACATCCGGTAGGCCTTATTTCTTAACTTGAAATCTCGCTCGAGGTGAGCAGCAGGGGGAGTAGAAAAAGGTTCATCTAGGGAGTGCAAGGATAATTTGGATGCAGCAAGGAAGGCAAACAAATCTGGGGACACTCCTTCTGCTTTGGTTACTGGCAAAGAAAAGTAAGTATGATTTTCTTGGGGAACCTGATGTGAAGACTTAGAAGTAATTGTGGCAGCAAAAACATGAGCCTCTATCTCCCAATCTACCCAGGGGCCTAACCCAACCCGTCCCATCTGCAGGACTGGTGTATGCGTAAGGTCTAATACCGGAATTGTGTCCAATTCCGGCGTAAGAGCATTTAAAGCTTTGACATCATTGACGCCATCAGCTTTTGACCAGTCTGCAAAGAGTCGTGCAGAAGCGGCGGGAGGGACTGCCGGGGCAGCTGTATACACAAAGAAGTCTATCTATCTATCTATTGCCTGACGCCGTGATCCCCGAAGGGGTGGCCACGAACGAACCGCCCCCATGCACCTCTGTCCCCAGTCAGTCGACGCCCCTCCCCCCAACCAGCACCGCCTTCGTTCATGTAGTTCCTCACTCCATCCTTCCACCTCATATTCGGTCTACCTCTCCCCCTCTGTCCCTCCACCTCGCTCTCGTACACCCTCTTAGTCATTCTCTCGCTTTCCATACGTTCCATATGGCCGAACCATCTCAAGTTGTTCCTTTTCACACTTTCCAGCACATCTACCTCCACACCACACCTCCTTCTTACTTCCTCATTAGTCTGTCTATCCCTCCATGTAACTCCGCACGCACTCCTTAAGTAATTCATTTCCACTGCTCTCACTCTTGGTATGAGTCTCTCAACCAACGTCCATGCTTCGCTTCCGTAAGTAAGTGTCGGGATTACCACACTGTCATGCAAGGACTTCTTCACTTCCATACTGACCACCCTATTTCTTGTTACTGCTTTTAGCGTTCCTACAACCCTCTTCCCCTGTTGTACCCTCTCCCGCACCTCTTCATCCATAGTCCCATCTTTACTCAACACACTGCCCAGATACTTAAAAGAGTTGACGATCTCCATAGCCTGACCGTTCAGCTTCACCTCACACTCTGTGACTTCACCCCTTTCGAAGACCATAACCTTGCTCTTCCCCGTATTTACCTTCAAATTCCGTTTTTCGCACACTGTTCCAAACTCATTTACCAGACCCTGCAACTCCCATTCATTATCACTCATCAGAACTGTATCATCCGCAAACAGCAGTATAGGTAGCTTCCAATCAATTCCCTCCCTTTTCAGCGATACACCAACATCCACTGCTCTTGATAGTATTTCTTTCATAACTCCATCCATATATACAGTAAACAACCACGGGGGCATCACACACCCCTGTTTCAAACCAACATTCAGGTCAAAGAACTCGCCCTGCTCACTCTCCACACGTACTGCCGCCTTTGCACCCTCATACATGCTCTTCACTGCTTTCAGCAACTTGCCTCTACTCCGTATATTCTAAGTACTTTCCACAAACCTTCTCTATCCACTCTGTCATAGGCCTTCTCCAAGTCCATAAAGGCAACATACACCTTTTGTTTCTTCTCCAGATACTTCTCCACAACACAATTCAGGGTAAAAATCTGATCTACACATCCTCTTCCCTTCCTAAAACCTCCCTGCTCGTCACCTATCCAAAGTCTGGATTGTATAAACTTGGGATAGCTTTAATTAACACATCCAGCACTCTCCCTGCCTCATCTTTTGCCCTAAACTTTCTACTCTTGTTTATTTCAATTTGCCATCCGCCGGGGACCGGAAGGTCTCCTGAAATGGTAGGTTGAGCTAGTTGTGGGCTCTGTGGTGTCGCCGGGACCCAAGAACAATCAGGGCCATAGAGGAGGGGCATGGGGCCTTTCCTCAGTGGTGCCTTATCTAAAGGAGGGGGAGTGATGTCAGCAATAACCCGTACATTGGTGGTAGTAAGCGTAGCCAGCACTGTAGTGCCTGGAGCCGCAGACACCGCTGGGGTAGTAAGTGACGGAAGAAAACCTGGGGGCTCTAGAGGCCTTATGACAGAAGGACTAGGGGCCACTACTGGTTGACAAGCCGGGGAGTCAGAGGAGGCAGGGAGGTGATAGTGTTGCATAACCTTATGCAATAAATTGCTTATTTGATCTGAAGTGACACACTTACTGTGGGAGCTCCTGGATGATTGGGAGCTTACCTCAGAGTCCTCACCTGTGAAAGACTGGGGGGCCGGGGAGAAAAGCACTTCCTCCGGCTCCCTACTCAACTCAGAATTATCCTGCTGTACCTCTAATTCCTGATCTGCCGGGGGCCACATTAAATCTGGAACCGATGATGGCAACATGTCCATGTTACTGTCATCAGCTATCACATGATTTACGTTAATATGAGATTGAGACGGCTCAGACTGGCGCCAGTAACCCCCTGCCGCAAGTGGCTGAGAGTCTGGGATTACCTGAGAGCTATCATCTACTTGTGACCCTGACGGATAACCCCTGTACTGTTCGGCCAGGACCCTTCTAGGGCCTGTAGAACGAACACTACGGGGTACATAACTCAATTTTGGTATTGCAAAGGTAACACTGGGAGGCACACTTAACCCTTGTCTAGCGGGGGGTTTTGAGCTTATTTGGGCATATTCAGGCCCTCCTGAATGATAAATCAAGTATCTGCATGAAAAGAAATGTTTTCAGCAAAAAACTAGGCGCTAAAAGCTTCAAAATGAGACCAGAACGAGCTATGTAGCACTTGTGGTTCTCATACAGTGGTACCAGTAACATGGGAGTTTAGCATAGCGGTATATTTTTTCCATACGCTCACTACTGGCTACACTGCCGGCCTCTCGAGAACACAGGGAGGGTAAGTCAGTGGGCGGCGGTAGGCCCTGGGAGTCGGACGCGTGGCCCGCTGCACTCCCGGTCATTTGCACTCGATTTTAACCCTTTAAAAGCCATAATAATGCTCCTAATTTACTGCAAATTGGCGCCCGGCTATAGCCGGGCGCCGCCAGTTAAGGGTTAAAGACTGATCACGACTAGGTGTGGATTCCAGTACGTCTGCCTCTCCTTCCGAGTCGCCAGATTCGAGCTGAGGCGTGTCAGAGGCAGGGATAGAGGGAGGTGGCTGAGGGGTGTCCCTCCGGCTGCCACTGCTTGCCTGACTCGTCGATCCCCCAGAGTCCTCTCTCCGGCGCTTGAGGCACCGGGAATACTCGGCGGAGGAGTGCTTCGACTGTTTGCGGGGGAATCTAGATCTTGACCTCGACTTCCGCTTAGGAGAGGGTGATCTTCTCCTCTTGGCACGGTCGGAGGGGGGAACCTCGGTGAGCTCACTATCAGTGCCACTGCTACTACTCACTACCTCTTTGATGAGGGCTTTCGACTTTACTTTAGGTCTGACAGATTTTGAGGAACCGGGTTTAACAAGGGGTGACTTTATAATTAGTTGGTCTCATAGGGCCTCATCATCACAGTGAAGCACCTTATGGGCTGTGTCTTTGGCATAAGAATTAAATGTAGATTTTATCTCTTGGAGTGCCGCCAAACACGGTAAGTCTTTCGTAGTAACTAAAGCGGTTTTCAAAGCAGAGCAAATTGAACCGCGTTTAGATAACCACAAGCCTCTAGAACGATCTAAGCATTTCGCGCACTTAATGCATAATTTATGAGTGAAAATAGGCAAAAGAGAGCAGGTAGGAGTAATGCATAGTTCAAACCGCGGCATGGTGGTGAAAAGGCCCCCCCCCCCCCCCTGCCCCCTCCCCCTCCCCGCCCCCTCCCCCTCCCCGCCCCCTCCCCCTCCCCGCCGGGATCAGCCGCCCAACCTCCGCCGGATCAGCAGTCACTCAGGAGCCTGGAAATAGAACATTTCCAGGAATCAATGCTCATAAGGATAACCTGCGAGGTGTTACACATCCTATCTCGAGTCCGCCGGAAAATTAGCTATAGTCCACCACTACTCTAACCTTCCGCTGGACTCGTCTAAGCTGATTTAAAACTGCTTACCTGTGACAAGTGCCACAGGCCCTTTGACCATTACTGTCTGATTATCTATGAAACAAGTTTCTAAAACTAATCTTTTCACTCTTGTACACTTGACTTGTGGCACCGCAAGGCGAGGAAGTCTAGCCGTGTAGCAAGTTCGGTCAGGGCGAGTTAACTCGGCGGGCCGAGTTTTAAGCTCCCGTAGGAATGCGCATTTCCGCCGGAAGGATGTGGTTCAGCCTAACCACGCCGGGATCTTTGATTGTTCCCACCCGTTTTGAAGACGGATAACCTGGGCCCTTCAGCACGGGGCCGCCGGAAAAAACAACCAAACTTTAGAGAGGGGAGACAAGGCACAGCTCCACTCACCAAAGACCCACACATAAACATCATAATATAGGGACGTCTCCCCTACCCCCAAAACATGCAAACACACATGTTCAATCACTAGGGGCATACTATAGGTTTGACTCCTGCAAGGAGATAAAGAAAACCTAATATTTAGTAGTGGCCCCGTAATCATTGACGATTATGCCTATTACATAAGGCACCCTCTTCAAACACTCATCCGCCGTAGTTTGAATCTACCGCGCAGAGCATAATACGTAAGGCCAGAAACCGTTGAAATCTTTTGTTTACCGAGACGTGCCAATACGCGTCTGTCAGGTCTAAAGAACACATCCATCCTCCCGGCAGAAGTGTTAGCCTGATTTGATTCACTGTCAGCATCCTGAATGACACGTTGTGAATATGGAGGTTCAGATAAGACAGGTCTACGACGGGTCTCATCTGAACACTGTCCCTTTTGGGCACTAGAAATAGTTTGGATGTAAAGACGGGGTAATTTTGAGGAACCGGGATGATGACATTCTTGGCGATCATTTCTCGGATCAGTGACTCCACCTCTAATGAAACTAAATTTGCCTTTGTCGGCTGACGTAAACGAGGTCGCCGGAGCCACTGCCAGGTGATGCCTTTGCGTGCCACCATCCTCGCCCAAATATTGAATGGCCATGCGCGGTGGCACGTCCAAAACGACCCAGTTAGCAGACAAGGGTTCGCCGGCTGTACTACCCTCAGATCCACCCGCCGTGAGACCGGCCCTGGGAGTGAGAGAGACTTTAGTTTTTTGATGGTGGTGGTGGTGGTGGTGGTGGTTGCTTAGCCGACTGGCCGGCGTTGGCAGAAGACGGGCCCTGGCCCGGTCTGTTATACCTTTGTCCTTTATGACCTGCAAACTTTCCTTGTTTATACCCGTACTTACCTTGGGGGGAAGAGGACTTGGGTAGATGAAAGGGCTTTGACCCACCCGGTTGAGCTTTTGCGACTGGCTTGGGTTTGGGAAAGTTAAAAGCAGGTTTCTTAGAAGGGGCGGGACTGTGCTTAAAGGCCTGAGCCATGTTAAATACAGTTCTCCACACATCACGGGACATTAAAGAGGAACTTAGCACCGGCGACATGACCACCTGGTTCGCAATTCTAGCAGGAAGTTTCCTCACCAGGGACATCCTAAGATCCTCGAGCAAGGCTGTACGGATATCCCCCAACGACTGAATAGAAGTCTGAAGGAGTAAACGTCGAGATAGTTCAATTGATCTTCTGACATCTGCGTTCGCGATTGCCTGAGTAGATATTAGCATAGACTTCGCCACCTGGTGCGTAACAATGTATTGGGAAAAAAGTCTATACGCCTTCCCTCGTAGCCTAAACTCCCGGTCGAGGTGAGCTGGGGAAGGTGTAGTGAAAGGATCTTTAAGTTCGCATAGATTGATTTTAGGGGCAGCTAAAAAAGCAAACAAGGCAGATGGGACTCCGCCGGCAGAGAAGACCGGCATAGAGAACCAAGAATGGCTGTCCTGAGGAATTTGGTGCGAAGATTTTGAGGTGAAGGTGGTCGCAAAGTTCTGAGCCTCTACCTCCCAGTCCACCCAAGGACCTGGACCCAACTGCCCCACCTTCAAAACTGGATTAGCGGCTGTGTCTGTGACCGTTTGTAAATCTAATTCTGGAGTGAGAGCTGACAGTGCTTTTATATCATTAAAACCGTCATGCTTGGTCCAGTCAGAAAACAGTTTTGAAGCTGATGCAGGGGGTAGTGCAGGTGTAGCTGTATACACAAAATAGTCATGGTGATAATAGTTAGGAATGGCCTTAATATTAACATCAAGTACATTACCCATAATATCCAAAGCTCGTAACTTTCTAGATTTATTTCCTTGGATTACCCACTCTCGTGGCACTGGAAGCTCCCCTGACAAAGTGGACTGTGCTACCTCCGGCTTAGTTGGGACCATTCGTACCCATGAATCATCAGGACCGTATAAAAGGGGCATAGCTATCTTTCTTAACGGTGCTTTATCTAAAGGGGGAGGATTCACATCCGCTACTACCCTTACACTAGAAGTAGTCAGTGCCGCCGAAGCAGGCCTAGTGACCATAGTAGGTGATACAGAAGGAGGGTGCGGAATCTGAGTTAAAGCAATGGAAGTAGTCAGAGGCCGAACACTTGAAATTGTCATGGAAGCTCCCAGGTCCACTGTAGGAGTCTCCGGCTGTTGGCCAAATTTTTTCGTTAGAGCAGTAGCTAATAACCCATCTATTTACTCCGCCGTGACAAATTTAGCAGATGAAGAACTAAGAGGTGAATCATTCCTATCCTGTGAGTCGTCTAAAACTGAACCCGACTCCTGCACTTCCATGTCAGAGATTATAGCCACCTCATCTTTGTCATCTGGCCCGTCACGAGAGGATTCCGCCGAAGCCGGAACCCCATCGGGTTGCCATGTTAAGTCTGGAATGGATGATGGGATCGCAGCGTCCCGTTGGACGTCCGCCAGAACCAGACTTGGGTCTTGATTCCATGGTTGGGAATACCTCCACCCACCTAGGCCTTGGCCCGAACTCCCTTGGGAGTCAGTTACCCCATCAACCACTGAGCCCCCACTAGACCCTTCTAGAGGGCGATCACTGCCCACAGAACTCTCTAATTCTAAGTTTATAATATCCATTGGTAACCTGTCCGCCGGTAACACCCCCACCACAGTCTCTGACTCCACTCCCGCCCCATCAGATTGGACACTAGATACGTCGGGAGTAGAGGCAGAAAGTGAGACACGAGGCTCCGGCGAACGCCGGGAGGCCTTTCGTTCATGAGAATCTTTCCTGGAAGATTTGTGGCTTCAGTGTGACTTAGATCTATCACTAGAACTACTCTTGGACTTCTCAGACCTATCACTAGAACTGCTCTTGGACTTCTCCTCTTTGCTCTTCTTTGCTCTTCTTTCTCGCCGGGGAAGAAGAGTGACTAAGCGGCTGTTGTCTGAGGGGCGACCTGGACCTGGACCGCGCCCGTGACGTGGAGGCTGTCACCGGGGGCGTAGGTTCACGAGGTCTCTTAGAAGTGCCGGGGGCTGGAGAAAGTGCTGTACCCTGCCCAGTCTCTGCCGACTTTCGTACAATGACTCTAGATTTAGAAGGGGTACGTTTAATAGGGGGGTGCTCAATCAGTAATTTATCCCAAAGAATTACGTTATCACATTTAAGGGCTTTATGAGCCACTATGGTAGCATAAGTGGACAACAGCTGCCTGACCTCTCGCAAAGCGACCGCCGCGGGTCTATCATTGTCTCGCAATACTTTATTACTCAATTGAGTACAGAAGGTACAGTTCCGTGTCACCCACAAACCCCTTGAGCGATCTAAACATTTAACACATCTAATGCAAAGAGTGTGTGCAAAGATAGGGATACCTGAACAGGAGGGTGTAACATGCAAAGCAAAAACAGGGTCTAGGGCAGCCATGACAGAGACTGGAGGAAAATTAACCCACCCCCGGGTTTACTCCAGGATCTCTAAAGACCCGCCGGAACTCCGCCCTAGAAAAAAAGAAAATTTCCAGGAATTAATGCTCATAAGGCTACACCAACATGTTCGAACACAAGTGTTAAATAACCCGCCGGGTAACGAGGCGTAATACACAACCATTACAGCTCGCTACGCGGGAGGTTCAAAAGTAAAGATTTCAGAATATCTTAACCTGTCCAAAAGATTTACGAATATCCTCTGACATGATATAAAGACCAGCATGGCTTTTATAAATGACGCAGTCTTCCCAGTGGTGTTTGTTAAGTTTTACTGGAAAAACCCATAAAAAGACGCCGGCCCCCGTATTATCTCGCAGATAAAAAACTGAGAACCCTGTCTTAAATGCTAGATCTGACTTCTCCCGAAGCGTCCTAGATCGCCGTATGTCGAAGGCGGCGATACTGTAACGTATCCCTCAATTGTCTGGTCAACTATACTGAATTGCAAATCCGTTAATCTCACCCTCCCAAGGTTCAACCGCCGGGTGTGAATTTAAGTTTATAACGTTAACCCCAATTGTTCCTATCCCCACTTCTTTGCAAAAGATCACTGGGGAGGAAAAAACCAATCAACAAAACAGCCTAGTTTTACTGGCTTTGCAAAACCGGGAAAAACTATACTCAACAAGTGTCCGCTTGAACACTTAGTTAAATGGGTAAAGCCATCCCGCCGGGAAACACAGTAAGCCTGAACACAGGCTCCACCACAGAGACGCAGTCCTGGAGAGCCTCAGGCCACCACTCGCCGGGGAAAACAAGCCTTTTTTAACCACGCGTGATTAAAACTCGGCAACCAGCCGGGTGGAAATTCCCGGCGCGACCGAGAAGCCGCCAAGGACCATCCCGCGGCCCCATCGATCTTGTCTCCGGCCGTGGAGGGTCGGCAGCCATCCGCGGTTGGCAGCTCCGGGAGGTGGTCCCACGGCGTAGACGCCGCCACATCAGGACCTATCATAGAAGACTGCATTTCACACAACCACTTACGCCAACAACACAACCTACACTCAATGAGAGCTCTGTGGGAAAGCCCGATCGTGGCCATGGCCTTCCTCAGGGACTCGGGGCTGTTCGGCCAGGCAGCTTAGGGAACAACAACAACAACAACAACAACCAGCCGGGTTTTTCATGGTGTAACCGAGAAAAACCCGCCGGAAAAGGCAACCCACCCCGCCCAGATTCAATCTGAACGCACCAAATAGACCGTGGAAATAGCCAATACACAACTAAACCCAGGCCACACAATTAGTCCGTGGAATTAGCCAATACACAACTAAACCAGGACACACAAATAGTCCGTGGAATTAGCCAATACACAACTAAACCAGGACACACAATTAGTCCGTGGAATTAGCCAATACACAACTAAACCAGGACACACAATTAGTCCGTGGAATTAGCCAATACACAACTAAACCAGGACACACATGACACAGTAGTACATATTTATAACATAAATCAATAACACTTGTACATGTGGCAAAGCTACGAGAGGCTGGCAAGGCCTAAGGAGACGGAAATAATATGTAATCAAGTCGTAATATAAACAAAAGTACTGAATCATATCACAACAGGAACCACCGTCAACACACCACTGTAGCATAAATTCCCGGCAAAGGGAAGAACTGACTCGGGACCCAGAAAAAACTTCACTAAGTGAAGAAAAATACGCTGGGAACGTCAGAGAAAAGAAAAAGCTACTTCATCAGAAAGATAAGAAGAAGCCTAATAACGCGTAATGAAAGCCACCTACATCACAAAGCTAGCTAACCGCGAAAAATAACACGCGTCCACCACGGGACCACGAGGGTACACCCGAAATAGATGTCCCAAACACACGACCCAAAATACACTGCACTGCGGGCAACCCGCCCAGGACACTCCTGCTACGCATATCCTAACCTTACTCGATACATCCCGGAGTAAACAAATGAGAAAAAACTCACTAGGGACGCAGCAAATGCGGAACCAGCGGAGCGTGGGGAGGCACGTCCGGGTAGGTTGAGCGCAGGGCAGAGAAGGAAGAATGACGCCTGAATCAGCATCTGGTCAAAGATCCACACAAGTACATCCACGATTATATGGAAAGCTTATGAATAGTTATTCTTATTTTCTTTTTCTTTTTTATTTGTTACAAAGTTTTTTCGTAGTGAGAACCCAATTTCATAATGACTGAACCATGAGTGAGGTTGCATGCGCTCATGATGAAGGCTCCTTAATTTTTTATGCTCTGCGCGGTAGATTCAAACTACGGCGGATGAGTGTTTGAAGAGGGTGCCTTATGTAATAGGCATAATCGTCAATGATGGAGGGGCCACTAATAAATATAGGCATATAATAAAAATACAGAAAATGTAGCATCCTAAATTACCTGAAGCCTACGCCGGAGACCCGTAACCAGGCTGACCACGAGGTCCGAAGAAACATCACAGGTAGAAGACGCTCGGAAGACCCAGCAACAGCACACAGATGAGGGGAGGCCCACCATAGGGGCCTGCAAGCAAAACACAAACTCTGGAAGGCGGAGCACAACGTGCAGACACCCTTAAACCAGAGCATATGCTGATTCTCGAAAAATATGACATGTACTTTCCTCAATACTGACGGTCTGTGTCATGCCTTGAAGAGTGGTAGCCTCCTAGCTAAGGTATCACAAAAGCTAAAGGCGTAACACAACATAATAAAACACACGTGGCACGAAGATCCTGGGACACGTAGACGCCTGTTACAATAGTACCCTAAATTTACACACACTTCCTGCGGACATACCAATCTGGCAGCCGTGCTAGCTAATCTAAACCTTATTACTACAATGCAGATGTATACAAATGAGTAAGGACTCACTAGAAGGTCTGGAACGTCGAATTAAGCGGAGCCCGGCGAAGGCCCTGTTGACAGTATGGCCGCGGAAGTTGGAAGGTCGAAGATGGCCGCTAGAGGGCCTGGTGTCGGGGAAGCAAAACATGAGAAACCCACGCATATGGGAAGTCATATGATAACAGATATTAAGTTTTTTTTTTTTTTTATATTTTACGGAGTTTTTTTTTCTGTAGGGTACCCGATCAAAATGACGATCCCATGAGGGAATTTAGCGTGCACTTATGATGAGTACTCCATGATAACCTCCGCGCGGGATATTCAAAATGCTGGCGCGGGATGTTGAATGGAGACTACAGTGGGATCTCCAATCTCGATCATAATTGGTTCCCACAAATACCGATCGAGATTCGAAATATCGAGATGCGAAGTTAACTTCTTATGGGGAAAAATACAATCGGTTCCAGCCACTTGCCGACTAACCTACATCAAATCTGTCAATTTTCACATTTGCCCCACACAATCATATGCAATATATATAATATGTTAAAATAGATAAAATGAATAATGAAAGTTTTATTTTTACCTTATATTTATTGATAAAGAGGTTTGTGTGGTTGATTGTTGGTTCCGAGGCGAACGCAGTTAGGTTACTGCGTCTCCGCACCCGGCGCACAGTCACTGTCATCAATTCTTGCAATTGCTTCCCTCACCCTGTCACCACTAGTACCGGCACCGTCGACTGCTCTGTTGAATCCTTCAAATTGATCCTCTGGCAGTTCAGTGTCCAAGTCATCAAGGTCTACAGGTCCCTCTTCTTCGGTGATAGTTTCGATGACATTGGCGACTTGTTGCTTCATCTTGAAAAACTGTGTGATCGTGGACTGCTTTTGTTCGTTCACCTTCGTGGTGTAGACCGCCATTAGTTGCTTGTTGAGCTCATCAAATGTCTCATTAATGATTGAAGAACTCTCCAGGTTACCCTCAACAATATCCTTGGCCTTCGTTATGAACCCAAGTGCCTCTGATAATTGCTGGACACTGAGGGAGCGAGGCTGTGGCTGGGTGGCTGGCATTTCTGGTTCGTCCTCCATCACGTCTTCTCTTATCAAATTTACCACTGCCTCACTTGCATCCACTTTTTCCCCCACCAACTCTTGCATCACATCAGCCTCTCTCACATCACGAAAGCCAGGTGCAGGGACAGTGTTAATTGAGGCAAGGGTGTCAGCCAGCAAGTCTGCCTGCCGTTGAATCTGTGCAGGATTTGGCGGGTTGGGTTGGTTGTCATTGGGTACCGGTACTAACAGATTTTTCCAGGCATGACTGATGGTTGCATCTGTTATTTTATTCCATGCTTTGACAATGAAATCCACTGCTTGGCGAATGTTGAACCTCTTCCAAAATGCCTTCACCGTGACAATTTCCACTTCTTCATTTTGGGTGTCGGCGGTGTCCTGGGTGGCAGAGGTGTCCTGGGTGGCAGCGGTGTCATGGGTAGGGGTGGTGGGAGATTCGCTTTCACTTTCACTGTCACTGGCAGCATTTTCAATCTCCATCAGCTCCTCATTAGTGTCGGTTTCATGCCGTATTTTGTCATGGAGGTACTTGTAGTAGAGTAGCTTGATGTTGGCAATTATTTCTTGGTCCAGTGGCTGTAATTTGGAGGTGGTGTTAGGTGGCAGAAATACGACCTGGACATGGGGGTTGCGGCCTACCAGGAATTTAGCATGGCCAGGTGCATTATCTAGGAATAAAATCACCTTGAAGTCCAGGTTAAGATCTGCACATTTCTTCTCAGCGTCAGGAACAAAACATTTGTCAAACCAATGGATAGAGAGTGCTGAGGTCATGTAGGCTGATTTTGTTGTCTCCCAATAAACATCTAATTTTGTCATGTCCATGTGTCTGTAGGGCCTAGGCTTCTTGTATTTGTGTATCACGAGAGGTTTCATTTTGTGGCTGCCTGATGCATTGCAGGTGAAGAGTAAGCTGAAGCGTTCTCTGGCCATTTTTACACCAGGTGCCTGCTTTTCTGCCTTGGAAATGAAGGTAGCTTTGGGAGAATGTTTCCAATAGATGCCTGTTTCGTCGCCGTTGTAAACTTGATGCAAGCTGTACCCTCCTTCTTCGATTATCTGCTTCGCTATTGCAGGATAATTAGCGGCAGCCTCATTGTCAGCAGAAGATAACTCTCCTTGATAGTGTGCATATTTAATACCACACCGCTTCTTGAATTTTTGCAGCCAGCCTACAGAGGCATTAAATGGAGGGAGTTTCTTTATTTTCTTTTTCTTGCAAACAGACTCGTAGAAAATCCTAGCCTGTTCTCGTACCTGGGGTCCATTCACACTTGCATTTTCTCTTGATCTTCGCTGAACCCACTTATCTAGGTAGTATTCCATTTCAGCCACTATACGATTAGATTCATTGTAAATGGAGGTGATGCGGCGTTGGCCAAGTTCATTTCCTGCAAACAATTTCTTGGCCAGTGCCACAGACTTCTTTATTTCCGCCTGCTTTCCCCTCATAGTAGATATAGTACTCTGAGGTATACCAGTTAATCTTTGTATTTCACTCACTTTGTGGCCTTTTTCTAGAAGTTGCATCACTTTATCCTTGTCTTCTGTTGTGTATTTGTTAAGTTTTTTTCCTTTTCTATACTCTCGTTTTGCACTTTGCACTGTCTTTTTTTCTACAACTGGTTTAGGTACGCGATTCCCACCTTCCACTCCCTCTCCATTGTCCCTTTCGGTGGCCTTGCTAGCCATTATGAATGCGATAAAAAAAGGTCCAGGTAGACAACTTCACAATACAAGTTTTCAAGCGTATGGCGGACATGTGACTGGTACACCAAGTGGCCGCTAGGTGTCAGGACGCTCGAAACAGTGGCGCATCGCCTAGCGCGACTGTTTTCGATTGTATTCGGTGATCGAGATCGGCGTGTTGTCATCGAGATTCGTGAAAAGTTGGATTTGGAATGTACCATCGAGATGCGAAATATCGAGATGAGATTGATCGAGATTGGCGATTCCACTGTATTATACTAATAGGCGATGTCAATGATGAAGGGGCCCTATTAAATAAGTTGGTTCCCAGGTCCCAACTTTTCGAACCCCAGATTCGTCCAAGTACCCATTTCTCCCCTTAAATAAGCCTACATCCAATAAATATATATTGAAAATATATAAAAATACATATTATGAGGATATTACTTACCACATAGACTTTATTTGAAAACATAACCATATTTAGCATAGCCTAGGCCTAGCCTATCCCATTGTATGATCGTCGTTTCCGTGGCTTTCGTCACTTGACTGTGTTTTGATGGTCTCGGGCTTTCAATTCCTACATCATTACCACCAGGCCCACCATCCCTATCACTGAATGCACTAGAGGTCATAATAAATGCGAGAGATAAGAGGTTCAGGCACAAATAAGCAAGTAAAAGGCGGGTGGACTCAGAAGCGTCTGGCTTATGTTGACGACGTTTGTAAGCGGAAGGATACAGAGCTTGGGTTGTGACTTCGGGCCGCAGCGCGGCCGGACGTTATGACCCGGCCACCCCTCCCCCCCGAAAACTAGTGCGGAGAGCCCCACTTTCTTACGGCGCCTCCCGCAAAAGTAGAGTTACCTCGCAAAATTAGGTTTTCATCAAAAATGGCATATTGGGGGTCTCGGTCGCAAAATTGGTGTTTCGCAAAATCAGAACACGCAAAATTGGAGTAATTACTGTACCAAGTTTAATCAGACTAGATTGGATGGGCGAGGGTGGGATACTATGACGTTGGATACTTCGAGGTGGGAGGTCGTCAAAACTCCCAATTTAGTAGTAGCCACTACGTTATCCAACATTGTACTTACACTAGTTGTATTTGCGGGAGTGAGCATGCTCGTTAATTCCCGCCTCCTAAGATATGTTTGTCATACCGTGCTTTGAAACTATGCACTGATGGTGCAGACACTACTTCGGCTGGCAATTTGTTCCACCCACTAATCGAGTTGGTAGGAAATCTTTTACTTTTCAGATCAGATTTACTATTAAGCACTTTTAGTTTGTAGCTGTGACCTCTTGTTCTCTCACCTCCATCCCTCTCTGGGTGCCCAACCCCGAAAGGAGTTGAAATAGGGGAGCTATCCCTCCGCCAAAGGTGGCTTTCTAGGGCCTTTCCTAGCTGATGCTGAGAGGATTGGGTTCTAGTCATGTGGTGATGGGCTGGTCTATCCGAGTGAGAACTGAGTGATCTCTGCCATACCCAT
This sequence comes from Paralithodes platypus, assembly GCA_032716605.1. Classification (NCBI taxonomy): domain Eukaryota; kingdom Metazoa; phylum Arthropoda; class Malacostraca; order Decapoda; family Lithodidae; genus Paralithodes; species Paralithodes platypus. Next base: position 13,911,851 of record CM064496.1, on the reverse strand, counting down.
AGCTTACTCTGACTGTTCCTTTTACTTATACAGTATATCTTCTAGATCTCACGTGGCGGCGTCTTTTCCGTGGATTGACCTCCCTACTGCCAACCTAGAAGTTGGCAGATTGGGAGCCAAAGCGTCACATTTTTCCCTTACCCCTCAACTTTCCCTTCATAATTGCTGAGGGGCACAGGGCCTTGGGTGGGGCTTTGGTTTCCCGGGCATTTCCGCACCCTCCTCAGCTCCCTGGAGTGGCTTCGGTCACCCGGGCTTTGTTAGTGGTAAGCAGGGAGGATTTTGTGGGGGCGCTCGTTTATGGCCTTGGCCTTGCTCGAGACCTTGGGGCTGTTCAGCCAGACAGCCTGGGGAACAATAACAACAACATTGTGCTAGCAGCTAGAGTACCAAATTGGAGGCAGACATCCAAGCTGCAAACAAAACCTAGCCATTAGTAACTTATCAAAACCAAGAAAAGACATAAATAAACAAGAGAATTTATTGAAAAAGAGTGTACCGACAGGTGTATATTAAGAAAGGTTAGGAACAGTCATGTCAATTCATTGGCAATTACATAGCAAGCAGGAATGTATAAAAACAGATCATAAAGATTGTTATGATAAAGAATATACAGGATGTCAACCATACATACAGGATGTATACAAAGGGTATCATAAAGATTGCTATGATATATATACTGTATATATATATATATATATATATATATATATATATATATATATATATATATATATATATATATCTATCTATCTATCTATCTATCTATCTATTGCCTGACGCCGTGATCCCCGAAGGGGTGGCCACGAACGAACCGCCCCCATGCACCTCTGTCCCCAGTCAGTCGACGCCCATCCCCCCAACCAGCACCACCTTCGTTCATGTACTTCCTCACTCCATCCTTCCACCTCTCATTCGGTCTACCTCTCCCTCTCTGTCCCTCCACCTCGCTCTCGTACATCCTCTTAGTCATTCTCTCGCTTTCCATACGTTCCATATGGCCGAACCATCTCAAGTTGTTCCTTTTCACACTTTCCAGCAGATCTACCTCCACACCACACCTCCTTCTTATATATATATATATATATATATATATATACAGTAATTACTCTAATTTTGCATGTTCTGATTTTGCGAAACACCAATTTTGCGACCGAGACCCCCAAAATGCCATTTTTGATGAAAACCTAATTTTGCGATGTAACTCTACTTTTGCGGGTGACGCCGTAAGAAAGTGGGGCTCTCCGCACTAGTTTTCGGGGGGGAGGGGTGGCCGGGCCACCCATGCCTCGGACACCCTCCCTCCATCCCCGCAAGCCCAGCCATCTTTCGAGTCTAGGTAAATGCTCAATTGCTCATTTAATTTGATTTTCTCAAGGATAATGATAATGTCTTATGTTTTTCTGTATTTTTCTTTATTGTGGGATGTATAATTACATGTATGTCTGTACAAACAAAGCAAATAAATTACGGAAATCACGAAAAATTGGGCCGTCACTGATGAAATGTCGACCATATTCATTTTTCCCCAAAAGTTAATCCAATTTTGTGAATTCCACTTTTGCAGCCCGCAATGTCGACCAATATCTCGCAAAGTTTGGGTAAGCACTGTATATATATATATATATATACAGTCAGGTCTTGATATACACGGTTAATTCGTACCCTGTACTTACAGTATATATCAAAACCGTGTTTTAGAAATAACAGGCCTTATGGGAATTAATTCATTCGTTCCAGCCACTTTCCCAAGTCCCCCTTTTGGCCCTTTTTGCCTACCTTCAGCCGACTTATATTACATTATACCACCAACATCATATATGACATAACATAGAATACATTAAGCATCAATGAGAACTGTTTTGGACCTGTTACTGACTTATTTGTGTGAATAGAAGTGTTGACGTTCCGTAGATATCCCCGCCGCTGTACTCCCTGCCCGCCCCGTCCCGGCCTCAACCCCGACCCCGTTACTGTGATGATGTTGATAAGCCTTGTGCTACAGCTAGTATATCGGCCCCCTTCAGGTTCCCAGGCATGTTGATCTTCCTCATCGAAACCAGAGAACACAGAAATATTGTCCATCATATCATTATCATCATCAGACTGGTTGTTACTGTCGGGGACGCTCCCTCCCTCCCCCTCTCTTTATTATGGTTCAATAGACCAGAAAGTAGAGAAGTTATAACCCTATTGATAATGCAAAACTATTGAACACACTTAAAAGTGTATGTTATTTGGTCTCTATATAATTTGTGAATCATTTCCGATATGATGGAATTAAAGAACACATTTTTCCACCAACTCATAATCAGCAAAAATTACACAAATGTCAATTAAAAACATGTTACAATATTTCCCAATCAATTTGTGTAGACACACTTTCAAGGCGAAAATAAACCGTGGGAAAAAAAATCAATAAATCAATAAAATTAAATCTCCCGACGCTCGGAACCTCGCGCCTATTTGCAGAGAAGACGGGGAAATATTTGTTGTTGACTGTATCTTATTTCTTGTTTATCTATGTACTGGAAGGATATTATATTTTTCAATTCCATCGCATTAGAAATGATTCATAGATTACCCAAAAGTCCAAATAAGACATAGTTATGTTAATGTATAAAGGAGTTAGATAGATGCATGAAAGAGAGAGAGAGAGAGAGAGAGAGAGAGAGAGAGAGAGAGAGAGAGAGAGAGAGAGAGAGAGAGAGAGAGAGAGAGAGAGAGAGAGAGAGAGAGACGAGAGAGAGAGAGAGAATTAAGTTAGAGAGAGAGAGAGAGATAGAGAGAGAGTGAGAGAGAGAAGGAGAGAGAGAGAGAGAGAGAGAGAGAGAGAGAGAGAGAGAGAGAGAGAGAGAGAGAGAGAGAGAGAGAGAGAGGTGAAACGGACTCAAGTTTCTGAAAAGACAGAGGAGACATTTGTATTGACTCTTTTTTATTTTATTATTTGTGTGTTTGAAGGATAATATTGTTTTCAATTCCATCGCATTAGAAATGATTCATAGATTAAAAATAGTCCAAATAAGACATAAGTTATGTTAATGGATAAAGGAGATAGATGATGTATAGAGAGAGAGATAGATAGTTGCTAGGGGCAAATGATCGATAACATACAAAATTATATGAGACAGATTTAAGTTTCTGAAAAGACAAAGGAGATATTTTTATTGACTCTCTTTTTCATTTAATTATTTGTGTGTTGGAAGGGTAATATTGTTTTAAATTCCCTGTATTAGAAATGATTCATAGATTAAAAAAAGACTAAATAAGACATAGTTATGTTAACACTCAAGCCGCGGGTCTCGACTTAAGTCGGGTTAGAGAACCATGGCCTAACCCGCGGGTCCCGACTTAAGTTGCAAGGGATGTTGAGCACATTATCGGCTCTGAGAGAGAGTCCACGCGGTGGGAGGACCGCAGGCGGGCTCTGACCGCTTGGACTGAGCCTAGCGAGGTAACTGGCGTGTCTACCTCGCCTCGCTAGACAGGGTAAAATCTCGGGAAATTACCGTATTTTAGGGTTTTTGCACTTGTGTTGCAACATTGTTGCAAGCGAACCCGTGGTCATACAAGGATGATTCAGGTGTCATTGGAAAGCTCAAATTTAGTAATGGTTCTCTCCATCAATGACGTGAGAGCCTTATATATATAAGGGCTCCCCGGAGACCACCGTGAGGGTCCCGGAGAAAGCATAACGCGACCCAAATATATAAAAAGTACATCCTAGGGTGAAACCCTTTACTTAGTTCCTAGGGAACGTCATTAAAAAAGGTAACCATTAGAAAAAGAAAGAAAATTTTTATGAGTAAAGATTAGAAACTATGAATGTTGTCTTACTAAATCAACTAGCGCGCCGTTATACAGTCCTTCCCTTGCACGCGTCCCCCAGCTGGTCACGCTGGGTTTATACGTCCTTCTTGTGGTCGCGTCCCGTGCGACAGGTTGGACTAATTTTGTGGTCTCGGGATGTGCTACTTTTCATCTTTAGACGTTTCCTGCTGCCTCTTCTGGGAAGTATATGTTACTTTATAGTAAGGAGGCGTCATAGATATGTATGTGTATTGAGCATTTCCAGAGAGCTGACGACTTCCACGGGACGCGCCACATGCTACGACTATTTTTATTATATGAATATTATATGAATATTATTTTTATTTTCTGTACAGTATTTCTATCTTTTTCCTCTTTATATTATTACATTATGTTATGTAAGCCAGGTTAGTTAGAATGCCTCTATTTCAGCTTTTAGGCTTAGTTACTTTTGGCTAGCGGACGCCAGTTTTAGGGATAGGCTAGGCCTTTGCCTATTTTCCATCAATGCTTTTATAAGCTCCGAAATTCAATATTCTTAATTCTAACTATCCATTCTTATACATTTTCAATTAATCGTTGATTCTATTCATCTCAACTTTTCTTGCTGATAGCCTAACTTTTTCTCTGAACGTCGCGCTTCAATAACAAAAATTAATGGCGGTCTAGAGGCTATCACATTTTCTTTTATTTCTTATCGAAAATTCCAGATGCTTCGTATTTCATCCTTTTGATGTTTTCGTGACGTTGAGCGTTTCTCTTTACATTTTAATAAAGTTTTTACGAAATATTTTCCTTTTGCACTGTATATAAACAATTTATTAGACTTTTATGTCATACGTCTTCATAGTCTATGTACCTTCCAGGTTTTCTGTCTTGTTGCAGAGCGGATAAATGTTATTCTTTTATGATGCTTTTGCCTGTAATTATTTTTGATACATGCCACCGTAGCCTCCCTTTTCAAAAATATGATTTTAAGCTACGAACCAACCTTCAGTTGGGCCCCTTTTTAGAGTCTCACTCCTGTCCTTTTTAGGTTGGCTAGTGTTAGACTGGGCTTAATTATATCTCCGGTCACTAGGAGATCCCCGTGTACTATTTGAAGTCCGGGGGATAGCAGAGTATAGGCGGAGGTTGGGGGCCTCATTTGTATATCTTTTATATGTGCCTACTCTGCCGGAGTTCTCTAGTTTATATCTACGAGGCTCCGGGTAATTTTACCTACCATTTTACTTTTACTACAAGGTGCTTTTGTCATACACCTCACCCCTTTCTTCCACTCAGAGTTGTTGTTGTTGTTGTTGTTGTTGTTGTTCTTCTTCCCTAAGCTGCCTGGCCGAACAGCCCCGAGTCCCTGAGGAAGGCCATGGCCACGATCGGGCTTTCCCACAGAGCTCTCATTGAGTGTAGATTGTGTTGTTGGCGTAAGTGGTTGTGTGAAATGCAGTCTTCTATGATGTGTTTAATGGTATGGGGTGCTGTGTTACATCCCGGGCAGGCATCAACAACGGAGTCATCCAGTCTCTTCTGATAGCTCAGGAGAGCTGGATGGTGTCCGCATCTCAGCCTGGCCAGGTGGACTCTGTCCTCGGGAGGATTCGGAAGGATGGATTTCGGGAGGTCGTGCATGCAGCTGCGTGTTGTCTGTGAGTGAGTGGATGGATCGGTGAGAGATATGAGTATGGATGTGCTTCTGGAAGTTGGTTTGGGGTGGGCAGGGAGGGAGAGAGGACAATAATTGTGTGTGATACCGTGTGCTGGGTGTTGTTTTGATATTTCTTGGTGTCTGTGGGTGTGTTGCCATTTAGTTTAGTGGGTGGTCTTGGTTCGTGGAGGCTGCTGCCAGGAATTGAGTGCCTCTCATGTCCAGATGGTCTTTGACTTTGAGGATTTTGGTTTCTTGATGTAGGTGATCTGTGGGTGCAGTAGCTGTGCAGCCTGTAATGATCTTCAGGGCTTTGTTTTGAATAGTCTGTAAGGTCTTATGATGTGTTTCAGCTAGGTTAGAAGCCCAGGCTGGGCTTGCGTATTCCATCACTGATCTTATGTATTGTTTATATACTGTGGTGGTAGTTTCTTTGTTGTGTCCAAATTTTGTGTGAGCAAGTGACCTGAGGGCGTTAAGTCTGGGTGTCAGTTTCTTTTTAATGTTTGTGGTGTGCTGTTTGAATGTCATATGAGTATCATATGTTACTCCTAGGATTTTGGGTGTGTGTGTATGTGTTAGGGGTGTGTTGTTTATGGTGAGTTGAGGGATGTATTCGTGTTCTCCTATCCAGCTTGTGAGCAGGGTTGCGGTGGATTTGGCTGGGGCTAGATTAAGTCTGTTTGTAGTGCACCAGCCATGTAGTGTGTTGAGATAGGGTTGAAGGAGATCTGTTGCTCTTTTTGGGTCATGGTGTGTGCATGTGAGTGTTATGTCATCTGCATAGGAGGCTAAGTTTATTTGGGGCGTATTGGGTGTAGTTATATCGTGCATGTACAGATTGAAGAGTGCGGGCGATAGGACGGATCCTTGTGGGACTCCGTTTGGAAAGTTTCTGATTTTAGATGACTGACCGGCAAAAGATACGTGTGCACATCTGCCTGCTAGGAAGTTGGCCAGCCACCTTTTGTGTTGTTGTGCATGTTTGTGTTGTAGATTTTGTTTGTTAGGTTGTGGCGGGGGATGGCATCGAAGGCTTTACTAATGTCGAGTATGGCTAATAGTGATCTGTGTGGTGGTCTAGCTGAGTTGATAAATGCTCTTTGTGTAAGGTCTGTGAGAAGAGTGTTTGTGGAGTGCAGTGGCCTAAAGCCATATTGTGTTGGAGCTAGGGGTAGGTCAGGTGTAATTAGTTGTAATACTAGGCATTCCATGACTTTGGAGGGGGAGCAAAGGAGTGTGATGGGGCGGTGCAAGGAGGGTAGCGTGGGGTCTTTGTTGGGTTTGGGGAATGTGATGATGATACCATGCTTCCAAATGTCTGGTATTGTGTTGTGTGAATAGCTGTAGTTTGATATATTAGTGAGTGCTTGTATGCCTTGTGATCCCAGGTGTCTGAGGTGTATGTTGCTTATGTTGTCTAGGCCACAGGTGGGTGAGTGCTTGAGATTGTTGATGATATGCTTTGTCTGGTGATTGGTGAAGGGTGTATAGTCAGGGTCTGTGGGGAATTGTCTCTTACGTCGGATGACACGTCGGTCGTCTTTGTGAGGTTTTAGGTGGCTGACATGTGAGAAGTGATTGATGAGAGTGTTTGCTTGTTGTTTACATGAAGGAGTAGAGTCTGTTGTTGTGATTGCAGCATGTGATTGTGTTGTGTTGCTGTTGGAAAGTGTAATGCTGTTTAGTGTTTTGTAGAGTTTTTTGGGATTTGTTTTGTGATCATGTGTTTGTAGGAAGTTATTCCAATTTAGTTTTTGTTGTATTTTGTTGTTAGCTTGGGTGTTGAGTGCTTGAATTTGTTGTATGATGTCTTGTGTGTGGGGTGCTGGGGAGTGTTTCAGTATGTCGCGTTGTCTGATGAGGTTTTGAATTTCTGGTGTGAAGTTGGGGTTGTGTCTTTTTCTGTTACCTCTTGGAATGTGTTTCTTGTCAGCGTTTTGGATAGTTTTATTGAGTATGTGTACAGCATTGTTGATGTTAGTGATGGGTGTACTGTTTAGAGTTGTGAAGTGTTGTTCTGTCTCATTTGTGAATGCTTCCCAGTTAGCTCTTTTATAATTGGTGTATGTGTGTTTGTGGCTAGCTGGGGTGAGTCTGGTTTTGGTGGTGATAATGATTGGGAGGTGGTCAGAGCCTAAGGTTCTGACCACCCTCCAGGATGTTGTGGGGGCGAGTTCTGGGGAGCAAAAAGTGATGTCTGGAGATGATGGGTTATAGAGGGCTTGGTGAGGAATATGGGTATGTTGATGGATGTCGTTAAGGATGATGAGGTTATCAGTGTGGTTTTGTAGTACCAGCCCTCTGTCTGTGTCGGGGTTGTCGACAAACCAGGCCGACATCTTGGCGTTGAAGTCACCACCCAGGATGATGTGTGGGGTGTTTGTGATGTGTTGTAAGTGTGGTCTGTATTCATTTGGTACTGTAGAGGATGTTTGGGGAGGGATGTATGTGTTTATGATGGTTATGTTGGAGTTATTGCCAGTGCGTATTTTAATTGATTGTATTTCTGTTGTGTTATCATTTGGGGGGAGGAGGGATTTGGTTTGTACACTGGTTACTATGTATGATATTTCTTTGTGTACCAGGGTGATGAGTCCACCGCCCCCGCCGACAGCCCGGTCTTGTCTGATGGTGGTGAAATTATGAAATGTGGGTGTTTTTTGTGTTGTGCGGAGTTTTGTTTCTTGTAAGATGGCAATGTGTATGTTGTGTTGTTTGATGAAGTGTGAGAGTTTGTGTTTCTTTGTGTCTATGTTCAATTGAAGAATGTTAATGTTATGTGCACGATGTATGTTGGGTGCTGCTGCACGAGGATGGGGTGGGGGTGAGGGTGGGGGGGGGTGAGGGAGGGGCTGGGGTTGGGATGGGTGAGGTGGGGGTGGGGATTGGGGAGCAGGAGATGGGGGTTGGAATGGATTAGGATGGGGTGTGGTGTGTTGAGTTGAGGATGTGGATGGTATGGGAAGGTTAGGTGGGTTAGGGAGGAGAGGTGGACGGGTTTTAGGGGGGGGAGTGGATGATATGGGAAGGCTAGGTGGGTTGGGGAGGAGAGGTGGACGGGTTTTAGGCGAGGGATTTGACTGGGAGAGGGAGGGGCATGAGGAACAGGTCCAGGTGTTTGTGTAGTGTTTCTTGGAGGCAAGTGTTGTACAGGTGAAGTGGGTCCAGTTCCTGCATGAATTGCAGAGAACTGAACCCTTAGTGTGGCGACTTGAAGTGATGGGTTTTGAGCAAGTTGGACATATGTATGTGTACGTGGGTCCTGGGGTGCTCTCAATGTCTCCGGCTAGAAGAAGTCTTCGAGAAATGACAGCCGGAGAGTCATTTCTCGGTGTAGGAAAACTGTGTGATGTGTGGTGTGAGAGGTGTGGAAATTCCCGGCGCGACCGAAGCCGCTCCAAGGACCCGTGCCCCCAGGGAGGGGGCAGGGGATGGTTGTGACAGTTTGGCTCCCTAAACTGCTCCCCGCGGCCGGCATCCGGTTGTCCTCCACTGGTCGTTGATCTTGTCTCCGGCCGTGGAGGGTCGGCAGCCATCCGCGGTTGGCAGCTCCGGGAGGTGGTCCTACGGCGTAGACGCCGCCACATCAGGACCTTTGGACTCCACTCGGAGTTTTTTCCGGTGGTACACTGTCATAGCCTTATCTCCGGGGCTCCAGAGTTAAGAACCTGTTCCCTCACCAGTTTTTATTAACTCCGGTTCTCAAACACCGAGTGCTACTATAGCTCCGAGTGCAATTATGTCAAAATTCATATTTTACTCTGGTTCACTACAGACAGTATCTCCGAGTACTCTAACCCTTAACCCTCCAGCCCCGGCTACGCATTACATAAATATTCCCCGAAATCCGGGGGTTTTGGCCGAAAAACGTCTACGCCTAGGCTACCGTATCTTTGTTATTCTGACGGCTTCCGCATTCCTGCGCATCCCCAAGCGTAGATGTGTTTCGTACCTGTAGAATGGCGTTAAGTAGAGCTCTCTAAGTCAACTGGTTCAGTTATGATGATGATTTCATTGGAGATAACTTTATGGCAAAAACAGCCACTTTACACTACTTTTCGATACTTAACAATAACATACAGGCACACACGAACAAGCGACGCACTCCTTCTTGTGGCCGGAGATGCGGGGCGTCGGTCCAGCCGGCTGTTGTTTACATGCGTCGGACGTACGCCTCGCACACCAAGCTTACAGGCTTTAAGCTCCTGGGTGTTTAAGAGACCTTCCGGGTAGCTCGGGTGTGTTTTTTATGGGTGTTTAAGAGCTCTTCCGGGTCTGATGGGTTAAAGAGAATACATACTCCGGTTTCCATATACCGAGTTATATACCACGCTAACTCCGGGTATTCAACAAAAGCGTCTTAACTCCGGTTCTCAAACACCGAGTTCTACCAACATAACTCCGAGTATCCCTTAGCGAGAACATATCTCCGGTTCCTATATAACTTCTAACTCCGGGTATACAACAATAGTGACTTCACTCCGAGTCCCAGAAAACTCCGAGTAGTCTAATATTGTCAATTAACTCCGGTTCCCAGACACCGATTTCTGTCAACCAACTCCGGGTATTCAAACAATATTAACTTATTTCCGGTTCCAGACACCGAGTTATACCAATAGACCTACCGAGTTCTACTAGCACACTCCAGGTAGGCCTATTCAATTATTATTCAAGTTGGCAGTCCTAGATGATGAAGTTCAAATTGGTAATTAATAGAATCACCTTCAAGAACTTTTTACAATACTTGTATATGCTTAGCATAGTACTAGAGATAACTCAATTTTAACAAAGTCCCGAGTAAAACTTGATTCACTCAGTATTACTGATAATGTTTATACTCATTCAGAGTGGGACAAAAGGTGCACTACACTTTCCAATCCTAAATTATGGCACAAGGTTGTAGGATTATTCCTACCTTTTATTAAGAACAGTATTTCAATACCATAGTTACCCTGTTCATTCATGCATAGCCATATAGGTTAGGAGGATTAATAATTTAGCCGTCCGGCTGGCTTAGTTGATAGCGTGCCTGATTATAGGTTTGACTCCTGTAAGGAGATAAAGAAAACCTAATATTTAGTAGTGGCCCCGTAATCATTGACGAACATGCCTATTACATAAGGCATCCTCTTCAAACACTAATCCGCCGTAGTTTGAATCTACCGCGCAGAGCATTTAAAAACTGAGGAGCCTTCATCATGAGCGCACGCGACCTCACTCATGGCTTCAGTCATTATGAATTGGGTTCTCACTACGAAAAAACTTCGTAAAAAATAAAAACAAAAAGAAAATAAGAATAACTATCCAATAAGCTTTCCATCATATCGTGGATGTACTTGTGTGGATTTCTGACCAGACGCTGAATCAGGCGTCATTCCTCCTTCACTGACATATCAAGTAAACCAAAATCCTTAATACATCAACGAATGGGAAGGGGACGGTCGGGAGGGCCCAGTCGTCAATGATTACGGGGCCACTACTAAATATTAGGTTTTCTTTATCTCCTTACAGGAGTCAAACCTATAATTTATCAGTGGCCCCTCCATCATTGACGAACATGCCTGATATCTAAGACTGGAGGGGGACATTCGTAATCATATCATAACTCTAGAAAAGCAGATAATAAAAACAACCACAGGCACAACCACAACCACAACATCCCGAGGCTGCCAACCGCGGATGGCTGCCGACCCTCCACAGCCGAAGACAAAATCAACGACCAGTGGAGGAAAACCGGATGCCGGCCGCGGGGAGCAGTTTCGGGAGCCAAACCGTCACAACCATCCCCTGCCCCCCTCCTGGGGGCACGGGTCCTTGGAACGGCTTCGGTCGCGCCGGGAATTTCCACACCTCTCACACCACACACACACATCACACAGTTTTTCCTACACCGAGAAATGACTCTCCGGCTGTCATTTCTCGAAGACTTCTTCTAGCCGGAGACATTGAGAGCAACCCAGGACCCACGTTCACATACATATGTCCAACTTGCTCAAAACCCATCACTTCGAGTCGCCATACTAAGGGTTCAGTTCTCTGCAATTCATGCGGGAACAGGACCCACTTCACCTGCACAACACTTGCCTCCAAGAAACACTACACAAACACCTGGACCTGTTCCTCATGCCCCTCCCTCTCCCAGTCAAATCCCTCACCTAAAACCCGTCCACCTCTCCTCCCCAACCCACCTAACCTTCCCATATCATCACTCCCCCCCCTAAAACCCGTCCACCTCTCCTCCCTAACCCACCTAACCTTCCCATACCATCCACATCCTCAACTCAACACACCACACCCCATCCTAATCCATTCCAACCCCCATCTCCTGCTCCCCAATCCCCACCCCCACCTCACCCATCCCAACCCCCAGTCCCTCCCTCACTCCCACCCCCACCATCACCCCCACCCCCACCCCCACCCCATCCTCGTGCAGCAGCACCCAACATACATCGTGCACATAACATTAACATTCTTCAACTGAACATAGATGGCATCAACACAAAGAAACACGAACTCTCACACTTCATCAAACAACACAACATACACATTGCCATCTTACAAGAAACAAAACTCCGCACAACACAAAAAACACCCACATTTCATAATTTCACCACCATCAGACAAGACCGGGCTGTCGGCGGGGGCGGTGGACTCATCACCCTGGTACACAAAGAAATATCATACATAGTAACCAGTGTACAAACCAAATCACTCCTCCCCCCAAATGATAACACAACAGAAATACAGTCAATTAAAATACGCACTGGTAACAACTCCAACATAACCATCATAAACACATACATCCCTCCCCAAACATCCCCTTTTTTTTTTTTTTTTTTTTTTTAAGAGACAATGAACGGAGGAAGGAAAAACACAGATAAAACAAAAAGGTCCATGTGCCTAAAGGCATCCTCCATTCATAAAATGTTTGTAACAACTGGATTTAAACATTTGTTGATTGTAAGTTTGTGGAAAGCAATTCGAGGGAAGTGAATTCCAAAGAGTAGTAGCTCTAGGGATAAATGAATTCTGATAAGCAGAAGTTCTGCATTGTGGAGGAGAAAGTGTAAATTCATGGGCGCTCTCAGCTGCCCTAGTTCTACGGGGAAAGATGTGGAGAGGCGGCACAATTGAAGCAAGTTCCTCGGAACAATTGCTGTGAAAATATCTGTAGAATAATGCAAGGGATGCAACGTTTCTTCGTATGGCTAATGTAGGAAGGTCCTGTGTGATTGCAGGGTTATTGATTAATCTAATAGCTTTATTTTGAATTTTGTCCAACTGCCTCAATGCAACCACTCCACTTCCACCCCACAGAGGTGAACAGTAATCCATCTGAGAGCGCACATGACTTTTATATATTACGGCCAACTGCTCGTCAGTGAAGAATTCTCGAACTCTGTACAGGAGTCCCAGTTTTTTAGAGGCATTCTTAGCAATGCTTCTAACATAATGTGTCCAGCTCAAGTTAGTAGTTAATGTTACACCGAGAATGTCAATACTAGGGGAAGTGGGAATATTTACATCATTAAAAAATATATGGGAGTCAGTGAGATTCTGTCGGTTAGAAAATTGAATGTACTTGGTTTTCTGTGCATTAAAGGAAACTAGATTCTCTTGTCCCCATTCATTAATTCTAGAAAGGTCCTGGTTCAGAGAAATTGCAGTGTTTATTTTTGAATTTATAAGATCGGGTTGGGTGAAAGAATTGGTAAATGTGAAGGAAACTGTGGAGTGTTGAGTCATCTGCGTAGGAATGTATTGGATTATGAGTGGTAGATATGAGATCATTGATATGAATGAGGAACAGAGTTGGGGCCAAAACTGATCCCTGGGGAACACCAGCATTTATTGAGTGAAATTGAGAATAAAGGCCATCTACCATTACACATATTTTTCTGTTATGAAGATAAGAAGAAATTAGTGGAACTAATGATGCAAGGCCGTAGTGTGACATCTTCGACAATAAGGATGATGCCAGACTCTATCAAATGCCTTTGATATATCCAGTGCTATTGTATGTGTTTCACCATGTTGGTCTGTAGCTTGGTTGATTTGATGCGTAAGAAGGCAAAGAATGTCTGCAGTTGATCGACATCGTCTAAAACCATATTGCCTATCACTGATAATTTATTATTCTCCAGATGCTTAATTATGTGATTATTTAATATAATTTCAAAAACTTTGCCAAGAGTGGAAGTTATAGCTATTGGTCTGTAGTTTGATGGATCTGAAGAGGCACCTTTTTAGGAACTGGATGGATGTTTGCTTCTTTCCAGGGTACTGGGAAGCATGAGGTATGAGTACACAGACGGAAAAATTTTGCCAATACAGGAGCGAGCACCAAGGAGCAATTCTTAAGTACTATTGGAGGAATTTCATCTGGACCAGGAGCCTTATCTACGGAGAGATTCTGCAAAATAGTTTTGACATGTCTGGTGTGGATCTTAAGTGAGGGAATTTCAGGTGAATTAAAATTAAGTACAGGGACATCTTGATTTATTTCATCTAAGGTTGAGTTGGTGGAGAAAATATCTGCAAGAAGGTTAGCTTTACCTCGTGGGTCACTTACAAGATTGCCAGTCGGAGATTTTAATGGTGGAATGGATGAAGCAGTAGTGAAGTTGGATTTGAATGAGTTAAGAGTAGACCAAAATATTTTGTTATCATTTGGATTATTTAGAAGTTTATTTGCCTGCTTATGGAGAAAGTTTGATTTAGTTAGGTTTAATACAGTTTTGGCATGATTTCTGATGTTTCTAAAGTAATTAAAGGCTTCATGTGTTTTTGATCTTGTGTATGCATTGTAGGCTATTGCTTTTTGTTCAGTTACTCTAGCACAATTATGGTCAAACCATTTAGGTGAATTAGATCTTTTACTGTACTTTTGATGAGGAATAAAAGTTTCCATTCCAATTTTTACAAAATCTTGTATGTGGCTCAAGGTGGAGTGTGCATCATTAGAAAAGAAAGAGGTCCAGGGAATATCAATAAAGAAACCTTGAAGACCCTCCCAGTCTGCCCTATCGTAATGCCATTTAGTCACCAAAACAGGTTCAGAGTGGGAAGGTGTGGTAGGTGATAGACAGGTGGCCTGTATCAGACAGTGATCAGAAGATCCAAGTACCAAATGAATACAGACCACACTTACAACACATCACAAACACCCCACACACCCCACACATCATCCTGGGTGGTGACTTCAACGCCAAGACGTCGGCCTGGTTTGTCGACAACCCCGACACAGACAGAGGGCTGGTACTACAAAACCAAACCGATAACCTCATCATCCTTAACGACATCCATCAACATACCCATATTCCTCACCAAGCCCTCTATAACCCATCATCTCCAGACATCACCTTTTGCTCCCCAGAACTCGCCCCCACAACATCCTGGAGGGTGGTCAGAACCTTAGGCTCTGACCACCTCCCGATCATTATCACCACCAAAACCAGACTCACCCCAGCTAGCCACAAACACACATACACCAATTATAAAAGAGCTAACTGGGAAGCATTCACAAATGAGACAGAACAACACTTCACAACTCTAAACAGTACACCCATCACTAACATCAACAATGCTGTACACATACTCAATAAAACTATCCAAAACGCTGACAAGAAACACATTCCAAGAGGTAACAGAAAAAGACACAACCCCAACTTCACACCAGAAATTCAAAACCTCATCAGACAACGCGACATACTGAAACACTCCCCAGCACCCCACACACAAGACATCACACAACAAATTCAAGCACTCAACACCCAAACTAACAACAAAATACAAGAACAACAAAAACTAAATTGGAATAACTTCCTACAAACACTTGATCACAAAACAAACCCCAAAAAAAACAAAACACTAAACAGCATCACACTTTCCAACAGCAACACAACAATCACATGCTGCAATCACAACAACAGACTCTACTCCTTCATGTAAACAACAAGCAAACACTCTCATCAATCACTTCTCACATGTCAGCCACCTAAAACCTCACAAAGACGACCGACGTGTCATCCGACGTAAGAGACAATTCCCACAGACCCTGACTATACACCCTTCACCAATCCAGACAAAGCATATCATCAACAATCTCAAGCACTCACCGCCTGTGGCCTAGACAACATAAGCAACATACACCTCAGACACCTGGGACCACAAGGCATACAAGCACTCACTAACATATCAAACTACAGCTATTCACACAACACAATACCAGACATTTGGAAGCATGGTATCATCATCCATTCCCCAAACCCAACAAAGACCCCACGCTACCTCCTCGCACCGCCCCATCACACTCCTTTGCTCCCCCTCCAAAGTCATGGAACGCCTAGTATTACAACTAATTACACCTGACCTACCCCTAGCTCCAACACAACATGGCTTTAGGCCACTGCACTCCACAAACACTCTTCTCACAGACCTTACACAAAGAGCTTTCGACGGCACCAATTCAGCTAGACCACCACACAGATCACTATTAGCCACTCAGGACATTAGTAAAGCCTTCGATGCCATCCCCCGCCACAACCTAACAAACAAATCTACAACACAAACATGCACAACAACACAAAACGGTGGCTGGCCAACTTCCTAGCAGGCAGATGTGCACACGTATCTTTTGCCGGTCAGTCCTCTAAAATCAGAAACTTTCCAAACGGAGTCCCACAAGGATCCGTCCTATCGCCCGCACTCTTCAATCTGTACATGCACGATATAACTACCACCCATACGCCCCAAATAAACTTAGCCTCCTATGCAGATGACATAACACTCACATGCACACACCATGACCCAAAAAGAGCAACAGATCTCCTTCAACCTTATCTCAACACACTACATGGCTGGTGCACTACAAACAGACTTAATCTAGCCCCAGCCAAATCCACCGCAACCCTGCTAAGTTGGACAGGAGAACACGAATACATCCCTCAACTCACCATAAACAACACACCCCTAACACATACACACACACCCAAATCCTAGGAGTAACGTATGATACTCATATGACATTCAAACAGCACACCACAAACATTAAAAGAAACTGACACCAGACTTAACGCCCTCAGGTCACTTGCTCACAAAAATTTGGACACAACAAAGAAACTACCACCACAGTATAAAACAATACATAAGATCAGTGATGGAATACTCAAGCCCAGCTGGGCTTCTAACCTAGCTGAAACACATCATAAGACCTTACAGACTATTCAAACAAAGCCCTGAAGATCATTACAGGCTGCACAGCTACTGCACCCACAGATCACCTACATCAAGAAACCAAAATCCTCAAAGTCAAAGACCACCTCTGGACATGAGAGGCATCAATTCCTGGCAGCAGCCCTCCACGAACCAAGACCACCCACTAAACTACATGGCAACACACCCACAGACACCAAGAAATATCAAAACAACACCCAGCCACAGGTATCACACACAATTATTGTCCTCTCTACTCCTGCCCCACCCCGAACCAACTTCCAGAAGCACAAATATCTCTCACCGATCCATCCACTCACAGACAACACGCAGCTGCATGCACGACCTCCGAATCCATCCTTCCGAATCCTCCCTTCCTCGCGAGGACAGAGTCCACCTGGCCAGAGATGCGGACACCATCCAGCTCTCCTGAGCTATCAGAAGAGACGGTGACTCCGTTGTCGACACCTGCCCGGGATGTAACACAGCACCCCATACCATTAAACACATCATAGAAGACTGCATTTCACACAACCACTTACGCCAACAACACACAACACACTCAATGAGCTCTGTGGGAAAGATCGTGGCGTGGCCTTTCTCAGGACTCGGGGCTGTTCGGCCAGGCAGCTTAGGGAACAACAACAACAACAACCACATAGTATTCTTACTTTTTGAAAAATGTATTTAATACGGCGTAGGCCGGAAATATACAAGAAAAAGGGGTTCAGGCAGGTGCGTGCTTCAAAGAAGCCTGCCCGACAAAATAGGTAACCCTGAAGATTCTGAACACAGATCTGTAGTTACAAAAGGCACCCCACTCAACGAGTGGTGACAAAAATAATAAGTTATAAGTTTATATGTGCACATCATAAACCCCAAAATACATGTGGAGATCAATTGCTAATGAACTCCATTGAACTAATGTTACATTGCTTTCGCAGCTAAAACTACTATAACAACACCGTTGTTTTGTACTAAACTTTGTACTAGAAATTTTCATATCACATTTTAACCTTAAATTGTATCACAGCTCTCATACTCCGGCGGGGTCTAGGGTGTCCTATGTCAACTGACTGCACCCCCCCCCCCCCCCCCTTCCTTGAAAATAAACATAAGTGACTGCAGGGCCACCTAGACCCTCTGCCTTAAAGCTATACATGGTAAGGAAGGTTTGTCTAGAGCAACTGACAAGTATCTAGAGAGAAACGTATGATTAGACGCCCACAACTGTGTGGACGCAATATCTTCAACTGAAAAGTTTTTCAGGAAACGTAAAGAGGCCGCCCACTTGCGTAAATCGTGGGCCCTACCCACAACGCCGGGATTACTCTCTTTAACCCTCCAGCCCCGGCTATGTATTATATATATATTCCTCGAAAACCGGGGTTTTTTGTAAAACTTTGTACTAGAAATGCTTCGCCAAGCGTACTTTTACCTGTAGAATGGCATTAAGTAGAGCTCTCTAAGTCACGGGGCTAGGGTGTCTAGATAACTGACGCCAAAACAGCCCCCCACTTTTCGATACTTAAAAAAACATACAGGCACACAGGGCCGAACAAGCGACGCTCTCCTTCTTGTGGGCCGGAGATGCGGAGCGTCGGTCCTGCCGGCTGGGGGGTACATGCGGCGGACCGACGCCTCCACAACCAAGCTCACAGTTTGACGTCAGGGTGTTTAAGAGCCCTTCCACTTGCGTGTATCGCTTTTTATGGGCCCTTCAAGAGCCCTTCCGGGAACAGAGGGTTAATGACTTCTACCAGAAGAGAGGCTAATCGCCGTTTAAGTAAGCGTTTACCCGTACTCGCTACCCATAAAGCACCTTGGGGGTTATGAGGAGCTATTCTCAAATATTTGGTTAGAGCTTGCACTGGACATAAATTATGATGCACCTTTCCCCTTTTTAACGCCGGCACCGTGAACTCAGAAAACACGTGTGCACTATGCTCATTCTTGGCTACAAACGCCGGGGAGGGTGCAATGGAAATTGAATCATTAAGTCTACCAAACCTAAGACAATTAGGTGTGTTGCTCATCGCCGCCAGCTCAGACACTCTGTTTCTGGTGGCCAAAGCCAAAAGGAAAACTGCCTTCTTTAAGATTAAAGCAAAGTCTGCAGTATTTTGATACAGACGAGAATGAAGTAAAGACAAAGCTTTGTCCAGAGACCAAGTAGGCATGAGCTGACGGGGAGGTGGGCGGAGTTTAAAACATGCTCTCATAAATCCTGTTTCCTCCGCCACCGGTATGGATAGACCTGTAAGGTCGAAAAAGGGCACTCTAATCGCAGTTAAGTGATTCTTCAAAGTAACCACAGATAAACGTTTCTGCTCAAACAGATAGTTCAAGTAATTAAAAACCAATGCCACTGAGGGTACAGTTTGTTCCGTTCTAACAATCCAAGAAGTAAAGCTTTCCAATGAGATTGATATTGTCGCTTAGTAGACTGAGTATATTGATTGAGCAATTTATTGGTCACATCCCTACCGTATGGTGCTAGCCACTTGGCCTCCTGAATGTCCATAATGCAAAAGTCAGCGAGGTCTCTAGGTTGCCAATCGTGTCTAAGTGGAAGTACCCGACCGGGAGCGAAACCGGGTCCGGGCACCACATTATTAACTGCTGGTACCACACCTGCGCCGGCCACAGGGGCGCGATTAGCGAGACTAAGCCTCGATAAACTCGTAGTTTGTTCACTACGTGGCACATTAGTGACGCATCTGGCGGCGGAAACAGATAGATGGAGCTCCATCTGTTCCAGTCTGTCACTAGGGCGTCTGGCCCCCCTGCCGGCGTTATCGCCCGGCGGGTGAGGTATAGAGGGAGCTTGTGAGTCTCCTCGGACGCAAAAAGATCCACTTGTGGATGGGAGAGCTCCGCAATCATTAGGTCGAAAATGGGTTGCTTGAGCTCCCATTCTACTGTCGTGCTCTGTCTCCGGGACAGAGCGTCTGCCCAGACGTTCGCTACGCCTGGGAGATAAGATGCGTGAAGATAAATATCTAGACTGGTGGCTAGAACAAAAAATCTCTTCCGACACGAGTAGCAACTTCCTTGACCTCGTTGACCCTTGTTTCTGAATACAGTGAACTGCATTCAGATTGTCCATTCTGAAGGCCACTGACTTGCCCCGTAACGCCGGGCCGTGAGCCTGAAGGAAATACAAGGGGACTAGTAACTCTTTGACATTTATGTGAGAGATTTCTAAGTGGGACCAAAGTCCTGACCCTGGTGCCCCTGATTTGACTGAAATCCCCACCCTATGGTGCCTGACGCATCCGTGTCTACCCATACCGTTGGAGGAGGAGAGGTCCATGACATGATTGAGTGCAATGTTTCCCTCTTCGCCCAGACCGCTAGTAAGGTGTGGATTAATTTTGGTATGGGCCATAATTTTCCCGCCGGTAAGAGTGGGAAATATTTGTTGCCTTCCAATATTAATCGTTTTACTTTCAACCGGCCCAACTTGACAGTTAGCTGAATCCAGTTGAGAGAGCCGACCAGAGACTCCCAGACTCTTCGTGTCGTAGTCAGACTGTGAAGAAACCTGAACAGTTTCCTGCGAAACCTGTTGCGATTGTCCACACTCTGACTCAGAGTGAGAGCGGCGGTGTCCCAGACCAGCCCTATCCACTGAATTACTCTTGAGGGAACAAGGTTTGACTTTACCAGATTTACCTTGAAGCCTAGAGTTTTGACATGATTTAAAATGATATTGACATGTTTTATGCATAATTGTTGTGTCTCTGCCACCACCAGCCAGTCGTCTAGATACCACAACACTCTGATTCCCTGTTTTAACAACGGCATCAGGGCTTGCCGGACTAGTTTCGTGAATAATCGAGGTGCTAGGTTCAAACCGAACGGCATCCTCTGAAAAACAAAATTTTGGTGCCTGATCCTCAAGGCCAGAAACCTTTGAAATCTTTTGTTGACCGACACGTGCCAATAGGCGTCTGTCAGGTCTAGGGAACACATCCAGCCTCCCGGCGGAAGTGTTAGCCTGATTTGATGAACTGTTAACATTCTGAAAGACTCGTTGTAAATGTGAAGATTCAGATAAGACAGGTCTACGACCGGCCTCATCTGAACACTGTCCCGTTTGGGAGCCAAAAACAGTTTTGACGTGAATACAGGGTAATCTGGAGGGACCGGGATGATGACATTCTTGGCAATCATCTCCTGGACCAGCAACTCCACCTCTAATGAAACACAATTTGCCGTTGTCGGCTGACGTAAGCGAGGTCGCCGGAGCCACTGCCAAGTGATGCCTTTGCGTGCCACCATCCGTGCCCAGGTTTTTAACGGCCATGCTTGGTGACACGTTCGGAACGACCCAGTTAGCAGACAAGGGTTCGCCGGCTGTACTTCCCTCGGTTCCTCCGGCTCTAAGATAGGCACTGGGAGTGAGAAAGACTTTAGTTTTTTTATGGTGGGTTTGGTGGTGTTGGACGCTTCGCCGGCTGGCTGGTGTGGGCCGAAGACTGGCCCTGCCCCGGCTTATACTGGCCGCGTCCCCTCTGTCCTGAAAACCCTCTCTGTCTATGCCTGAACTGACCCAGGGGGGATTGGGAGGACTTAGGCGGAAGAAACGGCTTAGAACCCCCTGGCTGAGCTTTAGTAGGAGGCTTAGGTTTGGGGAAGTTAAATGCGGGTTTCTTAGCCTGTGCGGGACTGTGCTTCACGGCCTGTGCCATGTTAAACACTGTTCGCCATACATCAGGGGACATTAAAGAAGGTGTAAGTACTGGGGACATTACCACCTGGTTAGCAATGCGATCAGGCAGCTTGCGAACTAATGACATCCTAAGATCCTGTCGTGCTCGCACCGCCTCAAGTAAGGCTGTGCGTATGTCACCTAAGGATTGAAATGACGACTGAAGAATCAGACGCCGGGATAACTCAACTGATCTTCGAGCATCCGCGTCTGCGATTGCCTGAGTAGACCTGAGTAAAGACTTAGCCACCTGTTGAGAAACTATGTACTGTGAAAACAGGCGGAAAGCTTTTCCCCTTAGCCTAAATTCTCTGTCTAGGTGAGAAGGGGTAGGGGTAGTGAATGGTTCCTTTAGTTCACAAAGATTAATCTTAGGGGCAGCTAAAAAAGAAAATAAAGCTGACGGAACTCCGCCGGCAGAACCTACCGGCATGGAGAACCATGAATGTGTATCCTGAGGGATCTGGTGGGAAGATTTAGAAGTGAAAGTGGTTGCAAAGTTTTGAGCCTCTACCTCCCAATCCACCCAAGGTCCTGGTCCCAACTGTCCCACCTTCAACACTGGATTAGCTGTCTCGTCTGTGACGGTCTGTAAATCTAGTTCAGGAGTAAGAGCCGACAGAGCCTTAATATCATTAAACCCATCCAGCTTAGACCAGTCTGAAAAAGTTTTGAAGCTGAGGCAGGGGGTAAAGCAGGCTTAGATGCATAAACAAAATAATCCTGATGATAATAACTAGGTATAGCCTTGATATTTACGTCCAAAACATTACCCAAGGCATCCAATGCCCTTAATTTCTTAGACTTATTTCCCTGGATAAACCACTCACGTGGTACCGGGAGTTCCCCTGACAAGGTAGGCTGGGCAAGCTCTGGCTTAGAGGGGTTCAAAGGGACCCATGACTCGTCTGGCCCATAAAGCAGGGCATAGCTACCTTTCTAAGAGGCGCTTTGTCTAGAGGGGGTGGATTAACATCCGTAATGACCCTGACATTTGACGTAGTGAATGCCGCCGTAGCTGGCTTAGAGCTCCCTGCCGGTGACAGAGTAGGAGGGTTAGGAATCTTAGATAAATCGATTGACGTTATCAGAGGCCGTACCGCAGAACTTATCAAGGGAGCCCCCAAGTCCATTGTGGGGTTTTCTCGTTGTTGATTAAAGAATTTTGATAGAGCATGAGTAAGTAACCCATCAATTTCTTGTGCTGTAACAAACTGGTTATATGCAGAACTTTCAGGTGAATCAGTATTATCATGGGCGGCGTCCAGGCCTGAGCCTGACCCTTGTCCCTCCCTATCTGAAATTAATGACACTTCATCTTGTTCCTCCCGATCCTCCTGAGAAGACCCCGCCGAGGCAGGGGCACCTTGTTTCCAAGATAAATCAGGGATAGAGGATGGGGTCGCCGCGTCCCTGTGGACATCGGCTACTGTGTGACTCGTATGAGTCGGACGTGGATGGTCAGACCCTGGCTGAGCAAACCGCCAAACACCGAGGCTCTGGCCTACGCTCTCTTGAGAGTCTGAAACATTCTCAATTATTGAATTTCCTGAACTTTCCGTTTCTAGGGTTAAAATATCAATAGGTAAATCTTGTTTAGGGACAGGCGCTTCACTATACTCTGAGGCTGTAACAGAAACATTTTCAGGTGTAGAGGTACGATGAGATGCACTAGACTTAGTAGAATGTCGAGAGGACTTCTTATGGGAATCCTTTTTGGAGGATTTGTGGCTACGGTGTGACCGCGAACTAGACCTAGGTTTGGAAGAATCACCACCATGGCCACTGGGGGAAGCTTCAGTCTTACACTTCTTACTAGCCGGGGAAGAGGCCCGACTTGAAGACCGCTGTCTGAGGGGTGACCTTGACCTCGATCTCGCCTGCGACGAGGAGGTGGCTGCCGGGGGAGTAGGCTCTCTCGGGCGTTTAAACGTATCCACAGACGATACAGAACCCTGGCTAGTCTCTGTCGGCTTAAAACCCGTTACTCTAGAGGTACGTTTAGGGGGAGGGTGCTCTGACAGCAACTTATCCCAAAGTGGGACGTTGTCACATTGAAGTGACTTATGTGCGACAATGGTAGTATAGGCCGACATTTGTTGTCTGACCTCTCTCAACGCTACTGCCGCGGTCTTGTCATTGTCACACAGGACTTTATTGGCTAATTGGGAGCAAAATGAACAATTAAGTGTAACCCAGAGACCCCTTGAACGGTCTAGACATCTAACACACCTTATGCAAAGGGTATGCGCAAAAATTGGGATACCCGCGCAAGTAGGGGTAATGCACAGGGCAAAAACTGGGGCCACATTAGCCATGACAGAGACTGGTGTGAGGAAACTACCGCCGGGTCTGTATTGGTCCGCCGGAGCTCAGCTCTGGAAAAATAAAGAAAAATTTCCAGGAATTAATGCTCATAAGGTTAACCCACGTGTTCGCATACAAGTGTTAATAACCCGCCGGGTAACGGGATGCAAAGTCACAGCTAACACATCTCGCTACGCGGCTGGGTGTAAAGAGGCTAAACAAATCTTCTTAGCTAAAGAACATGAAGAATACCCTCTGATATAATGGTCCAGTATGGCACTTATAGTCTGTAGGAGGTGGTGACTGTCTCAAGATTCAATTTTGTAACAAAGCCCCCCCTCATAAAGACGCCGGCCCTTGAAATATTTTAGTAGAATAGCCCAGGGCAAGAATATACGAAATCTGATTTTTTAACGAATTGTCCCAAACGATCGTCGTAAAAATAGAAGGCGGCGATACTGAAAGTATCACCCAATTAAGGTTAATCGAAATTGAATTTGTTTATAAATTCCTTAGTTCCTCCACTTAGGGGCACCCGCCGGGTGTGGGAATCGATTTGGTTAAACCTCACTGATCCTTCAATTGCCGTAAGAGTAAAGGCAGCGATACACAGAGTATCACTCAAATGGATTGGTTAACTATATGAGACCTAAGTCGTTTTAACCCACCCTGCTCAGGTGCACCCGCCGGGTGAGAAGTCTAAAAGTTAACCCCACAAGTTCCTGACCCCACTTCTTTGTAAAAGATCGCCGGGGAGGAACGCCTAAACAACAGCTAGGTTTTCATGTGGTTGTCGTAAACCAGGTAGAAAAACCTATAAAAAACGAGTGTTCTCAAGAACGTCGTTTCTTTATATATATCTAAATATATATGTAAGGATGGGTACAGCCATCCCGCCGGGAATTTAAAGGAGGCCTGAAACCAGGCACCCACAGAGACGCAGTCCTGGAGAGCCACAGACACCTCCCCACGCCGGGGAACCAGCCAGAGTTAAAAACCACGTGTGGCCCAACACTGCTCATCGGTCAGGATTTTTCATGGTGAAACCGAGAAAAACCCGCCGGAAGGCAAACCCCACCCTGAACAGACACCATCTGAACAATACGACACGAGGAGAGACACGCACGACTAACCAAGGTCACAACATAATCCGTGGAATTAGCCAATACACAACTAAACCAGGAAACAAATATAGTCCGAGGAATTAGCCAATACACAACTAAAACCCGGATACACATGACACAGTAGGGCATATTTATAAAATAAATAATAACACTAGACATATGGCAAAGCTACGAGCGGCTGGCTAGGCCTAGGTAGACGGCATGAAAATAGTTGAAATATAAACACACACTGGAATATCACAACAGGAACCACCGCCAACACACCACCGAAGCGATAACTTCCCACCCCGGGAAGCCTGACACGGACCCAGAAAAAACTTCACTAAGTGAAGAAAAATACGCTGGGAACGTCAGCAAACACACAGCTTACCTCATCAGAAGGATAAAAGGCAGCAATAATTAACGCGTAATGAAAGCCGCCTGCATCACCAACTAACACAACTGTGAAAAGTTCACGTGTCCACAACAGGACCACGAGGGTACATCCGAAATAGATGCCCCATACATACGACCCAAAATACACTGCACTGCGGGCAACCAGCCCAGGACACTCCTGCTACGCCTATCCTAACCTTACTCGATACATCCTAGAGTAAACAAATGAGAAAAAACTCACTAGGGACGCAACGAATGCGGAACCAGCGGAGCCTGAAAGGTACGTCCGGGCAGGCTGAGCGCAGAGCAAAGAAGGAGGAATGACGCCTGATTCAGCGTCTGGTCAGAAATCCACACAAGTACATCCACGATATGATGGAAAGCTTATTGGATAGTTATTCTTATTTTCTTTTTGTTTTTATTTTTTACGAAGTTTTTTCGTAGTGAGAACCCAATTCATAATGACTGAAGCCATGAGTGAGGTCGCGTGCGCTCATGATGAAGGCTCCTCAGTTTTTAAATGCTCTGCGCGGTAGATTCAAACTACGGCGGATTAGTGTTTGAAGAGGATGCCTTATGTAATAGGCATGTTCGTCAATGATGGAGGGGCCACTGATAAATAACCATCTTGCAGGCTGGTGATGGGCTGGTCTATCAGAGTGAGACCTGAGCGATCTCTGCCATACCCATAGCTTACTCTGACTGTTCCTTTTACTTATATATTTTCTAGATCTCGAGTGACGGCGTCTCTTCCGTGGATTGACCTCCCAATCTACCAAGATTGGAAGCTAAAGCGTCACATTATTCCTTTGCCCCTCAACTTTCTCTTCATAATTGCTGAGGGGCACAGGGCCCTGGGTGGGGCTTTGGTTTCCCGGGCGTTTACGCACCCTCTCAGCCCCCCGCCATGGAGTGGCTTCGGTCACCCAGGCTTTATTGTGGTCGGCAGGGAGGGTTCTGTGGGGTCGCTCGTTTATGGCCTTGGCCTTACTCGGGGCCTTGGGGCTGTTCGGCCAGGCAGCTTGGGGAACAACAACAACAACAACAACCATCTTGCAGGTCTCGCGTTTCAATCCCCTCTCAGATTGAAAAGTTTTCAGGGATATAGCCGGCGGTTACCATCTCCCCACGAGCAAGGGGGATGGGTAATAGTCAATGGTAGACTAAAGAAAGCCAAGCGCTAGTGAATCCTCGAAGGAGGAGAACGGGCGCTATATAAGTAACCTGACGATTATTATTGTTTTTATTATTATTAACTTTTATTCCCAAACAAAGGCGGTACAAAATTAAGAGATATTATCTATCTTTCCTTAGACCAAGTACAGTACTGTATATACATGGACACGATTAACCGGTTGGTTCTCATCCATTCGTTTTACACAGATTTTACTGTTTTACCTACTATTAGTAGATCAAATTTTGTTGATTTACAAAGAATCCCACATTATCACTCCTTCAATAAAGGATACTATGATATTGTCGTTCACGTATAACTACTAGTAGTATATCAATAATTTTGATTCACAAAGATTCCCAGGTTACCACTCCTCCAATAAGGATACTATGGTATAATCAGTATCATTCAAGGCTAACGCTTGACTACTCAACTCGACAATAAACATTTCATATTTTAGGCTCCGGACCAACTCTTGAGTTGGTCAAGGACCCCAATGGAAATATGCCTAACGGCCTTATTGGGCTATCCTTAGTTAGAATTATGCAAAGCTGGTACATGTCATATTTGTAACATACTATGTGGTACCAACTCTTTAAATTGCTAACTGAATAAATAATATTATTATTATCATTATTATTAATGATTTATTGAACCTCCCTCCGGTCCCACTTTGGGTCGGCGAGTGTCTGGGTCTGGGGCTCTTTTACATATCTCCGATCACTAGAAGACCACCACATTCTCTCTCAGTCAGGGTTTTTGCAGAGTAGGCTGAGAGAGGGACCCTCTTAGATATTTATAATATTGCCTTCTCTGCCGGAGTTCCAAAAGTCTCATACTAGAGTTCTCCAATTAGATATTTTTCTCTATCATTTATTACGGAATAGGTTTTGTTCACTCTATTTCCGTCCGAATCTTGAGTCCTCCATACCAGTCCGAGAAGACTATTAGGTACTTAGTAAATTTTACCCCTGCACCTATTAAACAACACAGAGTTATTCCGTCAGTGATTACCGAGTAATTTCTTTACCCCGAGTCCTCATACTACAAAGGACAACACTGGGAATTAATTTTCCGTCTGGCAATTCCCAAGTAATATTTTCCCCAAGTCCCCACTATAACAGAGGTCACTTCTTTAGGGTCTACTTAACCAGTATAGTAATGATTCATTAGCTTGTTTTCCTTACGCCTCAGCACAACATGCTAGAGTTCTGGGTATCCCTAGCACCAGCCATTCCTTTTAATAAATTGTTCGACTAGGGTCTATTTTAAAAAGCCTGACAGAACCGATACAGTCAATTGCTATCTTACCTTTACACAACTGGTTGTTCCGGTCCCACTTTGGGTCGGCTAGCACTTAGTCCGGAGCTCTAATAATGACACCTCCAGTCAGTAGGAGTTCCCCGCGTTCTCTATGAGTCCGGGTTGCAGAGGAAGTAGGCTGAGGAAGGGGGTCTCTTAGATAACTATTCATTGCCTACTTCGCCGGAGTTCCACATTCACATACCAGAAGTCTCCAGGTAGATAATTTTATCTATCCTTTATTACAGAATAACTTTCACGGGGCTCAATCAACCATTTCCCCTACACCTCTTAATCACACAGGGTTATTCTGGCAATTTGGCTGAGTCAGATCCTTGTCTCCGTGTCCCCATAATTGACGAGGATATTTCTTAGGAACAAATGGTTGGGGAAGGACTTTACACTCTCAGATAAACAACCCATAGGCGATTATCCAACCTTTTGGTTTTATTATGTTCTCTCCACCAACATACTTTACTCCTAAACTCGGTTAATGAAATTAACAAACACATGTGGCAGTCCGGGGATTCGAACCTAGGCTGCTCACACTGAAAATCACCACACTTATGCATTGCACCACAAAGACAGTTTTACAGACAACGCACTCACACTAATGAGGAGTAGCAGATCCTATTCTTGACACATACTCTAGGACAACATTATCACACATAAGAGAAGGCTATCTTTGCAAAACCCTTTGGACAGTAGGAGAGGTCAGAACAGCCCTTTTCATGACGTCCAAAGCACGTCAAGACCTCCGTATCTTTCTATCTAAAAAACTCTGCCCAAAGACATCAAGACTAGAATCTTGATCTCTCCATCTATTCTAACAGATTAACAACCACAAATACTTGGTCTGAAGTATCAGCACTACTTTTTATAACCGTCTCTAAGGTTCTCTCGTGTTAACTTTATTAGATTCAGATCTCAACGACACTCAACAGGCCACAGTAGTTGGGACAGACTGGTTAATTCATCCCCAGACATCAAATTAGACAGACTCAGACACACCAACAACAACAGTCTGACCATCCAAGAGCACATACCAGTTCAAGGAACTAACTTAGTTCATCTTAGCCTTGCATCACATTATATCTCAAGGCACAACCGGTTCTGTCCAGGCCAGTTACACAGCATGACCGAAAGGACCTTGGTCCAGACATTTAACCTCTGAAGTGCGCATGGGGGTAATTGGAAACGTCCCCCTGTGCTGACGTATTTGAGGTGTTTCCGTCACTAAAATATTCATTGTGCCATTAATAGCATTAATACTTATCCATATGCGCCTATTATGGGTTGATTATAAAGGTATTAACCTGAAACAACAATAAAACGAGTGAAAACAGCGTTTGGATGGTCAAAATCGGAGATATAGCCCGCGAGTTGTATAATGTATGGGTGAGGCAATCTGCTTTCCCGCCAATTTCCCCCAAGGCCACTGAGACACAGTCGATCGATACTCTCTCTCTCTCTCTTGCACTCGCTTGCTATCAGTGATGACCACACCCTCCAATCGGATTTCTAATGTTAGCACGAAAATATACCTCAGAATAAGGGAATAACAGGGAAAATAGGTGATAACTGAAGGAGAGGAGGAAAGTGGGGAAGGAGGGGAGGTAGAGGACTGAGATTTTGCATGGCCCAGGGGCCAAAAAAAAAAAAAAAAAAAAAAAAAAATTCGATGTCAAAAGTTGATTTTTTTTTTCTCTGACTCTTAAGAGTCTCCCCGCAGTGCGCCGGGGGAACTCTTAAGAGTCTCCCCGCAGCTTCCGGGTTAATAAAGCATAATCTGTTTTGGGACTGGGAGAGACGACCGTTCTTTCGTAAGTACGTATACAACGTCTCATACCAGTAAAGGTGCCAACACTCGTAAAAGCGATGCTTCAGTGAGGAATTCGAGTGAACATTCCTCCCACATCAAAAGTTTTCTGTCTCTCTTAGTTCTAGTACCAAAACGAGATAGCCTACAGTTCAGACCAGTCATAGAATTATCAATCCTCAACAAGTTTATTGTAAACCACTTTTTCGAGATGATAACAATACAACAAATATCACAGCCCTACGTCTGAATAGTAAAGTGGGAACCCTGGGTTTACCTCCATTGGGAAACCCTATCACACAACATACAACATCAAATACTTGACTACTACAAGTATGCAAGACAGTACATACAAACACAATTCCAAACGGCTGTGGGAGTCGTTAACCCTCTCACGACCATATGATGCAGAGGTTGCCAGATTAGCAATAAGAAATAGAGTTCTCTCACTCTTATAATTACCTCTCCAAAATGAGTTTTCTGCCCACAACTAACTCAAAGACAACTGCAGAGGTTAAAGTAACTAAACTAAAGGTTTCTAAATACCCCTGATGGTAACAAGGCTTTAAAGTATCCCCAATAGGCTCAAAATTGCGTCAAGGATGTGAGAGGGTTAATAGGGTCAAAATATTGGGTTCAGCTACCTGTTCAGTTGGACAAACTTCGCCTGAATCCTTACATCAGGCTGGACAACAGAGCTTTTCCGAGTCAATCTACCTCATACCCTAATTACATTTCCCTCAGCATTTCATCAGACTTCTAGGCTTCTGGATAAGACCTGAGACCCCTTCCTCGACAGCCCTCTAGTCAGAACCGCCACCATCAGTGGGGGTCGTCTTGGACAAAGCGGGAGCCCCGAGATGGAGTTACCAATCGTCCGACGGTCGCCAGACACAAAGTCGCTAGACCTCTCTCAATCTCTATCACTTAAATACAAAGGAACTAGTTGTCCCTCGATTTTTCCTGAAAAATCATGCCCTTTCACTCCAACACAGAGTACAGTAACAGCCTTTCACATGGACAACACATCAGCCGTGTCCTGTATCAACAGGCAGGGCCCAACGAAATCTCACACGCCCCTGAGATTGTCGGAGTTAATATTTTTCATTACTCTTCATTACCATATCACAATTCAAGCAGTTTACCTACCAAGCAAGGCGAATCTGTAGGCGGACACCTTATCTCGAGAGAAGGGTATCCTAGTCGAATAGACAATCACTCAGACGGTATTCCACAACTTGATAAGGCCGTTCCATCCACAGGTAAATCTCGTTAATTCACACCA
This sequence comes from Paralithodes platypus, assembly GCA_032716605.1. Lineage (NCBI taxonomy): Eukaryota > Metazoa > Arthropoda > Malacostraca > Decapoda > Lithodidae > Paralithodes > Paralithodes platypus. The sequence continues at coordinate 13,881,076 of CM064496.1, read as the reverse complement.
ATCGACAAAATTCCTCCTGCTTCTGACCTTCTGGCACGAGATCCAAGCGAGCGGAACAGATGCGTCCTCAGAGGTTTGGAACAAGTGGTTATCGATATACCTCTTTCCTCCTCCGGACACACACGAATATCCAAAGTTTTGCAACATATCCACTTAATTCAAGGTCAAGGGTGACTTATAACACCAGTCTGGTCAACACATGTGTACTGTAGTTCATTCATCTGTCTCTTGAATGTCCCATTCCAATACCATTTCCAACATCTTGTTTCCACTTAGAGCAGATTAGCAACCTACAGACTGGTCTACATTTAGCTTTATGGATATTTTCAAAGTCAAATGGCGGAGCGCTTATGATTAAACTGTTCGCGACAAATTATCCAAACAGTTTACGCCTTCCACTATTAGACAGTAGGAATTACATCGGAAACAATTTACCACGTAGATTGTAGAGTCTGTCCAACACATAGCTTCAGTCAGTTTATTTTTAAAGTACTTCAATTACTCTTTTGAAGACAAACAACTGCCAATTTATACACTATACAATCAATTCTCAGCCATTAAAGAATCGTTCTTTGATCCCACTGGCTTCCGACTTACCCCTCAACAAGTTGAAAGGAGTTTTTCTTACAACTTGTTTTAGTTACGAAATATTTTCAATACCAAATGGCTAAATTCTTATGACCAAGCCGTTCACGACAAATTAACCAAACAATTTACACCTTCCACAATTAGACAGTATGAGTCACATTGGAAACAATTTACAACGTGGATTGTAGAATCTGTTACGACCGGCACAACGAAATAAACAAGGGCACTTAATATTGGACTAGAAGATAGGCTATATCTGCAACAACGGTACGCTAATTCCAAACCCTCGAACTATTAAGCCGGTGAACAAAACATTTAAACTCTCCAGAGTTAATCTACTGGATAATGGGGTATCAATTAACTGGGTTTAGTGCACTTCTACAAAGGCTTTCCGGTGACGCCAAAGCCTACTGGAGTACTTACGTTAATAAAATGCTCTCAAGTAATAACAATGCTTAAATAAACTATAACAAGATTTAATAAAGGAGTATATGCTTATCTTACAGTTTCTTACAGTTTCTTACAGTAGATCCTCTGGAAAAAGGCAAACTATGCCTGTGTATCCAGCTCAGTACCAGTACTTGCACTGCTGCGGTCGTTCACGGTGTTGGCGGCGGCGGTAGCAGACGCAACATTTTTACTATTCTGTATTTTTGTTTTATAATCAAACTTCAAATCTTGTCTTCCCCATGCTTTATCAAGATTACTTTCAAACTCCCTTATTGATTCGGAATCGACTACATACTGGGGCAGTGCGTTCCACTCATTTACCACTCTATCACAAAATGAGTTCTTCGCCTTCTCAAGCCTATTTCTTTCTTTGTAAATTTTCTTAGAGTGTCCTCTCGTTCTTGTTCCCTCCCGCATCAAGAAGATACCTTCACACACATCCTCATCGTACTTTCCTGACACTATCTTAAAAGTCTCTATCATATCCCCTCTCTTTCTCCTATATGCCAGTGTCGGAAGTCCCAGTGTCCTCAACCTCTGCTCATAGCCCGCGTTCTTCAACGTTGGTACCAGCTTGCTAGCTCTTCTCTGCACTTTCTCCACTGCTTCTATATCTTTTACCATATATGGAGCCCACACCTGGTTTGCATATTCCAGGTGTGGCCTAACCAGCGCTGTATATAGATTCCTGAAGATTTCTTCGTCAAGTGACACAAATGTCCTCCTTATCAGCCCTACAATTCTATTGGCTTTGTTTATCTTTTCCGCTAAATGTTCTGAGAAATTTAACTTATTATCTATCACTACTCCTATATCCTTTTCTGCACTCACTTCCTCCATCGCTTCATACATACTGTATCCTACCTTGTCTATCTTGCTGGTCCCAATCCGCATGTACTTGCATTTTTTTGGATGAAAAGGCATTAACCAATGCTCAGACCATCCCTTCATGCCCTCCACATCTCCTTGAAGCAAACCCATATCTTCCTTACTCCTCACTCTTCTATACAGTTTAGTGTCATCCGCATACAGGTATACCTCACTTCCATTAGTTATAACTTCAGGCAAGTCGTTGATAAATATAACGAACAGCAGTGGTCCCAACACAGATCCCTGAGGTACCCCACTTGTAATTTCCCTCCACCCCGAGCCTATTCCATTCACCAATACCCTCTGTCTCCGATCTTTCAGGAAGGCTTCTATCCATTTCACACATTTCTCCCCTATATTATAGCTTCTAACTTTCTCTATTAACCTTTTATGTGGGACCTTATCGAAGGCCTTCATAAAATCGCAATATACCACGTCTATTACATCACCATCTTCTAGAATTTGCATCCAATCATCTACCACCTTAATTAGCTGTAGTACCGTCGACCTCCCCGGCAAGAATCCGAACTGTCTCCCACTGAAAAGTTGGTTTGACTTCATATGATCCATTATTCCTTCTCTAATTACCGTTTCCATTAGTTTACACACAACACTTGTCAAACTGACTGGTCTATAATTCCCTGGGTCATTTCTCTTTCCCTTCTTAAATATAGCTGTTATGTTCGCCTCTCTCCAGTCCATCGGGATTTGTCCTGTATTAAACGATACCTCAAATAACATTTTCAATGGCTCTACTAACATCTCCCCTCCTTCCTTTATGATTCTTGGGTGTATCCCATCCGGTCCCGGTGACTTACTTCTGTTCATTTTTTCTATAGCCCTTCTTATTCTAGCATGGGAAAACTCTACTAGTTCTAGTGCCGGTGCCTGTTTGATGGGAATAGTAGGCACTGCGTCCTCCGACTCCACTGTTAGTACCCCCCCCAAAGTATTTCCCCAGCACCTCTGCTTTCTCCTTATCAGTCTCCGCTCTACTCCCATCATTCAACCCCCCACCAGCTCTGGGATCCCTACTCTTCTTGTTAATTTTTCCTGAATGTACTTCCAGAATATTTTTGGATTATCCTTCACATTTCTAGCTATCTCTCTCTCCCTCTCCTTCACCCCCCTCCTTGTTTCCCACCTTATTTTATTGTTTATTTGTCTACGTTCCAGATCCACTTCCATAGCCTCTATACTAGACCCCCTGTTCTTTTTTAACAATTTTAATCTTTCCCACAATCGTTTCTTTCTTCTAATCAATATCCAAAGCTTTCTTTTCATTGGCAATTCTGGGTTAGTTCTTTTCCTCAATTTTGTTTTATCCTTATATTCCCTTACTGGTACACTTTTGGATACAGCATTCTCCAGTTTGACTCTAATTTTCCTCCACATTCCTTCAGCGTCTTCACCGTTCAAATATTCCCCCCAGTCAATGTCCAAACACCGTCTCAGCAGCTCATAATCTGCTCTATCATACATGTATATTTTTCTATTGCTTTTATTATCCCTCTCCAATTTAATGTTACAACTAAAGCTTATACAGGCATGGTCACTACGACCTATAGGGCTATCCACATTAACATGTTCCACTATATCCTCTTCATTGCTAAAAATCAAATCAAGTACACTCCCCTGCGTCCCATCTCTATATCTTGTCATCTCTACAATATGTTGCGTTAAAAAACAATCTCTCACTTTCTCTATAAACTTATTTTCCATGCTACCCTGTCCCGCTGGAGTAGTACAATTTGCCCAGTTGATCCCTGGCAAATTGAAATCTCCAATCAAAATTTTATATTTGTTCTCTCTATTATCTATCTCCTCCATTGCTTTCAGTAGGTTATCATCCTCTCCCCTGCTATTATTTGGGCTTCTATATATAGAGGCAATTAGAATTGATCCTCTTACACATTTTACTTCAATACACAAATACTCACAATACTGCTGTCTCATATCCACCTCATTAACCTTGAGCTCTTTTCTTACATAAATAAACAGTCCTCTTCCAACCTCTGCTCTAATAGCATTTCTCTCATATAACTCAAAACCCTCCAAACTATATTCCACCAGTTCCCTCTCAATTCTAAAAAATTTTGGTCTTACTTCCTGTAGTGCTATGATATCAGGTTTTTCCTCTTCATCCTGCAACCTACATATCAGTTCTCTTTTCTTGTCCTGAGTAAACACATCCACATTACTAAACATAATCCTTAATCCATCTACCATTCCCTCCATTACACCATCCCGCTCCTCCAGTCCGTACCCTACTCCCCTGTTAGCACTACTGGGTCTGCCTCTTTGTCTCCTGTCTCTCCCTGTGACACCTCCACCCCGTTCTCCTCCTCCGTCACAACTCTCATCACATTCTCTCCCCTCCCTGATCTCCCCCTCCTTTCTACTCTTATAAACCACTTCCTCACTTTTCCGTCCCTCACTCTCCAGTAAAAATTTCTCTTTTCCTCCTCATCCAACTTTCCATTATTTTCATCAGCCTTTTCTTGTAATTCCTTAATTTTTTTCCTTTGTTCTATACTCAAATCCTTCTTTAGTCTTATGTGTTTCAGTTTATCATTTGTATTTAGCCTCCAACTAAAATTTGTCACAGTCTCCGCCACTACCCTAGTTTTAAACTGTACCCTTATAGGTCTCATCTCTCCCCTTTTATATCTACCTATCCTACTGATCTCCTCCACCTGCCCTTCCCATCCATATTCGTCCTCATCCACACCTTTCAAGACCTCCTTCACTGTCTCCATATCCCTCACTTTTCTCACTCCATTATCATTCATATGAGTCTCTATATCTCCATACAAGATTACACCCCTATCCCTGTCCATGGCCTCCCTCACGACACTCTCCTTGTTCTTCATGACCCCTACAACTGCACTCTCAAAACTTTGTTTGGTCATATTCATTTCTTCCTTTTGCTCTTTCATAATATCCTCCAAATCCTTGACTTTTTGTTTACCTACCACCGTCCATGCAGTCGACTCCTTTACTTCCGTGAAACGTCCTTCGTATTCCTTCAGCTGCTCCTTCAATGCCATATTCTCTGCTCCCAGTTCATCTACCCTTTTCAATAACATCTCTAGGCTCTCATTAACTGCCGAAAAAGGCCTGCATTCACTTCCTTCGCTAGGCCTATTCCCTTCCCCACCTATCACACCACACATTACGCACAGTGCCTTAACTTTCTCACCAATATCCCCCTTCCATTTCTCCGTATCACTCATCCACTTTTCCAAATCCTTCACAACAATACTAACCTCTTCTAACTTCTTATCTGTGCTCTTGAATCCCCGAAAACGTTGTAACCTTCCTTCCGACTCCGTTATACCCGAAATTCCCTCTGCCATGTTTGTTTACAAACTCAACAACTCACAACCCTACCGCTGTCCCGTCACTACACACTCTTATTACACTATATATCACCCCTCCACCACACCAATATATTCTCCAAACCTTCACTAAATCCTTCCTCTTCTTGTTAGCCCCGTATGTACTCGATATCCTTGAATTAATTGACTATTCCCATAACATATGCCGGAGCCTCAAACTTGCGTCCGCCTTCCGCCATGGTGTGCCGCCAAGTTATGTTAACTTTAGTGTGAGTCTGAACTCAACACTAAACTCTTCAATGCTCTATGAAAACACTGGAAGTCTAGTCCTACAGCAAACAGATATGGAATCTTCTGAAAACGTCTGATGCTCTGAGATGCTCGTCGAATATAGAACAGGAATAATGCAGGGGCAGGACACCAAAGCGTGTATCTTAAATACACCAACAAGTAGGATACATATATAAAACAAGGGAGTGCAACAACTCTGTGACAGCACTAATAACAGCCACTCAAAACAGTACTTCCTTAGCCAAAGTAACAGCCAAACTGGGTTGTGCACCATGCATCAACCTAGGCTAAAATAATATGTGAATAATTGCTAAAGCATACGCAGTTAAAGTTAATAAACACAATGCTGTCTTTCTTACTTATAAAGTCTGCAGCGGCATAAAAGGTACAAGGAGCCTAGGCAGAGCGCAAGCATGCTCGTAGCCTACTGTCTCCCCTGAACAGATTTCCCTTATGTTACGTTAAGTGACTAGGAGGCTCTCTTGGTAAGTCCAGATCTCAAGTATCTGGTCTTACCCTGGCGCTCCACAAAGGTCAACAAAATAAGGTAGCAAGCATACAAGCAAGAGTAGGCAAAAGCCCTTCGCTTGTATACTGCTACGCTCGCAAAGGAAAAATATGCACAAGGGTTACAGGCTACCTAGCTCCGTCGAAGTCGTACAGGCTCTGACTTGCCATATACATAACTCAGACAACGACCAAAGATACCCTCCACTGTCTAGCATTAAATAGTAGGAAAGAACAACCCAATAATTAGAAGCACCCAATAATATGACTCATGTGACTATGACTCTAATAATCCCTAAAGCTAGTGCAAAACATATATGTGAGAACTGGTGCTGGTAATACGACTGGCCGACTATGGAAGTCGTATGCAGAACCAGAAGGGATGGATAAATGAATAAAGATAAGAAGTATTGGAAAGAAGGAGTTCAGAGAGAGAAACAGCAGTAAAGAGGGTTAGATTGGGGACAGAATGCAAGGGACGTCTAGGACCAAGCACAACATACCAAGCTCTAAGGAGACACGCGGGAAGGAGCCCCCCACCCACCGAGCTAAGACAGCGGCCCCCAATCACAGACCACTACGTCATGAAGAGCAGGCATCATATGACACGCCAGGCCCGCCGGCCAATCACGAGCGGGTGGCACCGCCCAAGCGAGGAATGCACACGTACATACACACGCACATACTACCACCTCGCTGCTTCCCTCGCTCTCTCTCCTTGCAATTCACACTACATATCTTATAACTCTATCAATGATATAAAATACTTCCAAGTGTCACAGACAAGAATAAAGACAAACACTGATCTGTCTGTGACAACATGAATACTAAGAAAGAAAGAACATCGTTCTACGATTATTATAGCCCATTTCACTGCCCTGGCGAGCGCTAGCGAGTACGAGTACATTCTGGCAAGCTGGCCAGCGTAACTAATCCAACCAACAAAGTGCCTCAATAAGTTTAATTTTAAAGTACTTAAATTACCTTTTCGAAGACAAACACCTGTCGGTTAACACACTTCGCAATCACCTCTCAGCCATTAAAGAACCATTCTATGACCTTACTGGCCTTAGACTTCCACCTAAGTATGAAGGAGGTTTTATTACGGCTTGTTTTAAATTACGAGCTCCAGCGAGACAGATTCTACCTCAGTGGTCTCTGGGCAAGGTGTTAAATCTATTACTAAACCTTACACGGTCAACCCCTCTTATGACAAGTTATTATCTAAATGTGTTTTCTTAATTTCGTTAGCAACAACACATAGAGTGTCCGAACTTGCGGCCATGGCTAGAGCTGCGAACTGCTTACAATTTAAAGATCTGAGTGCTGTTACCCTCACACCAGCTCCTGATTTCATAGCCAAGAATGAAAGAGAAGATCATATGTTCTCACCTTTTGATATAATGGCCCTCAAACAAAAGAATAAACATCAGGCACTATGCCCAGTGTTGGCTTTGTATAAGTATGTACAACCAACTACACCCTTACACCCTTCTCATTTATGGATCTCTTCACATGGCAAATCAAGGTTATCTAAATGACAGCTTGCTTCAATTCTAGTGGACGTTATCAAAACAGCCGAACCGTCAGCAGTAGCAAGGGCCCATGATGTGAGAAAGTGGGCCACGACAGTCAGATATTTATTAGTGGCCCCTCCATCATTGACGATTATACCTATTACATAAGGCACCCTCTTCAAACACTCATCCGCTGTAGTTTGAATCTACCGCGCAGAGCATAAAAAATTGAGGAGCCTTCATCATGAGCGCACGCAACCTCACTCATGGTTCAGTCATTATGAAATTGGGTTCTCACTACGAAAAAACTTCGTAACAAATAAAAAACAAAAAGAAAATAAGAATAATTATTCATAAGCTTTCCATATAATCGTGGATGTACTTGTGTGGATCTTTGACCAGACGCTGACTCAGGCGTCATTCTTCCTTCTCTGCTCTGCGCTCAACCTACCCGGACGTGCCTCCCCACGCTCCGCTGGTTCCGCATTTGCTGCGTCCCTAGTGAGTTTTTTCTCATTTGTTTACTCCGGGATGTATCGAGTAAGGTTAGGATATTCGTAGCAGGAGTGTCCTGGGCGGGTTGCCCGCAGTGCAGTGTATTTTGGGTCGTGTGTTTTGGACATCTATTTCGGGTGTACCCTCGTGGTCCCGTGGTGGACGCGTGAAACGTTTGCACGGTTAGCTAGCTTCGTGATGTAGGCGGCTTTCATTACGCGTTATTAGGCTTCTTCTTATCTTTCTGATAAAGTAGTTTTTCTTTTCTCTGACGTTCCCAGCGTATTTTTCTTCACTTAGTGAAGTTTTTTCTGGGTCCTGAGTCAGTTCTTCCCTTTTCCGGGAATTTTGTGCTACAGTGGTGTGTTGACGGTGGTTCCTGTTGTGATATGATTCAGTGCTTTTTGTTTTTATTACGACATGATTACATATTATTTCCGTCTGCTTAGGCCTAGCCAGCCTCTCGTAGCTTTGCCACATGTACAAGTGTTATTGATTTATGTTATAAATATGTACTACTGTGTCATGTGTGTCCTGGGTTAGTTGTGTATTGGCTAATTCCACGGACTATTTGTGTGTCTTGGATTAGTTGTGTATTGGCTATTTCCACGTACTAATTGTGTGTCCTGGGTTAGTTATGCGTTGGCTAATTCCACGGTCTATTTGGTGCGTTCAGATTGAATCTGGGCGGGGTGGGTTGCCTTTTCCGGCGGGTTTTCTCGGTTACACCGTGAAAGCCCGGCTGGTTGCCGAGTTTTAATCACGCGTGGTTAAAAAAGGCTTGTTTTCCCCGGCGAGTGGTGGCTTGAGGCTCTCCAGGACTGCGTCTCTGTGGTGGAGCCTGTGTTCAGGCTTACTGTGATTCCCGGCGGGATGGCTTTACCCATTTAACTAAGTGTTCATGCGGACACTTGTTGAGTTTAGTTTTTCGCGGTTTTGCAAAGCCAGTAAAACTAGGCTGTTTGTTGATTGGTCTTTCCTCCCCGGCGATCTTTTGCAAAGAAGTGGGGATAGGAACAATTGGGGTTAACGTTATAAACTTAAATTCACACCCGGCGGGAGGGTGGGATTAACGGATTTGCAATTCAGTATAGTTGACCAGACAATTGAGGGGTACGTTAATGTATCGCCGCGTTCGACATACGGCGAACTAGGACGCTTCGGGAGAAGTCAGATCTAGCATTTAAGACAGGCTTCCCAGTTTTTGATCTGCGAAATAATACGGGGGCCGGCGTCTTTTTATGGGTTTTCCAGTAAAAACTTAACAAACACCACTGGGAAGACTGCGTCATTTATGAAAGCCATGCTGGTCTTTATATCATGTCAGAGGATATTCGTAAATCTTTTGGACAGGTTAAGATATTCTGAAATCTTTACTTTTGAACCTCCCACGTATCGAGCTGTAATGGTTGTGTATTACGTCTCGTTACCCGGCGGGTTATTTAACACTTGTGTTCGAACATGGTGGGGTAACCTTATGAGCATTAATTCCTGGAATTTTTTTTTTCTCCAGGGTGGAGTTCCGGCGGGTCTTTAGAGAACCTGGAGTAAACCCGGGGGTGGGTTAGTTTTCCACCAGTCTCTGTCATGGCTGCCCTAGACCCTGTTTTTGCTTTGTGTGTTTCACCCTCCTGTTCAGGTATCCCTCTCTTTGCACACACTCTTTGCATTAGATGTGTTAAATGTTTAGATCACTCAAGGGGTTTGTGGGTTACGCAGAACTGTACCTTCTGTACTCAATTGAGTCATAAAGTATTGCGAGACAATGATAGACCCGCGGCGGTCGGTTTACGGGAGGTCACTAATAAATTATAGGTTTGACTCCTGCAAGGAGATAAAGAAAACCTAATATTTAGTAGTGGCCCCGTAATCATTGACGACTGGGGCCCTCCCGACCATTCCCATCCCATTCGTTGATGTATTAAGGATTTTGGTTTACTTGATATGTCAGTGAAGGAAGAATGACGCCTGAGTCAGCGTCTGGTCAAAGATCCACACAAGTACATCCACGATTATATGGAAAGCTTATGAATAGTTATTCTTATTTTCTTTTTGTTTTTTATTTGTTACGAAGTTTTTTCGTAGTGAGAACCCAATTTCATAATGACTGAACCATGAGTGAGGTTGCGTGCGCTCATGATGAAGGCTCCTCAATTTTTTATGCTCTGCGCGGTAGATTCAAACTACGGCGGATGAGTGTTTGAAGAGGGTGCCTTATGTAATAGGCATAATCGTCAATGATTACGGGGCCACTACTAAATATTAGGTTTTCTTTATCTCCTTGCAGGAGTCAAACCTATATTCTTAACAATTACTCTATCCAAGACATTAAGCAAACAAGAGTCTGGTCATCTCATCACACATTTTTATCCAAATATCTTTCAGTTCATTGGAAGAGACCCACTGTGCCATGCATAGCCATGAGAATTAGTCATAAACCTAACTGATCTCTGTTTATTGCAATAATGACATGTTTTATGTTACAAGTATGTGTGAGGTTCACCAAGTACTCACTTACTTTTAGGAGTTTTGGACAAAACAGAGGGGGGAGGGGGAGGGGGGGGGGGGGGTGTGTTCCGAACTGGAGAACCTCTCACAAGTGTTGTTCAATGTTAATATTAGTAAGATTGATAATCTCTAAGGGTTAATTTCTAATACAGGATATTAGATTAATAAATACGCATTTTTTTTTTTTTTTTTTTGGTGAGTTTAACCCTCCAGCCCCGGCTATTGTATTATATAATTTCCCCAAAACCCGGGGGTTTTGGCCGAAAAACTTCTACGCCTAGGCTACCGTACTATTGTTATTTTGACTGCTTCTGCATTCCCGTGCATCCCCAAGCGTATATGTGTTTCGTACCTGTAGAATGGCGTTAAGTAGAGCTCTCTAAGTCAACTGGTTCAGTTGTGATGATGATTTCATTGGAGATAACTTTGTGGCAAAAACAGCCACTTTACACTACTTTTTGCTACTTAACAATAACATACAGGTACACACGAACAAGCGACGCACTCCTTCTTGTGGTCGGAGATGCGCGGCGTCGGTCCAGCCGGCTGTTGATTACATGCGTCGGACGGACGCCTCGCACACCAAGCTTACAGGCTTTCAAGCTGCCGGAGCCTCAGCACCCTTCCGGGTTGCACAGGGGGTGTTTTTTATGAAGGCCTCAGAGCCCAACCGGGTCTGGAGGGTTAATAAGTATGAATAGATTTTCTTTTTTACAAATCATTCTAGTACTATAGTATGTACAATTCTTATGTGTTACAATATATAGTGGCTCTTTTATTAAGTTTTACTGCATCCTTATCATTATCTACCTTTCTATCGCTTCCTAAGGCTTACTTAGAAACCCTGCCTTTATACTTTACACTTTTTCTTAATTCTAGTTATTTAATTACAACAGCGCGAGCCGTTAGTTTTGGTTCTCTTCAGTCTTTGACGTTGAGCATGAGATGTCCCAACCACCGATCTTGGTATTCTTAGGCTCTTACGTCATTGACGGAGAGAACCATTACTAAATTACGGGTTTGACAACCCGAAGGGAAGGAAGGAAAACTAACTATTTAGTAATGGTTCTGTAGTCAATGACGTAAAGCGGCCCTCCCTCCTCCCTCTTCCCATGCACATGCGCAACTTTGTACTATGAAGGACGTATAAACCCAGCGTGACTAGCTGGGGTACGCGTGCAAAGGAAGGACTGTATAACGGCGCGCTAGTTGATTTAGTAAGACAACATTCATAGTTTCTAATCTTTACTCATAAAAAAATTCTTTCTTTTTCTAATGGTTACCTTTTTTAATGACATTCCCTAGGAACTAAGTAAAGGGTTTCACCCTAGGATGTACTTTTTATATATTTGGGTCGCGTTATGCGTTCTCCGGGACCCTCACGGGGGTCTCCGGGGACCCCTTATATATATAAGGCTCTCACGTCATTGACTACGGAACCATTACTAAATAGTTAGTTTTCCTTCCTTCCCTTCGGGTTGTCAAACCCGTATTATCGCCCTTTCATGGATACATAATTGTATTACGCTCTGGCTCTTGTTTATGCATGAAAAAGAGCATGGAATGATGCTCGTTTAGGGTAAATATGCCCGCCTGGCAGGTAGTAGAAGTTACAAATATCCCCGTCCGTAAGGGGTTAATGTATAAAGGAGATAGATAATGTATAGAGATAGATAGAGAGATATAGTTGCTAGGGGCAAATGATCGATAACATACAAAATTATATGAGACGGATATAAGTTTCTGAAAAGACAAAGGAGATATTTTTATTGACTTTCTAATTTTATTATTTGTGTGTTGGAAGGGTAATATTGTTTTCAATTCCCTGTATTAGAAATGATTCATTGATTAAAAATAAAATAAAAATAATACATAGTTATATTTATGTATAACAGAGATAGATGTATTAAATAGATAGCCAGACAGACATTTGATGCATAAATAACATTCTTAATCTTAAAAAAAAAAAAAAAAACAAAAAAAAAACATAATACACAAATAAGGGTGGAAACAAGAAAGGTGGCCATCTTGAATCGGTGGAGAACATTATTTGGTTAGTAATATATACCTAGGCTTGGGCCGCCACCCCTATATGATCCAGACTTGGCCGACTTTGGAACTTTTGAGGTTACCGTGTCCAAACGAAACCGTGTATATCGAGACCTGACTATAATTATGTATATATATATATATATATATATATATATATATATATATACAGTATATACAGTACTGTATATATATATATAGGAGGAGAAAAAGAATGACGAGGGACGTAACAACCAACATCTTTATTACACATTTTCAAACGTTTCGACATACAGTATAGTGTATGCCATCACTGATGATGTTGGTTGTTACGTCCCTCGTCATTCTTTTCCTCCTAAAGTTGAGATTCCCCAGGAATGTTCCCATTTCCGATATGTACAGTAGGGGCTCACATAGAACGTGTTCGCATAGAACGAGTCGCTTATAGAATGACCGACCTAAAATATTGTTCCAAAATGTTCGTTAGGAACGAATGTGATCATATAGAACGATTTTGCCATCAAATTAGGGCAAATCCGAGGAGTTCTCATATAGAGCGCCGAAATATCGTACAAAACGTACAAAATATCGTACGCTCCTGACGGAAATTTACGCTTACAGTGAACATTGACCATATTGGGCCCCCAAAATGCCGCGATCACATAGAACGAAATCACATAGAACGGCCTCGTATATCGACCAATTTCTCGTTCTATGTGAGACCCTACTGAATATATATATATATATATATATATATTTATTAGTGGCCCCTCCATCATTGACGAACATGCCTATTACATAAGGCATCCTCTTCAAACACTAATCCGCCGTAGTTTTGAATCTACCGCGCAGAGCATTTAAAAACTGAGGAGCCTTCATCATGAGCGCACGCGACCTCACTCATGGCTTCAGTCATTATGAATTGGGTTCTCACTACGAAAAAACTTTGTAAAAAATAAAAAAAGAAAATAAGAATAACTATCCAATAAGCTTTCCATCATATCGTGGATGTACTTGTGTGGATCTCTGACCAGACGCTGATTCAGGCGTCATTCTTCCTTCTCTGCTCTGCGTTCAGCCTGCCCGGACGTGCCTCCCCACGCTCCGCTAGTTCCGCATTCGTGGCGTCCCTAGTGAGTTTTTTCTCATTTGTTTACTCTAGGATGTATCGAGTAAGGTTAGGATAGGCGTAGCAGGAGTGTCCTGGGCTGGTTGCCCGCAGTGCAGTGTATTTTGGGTCGAGTGTATGGGGCATCTATTTCGGATGTGCCCTCGTGGTCCCGTTGTGGACCTGTGAATTTTTTCACAGCCGAGTTAGTTTGTGATGCAGGCGGCTTTCACTACGCGTTAGTTAGTGCTGCCTTTTATCTTTCTGATGAGGTAAGCTTTGTTTCTGACGTCGCCAGCGTGTTTTGCTTCTCTTAGTGAAGTTTTATTCTGGGGCCCGAGGCAGACTTCTCTTGGTCGGAAGTTTTGTGCTACCGTGGTGTGTTGGCGGTGGTTCCTGTTGTGATATTTCCAGTGTTTGTGTATATTTCAACTTTTATTATGCCGTCTACCTAGGCCTAGCCAGCCGCTCGTAGCTTTGCCACATGTACTAGTGTTATTGTTTATTATTGATAAATATGCCCTACTGTGTCATGTGTATCCGGGTTTTAGTTGTGTATTGGCTAATTCCTCGGACTATAATTGTTTCCTGGTTTAGTTGTGTATTGGCTAATTCCACGGATTATGGAGTGACCTTGGGGTTGTCGTGCGTGGCTCTCCTCGTGTCTCTTGTTGTTCAGATGGTGTCTGTTCAGGGTGGGTTGCCTTCCGGCGGGGTTTTTCTCGGTTTCACCATGAAAATCCCGGCCGCGAGCCGTGTTGGGCCACACGTGGTTGTTAACACTGGCTTGTTTTCCCCGGCGTTGGGGTGTCTGTGGCTCTCCAGGACTGCGTCTCTGTGGATGCCTGGTTTCAGGCCTCCTTTGATTCCCGGCGGGATGGCTGTTCCCATCTATAAAACGTTGTTCATGCGGACATACGTTATGTAGTTTTTCTACCCGGTTTTACAAAAACCACTTGAAAAACCTAGCTGTTGTTTTAGGCTTTCCTCCCCGGCGATCTTTTACAAAGAAGTGGGGACACGAACTTATGGGGTTAACGTTTGGACATCTCACCCGGCGGGTGCACCTGGGTAGGGTGGGATGAACGACTTATGTCTTTCAGTTAGTTAACCAATCCATTTTTGTGATACTATGTGTATCGCCGCCTTTACTCTTACGGCGATTGAAGGTTCAATTTAGGTTAATATATCGATTCTTCTCACCCGGCGGGTGCTCCTAGGTGGAGGAACTAAGGAATTTACAAAATTCGATTTCGATTTAACCACTTAATTTAGTGATACAAGTAGGTATCGCCGCCTTCTAACTTACGGCGATCTTTTGTGACAATTCGTTAGACATCAGATCTCGTATCATCCTGCCCTGTGCTATTCTACTAAAATATTTCAAGGGCCGGCGTCTTTTTGGGGGGTTGCTTTGTTACAAAATTGAATCTTGAGACAGTCGCCACCACCAAGAGACTATAAGCGCCATGCTGGACCGTTATATTATATCAGAGGGTATTCTTCACTTTCTTTAACAAAAGATTTGTTTAGATTTTCTGAACCCCACCGCGTAGCGAGCTGTGTTTGTGCCATTACATCTCGTAGCCCGACGGGTTATTAACACTTGTGTGCGAACATGTTGGGTTAACCTTATGAGCATTAATTCCTTGAAATTTTCTTTTTCCAGAGCTGAGCTCCGGCGGACCAATACAGACTCCGGCAGTAGTTTCCTCCCACCAGTCTCTGTCATGGCTACCGTGGCCCCAGTTTTTGCTTTGTGCACTACCCCTGCTTGTGCTGGTATCCCTATTTTTGCGCATACCCGTTGCATAAGGTGTGGTAGATGTCTAGACCGTTCAAGGGGTCTCTGGGTTATGCGTAATTGTTCTTTTTGCTCCCAATTAGCTTTAAAGGTCCTTTGTGATAATGATAAGACCGCGGCGGTAGCCTTGAGAGAGGTTAGGCAACAGATGTCAGCCTACACTACCATTGTTGCACATAAATCACTTCAATGTGACAACGTCCCACTTTGGGATAGATTGCTCTCCGAACACCCTCCCCCTAAACGTTCCTCTAGAGTCACGAGTATTAAGCCGGCGGAGACTGGTCAGGGTTCTGTATCCTCTGCGGCTACACCTAAACGCCCAAGAGAGCCTACACCCCCGGTATCCGCCTCTTCGTCTCGGGCGAGATCCCGGTCCAGGTCTCCTCTTATACACCAGTCATCTAGTCGGGCCTCTTCACCGGCGAGTAAGAAGAGCAGGACGGAAGGTTCCACCAGTGGTCACGGCGAGGATTCCTCTAGATCTAAGAATAGTTCGCGGTCACACCGTAGCCATAAATCCTCTAAAAAGGATTCTCATAAACGGAAGTCCTCTCGACATTCACCAACTTCTAGTGCATCTCATCGTACCTCTACCCCAGACAGAGTTTGTGTTAAGGCCCAAGAGTCCAGTGCAGTGCCTGTCCCAAAAGAGGATTTGCCACTTAATATTTTAACCCTGGAATTGGAAAGTTCAGGGGGTTCAGTAATTGAGAATGTTTCAGACTCTCAAGAGAGCGTAGGCCAGGGCCTCGGTGTTTGGCGGTTTGCTCAACCAGGGTCTGATCACCCACGTCCGACTCAAACGAGTCACACAGTAGCCGATGTCCACAGGGACGCGGCGATCACATCCTCTATCCCAGACTTATCTTGGCAACAAGGTACCCCTGCCTCGGCGGGGTCTTCTCAGGAGGATCAGGAGGAGAAAGATGAAGTTTCTATAATTTCGGAGATGGAAGGACAAGGGTCAGGCTCAGGCTTGGACGCCGCACAGGATACTAATGATTCACCTGTAAGTTCTTCATCAAACCAGTTTGTTAGGCACAAGAAATTAATGGGCTGCTTACTCCTGCTTTATCTAAATTTTTGGTCAACAACAGGAAAACCCCACAATGGACTTGGGGGCTCCCAAGACAAGTTCTACGGTACGGCCTCTGATGACTTCGATTGATTTATCTAAGATCCCTAACCCTCCCACTCTGTTAACCTCAGGGATCACTAGGCCTGCTACGGCGGCTTTGACAACTTCAAATGTCAGGGTCATAACGGATGTCAATCCACCCCCTCTAGACAAAGCGCCTCTTAGAAAGGTAGCTATGCCCTTACTTTATGGGCCAGACGAGTCATGGGTTCTTTTGAACTCCTCTAAACCAGAGCTTGCCCAACCTACTTTGTCAGGGGAACTCCCGGTACCGCGTGAGTGGGTCATCCAGGGCAATAAGTCAAAGAAACTAAGGGCCGTGGATACTTTGGTTAATGTTCTGGACGTAAACATCAAGGCTATACCTAGTTATTATCATCAAGATTATTTTGTGTATGCTTCTAAGCCTGCTTTACCCCCTGCCTCAGCTTCAAAACTATTTTCAGACTGGTCTAATCTGGATGGGTTTAATGATATTAAGACTCTGTCAGCTCTCACTCCTGAACTAGATTTACAGACCGTCACAGACGACGCAGCTAATCCAGTTTTGAAGGTGGGACAGTTGGGACCAGGACCTTGGGTAGATTGGGAGGTAGAGGCTCAAAACTTTGCAACCACTTTCACTTCTAAATCTTCCCACCAGATACCTCATGATACTCATTCATGGTTCTCCATGCCGGTGGGTTCTGCCGGCGGAGTCCCGTCAGCTTTGTTTTCATTTCTAGCTGCCCCTAAGATTAATCTTTGTGAGCTGAAGGACCCGTTCACTACCCCTACCCCTACTCACCTAGACAGAGAATTTAGGCTACGGGGAAAAGCTTTTCGCCT
>CM064496.1:13838510-13863500 GCA_032716605.1 Paralithodes platypus | reverse complement strand
CAAATCCCACTTTAGTCTTATATGTTTCAGTTCTTCATTTGTGTTTAGCCTCCAACTAAAATTTGTCACTGTCTCTGCCACTGCCATGGTTTTAAACTGTACCCTTATAGGTCTCATCTCTCCCCTTTTTACCTATCCTACTGACTTCCTCCACCTGCCCTTCCCATCCACATCTGTCCACATCCACAAGAAGGGAGGAGGAGGTTCAAAGTATTCAGTACTTATGCCCACTAGGAAAAAGCGACCATGCAGTTCTCGACATAGACCTACTATTGAAGCATCAACTACCCAAGGAAAGGGAAAAGCACAAGGAAAATCACTGGATGTATTCCAGAACCGATTTCGCAGGACTACAGGATTTTTTTAAGTCACAAAATTGGGATCAAGTGTTATCTGAAAGTGAGGTAGACAAAAAACTCAAGGCATTCATGGAGATCTATGATACTGGTGTAAAAACTTTTGTCCCAAAGTACATTAATAACAGAAAAATAGGAAATCTCGAAGAATGGTTTAATCGTGAATGTAGGCAAGCACAGGAAGCAAAAAACAAAGCCTGGAAAAAGATGAAAAACTGGGATTCAGAAGAAAACAGGCAAAAGTACAAAGAGGAGATAATCAAATACACAGAAATGAGGAGGAGGTCAGAGGCAAACCATGAGGAGGGGATAGTGGAGAACTATGAAAAGAATCCAAAAATGTTTTTCAAGTTTGTAAACGGCAAAAGGAAGATAAAAGCCGCAATCCTAAAAATTAAAAGTGGAAACAGAATCATAGAAGATGATACAGAAATTGCGGAAGAACTAAATAGAAATTTTGCATCAGTATTTACAAAAGAAGGAGAATTCATTGCACCAGAAACCAATGAGATAGGTACAGAGGAAATGCCGGAAGTCACATTTAACAGAAAAGAGCTCATAGACAAAATGAGTAAGGTGGATCCAAACAAAGCCGCCGGACGGAGTATCAGGCTGGATTATTAAAGAAAATGCCAAGGAACTGAGTATACCAATATATGATATAATGACCAAATCATTGGACACGGGGATAGCACCTACAGAATGGAAAAGAGCAAACATTATTCCTATATTTAAGGGAGGAAGCAGAGATAAACCACTGAATTATAGACCTATATCACTATTTATTAGTGGCCCCTCCATCATTGACGAACATGCCTATTACATAAGGCATCCTCTTCAAACACTAATCCGCCGTAGTTTGAATCTACCGCGCAGAGCATTTAAAAACTGAGGAGCCTTCATCATGAGCGCACGCGACCTCACTCATGGCTTCAGTCATTATGAATTGGGTTCTCACTACGAAAAAAACTTCGTAAAAAATAAAAACAAAAAGAAAATAAGAATAACTATCCAATAAGCTTTCCATCATATCGTGGATGTACTTGTGTGGATTTCTGACCAGACGCTGAATCAGGCGTCATTCCTCCTTCTTTGCTCTGCGCTCAGCCTGCCCGGACGTACCTTTCAGGCTCCGCTGGTTCCGCATTCGTTGCGTCCCTAGTGAGTTTTTCTCATTTGTTTACTCTGGGATGTATCGAGTAAGGTTAGGATAGGCGTAGCAGGAGTGTCCTGGGCTGGTTGCCCGCAGTGCAGTGTATTTTGGGTCGTATGTATGGGGCATCTATTTCGGATGTACCCTCGTGGTCCTGTTGTGGACACGTGAACTTTTCACAGTTGGGTTAGTTGGTGATGCAGGCGGCTTTCATTACGCGTTAATTATTGCTGCCTTTTATCCTTCTGATGAGGTAAGCTGTGTGTTTGCTGACGTTCCCAGCGTATTTTTCTTCACTTAGTGAAGTTTTTTCTGGGTCCGTGTCAGGCTTCCCGGGGTTGGGAAGTTATCGCTTCGGTGGTGTGTTGGCGGTGGTTCCTGTTGTGATATTCCAGTGTGTGTTTATATTTCAACTATTTTCATGCCGTCTACCTAGGCCTAGCCAGCCGCTCGTAGCTTTGCCACATGTCTAGTGTTATTATTTATTTTTAAATATGCCCTACTGTGTCATGTGTATCCGGGTTTTAGTTGTGTATTGGCTAATTCCTCGGACTATATTTGTTTCCTGGTTTAGTTGTGTATTGGCTAATTCCACGGATTATGTTGTGACCTTGGTTAGTCGTGCGTGTCTCTCCTCGTGTCGTATTGTTCAGATGGTGTCTGTTCAGGGTGGGGTTTGCCTTCCGGCGGGTTTTTCTCGGTTTCACCATGAAAAATCCTGACCGATGAGCAGTGTTGGGCCACACGTGGTTTTTAACTCTGGCTGGTTCCCCGGCGTGGGGAGGTGTCTGTGGCTCTCCAGGACTGCGTCTCTGTGGGTGCCTGGTTTCAGGCCTCCTTTAAAATTCCCGGCGGGATGGCTGTACCCATCCTTACATATATATTTAGATATATATAAAGAAACGACGTTCTTGAGAACACTCGTTTTTTATAGGTTTTTCTACCTGGTTTACGACAAACCACATGGAAAACCTAGCTGTTGTTTAGGCGTTCCTCCCCGGCGATCTTTTACAAAGAAGTGGGGTCAGGAACTTGTGGGGTTAACTTTTAGACTTCTCACCCGGCGGGTGCACCTGAGCAGGGTGGGATAAAACGACTTAGGTCTCTTATAGTTAACCAATCCATTTGAGTGATACTCTGTGTATCGCTGCCTTTACTCTTACGGCAATTGAAGGATCAGTGAGGTTTAACCAAATCGATTCCCACACCCGGCGGGTGCCCCTAAGTAGAGGAACTAAGGAATTTATAAACAAATTCAATTTCGATTAACCTTAATTGGGTGATACTTTCAGTATCGCCGCCTTCTATTTTTACGACGATCGTTTGGGACAATTCGTTAAAAAATCAGATCTCGTATTTTCCTGCCCTGGGCTATTCTACTAAAATATTTCAA
Source organism: Paralithodes platypus (assembly GCA_032716605.1). Taxonomy (NCBI): domain Eukaryota; kingdom Metazoa; phylum Arthropoda; class Malacostraca; order Decapoda; family Lithodidae; genus Paralithodes; species Paralithodes platypus. Next base: position 13,860,598 of record CM064496.1, on the reverse strand, counting down.
GGGCCGGCGTCTTTATGAGGGGGGGCTTTGTTACAAAATTGAATCTTGAGACAGTCACCACCTCCTACAGACTATAAGTGCCATACTGGACCATTATATCAGAGGGTATTCTTCATGTTCTTTAGCTAAGAAGATTTGTTTAGCCTCTTTACACCCAGCCGCGTAGCGAGATGTGTTAGCTGTGTCTTTGCATCCCGTTACCCGGCGGGTTATTAACACTTGTATGCGAACACTTGGGTTAACCTTATGAGCATTAATTCCTGGAAATTTTCTTTATTTTTCCAGAGCTGAGCTCCGGCGGACCAATACAGACCCGGCGGTAGTTCCTCACACCAGTCTCTGTCATGGCTAATGTGGCCCCAGTTTTTGCCCTGTGCATTACCCCTACTTGCGCGGGTATCCCAATTTTTGCGCATACCCTTTGCATAAGGTGTGTTAGATGTCTAGACCGTTCAAGGGGTCTCTGGGTTACACTTAATTGTTCATTTTGCTCCCAATTAGCCAATAAAGTCCTGTGTGACAATGACAAGACCGCGGCGGTAGCGTTGAGAGAGGTCAGACAACAAATGTCGGCCTATACTACCATTGTCGCACATAAGTCACTTCAATGTGACAACGTCCCACTTTGGGATAAGTTGCTGTCAGAGCACCCTCCCCCTAAACGTACCTCTAGAGTAACGGGTTTTAAGCCGACAGAGACTAGCCAGGGTTCTGTATCGTCTGTGGATACGTTTAAACGCCCGAGAGAGCCTACTCCCCCGGCAGCCACCTCCTCGTCGCAGGCGAGATCGAGGTCAAGGTCACCCCTCAGACAACGGTCTTCAAGTCGGGCCTCTTCCCCGGCTAGTAAGAAGTGTAAGACTGAAGCTTCCCCCAGTGGCCATGGTGGTGATTCTTCCAAACCTAGGTCCAGTTCGCGGTCCCACCGTAGCCACAAATCCTCCAAAAAGGATTCCCATAAGAAGTCCTCTCGACATTCTACTAAGTCTAGTGCATCTCATCGTACCTCTACACCTGAAAATGTTTCGGTTACAGCCTCAGAGTATAGTGAAGCGCCTGTCCCTAAACAAGATTTACCTATTGATATTTTAACCCTAGAAACGGAAAGTTCAGGAAATTCAATAATTGAGAATGTTTCAGACTCTCAAGAGAGCGTAGGCCAGAGCCTCGGTGTTTGGCGTTTTGCTCAGCCAGGGTCTGACCATCCACGTCCGACTCATACGAGTCACACAGTAGCCGATGTCCACAGGGACGCGGCGACCCCATCCTCTATCCCTGATTTATCTTGGAAACAAGGTGCCCCTGCCTCGGCGGGGTCTTCTCAGGAGGATCGGGAGGAACAAGATGAAGTGTCATTAATTTCAGATAGGGAGGGACAAGGGTCAGGCTCAGGCCTGGACGCCGCCCATGATAATACTGATTCACCTGAAAGTTCTGCATCTAACCAGTTTGTTACAGCACAAGAAATTGATGGGTTACTTACTCATGCTCTATCAAAATTCTTTAATCAACAACGAGAAAACCCCACAATGGACTTGGGGGCTCCCTTGACAGGTTCTGCGGTACGGCCTCTGATAACGTCAATCGATTTATCTAAGATTCCTAACCCTCCTACTCTGTCACCGGCAGGGAGCTCTAAGCCAGCTACGGCGGCATTCACTACGTCAAATGTCAGGGTCATTACGGATGTTAATCCACCCCCTCTAGACAAAGCGCCTCTTAGAAAAGTAGCTATGCCCCTGCTTTATGGGCCAGACGAGTCATGGGTCCCTTTGAACCCCTCTAAGCCAGAGCTTGCCCAGCCTACCTTGTCAGGGGAACTCCCGGTACCACGTGAGTGGTTTATCCAGGGAAATAAGTCTAAGAAATTAAGGGCATTGGATGCCTTGGGTAATGTTTTGGACGTAAATATCAAGGCTATACCTAGTTATTATCATCAGGATTATTTTGTTTATGCATCTAAGCCTGCTTTACCCCCTGCCTCAGCTTCAAAACTTTTTTCAGACTGGTCTAAGCTGGATGGGTTTAATGATATTAAGGCTCTGTCGGCTCTTACTCCTGAACTAGATTTACAGACCGTCACAGACGAGACAGCTAATCCAGTGTTGAAGGTGGGACAGTTGGGACCAGGACCTTGGGTGGATTGGGAGGTAGAGGCTCAAAACTTTGCAACCACTTTCACTTCTAAATCTTCCCACCAGATCCCTCAGGATACACATTCATGGTTCTCCATGCCGGTAGGTTCTGCCGGCGGAGTTCCGTCAGCTTTATTTTCTTTTTTAGCTGCCCCTAAGATTAATCTTTGTGAACTAAAGGAACCATTCATTACCCCTACCCCTTCTCACCTAGACAGAGAATTTAGGCTAAGGGGAAAAGCTTTCCGCCTGTTTTCACAGTACATAGTTTCTCAACAGGTGGCTAAGTCTTTACTCAGGTCTACTCAGGCAATCGCAGACGCGGATGCTCGAAGATCAGTTGAATTATCCCGGCGTCTGATTCTTCAGTCGTCGATTCAATCCTTAGGTGACATACGCACAGCCTTACTTGAGGCGGTGCGAGCACGACAGGATCTTAGGATGTCATTAGTTCGCAAGCTGCCTGATCGCATTGCTAACCAGGTGGTAATGTCCCCAGTACTTACACCTTCTTTAATGTCCCCTGATGTATGGCGAACAGTGTTTAACATGGCACAGGCCGTGAAGCACAGTCCCGCACAGGCTAAGAAACCCGCATTTAACTTCCCCAAACCTAAGCCTCCTACTAAAGCTCAGCCAGGGGGTTCTAAGCCGTTTCTTCCGCCTAAGTCCTCCCAATCCCCCCTGGGTCAGTTCAGGCATAGACAGAGAGGGTTTTCAGGACAGAGGGGACGCGGCCAGTATAAGCCGGGGCAGGGCCAGTCTTCGGCCCACACCAGCCAGCCGGCGAAGCGTCCAACACCACCAAACCCACCATCAAAAAACTAAAGTCTTTCTCACTCCCAGTGCCTATCTTAGAGCCGGAGGAACCGAGGGAAGTACAGCCGGCGAACCCTTGTCTGCTAACTGGGTCGTTCCGAACGTGTCACCAAGCATGGCCGTTAAAAACCTGGGCACGGATGGTGGCACGCAAAGGCATCACTTGGCAGTGGCTCCGGCGACCTCGCTTACGTCAGCCGACAACGGCAAATTGTGTTTCATTAGAGGTGGAGTTGCTGGTCCAGGAGATGATTGCCAAGAATGTCATCATCCCGGTACCCCCAGATTACCCTGTATTCACGTCAAAACTGTTTTTGGTTCCCAAACGGGACAGTGTTCAGATGAGGCCGGTCGTAGACCTGTCGTATCTGAATCTTCACATTTACAACGAGTCTTTCAGAATGTTAACAGTTCATCAAATCAGGCTAACACTTCCGCCGGGTGGCTGGATGTGTTCCCTAGACCTGACAGACGCCTATTGGCACGTGTCGGTCAACAAAAGATTTCAAAGGTTTCTGGCCTTGAGGATCAGGCACCAAAATTTTGTTTTTCAGAGGATGCCGTTCGGTTTGAACCTAGCACCTCGATTATTCACGAAACTAGTCCGGCAAGCCCTGATGCCATTGTTAAAACAGGGAATCAGAGTGTTGTGGTATCTAGACGACTGGCTGGTGGTGGCAGAGACACAACAATTATGCATAAAACATGTCAATATCATTTTAAATCATGTCAAAACTCTAGGCTTCAAGGTAAATCTGGTAAAGTCAAACCTTGTTCCCTCAAGAGTAATTCAGTGGATAGGGCTGGTCTGGGACACCGCCGCTCTCACTCTGAGTCAGAGTGTGGACAATCGCAACAGGTTTCGCAGGAAACTGTTCAGGTTTCTTCACAGTCTGACTACGACACGAAGAGTCTGGGAGTCTCTGGTCGGCTCTCTCAACTGGATTCAGCTAACTGTCAAGTTGGGCCGGTTGAAAGTAAAACGATTAATATTGGAGGGCAACAAATATTTCCCACTCTTACCGGCGGGAAAATTATGGCCCATACCAAAATTAATCCACACCTTACTAGCGGTCTGGGCGAAGAGGGAAACATTGCACTCAATCATGTCATGGACCTCTCCTCCTCCAACGGTATGGGTAGACACGGATGCGTCAGGCACCATAGGGTGGGGATTTCAGTCAAATCAGGGGCACCAGGGTCAGGGACTTTGGTCCCACTTAGAAATCTCTCACATAAATGTCAAAGAGTTACTAGTCCCATTGTATTTCCTTCAGGCTCACGGCCCGGCGTTACGGGGCAAGTCAGTGGCCTTCAGAATGGACAATCTGAATGCAGTTCACTGTATTCAGAAACAAGGGTCAACGAGGTCAAGGAAGTTGCTACTCGTGTCGGAAGAGATTTTTGTTCTAGCCACCAGTCTAGATATTTATCTTCACGCATCTTATCTCCCAGGCGTAGCGAACGTCTGGGCAGACGCTCTGTCCCGGAGACAGAGCACGACAGTAGAATGGGAGCTCAAGCAACCCATTTTCGACCTAATGATTGCGGAGCTCTCCCATCCACAAGTGGATCTTTTTGCGTCCGAGGAGACTCACAAGCTCCCTCTATACCTCACCCGCCGGACGATAACGCCGGCAGGGGGGCCAGACGCCCTAGTGACAGACTGGAACAGATGGAGCTCCATCTATCTGTTTCCGCCGCTAGATGCGTCACTAATGTGCCACGTAGTGAACAAACTACGAGTTTATCGAGGCTTAGTCTCGCTAATCGCGCCCCTGTGGCCGGCGCAGGTGTGGTGCCAGCAGTTAATAATGTGGTGCCCGGACCCGGTATCGCTCCCGGTCGGGTACTTCCACTTAGACACGATTGGCAACCTAGAGACCTCGCTGACTTTTGCATTATGGACATTCAGGAGGCCAAGTGGCTAGCACCATACGGTAGGGATGTGACCAATAAATTGCTCAATCAATATACTCAGTCTACTAAGCGACAATATCAATCTCATTGGAAAGCTTTTACTTCTTGGATTGTTAGAACGGAACAAACTGTACCCTCAGTGGCATTGGTTTTTAATTACTTGAACTATCTGTTTGAGCAGAAACGTTTATCTGTGGTTACTTTGAAGAATCACTTAACTGCGATTAGAGTGCCCTTTTTCGACCTTACAGGTCTATCCATACCGGTGGCGGAGGAAACAGGATTTATGAGAGCGTGTTTTAAACTCCGCCCACCTCCCCGTCAGCTCATGCCTACTTGGTCTCTGGACAAAGCTTTGTCTTTACTTCATTCTCGTCTGTATCAAAATACTGCAGACTTTGCTTTAATCTTAAAGAAGGCAGTTTTCCTTTTGGCTTTGGCCACCGGAAACAGAGTGTCTGAGCTGGCGGCGATGAGCAACACACCTAATTGTCTTAGGTTTGGTAGACTTAATGATTCAATTTCCATTGCACCCTCCCCGGCGTTTGTAGCCAAGAATGAGCATAGTGCACACGTGTTTTCTGAATTCACGGTGCCGGCGTTAAAAAGGGGAAAGGTGCATCATAATTTATGTCCAGTGCAAGCTCTAACCAAATATTTAAGAATAGCTCCTCATAACCCCCAAGGTGCTTTATGGGTAGCGAGTACGGGTAAACGCTTACTTAAACGGCGATTAGCCTCTCTTCTAGTAGAAGTCATTAAAGAGAGTAATCCCGGCGTTGTGGGTAGGGCCCACGATTTACGCAAGTGGGCGGCCTCTTTACGTTTCCTGAAAAACTTTTCAGTTGAAGATATTGCGTCCACACAGTTGTGGGCGTCTAATCATACGTTTCTCTCTAGATACTTGTCAGTTGCTCTAGACAAACCTTCCTTACCATGTATAGCTTTAAGGCAGAGGGTCTAGGTGGCCCTGCAGTCACTTATGTTTATTTTCAAGGAAGGGGGGGGGGTGCAGTCAGTTGACATAGGACACCCTAGACCCCGCCGGAGTATGAGAACTGTGATACAATTTAAGGTTGAAATGTGATATGAAAATTTCTCTGAGAGAATTTGTGCTAGTACAAAGTTTAGTACAAAACAACGGTGTTGTTATAGTAGTTTTAGCTGCGAAAGCAATGTAACATTAGTTCAATGGAGTTCATTAGCAATTGATCTCCACATGTATTTTGGGGTTTATGATGTGCACATATAAACTTATAACTTATTATTTGTCACCACTCGTTGAGTGGGGTGCCTTTTGTAACTACAGATCTGTGTTCAGAATCTTCAGGGTACCTATTTTTGTCAGGCAGGCTTCTTTGAAGCACGCACCTGCCTGAACCCCCTTTTTCTTGTATATTTCCGGCCTACGCCGTATTAAATACATTTTTCAAAAGTAAGAATACTATGTGGTTGTTTTTATTATCTGCTTTTCTAGAGTTATGATATGATTACGAATGTCCCCCTCCAGTCTTAGATATCAGGCATGTTCGTCAATGATGGAGGGGCCACTAATAAATTATAGGTTTGACTCCTGTAAGGAGTTAGGAAAACCTAATATTTAGTAGTGGCCCCGTAATCATTGACGACTGGGGCCCTCCCGACCGTCCCCTTCCCATTCGTTGATGTATTAAGGATTTTGGTTTACTTGATATGTCAGTGAAGGAGGAATGACGCCTGAATCAGCGTCTGGTCAGAAATCCACACAAGTACATCCACGATATGATGGAAAGCTTATTGGATAGTTATTCTTATTTTCTTTTTGTTTTTATTTTTTACGAAGTTTTTTCGTAGTGAGAACCCAATTCATAATGACTGAAGCCATGAGTGAGGTCGCGTGCGCTCATGATGAAGGCTCCTCAGTTTTTAAATGCTCTGCGCGGTAGATTCAAACTACGGCGGATTAGTGTTTGAAGAGGATGCCTTATGTAATAGGCATGTTCGTCAATGATTACGGGGCCACTACTAAATATTAGGTTTTCCTAATCTCCTTACAGGAGTCAAACCTATAATTGGCACGTCTCGGTCAACAAAAGATTTCAAAGGTTTCTGGCCTTAAGAATAAAGCATCAGACTTATGTCTTTCAGAGGATGCCGTTTGGATTGAACCTAGCACCTCGCTTATTCACGAAATTAGTCCGGCAAGCCCTGATGCCCTTGTTAAGGCAAGGGATCAGGATTTTATGGTATCTAGACGACTGGCTAGTGGTGGCAGAGACGGAACAAGTATGCATAAATCATGTCAACATAACATTAAAACATGTCAAAACTCTAGGGTTCAAGGTCAACCTGGTAAAGTCAAACCTTGTTCCCTCAAGAGTAGTTCAGTGGATAGGGCTGGTCTGGGACACAGCTACTCTCACTCTGAGTCAGAGTGTGGACAATCGCAACAGATTTCGCAGGAAACTGTTTATGTTCCTTCACAGTCTGACTACGACACGGAGAATCTGGGAGTCTCTGGTTGGCTCTCTCAACTGGATTCAACTAACGGTACGGTTGGGCCGATTAAGAGTCAAACGTTTAATATTGGAGGGCAACAAATATTTTCCGCTATTGCCGGCGAAAAAATTATGGCCCATACAAAATTAATCCACAACTTACTAGCGGTCTGGGCGAAGAGGGAAACATTGCACTCAGTCATGTCATGGACCTCTCCTCCGCCAACGGTATGGGTAGACACGGATGCGTCAGGAACGATAGGTTGGGTCTTTCAATCAAACCAAGGGCACCAGGGTCAAGGGATTTGGTCCCATTTAGAAATTTCCCACATCAATGTCAAAGAATTACTAGTCCCCTTATATTTTCTTCAGGCTCACGGCTCTACTTTACGGGGCAAGGCGGTGGCCTTCAGAATGGACAATCTGAATGCAGTTCACTGTACTGTATTCAGAAACAAGGGTCGACGAGATCTCGGGGGTTGCTAAACGTGTCAGAAGAGATTTTTATTCTAGCCAACAGGCTGAACATTCAGCTTCACGCATCTTACCTCCCAGGCGTAGCAAACGTCTGGGCAGACGCTCTGTCTCGGAGACAGAGCACAACAGTAGAATGGGCGCTCAAGCAAACCATTTTCGACCAAATGGTTGCGAAGCCTTACCATCCACAAGTGGATTTGTTTGCGTCAGAGGAGACTCACAAACTCCCACTGTACCTCACCCGCCGGACGATAACGCCGGCGGACGGGCCAGATGCACTGGTGACAGACTGGAACAGGTGGAGTTCCATTTATCTGTTTCCGCCGCCAGATGCGTCTCTAATGTGCCACGTAGTAAACAAACTACAGGATTATCGAGGTGTAGTCTCGCTAATCGCGCCACTGTGGCCAGCGCAGTTGTGGTACCAGCAATTGAAGATGTGGTGCCCGGACCCGGTATCACTCCCGGTAGGGTTTTTCCACTTAGACACAATTGGCAAGCTAAAGACCTCGCTGACTTTTGCATTATGGACATTCAGGAGGCCAAATGGCTAGCACCATACGGTAGAGACGTGACCAATAAATTCATGAATCAATATACCCAGTCTACTAAGCGACAATATCAATCGCATTGGCAGGCCTTTACTTCTTGGATTATTAGAACAGAACAAACTGTGCCCTCGGTGGCTATAGTTTTTAATTATTTAAATTATCTGTTCGAGCAGAAACGTTTGTCTGTCGTGACGTTAAAAAATCACTTAACAGCGATTAGGATACCGTTTTTGGACCTTACCGGTCTCTCCATACCAGTTGCGGAGGAAAAGGGTTTATGAGGGCATGTTTTAAACTCCGCCCACCTCCCCGTCAGCTCATGCCTACCTGGTCTCTGGACAAGGCATTGTCTTTACTTCATTCCCGTCTGTACCAAAATACTGCAGATTTTACATTACTTTTAAAAAGGGCAGTATTCCTTATGGCCTTGGCTACCGGGAACAGAGTATCTGAGCTGGCGGCGATGAGCAACACACCTAATTGCCTCAGGTTTGGTAGGCTTAATGAGTGTATTCACATTGCACCTTCCCCAGGGTTCATAGCCAAGAATGAGCACAGTGAACACGTGTTTTCAAAATTCACGGTGCCGGCGTTGAAAAGGGGAAAGGTGCACCATAATTTATGTCCAGAGCAAGCTCTAACCAAATATTTGAGTGGCACCTCTAAACCACCACGGCGCTTTATGGGTAGCAAGTACGGGTAAACGCTTGATGAAACGTAGACTGGCTTCTCTCTTGGTCGAGGTCATTAAAGAGAGTAATCCCGGCGTTGTGGGTAAGGCCCACGATTTACGCAAGTGGGCGGCTTCGTTACGTTTCCTTAAGAATTTTTCTGTTGAAGATATTACGTCCACACAGTTGTGGGCCTCTAATCATACGTTTTTGACTCGTTACCTCTCAGTAGCTCTAGACAAACCTTCCTTGCCATGTATAGCTTTAAGGCAAAGGGTCTAGGTGGCCCCTAAGTTACTTTTGTTTAATTTCAAGAAAAGGGGGGGGGGGGGTGCAGTCAGTGTAACATAGGCAGAGCTGGGCACTTTAGCCAACACTTCCGCAAATAGCCAATTCCGCCATGGCGGAAGTGTCATTTTGTTGGCGAATTAGCGTTGGCGCCAAAATGGCTGCCTATTTGCGGGTTTGAAGCTCTGGAAAGTACCTCCATGTTGCAAACCTCGAGTCCGCAAAATAAAAATTCCAGCCGCCAGCCAGCACTGGGCCGCTCCTGCAGCTCCAGCCAAAAAAAGTCATTTGACCAAGCTAACTACCTGTGTTCTGGAATCTAGGCCTATATATCGGCTCTTCACGTTTGTTCACTTACTTAGTAACAAGCGTCGAGCTAACACCTACAACACACAGCAGTCCAAGAGTTCCAACCTGCTAGCACTTCAACTTTGTTTATATGAAAAGATGAAAAGAAAGTGTATTATCAGGGAAAGGTTGACTCGTGTGGTAACGACCAGAGGAGGTTGGCTTCAATTGTAAACAGTTTACTTGGAAAAACAAGAGTCAGCTTAAGACCTTCTGTGCCCGATGCCGAGTTGGCTGCCAACTTTGTGGCATTTTTTGCTGGCAAGATAACTCGCATAAGACAGGAACTGGATGATGCTTCTGTTGGTGAAGAACTTTCAGTTGTACTCCAACCCCGACACATTCCTAATAATGTCCTCTCATCCTTTCACTCAGTAGAGGTGGACATGATCTCGTCCTACATAAGAAACCTCAATTATAGGTTTGACTCCTGTAAGGAGATAAAGAAAACCTAATATTTAGTAGTGGCCCCGTAATCATTGACGAACATGCCTATTACATAAGGCATCCTCTTCAAACACTAATCCGCCGTAGTTTTGAATCTACCGCGCAGAGCATTTAAAAAACTGAGGAGCCTTCATCATGAGCGCACGCGACCTCACTCATGGCTTCAGTCATTATGAATTGGGTTCTCACTACGAAAAAACTTCGAAAAATAAAAACAAAAAGAAAATAAGAATAACTATCTAATAAGCTTTCCATCATATCGTGGATGTACTTGTGTGGATCTCTGACCAGACGCTGATTCAGGCGTCATTCCTCCTTCACTGACATATCAAGTAAACCAATAACCTCAATACATCAACGAATGGGAAGGGGACGTCGGGAGGGCCCCAGTCGTCAAAGATTACGGGGCCACTACTAAATATTAGGTTATCTTTATTTCCTTACAGGAGTCAAACCTATAATTTATTAGTGGCCCCTCCATCATTGACGAACATGCCTGATTTCTAAGACTGGAGGGGGACATTCGTAATCATATCATAACTCTAGAAAAGCAGATAATAAAAACAACCACATAGTATTCTTACTTTTGAAAAATATATTTAACCCGGCGTAGGCCGAAAATATACAAGAAAAAGGGGGTTCAGGCAGGTGCGTGCTTCAAAGAAGCCTGCCTGACAACAAAATGGGTAACCCTGAAGATTCTGAACACAGATCTGTAGTTACAAAGGCACCCCACTCAACGAGTGGTGACAAAAAATAACAAGTTATAAGTTTATATGTGCACATAATAAACCCCAAAATAAACTTGGAGATACATTGCAAAGGAACTCCATTGTTCTAATATTAAATTGCTTTCGCAGCTAAAACTACTATAACAACCCTGTTGTTTTGTACTTAACATTGTACTAGCACAATTTCTCGCTGAGAAATTTTCATATCACATGTGGGGAGGAGGGTGTGGATAGCCAACACCTTCTTCCGACACAGAATGATCCACAGGTACACGTGGAAACGGATGTTGACGATGAAGGATAAGACACTGGTGGAACGAAAGTCATTGATTGATTATGTATGTGTGGATGAACGAATGAAGAAATCTGTGATGGATGCTAGGGTGTATAGGGGTATTGGAGGGGGTCTGTCTGATCATTATGTAGTGGTAGCTAAGGTTAGGATACAAAAGAAGTGGGTGAGGAGAGCGGGAGGGAGGCGAGAGGAGGGTGGAATGGTGAGGAGGGTGGAGAGGTTGCAGGAGGAGGAAGTCAGGGAGGAGTACAGGAGAGCAGTGGAAAGACGACTAGGTGGGTTCGACCTGGAAGTTATGGAGGAAGTGGAGGAGATGAGCAAGGTGTTTAATATGAGATCTGTTCAGCATGTGAGGAGGTGTGTGGAGTGAGGAGAAGAGGAAGGGGAGTGAAAGGTACAGCATGGTGGACAGAAGAGGTAAGAAAAAACGTGGAAGAAAAGAAGAAAGCATATAGAGAGTGGTTGGGTAGTAGAGGGAATGAAGATTCCGAGAGACAGAAACGAGCGAGGTACGTGGAGAGTAAGAGGGTGGTGAAGAGAGTAGTGAAGAAAGTAAGAGAAGAGTAGATGAGGAATTTGGAAGGAATCTGAGTGTAAAATGGAGGAGAGTAAGAAACTGTTCTGGAAAGAAGTCAAGAAAGTTAGGGAAGGTAGCAAGGGAAACAGTAAGGGTGTGAAAGATAAGAATGGGAGAATGCTAGCCGAGAAGCAAGAGAGAGTCGAAAGATGGAGGGAGTACTTCAGTGAGTTGCTAAATGAAAGGAATGAAGAGCCAGCAAACATAGCTGGATATGGTTGGGAGAGAAGAAGAGAAGTAGTGGAGGAGGAGGTGGGGATCAGGAGGTCAGAAGTGTGGGAAGCCATGAAAAGAGTGAAGTTGGGGAAAGCACCAGGAACAGATGGAGTGTGTGGGGAAATGTTGAGGTATGGTGGTGAGATAGTGATAGAATGGGTATGGAAAATGTGCAAACTAGCATGGGAGAAGGGGAGTGCACCCGATGACTGGAAGACTGGCATAATAGTCCCCCTATATAAGGGCAAAGGGGAAAGAGGAGTGTGTGGTAACCACCGAGGAATATGTCTTCTAAGCGTAGTAGGGAAGGTATACAGTAGGGTAGTGATTGAGAGAGTGAGAGTGAGAACGGAGAAATGGATAGGCGACGAGCAGGAGGTTTTAGGAAGGAGAGGATGTGTAGATCAGATTTTTACCCTGAATTGTGTTGTGGAGAAGTATCTGGAGAAGAAACAAAAGGTGTATGTTGCCTTTATGGACTTGGAGAAGGCCTATGACAGAGTGGATAGAGAAGGTTTGTGGAAAGTACTTAGAATATACGGAGTAGAGGGCAAGTTGCTGAAAGCAGTGAAGAGCATGTATGAGGGTGCAAAGGCGGCAGTACGTGTGGAGAGTGAGCAGAGCGAGTTCTTTGACCTGAATGTTGGTTTGAAACAGGGGTGTGTGATGTCCCCGTGGTTGTTTACTGTATATGGAGTCATGAAAGAAATACTATCAAGAGCGTGGATGTTGGTGTATCGCTGAAAAGGGAGGGAATTGAGTGGAAGCTACCTATATTGCTGTTTGCGGATGATACAGTTCTGATGAGTGATAATGAATGGGAGTTGCAGGGTCTGGTAAATGAGTAGGAACAGTGAGCGAAAAACGGAATTTGAAGGTAAACGGGGAAGAGCAAGTTATGGTCTTCGAAAGGGGTGAAGTCACAGAGTGTGAGGTCTGAACGGTCAGGCTATGGAGATCGTCAACTCTTTTAAGTATCTGGGCAGTGTGTTGAGTAAAGATGGGACTATGGATGAAGAGGTGCGGGAGAGGGTACAACAGGGGAAGAGGGTTGTAGGAACGCTAAAAGCAGTAACAAGAAATAGGGTGGTCAGTATGGAAGTGAAGATGTCCTTGCATGACAGTGTGGTAATCCCGACACTGACTTACGGAAGCGAAGCATGGACGTTGGTTGAGAGACTCAGACCAAGAGTGAGAGCAGTGGAAATGAATTACTTAAGGAGTGCGTGCGGAGTTACATGGAGGGATAGACAGACTAATGAGGAAGTAAGAAGGAGGTGTGGGTGGAGTAGATGTGCTGGAAAGTGTGAAAAGGAACAACTTGAGATGGTTCGGCCATATGGAACGTATGGAAAGCGAGAGAATGACTAAGAGGGTGTACGAGAGCGAGGTGGAGGGACAGAGGGGGAGAGGTAGACCGAATATGAGGTGGAAGGATGGAGTGAGGAACTACATGAACGAAGGCGGTGCTGGTTGGGAGGAGGGGCGTCGACTGACTGGGGACAGAGGTGCATGGGGGCGGTTCGTTCGTGGCCACCCCTTCGGGGATCACGGCGTCAGGCAATAGATAGATAGATAGATAGATTTTAACCTTAAATTGTATCACAGCTCTCATACTCCGGCGGGGTCTAGGGTGTCCTATGTCAACTGACTGCACCCCCCCCCCCCCCCTCCCCGTGAAAGTAAACAAAAGTGACTGCAGGGCCACCTAGACCCTCTGCCTTAAAGCTATACATGGTAAGGAAGGTTTGTCTAGAGCAACTGACAAGTATCTAGACAGAAACGTATGATTAGACGCCCACAACTGCGTGGACGCGATATCTTCCACTGAAAATATTTTCAGGAAACGTAAAGAGGCTGCCCATTTGCGTAAATCGTGGGCCCGACCCACAACGCCGGGATTACTCTCTTTAATGACTTCTACCAGAAGAGAGGCTAATCGCCGTTTAAGTAAGCGTTTACCCGTACTTGCTACCCATAAAGCACCTTGGGGGTTTCGAGGAGCTACTCTCAAATATTTGGTTAGAGCTTGCACTGGACAAAGATTATGATGCACCTTTCCCCTTTTTAACGCCGGCACCGTGAATTCAGAAAACACGTGTGCACTATGCTCATTCTTGGCTACAAAACCTGGGGAGGGTGCAATGGAAATACATTCATTAAGTCTACCAAACCTAAGACAATTAGGTGTGTTGCTCATCGCCGCCAGCTCAGACACTCTGTTCCCGGTGGCCAAAGCCAAAAGGAAAACTGCCTTTTTTAAGAGTAATGCAAAGTCTGCAGTATTTTGGTACAGACGAGAGTGAAGCAAAGACAAAGCTTTGTCCAGAGACCAAGTAGGCATGAGCTGACGGGGAGGTGTGCGGAGTTTAAAACATGCTCTCATAAAACCTGTTTCCTCCGCTACCGGTATGGACAGACCCGTAAGGTCTAAAAAGGGCACTCTAATCGCAGTTAAGTGATTCTTTAATGTTACCACAGATAAACGTTTCTGCTCAAACAGATAATTCAAATAATTAAAAACTAATGCCACTGAGGGTACAGTTTGTTCTGTTCTAACTATCCAAGAAGTAAAGGCTTGCCAATGTGATTGATACTGTCGTTTCGTAGACTGAGTATATTGATTGAGTAATTTATTGGTCACATCTCTACCGTATGGTGCTAGCCACTTGGCCTCCTGAATGTCCATAATGCAAAAGTCAGCGAGGTCGCTAGGTTGCCAATCGTGTATAAGTGGAAATACCCGACCGGGAGCGATACCGGGTCCGGGCACGACATTTTCAATTGCTGGTACCACAACTGCGCTGGCCACAGAGGCGCGATTAGCGAGACTAAGCCTCGATAATCTCGTAGTTTGTTCACTACGTGGCACATTAGTGACGCATCTGGCGGTGGAAACAGATAGATGGAGCTCCATCTGTTCCAGTCTGTCACTAGGGCGTCTGGCCCCCCTGCCGGCGTTTTCGCCCGGCGGGTGAGGTATAGAGGGAGTTTGTGAGTCTCCTCGGACGCAAACAGATCCACTTGTGGATGGGAGAGCTCTGCAATCATTAGGTTGAAAATGGGTTGCTTGAGCTCCCATTCTACTGTCGTGCTCTGTCTCCGGGACAGAGCGTCTGCCAAGACGTTCGCTACGCCTGGGAGATAAGATGCGTGAAGATAAATATCTAGACTGTTGGCTAGAGCAAAAATCTCTTCCGACACGTTTAGCAACTTCCTTGACCTCGTTGACCCTTGTTTCTGAATACAGTGGACTGCATTCAGATTGTCCATTCTGAAGGCCACCGACTTGCCCCGTAACGCCGGGCCGTGAGCCTGAAGGAAATACAAGGGGACTAGTAATTCTTTGACATTTATGTGAGAGATTTCTAAGTGGGACCAAAGCCCCTGACCCTGGTGCCCCTGATTTGACTGAAATCCCCACCCTATTGTGCCTGACGCATCCGTGTCTACCCATACCGTTGGTGGAGGAGAGGTCCATGACATTATTGAGTGCAATGTTTCCCTCTTCGCCCAGACCGCTAGTAAGGTGTGGATTAATTTCGGGATGGGCCATAATTTTTTCGCCGGTAAGAGCGGGAAATATTTGTTGCCTTCCAATATTAATCGTTTTACTTTCAACCGGCCCAACTTGACAGTTAGTTGAATCCAGTTGAGAGAGCCGACCAGAGACTCCCAGACCCTTCGCGTCGTAGTCAGACTGTGAAGAAACCTGAACAGTTTCCTGCGAAACCTGTTGCGATTGTCCACACTCTGACTCAGAGTGAGAGCGGCGGTGTCCCAGACCAGCCCTATCCACTGAATTACTCTTGAGGGAACAAGGTTTGACTTTACCAGATTTACCTTGAAGCCTAGAGTTTTGACATGATTTAAAATATATTGACATGTTTTATGCATAATTGTTGTGTCTCTGCCACCACCAGCCAGTCGTCTAGATACCACAACACTCTGATCCCCTGTTTTAACAATGGCATCAGGGCTTGCCGGACTAGTTTTGTGAATAATCGAGGTGCTAGGTTCAAGCCGAACGGCATCCTCTGAAAAACAAAATTTTGGTGCCTGATCCGTAAGGCCAAAAACCTTTGAAATCTTTTGTTGACCGATACGTGCCAATAGGCGTCTGTCAGGTCTAGTGAACACATCCAACCTCCCGGCGGAAGTGTTAGCCTGATTTGGTGTACTGTTAACATTCTGAAAGATTCGTTGTGAATGTGAAGATTCAGATAAGACAGGTCTACGACCGGCCTCATCTGAACACTGTCCCTTTTGGGAACCAAAAATAGTTTGGACGTGAATACAGGGTAATTTGGTGGGACCGGGATGATGACATTCTTGGCAATCATTTCCTGGGCTAGTGACTCCACCTCTAAAGAAACAAAATTCGCCGTTGTCGGCTGACGTAAGCGAGGTCGCCGGAGCCACTGCCAAGTGATGCCTTTGCGTGCCACCATCCGTGCCCAAGTGTTTAACGGCCATGCTTGGTGACACGTTCGGAACGACCCAGTTAGCAGACAAGGGTTCGCCGGCTGTACTACCCTCGGTTCCTCCGGCCTTAAGGTTGGCACCGGGAGTGAGAGAGACTTTAGTTTTTTGATGGTGGGGTTGGTGGTGCTGGACGCTTTGCCGGCTGGCTGGTGTGGGCCGAAGACTGGCTCTGACCTGGCTTATTCTGGCCGCGTCCTCTCTGTCCTGAAAACCTACTCTGTCTATGCCTGTACTGACCCTGGGGGGAGTGGGAGGACTTAGGCGGAAGAAAAGGTTTAGATCCCCCTGGCTGAGCTTTAGTAGTAGGCCTGGGTTTGGGGAAGTTAAATGCAGGTTTCTTAGAAGGGGTGGGACTGTGCTTAACGGCCTGTGCCATATTGAACACCGTTCGCCACACTTCAGGGGTCATTAAAGAGGGAGTAAGCACTGGTGACATCACCACCTGATTAGCAATGCGATCAGGTAGCTTGCGAACTAACGACATCCTAAGATCTTGTCGTGCTTGTACCGCCTCAAGCAAGGCGGTGCGTATGTCACCTAAGGATTGGATTGACGACTGAAGAATCAGTCGCCGGGATAACTCAACCGATCTTCGAGCATCCGCGTCTGCGATTGCCTGAGTGGACCGTAGTAAAGACTTAGCCACCTGCTGAGATACTATGTACTGTGAGAACAGGCGAAAAGCTTTTCCCCGTAGCCTAAATTCTCTGTCTAGGTGAGTAGGGGTAGGGGTAGTGAACGGGTCCTTCAGCTCACAAAGATTAATCTTAGGGGCAGCTAGAAATGAAAACAAAGCTGACGGGACTCCGCCGGCAGAACCCACCGGCATGGAGAACCATGAATGAGTATCTTGAGGGATCTGGTGGGAAGATTTAGAAGTGAAAGTGGTTGCAAAGTTTTGAGCCTCTACCTCCCAATCTACCCAAGGTCCTGGTCCCAACTGTCCCACCTTCAAAACTGGATTAGCTGCGTCGTCTGTGACGGTCTGTAAATCTAGTTCAGGAGTGAGAGCAGACAGAGTCCTAATATCATTAAACCCATCCAGCTTAGACCAGTCTGAAAATAGTTTTGAAGCTGAGGCAGGGGGTAAAGCAGGCTTAGAAGCATACACAAAATAATCTTGGTGATAATAACTAGGTATAGCCTTGATGTTTACGTCCAGAACATTACCCAAAGTATCCACGGCCCTTAATTTCTTTGACTTATTGCCCTGGATGACCCACTCACGCGGTACCGGGAGTTCCCCTGACAAGGTAGGTTGGGCAAGCTCTGGTTTAGAGGGGTTCAAAAGAACCCATGACTCGTCTGGCCCATAAAGTAGGGGCATAGCTACCTTTCTAAGAGGCGCTTTGTCTAGAGGGGGTGGATTGACATCCGTTATGACCCTGACATTTGAAGTTGTCAATGCCGCCGTAGCAGGCCTAGTGATCCCTGAAGGTAACAGAGTGGGAGGGTTAGGGATCTTAGATAAATCAATTGAAGTCATCAGAGGCCGTACCGTAGAACTTGTCGTGGGAGCCCCCAAGTCCATTGTGGGGTTTTCCTGTTGTTGACCAAAAAATTTAGATAAAGCATGAGTAAGCAGCCCATTAATTTCTTGTGCCGTAACAAACTGGTTTGATGAAGAACTTACAGGTGAATCATTAGTATCCTGTGCGGCGTCCAAGCCTGAGCCTGACCCTTGTCCTTCCATCTCCGAAATTATTGAAACTTCGTCTTTTTCCTCCTGATCCTCCTGAGAAGACCCCGCCGAGGCAGGGGTACCTTGTTGCCAAGATAAGTCTGGGATAGAGGATGGGATCGCCGCGTCCCTGTGGACCTCGGCTACTGTGTGACTCGTTTGAGTCGGACGTGGGTGGTCAGACCCTGGTTGAGCAAACCGCCAAACACCGAGGCCCTGGCCTACGCTCTCTTGAGAGTCTGAAACATTCTCAATTACTGAACCCCCTGAACTTTCCATTTCCAGGGTTAAAATATTAATTGGCAAATCCTCTTTTGGGACAGGCGCTGCACTGGACTCTGAGGCCGTAACACAAACTCTGTCTGGGGTAGAGGTACGATGAGATGCACTAGAAGTTGGTGAATGTCGAGAGGACTTCCGTTTATGTGAATCCTTTTTGGAGGATTTATGGCTACGGTGTGACCGCGAACTACTCTTAGATCTGGAGGATTCCTCGCCGTGACCACTGGTGGAACCTTCCGTCCTACTCTTCTTACTCGCCGGTGAAGAGGCACGACTAGATGACTGGTGTCTGAGAGGTGACCTTGACCGAGATCTCGCCCGAGACGAGGAGGCGGATGCCGGGGGTGTAGGCTCTCTTGGGCGTTTAGGTGTAGCAGCAGAAGATACAGAACCCTGACCAGTCTCCGCCGGCTTAATACTCGTGACTCTAGAGGAACGTTTAGGGGGAGGGTGTTCTGAGAGCAATCTATCCCAAAGTGGGATGTTGTCACATTGAAGTGATTTATGCGCAACAATGGTAGTGTAGGCCGACATCTGTTGCCTGACTTCTCTCAACGCTACCGCCGCGGTCTTATCATTCTCACAAAGGACCTATACAGCTAATTGGGAGCAAAAAGAACAATTACGCATAACCCAGAGACCCCTTGAACGGTCTAGACATTTAACACACCTTATGCAAAGGGTATGCGCAAAAATAGGGATACCAGCACAAGTAGGGGTAGTGCACAGGGCAAAAACTGGGGCCACGGTAGCCATGACAGAGACTGGTGGGTGAAAACTACCGCCGGGTCTGTATTGGTCCGCCGGAGCTCAGCTCTGGAAAAAAAGAAAATTTCCAGGAATTAATGCTCACAAGGTTAACCCAACATGTTCGCACACAAGTGTTAATAACCCGCCGGGTAACGAGATGTAATGACACAACGAACACAGCTCGCTACGCGGCGGGGTGTAAAAAATCTAAACAAATCTTTTGCTAAAGAAAGTGAAGAATACCCTCTGATATAATATAACGGTCCAGCATGGCGCTTATAGTCTCTTGGTGGTGACTGTCTCAAGATTCAATTTTGTAACAAAGCAACCCCCCATAAAGACGCCGGCCCTTGAAATATTTTAGTAGAATAGCACAGGGCAGGATGATACGAGATCTGATGTCTAACGAATTGTCACAAAAGATCGCCGTAAGTTAGAAGGCGGCGATACCTAATTGTATCACTAAATTAAGTGGTTAAATCGAAATCGAATTTTGTAAATTCCTTAGTTCCTCCATCTAGGAGCACCCGCCGGGTGTGAGAATCGATATTTAACCTAATTGAACCTTCAATCGCCGCAAGTGTAAAGGCGGCGATACACATAGTATCACTTAAAATGGATTGGTTAACTAACTGAAAGACATAAGTCGTTCATCCCACCCTACCCAGGTGCACCCGCCGGGTGAGATGTCCAAACGTTAACCCCATAAGTTCCTGTCCCCACTTCTTTGTAAAAGATCGCCGGGGAGGAAAGCCTAAAACAACAGCTAGGTTTTTCATGTGGTTTTTTGTAAAACCGGGTAGAAAAACTACATAACGTATGTCCGCATGAACAACGTTTTATAGATGGGTACAGCCATCCCGCCGGGAATCAAAGGAGGCCTGAAACCAGGCACCCACAGAGACGCAGTCCTGGAGAGCCACAGACACCCCAACGCCGGGGATACAAGCCAGTGTTAACAACCACGTGTGGCCCAACACGGCTCTCGGCCGGGATTTTTTCATGGTGAAACCGAGAAAAAACCCGCCGGAAGGAAACCCACCCTGATCAGACACCATCTGAACAAACAAGAGACACGAGGAGAGCCACGCACGACTAACCCAAGGTCACACAATAATCCGTGGAATTAGCCAATACACAACTAAACCAGGAAACAATTATAGTCCGAGGAATTAGCCAATACACAACTAAAACCCGGATACACATGACACAGTAGGGCATATTTATAAATAATAAATAATAACACTAGTACATGTGGCAAAGCTACGAGCGGCTGGCTAGGCCTAGGTAGACGGCATAATAAAAGTTGAAATATACACAAACACTGGAAATATCACAACAGGAACCACCGCCAACACACCACCGTAGCAAAAGCTTCCAACCCAGGGAAGACTGACTCGGGACCCAGAAAAAACTTCACTAAGTGAAGAAAAATACGCTGGGAACGTCAGAAAACAAAGCTTACCTCATCAGAAAGATAAAAGGCAGCAATAATTAACGCGTAGTGAAAGCCGCCTGCATCACAAACTAACTCAACTGTGAAAAAGTTCACATGTCCACAACGGGACCACGAGGGTACATCCGAAATAGATGCCCCATACACACGACCCAGAATACACTGCACTGCGGGCAACCAGCCCAGGACACTCCTGCTACGCCTATCCTAACCTTACTCGATACATCCTGGAGTAAACAAATGAGAAAAAACTCACTAGGGACGCAACGAATGCGGAACTAGCGGAGCGTGGGGAGGCACGTCCGGGCAGGCTGAGCGCAGAGCAGAGAAGGAGGAATGACGCCTGAATCAGCGTCTGGTCAGAGATCCACACAAGTACATCCACGATATGATGGAAAGCTTATTAGATAGTTATTCTTATTTTCTTTTTGTTTTTATTTTTTACGAAGTTTTTTCGTAGTGAGAACCCAATTCATAATGACTGAAGCCATGAGTGAGGTCGCGTGCGCTCATGATGAAGGCTCCTCAGTTTTTTAAATGCTCTGCGCGGTAGATTCAAAACTACGGCGGATTATTGTTTGAAGAGGATGCCTTATGTAATAGGCATGTTCGTCAATGATGGAGGGGCCACTAATAAATAAAACATTTTGCCCGTTGGATCCCATAAATGTTTCCAAGCTACCAAGAGTCTATGATCACACAGTTGAGTTTATTTCCAAAATAATTAATAAGTGCTTCTCTGAAGGTAGCTTCCCACATTCTGAAAAGCATGCACTACTCCGACCTACTCTAAAGAAACCTGGACTTGATGTTGAGAACATGTTGAACTATCGTCCTGTCTCCAACCTGTCCTTCATTAAAATGTAAAACTTGCAAACTAAACAAACCAAAATTGGGACAAGGACAATATAAAGTCAAATTAAATTATCAAAATCGCTATGTGGAAACAACGTTTACTAAAATGAAAATTATTAAATAAAAGAACACAATCCACCACATAGGGTGTACATTACTACATGAGCAAGTTAATCTGTTTCCCAAGCAAACTAATCGCACATATAACAACGCACTATCGTCACGTTAAAGGAAGTAGTCAAGTTTGGGAAGTCCGGGACGTTCTGGCAAATTTTACTAAACTCTGCATGAATAAAGAAACTATATGTTAAATGTCAAAATATTATTTAAAATCAAATTTGCAACATGACAAGACATTAAAATAGTACAAAATACAAATATTGATAAGATATCTATACTATTACAAAATAATATATAAAATACAGTACAGCACTCACTAACGATAGTGCTATCGGGTAGGTACCTGTAAGCATAGCATGCCTCAAGTGACCCCTATCAATAACTACCCTACAAATAACCTACATTTATAGCACAAATAAACTAAGGAAATCGCAAAAGTAAGCAATTGATACTATCGACAATGAATACATATAATATAAAGACAAATAATTACAAAATATGAAGTAA
>CM064496.1:13322700-13838410 GCA_032716605.1 Paralithodes platypus | reverse complement strand
AGAGAGAGAAACAGGCAGTGAAAGAGGGGTAGATTGGGTGACCAGAATGGCAAGGGACGTCTAGGAGCCAAGCACAACATACCAAGCTCTAAGGAGACACGCGGGAAGGAGCCCCCCGACCCACCTCGAGCTAAGAACAGGCGGCCCACCCCCACATCACAGACCACTACCTCATGAAGAGCAGGCATCATAGGATCGACGCCCCATGTCCCCGCCTGGCCAATCACGAGCGGGTGGCACACCGCCCAAGCTAGAGGAATGCCCACGTACATACACACGCACATACTACCCACTCGCTGCTTATCCCTCGCCTCTCTCTCCATTGCAATTCACACTACATATCTTATAACTCTATCAATGAATATAAAATACTTCCAATTGGGGGGTCACAGACAAGAATAAAGACAAACACTGATCTGTCTGTGACAACATGAATACTAAGAAAGAAATAACATCGTTCTACTATTATTATAGCCCAGTTCACTGCCCTGGCGAGCGCTATCTAGTACGAGTACATTCTGGCAAGCTGGCCAGCGTAACTAATCCAACCAACAAAGTGTCCTCAATAAGTTTTTAATTTTAAAGTACTTAAATTAACCTTTTTCCGAATACAAACACCTGTCCGGTTAACACACTTCGCAGATCACCTCTCAGCCATTAAAGAAGCCATTCTATGACCTTACTGGCCTTAAGACTTCCACCTAAGTATGAAGAAGGTTTTATTACGGCTTGTTTTTAACTTAACGAGCTCCAGCGAGACAGATTCTACCTCATTGGCTCTGGGCAAGGTGTTAAATCTATTACTAAACCTTACACACGGTCAACCCCTCTTTATGACAAGTTATTATCCAATGTGTTTTCTTAATTTCGTTAGCAACCACACCTAGAGTGTCCGAACTTGCGGCCATGGCTAGAGCTGCGAACTGCTTACAATTTAAAAGATCTGAGTGCTGTTACCCTCACACCAGCTACCTGATTTCATAGCTCAAGAATGAAAGAGAAGATCATATGTTCTCACCTTTTGATTACTGGCCCTCCCAAAAAAACAAAAGAAGAAACATCAGGCACGATGCCCAGGTGTTGGCTTTGTATAAGTGAGGTACAAACCAACTACCACCCTTACACCGCTTCTCATTTATGAATCCTCTTCACACTGGCAAATCAAGGTATCTAAATGACAGGCTTGCTTCAATTCTAGTGGAACGTTAATCAAAACAGCCCCGAACCTGTCAGCTAGTAGCAAGGGCCCATGATGTGAGGAAAGTGGGCCACGGACCAGTCAGATATTTATGTAGTGGCCCCTCCATCATTGACGATTTATACCTAAAATTAAAAAAACCATAAGGCACCCTCTTCAAACACTCATTGCCGCGGTAGTTTGAATCTACCGCTCAGAGCATAAAAAAATTGAGGAGCCTTCATCATGAGCCGCACGCAACCTCACTCATGGTTCAGTCATTATGAAATTGGGTTCGTAACTACGAAAAAACTTCGTAACAACACCTAAAAAAAAAACCAAAAAGAAAAATAAGAATAATTATTTCCATAAGCTTGCCATATAATGCTTGGATGTACTTGTGTGGATCTTTGACCAGACGCTTGACTCAGGCGTCATTGCTTCCTTCTCTTGCTCTGCGCTTTCAACCTTACCCGGGACGTGCCTTCTCCCACGCTCCGCTTGGCTTTCCGCATTTTGCTGCGTCCCTAGTGAGTTTTTTTTTCCTCATTTGTTTACTCCGGATGTATCAGAGTAAGGTTAGGAATAGTTCGTAGCAGGAGTGGTCCTGGGCGGGTTGCCCGCAGTGCAGTGTATTTTGGGTCGTGTGTTTTGGGACATCTAATTTCCGGGTGTACCCTCGTGTCCCGTGGTGGTACGCGTGAAACGTTTTGACACGGTTAGGCCTAGCTATCGTGAATGTAGGGCGGCTTTCAATTACGCGTTATTAGGCTTCTTCTTATCTTTTCTGATAAAAGTAGTTTTTTCTGTTGCTCTGACAGTTTTCCCCAGCTGTATTTTTCTTCACATAGTGAAGTTATTTCTGGGAACTGAGTCAGTTCTTCACTTTGCCGTGAATTTTGTGCTAACAGTGGTGTTGTGACGGTGGTTCCTGTTGTGATATGATTCAGTGCTTTTTGTTTTTATTACGACATGATTACATATTATTTCCTGTCTGCTTAGGCCTAGCCAGCCTCTCGTAGCTTTGCCACATGTACAATTGTGTTATTGATTTATGTTATAAATATGTACTACTGTGTCATGTGTGTCCTGGGTTAGTTGTGTAATTGGGCTAATTCCACGGACTATTTGTGTGGTCTTTGATTAGTTGTGTATTGGCTATTTCCACGTACCTAAAATATGTGTGTCCTGGGTTAGTTGTATGCGTTGGCTAATTCCACGGTCTATTGGGTGCGTTCAGATTGAATCTGGGCGGGGTTGGATTTGCCTTTTCCCGGCGGGTTTTTCTCGGGCTTATCACCGTGAAAGCACGGCTGGGGTGTTGTTTTTGTTTGTGTTTTTTTTTGCCGAGTAGTTTAATCACGCGTGGTTAAAAAAAAAAGGCTTGTTTTTCCCCCCCCGGAGAGTGGGTGGCTTGATGCTCTCCAGGACTGCGTCTCTGTGGTGGAGCGCTCCCTTTTGTTCAGGCTTACTGTGATCCCGGCGGGATGGCTTGTCACCCATCTTTAACTAAGTGTCATAGCGGACACTATGTTTGAGTTTTAGTTTTTCGCGTCGGCGGTTTTGCAAAGCGCAGTAAAACTAGGCTGTTTGTTTGAGTTGGTCCGTTCCTCCCCCGGCGATCTTTTGCAAAGAAGTGGGGATCGGAACCATTGGGGTTAACCTTAGGTAAACTTAAATTCAACACCCGGCGTGAGGGTGGGAATTCAACGGATTTGCAATTCAGTATAGTTGACCAGACAATTGAGGGGTTACGTTAATGTATCGCCGCGTGCGACATACGGCGGAACCTAGGACGCGTCGGGAGAAGTCAGATCTAGCATTTAAGACAGGCTTCCCAGTTTTTTGATTCTGCGAAATTTTAATACGGGGGCCGGACGTCGTTTTATCTGGGTTTTCCAGTAAAACTTAACAAACACCACTGGGAAGACTGCGTCATATTAGTAAAGCCATGCTGGTCTTTATATCATGTCAGAGGATGTTCGTAAATCTTTTGGACAGGTTAAGATATTCTGAAATCTTTACTTTTGAACCTCCCACGTATCGAGCTGTAAGGGTTGTTGTATTACGTCTCGTTACCCGGCGGGTTATTTAACACTTGTGTTCGAACCTGGTGGGGTAACCTTATGAGCATTAATTCCTGGAATTTTTTTTTTCTCCAGGGTGGAGTTCCGGCGGGTCTTTAGAGAACCTGGAGTAAACCCGGGGGTGGGTTAGTTTTCCACCAGTCTCTGTCATGGCTGCCCTAGACCCTGTTTTTGCTTTGTGTGTTTCACCCTCCTGTTCAGGTATCCCTCTCTTTGCACACACTCTTTGCATTAGATGTGTTAAATGTTTAGATCACTCAAGGGGTTTGTGGTTACGCAGAACTGTACCTTCTGTACTCAATTGAGTCAAAGTATTGCGAGACAATGATAGACCCGCGGGGTCGGTTTACGGGAGGTCCCTAATAATTATAGGTTTGACTCCTGCAGGAGATAAAAGAAAACCTAATATTTAGTAGTGGCCCCGTAATCATTGACGACTGGGGCCCTCCCGACCATTCCCATCCCATTCGTTGATGTATTAAGGATTTTGGTTTACTTGATATGTCAGTGAAGGCAAGAATGACGCCTGAGTCAGCGTCTGGTCAAAGATCCACACAAGTACATCGACGAATATATGGAAAGCTTATGAATAGTTATTCTTATTTCTTTTTGTTTTTTATTTGTTACGAAGTTTTTTCGTAGTGAGAACCCAATTTCATAATGACTGAACCATGAGTGAGGTTGCGTGCGCTCATGATGAAGGCTCCTCAATTTTTTATGCTCTGCGCGGTAGATTCAAACTACGGCGGATGAGTGTTTGAAGAGGGTGCCTTATGTAATGGCATAGATCGTCAATGATTCCGGGGCCACTACTAAATATTAGGTTTTCTTTATCTCCTTGCAGGAGTCAAACCTATATCTTAACAATTCTATCCAAGACATTAAGCAAACAAGAGTCTGGTCATCTCATCACACATTTTTAATCCAATATCTTTCAGTTCTGGAGAGACCCACTGTGCCATGCATAGCCATGAGACTTAGTCATAGCTACTGATCTCTGTTTTATTGCAATAATGAACATGTTTTTGTTACAAGTATGTGTGAGGTTCACCAAGTACTCACTTACTTTTAGGAGTTTTGGACAAAACAGAGGGGGGAGGGGGAGGGGGGGGGGGGGGGGGAGTGTGTTCCGAACTGGAGAACCTCTCACAAGTGTTGTTCAATGTTAATATTAGTAAGATTGATAATCTCTAAGGGTTAATTTCTAATACAGGATATTAGATTAATAAATACGCATTTTTTTTTTTTTTTTTTTTTTTTTTTTTTTTTGGTGAGTTTAACCCTCCAGCCCCGGCTATTGTATTATATAATTTCCCCAAAACCCGGGGGTTTTGGCCGAAAAACTTCTACGCCTAGGCTACCGTACTATTGTTATTTTGACTGCTTCTGCATTCCCGTGCATCCCCAAGCGTATATGTGTTTCGTACCTGTAGAATGGCGTTAAGTAGAGCTCTCTAAGTCAACTGGTTCAGTTGTGATGATGATTTCATTGGAGATAACTTTGTGGCAAAAACAGCCACTTTACACTACTTTTGCTACTTAACAATAACATACAGGTCCACGAACAAGCGACGCCTCCTCTTGTGGTCGGAGATGCGCGCGTCGGTCCAGCCGGCTGTTGATTACATGCGTCGGACGGACGCCTCGCACACCAAGCTTACAGGCTTTCAAGCTGCCGGAGCCTCAGCACCCTTCCGGGTTGCACAGGGGGTGTTTTTTATGAAGGCCTCAGAGCCCAACCGGGTCTGGAGGGTTAATAAGTATGAATAGATTTTCTTTTTTACAAATCATTCTAGTACTATAGTATGTACAATTCTTATGTGTTACAATATATAGTGGCTCTTTTATTAAGTTTTACTGCATCCTTATCATTATCTACCTTTCTATCGCTTCCTAAGGCTTACTTAGAAACCCTGCCTTTATACTTTACACTTTTTCTTAATTCTAGTTATTTAATTACAACAGCGCGAGCCGTTAGTTTTGGTTCTCTTCAGTCTTTGACGTTGAGCATGAGATGTCCCAACCACCGATCTTGGTATTCTTAGGCTCTTACGTCATTGACGGAGAGAACCATTACTAAATTACGGGTTTCTTACAGTTTTCTTACAGTTTCTTACAGGGTTTGACAACCCGAAGGGAAGGAAGGAAAACTAACTATTTAGTAATGGTTCTGTAGTCAATGACGTAAAGCGGCCCTCCCTCCTCCCTCTTCCCATGCACATGCGCAACTTTGTACTATGAAGGACGTATAAACCCAGCGTGACTAGCTGGGGGACGCGTGCAAAGGAAGGACTGTATAACGGCGCGCTAGTTGATTTAGTAAGACAACATTCATAGTTTCTAATCTTTACTCATAAAAAAATTCTTTCTTTTTCTAATGGTTACCTTTTTTAATGACATTCCCTAGGAACTAAGTAAAGGGTTTCACCCTAGGATGTACTTTTTATATATTTGGGTCGCGTTATGCGTTCTCCGGGACCCTCACGGGGGTCTCCGGGGACCCCTTATATATATAAGGCTCTCACGTCATTGACTACGGAACCATTACTAAATAGTTAGTTTTCCTTCCTACCCTTCGGGTTGTCAAACCCGTATTATCGCCCTTTCATGGATACATAATTGTATTACGCTCTGGCTCTTGTTTATGCATGAAAAAGAGCATGGAATGATGCTCGTTTAGGGTAAATATGCCCGCCTGGCAGGTAGTAGAAGTTACAAATATCCCCGTCCGTAAGGAGTTAATATGGATAGATAATGTATAGAGATAGATAGAGAGATATAGTTGCTAGGGGCAAATGATCGATAACATACAAAATTATATGAGACGGATATAAGTTTCTGAAAAGACAAAGGAGATATTTTTATTGACTTTCTAATTTTATTATTTGTGTGTTGGAAGGGTAATATTGTTTTCAATTCCCTGTATTAGAAATGATTCATTGATTAAAAATAAAATAAAAATAATACATAGTTATATTTATGTATAACAGAGATAGATGTATTAAATAGATAGCCAGACAGACATTTGATGCATAAATAACATTCTTAATCTTAAAAAAAAAAAAAAAAACAAAAAAAAAACATAATACACAAATAAGGGTGGAAACAAGAAAGGTGGCCATCTTGAATCGGTGGAGAACATTATTTGGTTAGTAATATATACCTAGGCTTGGGCCGCCACCCGTATATGATCCCGACTTTTCCGTGTTGTGGCCGACTTTGGAACTTTTGAGGTTACCGTGTCCAAACGAAACCGGGTATATCGAGACCTGACTATAATTATTTAATATATATATATATATATATATACATATATATATATACAGTATATACAGTACTGTATATATATATATAGGAGGAGAAAAAGAATGACGAGGGACGTAACAACCAACATCTTTATTACACATTTTCAAACGTTTCGACATACAGTATAGTGTATGCCATCACTGATGATGTTGGTTGTTACGTCCCTCGTCATTCTTTTCCTCCTAAAGTTGAGATTCCCCAGGAATGTTCCCATTTCCGATATGTACAGTAGGGGCTCACATAGAACGTGTTCGCATAGAACGAGTCGCTTATAGAATGACCGACCTAAAATATTGTTCCAAAATGTTCGTTAGGAACGAATGTGATCATATAGAACGATTTTGCCATCAAATTAGGGCAAATCCGAGGAGTTCTCATATAGAGCGCCGAAATATCGTACAAAACGTACAAAATATCGTACGCTCCTGACGGAAATTTACGCTTACAGTGAACATTGACCATATTGGGCCCCCAAAATGCCGCGATCACATAGAACGAAATCACATAGAACGGCCTCGTATATCGACCAATTTCTCGTTCTATGTGAGACCCTACTGAATATATATATATATATATATTTATTAGTGGCCCCTCCATCATTGACGAACATGCCTATTACATAAGGCATCCTCTTCAAACACTAATCCGCCGTAGTTTTGAATCTACCGCGCAGAGCATTTAAAAACTGAGGAGCCTTCATCATGAGCGCACGCGACCTCACTCATGGCTTCAGTCATTATGAATTGGGTTCTCACTACGAAAAAACTTTGTAAAAAATAAAAACAAAAAGAAAATAAGAATAACTATCCAATAAGCTTTCCATCATATCGTGGATGTACTTGTGTGGATCTCTGACCAGACGCTGATTCAGGCGTCATTCTTCCTTCTCTGCTCTGCGTTCAGCCTGCCCGGACGTGCCTCCCCACGCTCCGCTAGTTCCGCATTCGTGGCGTCCCTAGTGAGTTTTTTCTCATTTGTTTACTCTAGGATGTATCGAGTAAGGTTAGGATAGGCGTAGCAGGAGTGTCCTGGGCTGGTTGCCCGCAGTGCAGTGTATTTTGGGTCGAGTGTATGGGGCATCTATTTCGGATGTGCCCTCGTGGTCCCGTTGTGGACCTGTGAATTTTTTCACAGCCGAGTTAGTTTGTGATGCAGGCGGCTTTCACTACGCGTTAGTTAGTGCTGCCTTTTATCTTTCTGATGAGGTAAGCTTTGTTTCTGACGTTCCCAGCGTATTTTTCTTCACTTAGTGAAGTTTTTTCTGGGTCCCGAGTCAGTCTTCCCTTGGTCGGAAGTTTGTGCTACCGTGGTGTGTTGGCGGTGGTTCCTGTTGTGATATTTCCAGTGTTTGTGTATATTTCAACTTTTATTATGCCGTCTACCTAGGCCTAGCCAGCCGCTCGTAGCTTTGCCACATGTACTAGTGTTATTGTTTATTATTGATAAATATGCCCTACTGTGTCATGTGTATCCGGGTTTTAGTTGTGTATTGGCTAATTCCTCGGACTATAATTGTTTCCTGGTTTAGTTGTGTATTGGCTAATTCCACGGATTATGGAGTGACCTTGGGGTTGTCGTGCGTGGCTCTCCTCGTGTCTCTTGTTGTTCAGATGGTGTCTGTTCAGGGTGGGTTGCCTTCCGGCGGGGTTTTCTCGGTTTCACCATGAAAATCCCGGCCGCGAGCCGTGTTGGGCCACACGTGGTTGTTAACACTGGCTTGTTTCCCCGGCGTTGGGGTGTCTGTGGCTCTCCAGGACTGCGTCTCTGTGGATGCCTGGTTTCAGGCCTCCTTTGATTCCCAGCGGGATGGCTGTTCCCATCTATAAAACGTTGTTCATGCGGACATACGTTATGTAGTTTTTCTACCCGGTTTTACAAAAACCACTTGAAAAACCTAGCTGTTGTTTTAGGCTTTCCTCCCCGGCGATCTTTTACAAAGAAGTGGGGACACGAACTTATGGGGTTAACGTTTGGACATCTCACCCGGCGGGTGCACCTGGGTAGGGTGGGATGAACGACTTATGTCTTTCAGTTAGTTAACCAATCCATTTTTGTGATACTATGTGTATCGCCGCCTTTACTCTTACGGCGATTGAAGGTTCAATTTAGGTTAATATATCGATTCTTCTCACCCGGCGGGTGCTCCTAGGTGGAGGAACTAAGGAATTTACAAAATTCGATTTCGATTTAACCACTTAATTTAGTGATACAAGTAGGTATCGCCGCCTTCTAACTTACGGCGATCTTTTGTGACAATTCGTTAGACATCAGATCTCGTATCATCCTGCCCTGTGCTATTCTACTAAAATATTTCAAGGGCCGGCGTCTTTTTGGGGGGTTGCTTTGTTACAAAATTGAATCTTGAGACAGTCGCCACCACCAAGAGACTATAAGCGCCATGCTGGACCGTTATTATATCAGAGGGTATTCTTCACTTTCTTTAACAAAAGATTTGTTTAGATTTTCTGAACCCCACCGCGTAGCGAGCTGTGTTTGTGCCATTACATCTCGTTACCCGGCGGGTTATTAACACTTGTGTGCGAACATGTTGGGTTAACCTTATGAGCATTAATTCCTGGAAATTTTCTTTTTTTCCAGAGCTGAGCTCCGGCGGACCAATACAGACCCGGCGGTAGTTTCCTCCCACCAGTCTCTGTCATGGCTACCGTGGCCCCAGTTTTTGCTTTGTGCACTACCCCTGCTTGTGCTGGTATCCCTATTTTTGCGCATACCCGTTGCATAAGGTGTGTTAGATGTCTAGACCGTTCAAGGGGTCTCTGGGTTATGCGTAATTGTTTTTTTTTTTTTGCTCCCAATTAGCTTTAAAGGTCCTTTGTGATAATGATAAGACCGCGGCGGTAGCCTTGAGAGAGGTTAGGCAACAGATGTCAGCCTACACTACCATTGTTGCACATAAATCACTTCAATGTGACAACGTCCCACTTTGGGATAGATTGCTCTCCGAACACCCTCCCCCTAAACGTTCCTCTAGAGTCACGAGTATTAAGCCGGCGGAGACTGGTCAGGGTTCTGTATCCTCTGCGGCTACACCTAAACGCCCAAGAGAGCCTACACCCCCGGTATCCGCCTCTTCGTCTCGGGCGAGATCCCGGTCTAGGTCTCCTCTTAGACACCAGTCATCTAGTCGGGCCTCTTCACCGGCGAGTAAGAAGAGCAGGACGGAAGGTTCCACCAGTGGTCACGGCGAGGATTCCTCTAGATCTAAGAATAGTTCGCGGTCACACCGTAGCCATAAATCCTCTAAAAAGGATTCTCATAAACGGAAGTCCTCTCGACATTCACCAACTTCTAGTGCATCTCATCGTACCTCTACCCCAGACAGAGTTTGTGTTAAGGCCCAAGAGTCCAGTGCAGTGCCTGTCCCAAAAGAGGATTTGCCACTTAATATTTTAACCCTGGAATTGGAAAGTTCAGGGGGTTCAGTAATTGAGAATGTTTCAGACTCTCAAGAGAGCGTAGGCCAGGGCCTCGGTGTTTGGCGGTTTGCTCAACCAGGGTCTGATCACCCACGTCCGACTCAAACGAGTCACACAGTAGCCGATGTCCACAGGGACGCGGCGATCCCATCCTCTATCCCAGACTTATCTTGGCAACAAGGTACCCCTGCCTCGGCGGGGTCTTCTCAGGAGGATCAGGAGGAGAAAGATGAAGTTTCTATAATTTCGGAGATGGAAGGACAAGGGTCAGGCTCAGGCTTGGACGCCGCACAGGATACTAATGATTCACCTGTAAGTTCTTCATCAAACCAGTTTGTTATGGCACAAGAAATTAATGGGCTGCTTACTCATGCTTTATCTAAATTTTTTGGTCAACAACAGGAAAACCCCACAATGGACTTGGGGGCTCCCAAGACAAGTTCTACGGTACGGCCTCTGATGACTTCGATTGATTTATCTAAGATCCCTAACCCTCCCACTCTGTTAACCTCAGGAATCAATAGGCCTGCTACGGCGGCTTTGACAACTTCAAATGTCAGGGTCATAACGGATGTCAATCCACCCCCTCTAGACAAAGCGCCTCTTAGAAAGGTAGCTATGCCCTTACTTTATGGGCCAGACGAGTCATGGGTTCTTTTGAACTCCTCTAAACCAGAGCTTGCCCAACCTACTTTGTCAGGGGAACTCCCGGTACCGCGTGAGTGGGTCATCCAGGGCAATAAGTCAAAGAAACTAAGGGCCGTGGATACTTTGGTTAATGTTCTGGACGTAAACATCAAGGCTATACCTAGTTATTATCATCAAGATTATTTTGTGTATGCTTCTAAGCCTGCTTTACCCCCTGCCTCAGCTTCAAAACTATTTTCAGACTGGTCTAAGCTGGATGGGTTTAATGATATTAAGACTCTGTCAGCTCTCACTCCTGAACTAGATTTACAGACTGTCACAGACGACGCAGCTAATCCAGTTTTGAAGGTGGGACAGTTGGGACCAGGACCTTGGGTAGATTGGGAGGTAGAGGCTCAAAACTTTGCAACCACTTTCACTTCTAAATCTTCCCACCAGATACCTCAGGATACTCATTCATGGTTCTCCATGCCGGTGGGTTCTGCCGGCGGAGTCCCGTCAGCTTTGTTTTCATTTCTAGCTGCCCCTAAGATTAATCTTTGTGAGCTGAAGGACCCGTTCACTACCCCTACCCCTACTCACCTAGACAGAGAATTTAGGCTACGGGGAAAAGCTTTTCGCCTGTTCTCGCAGTACATAGTATCTCAGCAGGTGGCTAAGTCTTTACTACGGTCCACTCAGGCAATCGCAGATGCGGATGCTCGAAGATCGGTTGAGTTATCCCGGCGACTGATTCTTCAGTCGTCAATCCAATCCTTGGGTGACATACGTACCGCCTTGCTTGAGGCGGTACGAGCACGACAAGATCTTAGGATGTCGTTAGTTCGCAAGCTACCTGATCGCATTGCTAATCAGGTGGTTATGTCACCAGTGCTTACTCCCTCTTTAATGACCCCTGAAGTTTGGCGAACAGTGTTCAATATGGCACAGGCCGTTAAGCACAGTCCCACCCCTTCTAAGAAACCTGCATTTAACTTCCCCAAACCCAGGCCTACTACTAAAGCTCAGCCAGGGGGATCTAAGCCTTTTCTTCCGCCTAAGTCCTCCCACTCCCCCCAGGGTCAGTTCAGGCATAGACAGAGTAGGTTTTCAGGTCAGAGAGGACGCGGCCAACAAAACCAGGTCAGGGCCAGTCTTCGGCCAACACCAGCCAGCCGGCGAAGCGTCCAGCACCAACCCCACCATCAAAAAACTAAAGTCTCTCTCACTCCCGGCGCCTACCTTAAGGCCGGAGGAACCGAGGGTAGTACAGCCGGCGAACCCTTGTCTGCTAACTGGGTCGTTCCGAACGTGTCACCAAGCATGGCCGTTAAACACTTGGGCACGGATGGTGGCACGCAAAGGCATCACTTGGCAGTGGCTCCGGCGACCTCGATTACGTCAGCCGACAACGGCGAATTTTGTTTCTTTAGAGGTGGAGTCTCTAGCCCAGGAAATGATTGCCAAGAATGTCATCATCCCGGTCCCCCCAAATTACCCTGTATTCACGTCCAAACTATTTTTGGTTCCCAAAAGGGACAGTGTTCAGATGAGGCCGGTCGTAGACCTGTCTTATCTGAATCTTCACATTCACAACGAATCTTTCAGAATGTTAACAGTACACCAAATCAGGCTAACACTTCCGCCGGGAGGTTGGATGTGTTCACTAGACCTGACAGACGCCTATTGGCACGTATCGGTCAACAAAAGATTTCAAAGGTTTTTGGCCTTACGGATCAGGCACCAAAATTTTGTTTTTCAGAGGATGCCGTTCGGCTTGAACCTGGCACCTCGATTATTCACAAACTTAGTCCGGCAAGCCCTGATGCCATTGTTAAAACAGGGGATCAGAGTGTTGTGGTATCTGGACGACTGGCTGGTGGTGGCAGAGACACAACAATTATGTATAAAACATGTCAATATCATTTTAAATCATGTCAAAACTCTAGGGTTCAAGGTAAATCTGGTAAAGTCAAACCTTGTTCCCTCACGAGTAATTCAGTGGATAGGGCTGGTCTGGGACACCGCCGCTCTCACTCTGAGTCAGAGTGTGGACAATCGCAACAGGTTTCGCAGGAAACTGTTCAGGTTTCTTCACAGTCTGACTACGACGCGAAGGGTCTGGGAGTCTCTGGTCGGCTCTCTCAACTGGATTCAACTAACTGTCAAGTTGGGCCGGTTGAAAGTAAAACGATTAATATTGGAAGGCAACAAATATTTCCCGCTCTTACCGGCGGGAAAATTATGGCCCATCCCGAAATTAATCCACACCTTACTAGCGGTCTGGGCGAAGAGGGAAACATTGCACTCAATAATGTCATGGACCTCTCCTCCACCAACGGTATGGGTAGACACGGATGCGTCAGGCACAATAGGGTGGGGATTTCAGTCAAATCAGGGGCACCAGGGTCAGGGGCTTTGGTCCCACTTAGAAATCTCGCACATCAATGTCAAAGAATTACTAGTCCCCTTGTATTTCCTTCAGGCTCACGGCCCGGCGTTACGGGGCAAGTCGGTGGCCTTCAGAATGGACAATCTGAATGCAGTCCACTGTATTCAGAAACAAGGGTCAACGAGGTCAAGGAAGTTGCTAAACGTGTCGGAAGAGATTTTTGCTCTAGCCAACAGTCTAGATATTTATCTTCACGCATCTTATCTCCCAGGCGTAGCAAACGTCTGGGCAGACGCTCTGTCCCGGAGACAGAGCACGACAGTAGAATGGGAGCTCAAGCAACCCATTTTCAACCTAATGATTGCAGAGCTCTCCCATCCACAAGTGGATCTTTTTGCATCCGAGGAGACTCACAAACTCCCTCTATACCTCACCCGCCGGGCGAAAACGCCGGCAGGGGGGCCAGACGCCCTAGTGACAGACTGGAACAGATGGAGCTCCATCTATCTGTTTCCACCGCCAGATGCGTCACTAATGTGCCACGTAGTGAACAAACTACGAGATTATCGAGGCTTAGTCTCGCTAATCGCGCCACTGTGGCCGGCGCAGTTGTGGTACCAGCAATTGAAAATGTGGTGCCCGGACCCGGTATCGCTCCCGGTCGGGTATTTCCACTTAGACACGATTGGCAACCTAGCGACCTCGCTGACTTTTGCATTATGGACATTCAGGAGGCCAAGTGGCTAGCACCATACGGTAGAGATGTGACAAATAAATTACTTAATCAATATACTCAGTCTACAAAACGACAGTATCAATCACATTGGCAAGCCTTTACTTCTTGGATCATTAGGACAGAACAAACTGTACCCTCAGTGGCATTAGTTTTTAATTATTTGAATTATCTGTTTGAGCAGAAACGTTTATCTGTGGTAACATTAAAAAATCACTTAACTGCGATTAGAGTGCCCTTTTTAGACCTTACGGGTCTTTCCATACCGGTAGCGGAGGAAACAGGTTTTATGAGAACATGTTTTAAACTCCGCCCACCTCCCCGTCAGCTCATGCCTACTTGGTCTCTGGACAAAGCTTTGTCTTTGCTTCACTCTCGTCTGTACCAAAATACTGCAGACTTTGCATTACTCTTAAAAAAGGCGGTTTTCCTTTTGGCTTTGGCCACCGGAAACAGAGTGTCTGAGCTGGCGGCGATGAGCAACACACCTAATTGTCTTAGGTTTGGTAGACTTAATGAATGTATTTCCATTGCACCCTCCCCAGGTTTTGTAGCCAAGAATGAGCATAGTGCACACGTGTTTTCTGAGTTCACGGTGCCGGCGTTAAAAAGGGGAAAGGTGCATCATAATTTATGACCAGTGCAAGTTCTAACCAAATATTTGAGAGTAGCTCCTCGAAACCCCCAAGGTGCTTTATGGGTAGCAAGTACGGGTAAACGCTTACTTAAACGGCGATTAGCCTCTCTTCTGGTAGAAGTCATTAACTCCTGCAGACATATATGACGCAGAGGTTGCCAGATTAGCAATAAGAAATAGAGTTCTCTCACTCTTATAAATACCTCTCCAAAATTAGTTTTCTGCCCACATCTAACTCAAAGACAACTGCAGAGGTTGAAGTAACTAAAATAAAGGTTTGTAAAAAACCCTGATGGTAATAAAGGCTTTAAAGTATCCCTAATTGGCTCAAAATTGCGTCATATGTCGGAGAGGGTTAAAGAAAGTAATCCCGGCGTTGTGGGTCGGGCCCACGATTTACGCAAATGGGCAGCCTCTTTACGTTTCCTGAAAAAAATTTCAGTTGAAGACATAGCGTCCACGCAGTTGTGGGCATCTAATCATACGTTTCTGTCTAGATACTTGTCAGTTGCTCTAGACAAACCTTCCTTACCATGTATAGCTTTAAGGCAGAGGGTCTAGGTGGCCCTGCAGTCACTTTTGTTTACTTTCACGGGAAAGGGGGGGGGGGGGGGTGCAGTCAGTTGACATAGGACACCCTAGACCCCGCCGGAGTATGAGAGCTGTGATACAATTTAAGGTTAAAATGTGATATGAAAATTTCTCAGTGAGAAATTGTGCTAGTACAATGTTAAGTACAAAACAACGGTGTTGTTAGAGTAGTTTAGCTGCGAAAGCAATTTAATTTTAGAGTAATGGAGTTCCTTTGCAATTTATCTCCAAGTTTATGTTGGGGTTTATTATGTGCACATATAAACTTATAACTTGTTATTTTTTGTCACCACTCGTTGAGTGGGGTGCCTTTGTAACTACAGATCTGTGTTCAGAATCTTCAGGGTTACCCATTTTTTGTCAGGCAGGCTTCTTTGAAGCACGCACCTGCCTGAACCCCCTTTTTCTTGTATTTTTTTCGGCTACGCCGTTGTTAAATATATTTTCAAAGTAAGAATACTATGTGGTTGTTTTTATTATCTGCTTTTCTAGAGTTATGATATGATTACGAATGTCCCCCTCCAGTCTTAGAAATCAGGCATGTTCGTCAATGATGGAGGGGCCACTAATAAATTATAGGTTTGACTCCTGTAAGGAGATAAAGAAAACCTAATATTTAGTAGTGGCCCCGTAATCATTGACGACTGGGGCCCTCCCGACCGTCCCCTTCCCATTCGTTGATGTATTGAGGATTTTGGTTTACTTGATATGTCAGTGAAGGAAGAATGACGCCTGAATCAGCGTCTGGTCAGAGATCCACACAAGTACATCCACGATATGATGGAAAGCTTATTGGATAGTTATTCTTATTTTGTTTTTGTTTTTATTTTTTACGAAGTTTTTTCGTAGTGAGAACCCAATTCATAATGACTGAAGCCATGAGTGAGGTCGCGTGCGCTCATGATGAAGGCTCCTCAGTTTTTAAATGCTCTGCGCGGTAGATTCAAAACTACGGAGGATTAGTGTTTGAAGAGGATGCCTTATGTAATAGGCATGTTCGTCAATGATTACGGGGCCACTACTAAATATTAGGTTTTCTTTATCTCCTTACAGGAGTCAAACCTATAATATATGTATATATATATATATATATATATATATATATATATATATATATATATATTATAGGTTTGACTCCTGTAAGGAGATAAAGAAAACCTAATATTTAGTAGTGGCCCCGTAATCATTGACGATTATGCCTATTACATAAGGCACCCTCTTCAAACACTCATTTACCATAGTTTGAATCTACCGCGCAGAGCATAAAAAATTGAGGAGCCTTCATCATGAGCGCACGCAACCTCACTCATGGTTCGTCATTATGAAATTGGGTACTCACTACGAAAAAACTTTGTAAAAAATAACAAATAAAAAGAAAATAAGAATAACTATTCATAAGCTTTCCATAACTTCGTGGATGTACTTGTGTGGATCTTTAACCAGACGCTGACTTCAGGCGTCATTCTTCCTTCACTGACATATCAAGTAAACCAAAATCCTTAATACATCAACGAATGGGAAGGGGATGGTCGGGAGGGCCCCAGTCGTCAATGATTACGGGGCCACTACTAAATATTAGGTTTTCTTTATCTCCTTACAGGAGTCAAACCTATAATTTATTAGTGGCCCCTCCATCTTTGACGATTATGCCTGATATCTAAGGCTGGAGGGGGACATTCGTAATCATATCATAACTCTAGCAAAAGCAGATAATCAAACAACCACATAGTATTCATACTTTGTAAAAAATATATATTTGTGTGCATAATACTTTATACAGCATACAAATATACAAAAAAGGTGACAAGCAGGAGCGTGCTTCGAAGAAGCCTGCTTGGACAAAAAGGGGTTAACTCCGAGACACTGTACACAGAGCTGGTAGTTAAGAAGGCACCCCACTTAACCCGTACAGCCCCAGCGACGCGCCTGACGCGTCGGCGATGTATGTAACGCACAGCCCCAGAGACGCGCCTGGCGCGTCACCCTAATTGCGCCGACCGTGACCTCAGGTGTAGCCACTCAAGAGGGCTCAGATTTGTATGGGAACTGTGTACGTATCCCACGCAACCGTGCCGATGGTTGAAAACTCTCAAAGTCCGAGCGCGAGCGCGCAACCTGGTTTTTGGGATAATTGCCTTCAATTTTTTACTCTTGTAAAATCCATTTTCGGGGGCTCTGTAGGACCATTTTTTAAGCTTTTTGAGCGATTTTTCGTGGTTTTTCCTTCATTCCTAACCCATTCGCTATTGTTTCTGGAATAAAACCATTTTTTGAAAACCGGCCGGGTTCTGGTGCGCAAACATTACAAAACTAGCCGGGGCTCCACGGGTTAAAGTAAGTGGTGAAAAACAAAAAACATCAAAGTTTACATGTGCACATATAAACCCCATTAACTCTTGGATATATTTTGAAAATTATACCGTAAAGAGGTACTTACATTACACATACCAGCTGTGGCCGCAACTACTAAGATTTACTTAAAATTATATTGCTTCACAGCCAAAACTATTTACAACAAGCATTGTCTTTGAACTATGATTGGACGTTAGAACAATTTCCCGTAATGAATACTACAGAAAATTCTTTAAAATCACAACACCTACACCCTGTATCACAGCTCATAAGCTTCGCACACATACTCTGGCGGGGTCTAGGGTGTCCTATGTTACACTGACTGCACCCCCCCCCCTCTCCCCCCCCTCTCCCCCCCCCCCTCTCTTTTCTTCATCTAAACATTAAGTGACCCAGAGGCCACCTAGACCCTCTGCCGTAAAGCTATACATGGCATGAAAGGCCTGTCCAAAGCTACTGAAAGGTATCGAGTCAAAAAAGTATGATTAGAGGACCAGAGGTGCGTGGCTGCTATGTCCTCAACAGAAAAATTCTTAAGGAAACGTAAAGAGGTCGCCCATTTGCGTAAATCGTGAGCTCTACCCACAACGCCGGGATTACTTTCCTGAATGACGTTAACTAAGAGAGAAGCCAGTTTACGCTTCATAACGCGTTTACCCGTACTTGATACCCATAAAGCACCTTGTTGATTCCTAGGTGCGACCTTCAAATATTTGGTAAGCGCTTGCACTGGACATAAATTATGGTGCACCTTTCCCCTTTTCAATGCCGGCACCGTGAACTCTGAAAACACGTGATCACTGTGTTCATTCTTGGCGATGAACCCTGGGGAAGGAGCAATATGAATACAATCATTGAGCCTACCAAACCTGATGCAATTAGGTGTGTTGCTCATCGCCGCCAGCTCAGACACCCTGTTCCCGGTAGCTAAAGCCATAAGGAATACTGCCCTTTTTAAAAGTAAGTCAAAATCTGCAGTATTTTGGTACCGCCGGGAATGAAGTAATGACAACGCTTTGTCCAGAGACCAGGTAGGCATGAGCTGACGGGGAGGTGGGCGGAGCTTAAAACATGCCCTCATGAAGCCTGTTTCCTCCGCTAGTGGTATGGTTAGACCCGTAAGGTCCAGGAATGGCACCCTAATTGCTGTTAAGTGATTCTTTAACGTTACTACTGATAGCTGTTTCTGCTCAAACAGATAGTTTAAATAATTAAAAACCAAAGCCACCGAAGGCACGGATTGTTCTGTTCTGAGTATCCAAGAAGTAAAAGACTGCCAATGCGAATGATACTGTCTCTTAGTAGATTGTGTGTATTTATTCATGAATTTATCGGTCACGGTTCTACCATATGGAGCTAGCCATTTGGCCTCCTGAATGTCCGTAATGCAAAAGTCAGCGAGGTCTCTAGGTTGCCAATCGTGTCTAAGTGGAAATACCCGACCGGGAGCGACACCGGGTTCGGGCACCATGCCTTTAATTGCTGGTACCACGCCTGCGCCGGCCACAGGGGCGCGATTAATGAGACGACGCCCCGATAATCCTGTAGTTTGTTTACTACTTGGCACATTAGAGAAGCGTCTGGCGGCGGAAACAGATAAATGGAACTCCACATGTTCCAGTCCGTCACCAGTGCGTCGGGTCCTCCCGCCGGCGTGGTTGTCCGGCGGGTTAGGTACAGCGGGAGTTTGTGAGTCTCCTCGGACGCAAATAGATCCACTTGTGGACGGTAAGGCTTCGCAATCATTAGGTCGAAAATGTTTTGCTTGAGCGCCCATTCTACTGTTGTGCTCTGTCTCCGAGATAGAGCGTCTGCCCAGACGTTCGCTACGCCCGGGAGATAAGAAGCGTGAAGCTGAATGTCCAGCTTGTCGGCTAGTACAAAAATCTTTTCTGACACGTTTAGCAACCTCCGAGATCGCATTGACCCCTGTTTCTGAACGCAGTGAACCGCATTCAGATTGTCCATCCTGAAGGCCACCAATTTGCCCCGCAAAGAAAAGCCGTGAGCCTGAAGGAAATACAAGGGGACTAGTAACTCTTTGACATTTATGTGGGAGGATTCTGAATGGGACCAGAGCCCTTGACCCTGGTGCCCTTGGTTTGACTGAAAGCCCCAACCTATCGTGCCTGACGCATCCGTGTCCACCCATACCGTCGGCGGAGGAGAGGTCCAAGACATGAATGAGTGCAATGTTTCCCTCTTCGCCCAGACTGCTAGTAAGGTGTGTATTAATTTTGGGATGGGCCATAATGTTTCCGCCAACAATAGTGGAAAAAATTTGTTGCCCTCCAAAATTAAACGTTTGACTTTCAACCGGCCCAACTTTACAGTTAGTTGAATCCAGTTGAGAGAGCCGACCAGAGATTCCCAGACTCTCCGTGTCGTAGTCAGACTGTGAAGAAACGGAAACAGTTTCTTGCGAAACCTGTTCCGATTGTCCACACTCTGACTCAGAGTGAGAGCAGCTGTGTCCCAGACCAGCTCTATCCACTGAACCACTCGTGAGGGAACAAGGTTTGACTTTACCAGGTTTACCTTGAATCCTAGAGTTTTTACATGAGTTAATGTTATGTTGACATGACTTATGCATAATTGTTCCGTCTCCGCCACCACCAGCCAGTCGTCTAGATACCACAAAATCCTGATCCCTTGTTGCAACAAGGGCATCAGGGCTTGCCGGACTAATTTCGTGAATATGCGAGGTGCTAGGTTTAAACCGAACGGCATCCTCTGAAAGACATAAGTCTGATGCATGATTCTTGACGCTAGAAAACGTTGAAGCCGTTTGTTTACCGGGACGTGCCAATACGCGTCCGTCAGGTCTAAAGAACACATCCACCCTTCCGGCGGAAGTGTTAGCCTGATCTGATTCACTGTCAGCATCCGGAAGCATACGTTGTACGGTACGGAGATAATAATGGTGTTAAAGAAATTACAAATTACTTAACAGAATCTAACCACATAATAGAACGGAAAGACAGTGTGATAGACCTTGGGGTATTAATGTCTGAAAATATGGGTTTCAAAGTACATAACCAGGTCAAAGTGGCGGCTGCGAAACGTCTAACGGGTTGGATTCTGCGTACTTTTAAAACATGCGGTGAATTGCCTATGATAACGCTCTTCAAATCTCTAGTGCTACCGCGGCTTGAATACTGTAGCGTATTAACATCCCCATACAAAGCAGGTGAAATAAATGACGTAGAGAGTGTACAAAGAAATTTCACTTCGCATATAAGTGAAAATCTACACTATTGGGAGCGTTTAAGAGCACTGAATCTGTACTCACTGGAACGTAGAAGAGAACGTTACCTAATAATATACACGTGGAAAAATCGCAGAGGGTTTAGTACCAAACCTACATACTCCGATAGTCATGAAATTCAGTGATAGGAGAGGCTGGGAATGCGAAATCCCCCGGATGAATAACAGGGGTGCTATGGGCTCTCTGCGAGAGGGCTGGTTATCACACAGAGGCCCACGTCTCTTCAACAAACTCCCACGGCGAGTAAGAGACATGAGGGACATCTCGTTAGACAACTTCAAGAGAGCCCTAGATGTCGAACTGCAAAAAGTGCCAGACGAGCCCATCCTCGCAAGGGAGCGAGCTGTCGCTTCAAACAGTCTACTGCACCAAATCACCACCCATAACGAGGGGCGTCGTGCTCCTTGGTGCCGCTAGAAGAGCGGCGAACACATCAAAAGGTATCAAAAGGTAAGGAATATGGAGGTTCAGATAAGACAGGTCTACGACCGGCCTCATCTGAACACTGTCCCTTTTGGGTACCAGAAAAAGTTTGGATGTAAAAACTGGGTAATTTTGGGGGACCGGGATGATAACATTCTTGGCCACCATCTCTTGGATCAGTGACTCCACCTCTAATGAAACAAAATTTGCCTTTGTCGGCTGACGTAAGCGAGGTCGCCGGAGCCACTGCCAGGTGATGCCTTTGCGTGCCACCATCCTCGCCCATGTGTTTAAAGGCCATGCACGATGATTCGCCCGGAACGACCCAGTTAGCAGACAAGGGTTCGCCGGCTGGACTACCCCCTGATCCACTCGCCGGGAGATCGGCCCTGGGAGTGAGGAAGACCTTAGTTTTTTGGTGGTGGTGGTGGTGGAAGTTTAGACGACTGGCCGGGTTTGGCTGGAGACGGGCCCTGACCCGGCCTTTGATACCTCTGTCCTTTATGGGTACCTGAAGACTTTCCTTGCTTGTATCTGTACTGACCTTGGGTGGAAGAGGATTTAGGCAAATGAAAGGATTTCGCCCCACCAGACTGAGCTTTAGCGACTGGTTTGGGTTTCGTAAAAGTTAAAGCAGGTTTCTGAGACGGGGCGGGACTGTGCTTCAAGGCCTGAGCCATGTTAAACCCCGTCTTCCACACCTCCGGGGACATTAAAGAGGCAGTTAGAACTCGGGACATTACTACATACATACATACATACATAACATTTTAAGACTGAGTGTTCCACACATAAGTGCAGTTTCAGTCTCTTGTCCTAATTACTACTTGATTAGCAATCCTATCCGGGAGCTTTCGGACTAG
This sequence comes from Paralithodes platypus, assembly GCA_032716605.1. Lineage (NCBI taxonomy): Eukaryota > Metazoa > Arthropoda > Malacostraca > Decapoda > Lithodidae > Paralithodes > Paralithodes platypus. The sequence continues at coordinate 13,816,517 of CM064496.1, read as the reverse complement.
AGACATCCTTAGATCTTGTCTTGCCCGCACCGCCTCTAACAAGGCCGTGCGTATATCTCCTAGTGACTGAATAGAAGTTTGGAGAAGTAAGCGTCTAGATAGTTCGATTGCCTTTCGAACTTCTGTGTCCGCTATAGCCTGAGCAGATCTTAGCATTGATTTTGCTACTTGTTGCGTAACAATATACTGAGAAAATAGTCTGTACGCCTTACCCCGTAGCCTAAACTTCCGGTCTAGGTGAGCAGTGGAAGGTGTAGAGAACGGACCTTTAAGCTCGCATAGATTAATTTTAGGGGCAGCTAAAAAGGCAAAGAGAGCAGAGGGAACTCCGCCGGCAGAGTATACTGGGAGAGAGAACCAAGAATGGCTCTCTTATGGAATTTGGTGTGAAGCTTTAGAAGTGAATGTGGTTGCAAAGTTTTGCGCCTCGACTTCCCAGTCCACCCAAGGTCCCGGACCCAATTGCTCCACCTTCAAAACTGGATTCGCGGCTGAGTCAGTAAATGTCTTTAATCCCAACTCAGGGGTTGTTGTTGTTGTTGTTGTTGTTGTTCCCTAAGCTGCCTGGCCGAACAGCCCCGAGTCCCTGAGGAAGGCCATGGCCACGATCGGGCTTTTCCACAGAGCTCTCATTGAGTGTAGGTTGTGTTGTTGGCGTAAGTGGTTGTGTGAAATGCAGTCTTCTATGATGTGTTTAATGGTATGGGGTGCTGTGTTACATCCCGGGCAGGCGTCGACAACGGAGTCATCCAGTCTCTTCTGATAGCTCAGGAGAGCTGGATGGTGTCCGCATCTCAGCCTGGCCAGGTGGACTCTGTCCTCGCGAGGGAGGGAGGATTCGGAAGGATAGATTTCGGGAGGTCGTGCATGCAGCTGCGTGTTGTCTGTGAGTGAGTGGATGGATTGGCGAGAGATATGAGTATGGATGTGCTTCTGGAAGTTGGTTCGGGGTGGGCAGGGAGGGAGAGAGGACAATAATTGTGTGTGATACCGTGTGCTGGGTGTTGTTTTGATATTTCTTGGTGTCTGTGGGTGTGTTGCCATGTAGTTTAGTGGGTGGTCTTGGTTCGTGGAGGCTGCTGCCAGGAATTGAGTGCCTCTCATGTCCAGATGGTCTTTGACTTTGAGGATTTTGGTTTCTTGATGTAGATGATCTGTGGGTGCAGTAGCTGTGCAGCCTGTAATGATCTTCAGGGCTTTGTTTTGAATAGTCTGTAACGTCTTATGATGTGTTTCAGCTAGGATAGAAGCCCAGGCTGGGCTTGCGTATTCCATTACTGATCTTATGTATTGTTTATATACTGTGATGGTAGTTTCTTTGTTGTGTCCAAATTTTGTGTGAGCAAGTGACCTGAGGGCGTTAAGTCTGGGTGTCAGTTTCTTTTAATGTTTGTGGTGTGCTGTTTGAATGTCATATGAGTATCATATGTTACTCCTAGGATTTTGGGTGTGTGTGTATGTGTTAGGGGTGTGTTGTTTATGGTGAGTTGAGGGATGTATTCGTGTTCACCTGTCCAGCTTGTGAGCAGGGTTGCGGTGGATTTGGCTGGGGCTAGATTAAGTCTGTTTGTAGTGCACCAGCCATGTAGTGTGTTGAGATAGGGTTGAAGGAGATCTGTTGCTCTTCATGGTGTGTGCATGTGAGTGTTATGTCATCTGCATAGGAGGCTAAGTTTATTTGGGGAGTATTGGGTGTAGTTATATCGTGCATGTACAGATTGAAGAGTGCGGGCGATAGGACGGATCCTTGTGGGACTCCGTTTGGAAAGTTTTTGATTTTAGATGACTGACCGGCAAAAGATACGTGTGCACATCTGCCTGCTAGGAAGTTGGCCAGCCACCTTTTTGTGTTGTTGTGCATGTTTGTGTTGTAGATTTTGTTTGTTAGGTTGTGGCGGGGGATGGCATCGAAGGCTTTACTAATGTCGAGTGTGGCTAATAGTGATCTGTGTGGTGGTCTAGCTGAGTTGATGCCGTCAAAAGCTCTTTGTGTAAGGTCTGTGAGAAGAGTGTTTGTGGAGTGCAGTGGCCTAAAGCCATGTTGTGTTGGAGCTAGGGGTAGGTCGGGTGTAATTAGTTGTAATACTAGGCGTTCCATGACTTTGGAGGGGGAGCAAAGGAGTGTGATGGGGCGGTGCGAGGAGGGTAGCGTGGGGTCTTTGTTGGGTTTGGGGAATGTGATGATGATACCATGCTTCCAAATGTCTGGTATTGTGTTGTGTGAATAGCTGTAGTTTGATATGTTAGTGAGTGTTTGTATGCCTTGTGGTCCCAGGTGTCTGAGGTGTATGTTGCTTATGTTGTCTAGGCCACAGGCGGGTGAGTGCTTGAGATTGTTGATGATATGCTTTGTCTGGTGATTGGTGAAGGGTGTATAGTCAGGGTCTGTGGGGAATTGTCTCTTACGTCGGATGACACGTCGGTCAACTCAGGGGTTAAAGCTGACAGCGCTTTGATATCATTGAACCCATCATGTTTTGTCCAGTCCGAAAACAGTTTTGAAGCTGACGCAGGGGGTAGGGCAGGTGTAGAAGAATATACAAAATAATCATGATGATAATAGTTGGGGATGGCCTTAATACTAACATCAAGTACATTTCCCAGCATATCTAGAGCCCTTAACTTCCTAGATTTATTTCCTTGGATTACCTACTCTCGTGGTACCGGAAGCTCCCCTGACATAGTGGACTGTGCTGCCTCTGGATTTGTTGGTACCAGTGATACCCACGAATCGTCTGGCCCGTATAAGAGAGGTATAGCCCCTTTTCTGATTTTTTTTTTTTTTTTTTTAGAAAAAAAAAAAAAAAAAAAAAAAAAAGTCCCACCCCTTTCCCATTCTTAAGTAAGCCATTTTAGATTTACAGAAGAGTGACCATTACTTGCATTACTGCATGTCCACAAACATTTCAGTAATGTAAGCATGTTTCCTTTTTTTTTTTTTTTTTTTTTTTTTTTTTTTATTAAGGTGACAGTTACAAAGTGGTGTACAATCTATCTTATTCTAGTTACATTGTAGTTTATCTTATTGTACCAGTACCTCCCTACAATCAACCTAGTTGTTCCCCAATTCGTCCCTCCGCCACGACCATTTCGAAGTCCAAGTCTCTCACTCATGTCCTCTGTAGCGGGGAGGACCTTGTACCCCTGAGACATAGGAGTGCAGACCTGAGAAGAGAGAAAGAGAGCCGGCATCTCATCCAAGTTATGACTTGGCTTCTATGCTGGCGCTTTTTCTCCGATATTTGTTCAGCTAATCTGGCATAGAAGACACTTGCAGAAGGTCCCATACCTCCCGACGATGAGAAGACCAGAGGAGTAAAGCTTCCTTGATCCCTGTTCAAAATTCTTTCTTCATAAGCGCGTTTTTTCTCACTTTCGTTTCTCAAGTATGCCGCCTTGTGTCCTCGCTCACGATATGTTTGTGCTCTTGGGTTGAAGATTCTGATGTCGAAAAAAACCCGTTGTCCCCTCGTCCAAAAACCTCGAGCACTTACGTCCACTCTTGCTTCATTTGAAGTATTTGCAGTATTGTGGGCCAAGCGCTGTCCGTCCATAGGCAGAAGTTCCGGTTCGATTCTGACATCATGGCACACCTCGTCCAACATTTGTGCAGTGATGTCTCGTACTTCATCATGCCGGATACAGATGAATCCTCCTTTCTTACAAGTCATACAGTGGTCTGAGTTGTTTATTTCACCACATGCACATTTCAGCGGCAGGTTCGAAACTGGCCACCCATACCTCAAGGCTACGGCATCATTGAATTCTTGTTTATTTAAGCTGAAGCCTTTCTCCTTTATTGGTAATGCTGTGAGCCAATTTGAAGCCCCCGTGTCTTGTGCCATCTCAACTCTCATTTTCAGTTCTTCCCTACATCTGGTCTTAATTTGTTCTAGGCTATGTTTCTGTCTCTCTTCTCTGCTCTTTGTAATTTCCTGTCTTGCATTTCGTTGTTCCTCTTCGTCCACCTCATCATTTTCATTTTGCTCCCGTATTTTTTCTGTCAGAGACGTAGTAAGTTTAAGGGAATTTTGGTTCTCATGTAGTGCCGCCTCCACTGGGTTTATGATCCCCATACCTCCGAACCTTGGCGGAAGAGCTAATAGATCTCTTAGCTCTTGCGTGACGCCTTCCATCTCTGTTAGGGCCGGTATGAATGTTCCTCTGATTGCTTCTTCAAGCGGTTGGAGCATCTGTCCAATGCCAGGCACTGTTCTCATAAGAAAGGTCCATCTGTGCTTAACACCATATGTGAAGGCAGTATATGCAGCATGTGGTTCAGATTTCGCAATGTCTGCCAGGGTTTTCACTTCCTTTACCCACTCTGCTACCTTTTTTGCACATAGTCTCTCTTGCATTCTTCTGTGCCTATTACTGCTCCCAAATGGCGTTGACCCTCCTTTGTAATCTTCACTCCTGTCCCATCAAAAGTCCGCACCGCTTCTTCATACTTGTTTTCTTTCACTATTAGTACAGATTTACTAGCATTCGGATGGTACCCAATGACTTCGCCTACCAATTGTACTCTCCGCCACCATTCTTTGAGATCCCCTATTTTTCCTGCACCTGTGAGGTCATCTGCATACGCCACTTGTTTCACTCGGGTTACCTCATGTTTTATTTTCTGCTGCAGAATTGATAGTGCCAGTGCGTACATTGCCATTGCCACTGGATCTCCTTGCGTTGTTCCTTCATTTGATTTGAGAATTTTCATTTCTTCCTTCTTTGTGCTTCCAACTATATACAGGTTAGCTGGCTCCTTATAAGTATTTTCTATATACTTTGCGATGCTCGGGCATTTGATCTTGATGTTGTGAATAGCTGCCTCCCTATTAATGGTGTTAAAGGCATTTGTTGCATCTACTAGCAGTACCGCTTCACAATCTTCCTCATGATACACCTTCCCCATTGCATGTATTGCTGCTTCTCCTCCGGCTTGCTGTCCTGCACATACTTGTAAGTTGCCCACTGCTCTTTGTACATCTTTTCCAAATACAGACATGATTGCTTTTCCTATAATCCTTCTAAGAACTTCCCCAACGCCTACTGGTCTAACTCCTGGATTCTTATTTAAAGGTATCAGGCGACATGCTGTCAGAGCTTCTATGTTCACGCATGGTGATGATGCAAGTTTCTTTGCCAGCATTGCTATTGCTTCACAAAGGTCACCCGCGGCTGAACCAAGCTTGTTTTGACTTAGGAGGATCCTCCAAGTCTTAGCATCTACTCCTAATGGACCTGCTCCTCCCTGTGTTTTCAGCGCCTTTCTCCATATGAGGTCTCCAGTTATATTCTCATATATCACCGGGTCTGGAGGAACATATTCCCCGTCTAGTTTGGCCTCATCACTCGCTGGTTTTGCTTCTGGGTGTTTCTCCTTCAGCTGGTCCAAGATGCGTCGATTCACTTCGTGCACCCCACTTGAGGCTTCCCCAGTGACCATTCTGACTGCCTGTGCCACTTTACCAATCCTCATGCTATTTCCCACTGATCGTGCCATATCATCTGGCTTCCTCTTTCTTCGTTGTTTTGTTTTCAGTCTTTGCTGGATTGCTCGTACTTGGCTAAGAATTTTGTCTAACTCCCCATTTTTTCCACCACTCCATTCTCTGTTTCAGCGCTTTAATGTTCTCATTCAGTTTTCCCTTTGGTCTTTTTCTTTGAAGGAACAACTGAGGAATGAAAGAAGCTATCTTGATTGCCACGTGCGCCAAAGGGGCATCCTGAACATACTTTAGGATCATACGTCTGAGTTCCCCCAGCATGTCTTTTGCGGCTTCACAAATCGGTAGTTCAAACTTATTATGTTGCCATTGTATCACTTCTGTATAGATTTCATTCACTAATGTTGTGAGTCCGTCACCAGAATGTCCCATCCATTCTCCACCATTCATGTTTACGTTACGAGGTCGTTCGTTCTGTTCACGATTTTCGATTATTTCTCTCTCATTATCTTCGTTTAGGCCTACACTATTTTCATTATTTTGTTCCACACCTCTGTTGTCTTGCGAATTATTGATTCCTGCGTTTTCTTCTGCGGGCTGCAGTTGTTGATTGTTATTTTCTGCATTTTCTCTAACAGGTTTGCTTGTACATCTCCATTAACTTCATTGTCTGTTTCACGGTTCATTTGTACTGCATCTCTCACTGCGTTTTGTCTGTCATCAGGATTATTCCTCGACTGGGACCGAGTTAATATCATCTTGTCTTATTTTCATAATTTCCTACCTATTCCCTAATACTGAGTCTATCTATCACTTCTTCCTAAGGGACGAGCCTCTGCCCGATAAAGGTGAAAATGTAAACATCCTATGAGTAGCGTTAGAGATAGAAAGAGTAAGATAAGTTATTTAACTCACCTAGTATGATGCAAGGCTACAGAAGATCAGGCTATATTACAAGACAGTGGGTGCAAAAAAAATAGAAAAATAAAGTAAAATAAAAGTAGTGTTTAAAAATACGCACACAGAATAAACACGGGGGAAAAAAAAAAAAAAAAATATATATATATATATATATATATATATATATATATACTGTATATATATACTGTATATATATACCGGGTATATAATATATATATATATATATATATATATATATATATAATACAAAACGATTATTGTAGTGAGAAAGGAAATACACTAATTAAGAGAGTAAAATGATTAAAAAGACAAGTGTCACAATAGTGCTAAGGATTAAAGAAGGATGTTAGAAATCTACTATTAGTTTGAGAAAAAGGTCCTGGTTATCAATATGCACATAATATATCAGCGAATTATACCTTATTTTAAATAGTATACTTAGTTACTAGTTCGTTAGAGATAACTCTCACATGAAATATACCACTTCAAGTCTGATTTCCTGACTCGGCCATAAATCATATATAACCTTTTCCCTTTTCTGATTGGGGCTTTGTCTAATGGGGGAGGATTTACGTCTGCTACTACTCGCACATTGGAAGTAGTTAGTGCCGCCGAAGTTGGCCTAGTAACAATAGTAGGTGATACAAGGGGAGTGAGCGGAGTTTGTGTCAAAGTAACGGAAGTAGCCAGAGGTCGGACAGTCGATGTTGACGTGGGAGCTCCCAGACCAACCATAGGAGGCTCCGGTTGCTGGCCAAAAAACTTAGTTAAAGCACTCGCTAATAACCCATCAATCTCATCCGCTGTGACAAATTGAGCAGATGAAGAACTATTAGGTGAAATATCCCTATTCTGAGAGTTATCTACGTTACCCACCTCAGAAATAATAGACCCATCATCCCCTGCCTCCGGTCCCTCCTGAGAGGATTCCGCCGAGGCTGGGGCCCCTTGCCATGTTAAGTCAGGGATGGAAGACGGTGTCTCCGCTACCCGGTGGACTTCAGCCACTACCTGAGTTGCCTGAGATGGCAGAGAGCTGTCCCGCCAAGGCTGGGAGTACCTCCAAACTCCCCGTCCTTGGTTGGAACTTACTTGTGAGCCAGGCCCCACCCCAATGACTGAGCCCTCACTCGAGCCCTCTAGCGGGTTATCACTGCCGGGAGAACCCTCTAAATCTAAAGTGAGAATATTATTTGGGGACACTATGTCCGCCGGAATATCCCCGACCACAGTCTCTGACTCCACTTCCGACCTGTCAAATTGGACTTGAGCCATGTCGGGAGTAGAGGCAGAAAGTGAGGTTCGAGGCTCCGGCGAACGCCGGGAGGACTTTCGTACATGAGACTCTTTTTTAGAAGACTTGTGACTCCGCCTCGACTTTGATGTATCACTAGAACTATCCTTGGTCTTGTCTGTCTTGCTCTTCTTCCGCGAAGGTGAAGTTGAGTGACTATGTGTCTGCTTTCTGAGAGGAGACCGTGACCTGGACCTAGATCTTGATTCCGAAGTTGTCGCCGGGGGAGACGGCTCTCGCGGTCTCTTAGATGTGCCGGGGGAGGGAAGAAGCTCTTTAACCAGCCCAGTCTCTGCCGGCTTAGTGACTTTACTTCGGGAAGGAGGACGTTTAATTGGGGGGGGTACTGAACCAACAAACGGTCCCACAGAATTACGTTATCACACTGCAATGCTTTATGAGCCACTGCAGTCGCATAATTAGTAAGAAGTTGTCTGACCTCGCGTAATGCAACCGCCGCGGCCAGATTGTCGTACTGTAATACTTTAATACCCAGCTGACTACAAAAGGTAGAATTCTTTGTGACCCACAAACCCCTTGATCGGTCCAAGCATTTGACACAACGAATGCACAGAGTGTGCGCAAAAATAGGGATTCCGGAACATGAGGGCGTTGAGCAAAGAGTAAAAACAGGGGCTAGAGCAGCCATGGCAGAGACTGGTTAAAAGCTAACTCCCCCCGGGCCTCACCTGGTCCTCTCCGCCGGAACTCCGCCCTGGAAAAAAGAAAATTTCCAGGAATTAATGCTCATAAGGTTACCCCAAAATGTTCTAACACAAGTGTTAATGAACCGCCGGGCAACGAGACGTAATACCCCACCATTACCTCTCTTTACCCTGTAGGTTCGTATATAAAGATTTGTAAATAACTTTACGTGTCCAAAAGATTTAAGAATATCCTCAGACATGATATAAAGATGAGCAGTTATTTATAAGTGACGCAGTCTTCCCTGTGATATAACGTTCACCGGGAACCCATACTAAGATGCCGGCCTCCTTATTATAACGCAGTTAGCCAGGTAAGCCCATCTTAATCATTAGATCGCCGTGAGTTGAATGTCTTGATACCTAAATGTATCCCTCAATTGTTAGGCTAATCCTACCGAATTGCAAATCCGTGATTCCCACCCTCCCGAGGTTCAACCGCCGGGTGAAAAATAATAGAAAAGTTAACCCCAATTGTTCCTATCCCCACTTCTTTGCAAAAGATCGCCAGGGTGGAAAGACTACTCAAACAACACAGCCCAGTTTTTCAACGGCTTTGCAAAACTGGGAAAAACTATAGTCAACAGGTGTCCGCATGAACCCCTAGTTGAATCGGGTAAAGCCCTTCCGCCGGGAAACACATAGTAAGCCTGAACACAGGCCCCACTACACAGACGCAGTTCTGGAGAGCCCTCAAGCCACCACTCGCCGGGGGAAACTAGCCTATTTTAACCACGCGTGATTAAAACTCGGCAACCAGCCGGATTTTCTCGGTGCAATCGAGAAAACCCGCCGGAAAAGGCAACCCACACCCACCAGACGCAATCTGAGAACCAGCCGGGTTTTCACGGAGCAATCGAGAAAACCCGCCGGAAACGGTAACCCACACCAACCAGAAGCAATCGGAGGTACACAAATAGTGCCTGGAATAAGCCAATACACAACTTATCCAGAACACAGTAGTACATATTTATACAATAAATCAATAACACTTGTACATGTAAAAAAGCTACGAGAGGCTGGCTAGGCCTAAGCAGACGGAGTATCGCTTAAACATGTGGTAATAAAACAAAAAGCACTGAATATTATCACAACAGGAACAGCAGCCAACACACCTCGAAGAAATATACCCGGGAGAGGGAAGCACTGACACGGGACCTAGAAAAAACTTCACTAAGTGAAGAAAAATACGCTAGGAACGTCAGAAAACAAACAAATAAGGCAACTTCATCAGAAAGATAAAAAGAAGCCTAATCACGCGTAGTTAATGCCAACTAAATAACTAGGCTAGCTAATCCGCGAAAACGTTTCACGCGTCCACCCCGGGACCACGAGGGTACGCCCGAAATAGGCGTCCCAAACACACGACCCAAAATACACTGAACTGCGGGCAGCCCGCCCATGACACCCCTGCTACGCATATCCTAACCTTACTCGATACATCCCAGAATAAACAAATGAGAAAAAACTCACTAGGGACGCAGAAAATGCGGAACGAGCGGAGACACGTCAGGGCAGGTTGAGCGCAGAGCAGAGAAGGAAGAATGACGCCTGAAGTCAGCGTCTGGTTAAAGATCCACACAAGTACATCCACGAAGTTATGGAAAGCTTATGAATAGTTATTCTTATTTTCTTTTTATTTGTTATTTTTTACGAAGTTTTTTCGTAGTGAGTACCCAATTTCATAATGACGAACCATGAGTGAGGTTGCGTGCGCTCATGATGAAGGTTCCTCAATTTTTTATGCTCTGCGCGGTAGATTCAAACTACGGTAAATGAGTGTTTGAAGAGGGTGCCTTATGTAATAGGCATAATCGTCAATGATGGAGGGGCCACTAATAAATATACCTGTATATATTATAGGTTTGATTCCTGAAGCGAAGTAGAGAAAACCTAATATTTAGTAGGGGCCCCGGAATCATTGACGATGTTGCCTATTAGTATAATAGTCTCCAATCAACACCACGTCAGTCGTTTGAATCAACCGCCGCGAGGAAGAAAAAGAGTCATCTTCATAACTGCAACGCTACTTCTCTTATGGTGTCGTCATAGATCGGGTAACCACTACGAAAAAACTTTCGTAAAAAAGGACAAATTTAAACACTTAAACACTGTTATCAACAAGCTTCCCACATTCGGTGGATTTTCTTGTGTTGTGGCTTCTTACCGCCTCTCGCCAAGGGCACAATTCGTCCTTCACTGATATATCAAGATAAAAAAACTCAAAATATCACACGAATGGGAAGGGGATGGCTGGGAGGGCCCTCATCGTCAATGATTCCGGGGCCCCTACTAAATATTAGGTTTTCTCTACTTCCCTTCGGGAATCAAACCCATAACTTAATAGTGGCCCCTTCATCATTGACGTTGTTGCCTGAATTCCAAGACTGGAGGGGGACATTCGCAATAATATCGTATCCTCAGAAACTGCAGGTTGTAAGTCAAGAATCTTCATAACAGGAAAATTATTTTATTGTTGTATGCATACAATATAAAAGATATAAAATATGAAAGAGTGTGAGCAGTGCGTTACTTCAAAGAAGCCTGCTCCAACAACTTAGTCCTCGTACATGAGGTGTTTGTTGTAAAATGTGATACCTAGAGTTAATACAAAAAACCCTCATCACTTTTAACCCGGAACCTGGGCTGAGCTCAGCTTGTTCCTTAGGTCCATTTATTGAGTCACTGTGACCAATACCAATACCTCTCAATCTAGTGCAGACTAGCATAGAAATTTTAATTTTACATGTACAATTTGTGTAGATAATATTTATTATTTATAAAATACATGAGCTTTAATTAAGCTTCTCAAAAACAATAAAAACGCTTAACCCACCAAAATGGTGGCCGAAAAGCGCTGCCGTTTAATAAAATAAAAGCCTCTAACCTATACTGTACTAGTTAAGGCTAATAAACTAGAGGGAAAATAAAACACACTAAAATGGCGTCCCCGGTTTATCACGACCAAGGCACGCCACCACATAAAAGCATCCTAAAACACAACTCCTGGGGGTCACGCTAATCAGCATGCCCGACCTAACTAATCTAACCTTACTCTGGAACATCTCAGATTAGTACTGTACAAATGAGCAAAAGACTCACAAATCGGACGGAAGAGAGGTCGGGGACCACACGTGTGCTCGGCGCGACCCCTCGGAGCGGAAGGAAGAACACGCGCAGCGTCTTGATGCAAACCCACGCTAGCAAAAACATCTGAACTACAGGAAGTGTAAAACAGATAAAAGTTCTAATCTTTTCTTTTATTATTTTTTAATTAGTTTTTTCGTAGTGGCATCCGCATCATAAGGACGAGTCCGTAAGTAATTATGAGCGTGCGCTTACGGTGAATTGGTCTCTACGCTCCGGGGCGGGTGTTTTGAACAGCTGACTCTGGAGTTCAAAGAGTGCCATTACTGTATACATACATACATGCATACAAGTTTAACCCATCACACCCGGAAGCACTCTGAGGCACCCATAAAAAACACACCCCGAGCTACCCGGAAGGGCTGGCACTCATGAGCTTAACCCTCCTGGCCCGGGCTGTATCTCCAAAGGACAGGGTGGGCTACCCGGGCGATCTGGCCAAAAAACGTCTAGGCCTAGGCTACCGTATTTTGGTTAATTTTAACTGCTAGAAATTTCCCACACATCTATAAATGTAGTGCGGTTTCCAATCTGTAGACTGGCGTTGAGTAGAGCTCTCTAAGTCAACTGGTTCAGTTGTGATGACGATTTTAGTGGAGAGCATTTTCAGGCGATGTTAGCAATATGACGATCTTTTCACTACTGAAACAACGACATACAGACATACAATAACAAACGAGTCTTCTCCTTCTTGTTTTCGGAGGTGCGGTGACGCAACGATCGGCTTTGTTTACATGCGTCGGACGCACGGCGTTCATACCAAGCTGAATAGGCTTGAAAGCTTACTATCTCCTGAAAGGACACCCGGGCACCTGCCCTTATTTCGTGGTGTCATATTAAAATGACACCCGGGGAGGAATGGTTAAAGCCTGTAAGCTTGGTGTGCGAGGCGTCCGTCCGACGTATGTAAACAACAGCCGGCTGGACCGACGCCCCACATTTCCGACCACAAGAAGGAGTGCGTCGCTTGTTCGTGTGTGCCTGTATATTATTGTTAAGTATCGAAAAGTAGTGTAAAGTGGCTGTTTTTGCCATAAAGTTATCTCCAATGAAATCATCATCACAACTGAACCAGTTGACTTAGAGAGCTCTACTTAACACCATTCTACAGGTACGAAACACATCTACGCTTGGGGATGCGCGGGAATGCGGAAGCAAGCAAAATAACAAAGATGCGGTAGCCTAGGCGCAGACGTTTTTCGGCCAAAACCCCCGGTTTTCGGGGAATATATATGGAATACATAGCCGGGGCTGGAGGGTTAAAGATCATTTGTCCACAGAAGCTGTGGTTACAGTCTCACGTCCTAAATGGCAGCTTTGCAGGCGGTCTTGTCAAGGGCCGCCTGTGTTGTCAAGTTCTTTATTTTGAGATCGGACCGGAGTACCCGAGCCCACGTCATTCTAGGTCCACCCCTACGCGCAGCTCCCCCCAAGTTCACAGTCCGGCATTTCTTCACCCAGTTCTGATCATCCATTCTCTCCACATGTCCAAACCAACCAAGTCGGCTCGTGCGCATCACTTCACTGATACTCCTAATGCCTAGACGCCTTCTCAATTCCTCGCTCGATACCCTGTCACTAAGATTAACCCCACACATCCATCTCGCCATTCTCTTCTCATTCCGTTCCATTCTATTGACATCCTCCGCTTTAATCGGCCACGTCTCAGAGGCATAGGTCATCGCGCTCCTAACACACGAGGTATACACCTTCCCTTTAAGGTGGGGTGGGAGCCCTCTCATGGTCAGGAGTGGCAACAGCTCTATAAACTTTCCTCAGCCACTTCTGACTCTAGCAATGGAGCTAGCTTCAGCGCCACCTCCAGCGGAAACTGTATCGCCCAGGTAACAGAACTTTTTCACACACTCCAGCGTTACACTGTCGAAATCAACACTGACAGGCGGGTCATTTAATACAAGATCTCCCTTGCACACTGCACATTCAAAGTCTATGATTCTTGTCAAAGGTCCTCTAGCTCCACTACATCTCTTGTGTACCCAGTCACTACAGACACAACATTGAATTGAATTACATCCCATCCCCTTCCCACATACTGCGCATGGATAGTCGCCGCTTCTTTCCATAGCTCCACACCCTACTCCACTAATCACGACCTTTGTTTTATCTATGTTAACTCTTAGACCCATATTTGCCATACCTTCCCTCCATCTTTTGAACTTCGCCTCTGCTTCCTGCGCACTATCTGCGATAAGAACTAGATCATCTGCATATAATATCTCCCATGGGAGTCCTGTCCTAAATTCCCTTGACAGAGCCTCCAAGACTAAAACAAACAGTAATGGGCTCAGAACTGAGCCTTGGTGAACTCCAACTTTCACTGGGAACTCTTCACTCAGGCCACCGTTTACTCTAATTGCTGCCCGTGACCCCTCATACATTCTCATTATCACACGCACCAACCATTCTTCTACTCCAAGTTTTCTCATAGCCCACTGCACTACCTCCCTGGGCACCCGGTCGAAGGCCTTCTCCAGATCTACAAAAACTAGGTATAACTCCCTGTTTTTCTCTAGGTACCTCTCTTGCATTTGCCTAAGAGTGAAGATAGCATCAGTTGTGCCACGTCCCGGCATAAATCCAAACTGCATGTCGCTGATAGCAACACTTTCCCTGATCATGCATTCAAAGACCCTTTCGCTGACTTTCATGACTTGATCGAGCATTTTCAAACCCCGATAATTTCCCCTGTCTAAGGAGTCGCCCTTGCCTTTATATATATTTACTATAACACTTTCCTGCCAAGCATAGGGAATTTTTTCCTCCTTTATGATAGCATTAATTAACTCTGTGACCAATTTTACCCCAGTATCTCCAGCTGCTTTTAGCATCTCAGCGACAATGCCGGAGCTTCCAGCGGCTTTTCCTGACTTCATTTTATCTATAGCACTTTTAACAGCGTCGTACCCTATCAAAGGCGGAGGGCCTTGTACTGGGACTACAGTGCTGAGCTGTTCCCTGTTCCATTCAAACTCCACATTAAGCAGTCTTTCATAATGCTCCTTCCACGCCTCTCTGATTTCTTTGTCTGTGTAAACAGTCGTGCCACTGTCATTATTTATGCATCTTACACCCACGACGTCCTGGCTACTATCCCTTACATTCTTAGCTAATTTATAAACTCCATTGGTATTATTAGTGCTGCAAACTTGTTCTATTACGCTATCCTGTATGGTTTTCTTTGCCCTGTAGACCTCTCTTCTAGCATTTCGTTTGGCGGACAGGTATTCTTCCTTGCTTCCACCTTCCTTCCATACTTTGAAACATCTCTTCTCTCTGACTGCCGCTTCGACATCATTGTTCCACCACCAGGAGAACTTATGTCTAGGTGGCCCCTTTGTTTTGCCACAGACTTTGTCTGTGGTATCGAGGAGGCTGCGCTCTATAAAGTTCCATTTGCTATCAACATCTGGCCTAACGCCCATTCTCCTTTCGATTTCCATCATTTCGTTGTGGAATCTGTCTCTGTACTCCTCTTTTTCCAATAACCATACTTTCCTTTTTGGCAAATGAACTTTCTTTCTAACAGAAACTCTACCTAGGCACATATCACAAACTAGGAGCTTGTGTTGGGGGATGCATTCTTCACCTGGTATGATCTTAATGTCTCTAACCCACTTCCTGTCAGATTTGCTGATAAGGAAGTAGTCTATCTGGCTACTGGAGCCACCTGATTCATATGTTATCAGATGGCTCATCCTCTTCCTAAACATAGTATTACACACCACCATCCCTGTGGCAGTACAGTGCTCCAGTATGTATTCGCCTCCCAGGTTCCTACGGCCATAACCCTGTCCTCCGTGCACGCCCTCATATCCGTCGGCACCTGCCCCGACATGTCCATTCAAGTCCCCTCCCACAATTACTACCTCCCCTTCCTTGCATCCGACAACCACCCCTAGTAATTCATTCCAGAACCGTTCTTTGACATCTCTAGCTAAGCCTGCTTGGGGGGCATATGCTGATATAACATCTATGACTCTCGCCCCGACTTTCATTCTTAGTAAAATCAGTCTTTCATTAAACCTTTTTAATGAAAGCCTTTTAATGAAGGCTTTTGTAAAGCCTTCGATGCCATCCCCCGCCATAACCTAACAAACAAAATCTACAACACAAACATGCACAACAACACAAAAAGAGTGGTGATGGGCTGGTCTATCAGAGTGAGAACTGAGCGATCTCTGCCATACCCATAGCTTACTCTGACTGTTCCTTTTACTTATATATTTTCTAGATCTCAAGTGACGGCGTCTCGTCCGTGGATTGACCTCCCAATCTACCAAGATTGGAAGCCAAAGCGTCACATTTTTCCATTGCCCCTCAACTTTCTCTTCATAATTGCTGAGGGGCACAGGGCCCTGGGTGGGGCTTTGGTTTCCCGGGCGTTTCTGCACCCTCCTCAGCTCCCCGCCATGGAGTGGCTTTGGTCACCCAGGCTTTATTGTGGTCGGCAGGGAGGGTTCTGTGGGGGCGCTCTGTTATGACCTTGGCCTTGCTCGGGGCCTTGGGGCTGTTCGGCCAGGCAGCTTGGGGAACAACAACAACAACAACAACAACAACACAAAAAGATGGCTGGCCAACTTCTTAGCAGGCAGATGTGCACACGTATCTTTTGCCGGTCAGTCATCTAGCATTAGAAATTTCCCAAACGGAGTCCCGCAAGGATCCGTCCTGTCGCCCACACTCTTCAATCTGTACATGCATGATATAAATACACCAAATTCACACCAAATAATCATAGCCTCCTACGCAGACGACATAACACTCACAAGCACGCACCAAAACCCAGACACAGCAACAAGACTCCTTCAAGACTATCTCGACACATTACATGAATGGTGCACTACAAACAGACTCAATTTAGCCCCAGCTAAATCCACTGCAACCCTACTCACAAGCTGGACAGGAGAGCACGATTACGTCCCGGGACTCAACATAAACAACACACCCCTAACACACACACACACACACAAAATCCTAGGAGTAACATACTGTACAACACCCAAATGACATTCAAACAGCACACCACAAACACGAAAAAGAAACTGACACTCAGACTTAACGCCCTCAGATCACTTGCCCACACGAAATTTGGACACAACAAAGAAACCACCACCACAGTCTACAAACAATACATAAGATCAGTTATGGAATATGCAAGCCCGGCCTGGGCTTCTAACCTAGCTGAAACACATCATAAGACCTTACAGACTATTCAAAATAAAGCCCTGAAAATCATCACAGGATGCACAGCTACGACACCCACAGATCACCTACATCAAGAAACCAAAGTCCTCAAAGTCAAAGATCATCTAGACATAAGAGGCACACAATTCCTAGCAGCAGCCTCCACGAATCAACACCACCCACTACACTACATGGCTACACACCCACAGACACCAAGAAATATCAAAACAACACCCAGCACACGCTATCACACACAAATACTGTCTTCTCTCCCTCCCTGCCCACCCCAAACCAACTTCCAGAAGCACATCCATACTCATATCACTCGCCGTTCCATCCACTCACTCATAGACAACACACAGCTGCAAGCACGACCTCCCGAAATCCATCCTTCTGAATCCTCCCTTCCTCGCGAGGACAGAGTACACCTGGCCAGGCTGAGATGCGGACACCATCCGGCTCTTCTGAGCTATCAGAAGAGACTGGATGACTCCGTCGTCGACACCTGCCCGGGTTGTAACACAGCACCCCATACCATTAAACACATCATAGAAGACTGCATTTCACACGACCACTTATGCCAACAACACAATTTAGGGCGGGTGCCCAACCCCAGGGCGGGTGCCCAACCCCGAAAGGGGTTGAAATAGGGGAGCTATCCCCCCGCCATAGGCGGCTTTCTAGGGCCTTTCCTAGCTGATGCTGAGAGGATTGGGTTCTAGTCATGTGGTGATGGGATGGTCTATCAGAGTGAGAACTGAGCAATCTCTGCCATACCCATAGCTTACTCTGACTGTTCCTTTTACTTATATATTTTCTAGATCTCAAGTGACGGCGTCTCTAACGTGGATTGACCTCCCAATCTACCAAGATTGGAAGCCAAAGCGTCACATTTTTCCCTTGCCCCTCAACTTTCTCTTCATAATTTCTGAGGGACACAGGGCCCTGGGTGGGGCTATGGTTTCCCGGGCATTTCCGCACCCTCCTCAGCTCCCCGCCATGGAGTGGCTTCGGTCACCCAGGCTTTATTGTGGTCGGCGGGGAGGGTTCTGTGGGGCGCTCGGTTATGGCCTTGGCCTTGCTCGGGGCCTTGGGGCTGTTCGGCCAGGCAGCTTGGGGAACAACAACAACAACAACAACAACACAATTTACACTCTTTGAGAGCTCTGTGGGAAAGCCCGACTGTGGCCATGGCCTTCCTTGGGGACTCGGGGCTGTTCGGCCAGGCAGCTTAGGGAACAACAACAACAACTTCTATAACACAATCTGCCCACCTCTCTGCCACCAGGAAACCCACCCCTCCCGTACCATGTTCATTTCCCTTCCATATAAACTTAAAGCGTTCGTTTTTACCCGTAATATAAGGCTTATCATCAATGATGGAGGGGCCACTAACAAATATGCACTTATAATACTACCTACACTTCAACTTCACTTGACTTCAACGCCAAGACGTCGGCCTGGTTTGTCGACAACCCCGACACAGACAGAGAGCTGGTACTACAAAACCAAACCGATAACCTCATCATCCTTAACGACATCCATCAACATACCCATATTCCTCACCAAGCCCTCTATAACCCATCATCTCCAGACATCACCTTTTGCTCCCCAGAACTCGCCCCCACAACATCCTGGAGGGTGGTCAGAACCTTAGGCTCTGACCACCTCCCGATCATTATCACCACCAAAACCAGACTCACCCCAGCTAGCCACAAACACACATACACCAATTATAAAAGAGCTAACTGGGAAGCATTCACAAATGAGACAGAACAACACTTCACAACTCTAAACAGTACACCCATCACTAACATCAACAATGCTGTACACATACTCAATAAAACTATCCAAAACGCTGACAAGAAACACATTCCAAGAGGTAACAGAAAAAGACACAACCCCAACTTCACACCAGAAATTCAAAACCTCATCAGACAACGCGACATACTGAAACACTCCCCAGCACCCCACACACAAGACATCACACAACAAATTCAAGCACTCAACACCCAAACTAACAACAAAATACAAGAACAACAAAAACTAAATTGGAATAACTTCCTACAAACACTTGATCACAAAACAAACCCCAAAAAATTCTACAAAACACTAAACAGCATCACACTTTCCAACAGCAACACAACACAGTCACATGCTGCAACCACAACAACAGACTCTACTCCTTCATGTAAACAACAAGCAAACACTCTCATCAATCACTTCTCACATGTCAGCCACCTAAAACCTCACAAAGACGACCGACGTGTCATCCGACGTAAGAGACAATTCCCCACAGACCCTGACTATACACCCTTCACCAATCACCAGACAAAGCATATCATCAACAATCTCAAGCACTCACCCGCCTGTGGCCTAGACAACATAAGCAACATACACCTCAGACACCTGGGACCACAAGGCATACAAGCACTCACTAACATATCAAACTACAGCTATTCACACAACACAATACCAGACATTTGGAAGCATGGTATCATCATCACATTCCCCAAACCCAACAAAGACCCCCACGCTACCCTCCTCGCCCATCACACTCCTTTGCTCCCCCTCCAAAGTCATGGAATGCCTAGTATTACAACTAATTACACCTGACCTACCCCTAGCTCCAACACAACATGGCTTTAGGCCACTGCACTCCACAAACACTCTTCTCACAGACCTTACACAAAGAGCTTTCGACGGCATCAATTCAGCTAGACCACCACACAGATCACTATTAGCCACACTCGACATTAGTAAAGCCTTCGATGCCATCCCCCGCCACAACCTAACAAACAAAATCTACAACACAAACATGCACAACAACACAAAAAGGTGGCTGGCCAACTTCCTAGCAGGCAGATGTGCACACGTATCTTTTGCCGGTCAGTCATCTAAAATCAGAAACTTTCCAAACGGAGTCCCACAAGGATCCGTCCTATCGCCCGCACTCTTCAATCTGTACATGCACGATATAACTACACCCAATACGCCCCAAATAAACTTAGCCTCCTATGCAGATGACATAACACTCACATGCACACACCATGACCCAAAAAGAGCAACAGATCTCCTTCAACCCTATCTCAACACACTACATGGCTGGTGCACTACAAACAGACTTAATCTAGCCCCAGCCAAATCCACCGCAACCCTGCTCACAAGTTGGACAGGAGAACACGAATACATCCCTCAACTCACCATAAACAACACACCCTAACACATACACACACACCAAAATCCTAGGAGTAACATATGATACTCATATGACATTCAAACAGCACACCACAAACATTAAAAAGAAACTGACACCCAGACTTAACGCCGTCAGGTCACTTGCTCACACAAAATTTGGACACAACAAAGAAACTACCACCACAGTATATAAACAATACATAAGATCAGTGATGGAATACGCAAGCCCAGCCTGGGCTTCTAACCTAGCTGAAACACATCATAAGACCTTACAGACTATTCAAAACAAAGCCCTGAAGATCATTACAGGCTGCACAGCTACTGCACCCACAGATCACCTACATCAAGAAACCAAAATCCTCAAAGTCAAAGACCATCTGGACATGAGAGGCACTCAATTCCTGGCAGCAGCCTCCACGAACCAAGACCACCCACTAAACTACATGGCAACACTTACACCCACAGACACCAAGAAATATCAAAACAACACCCAGCACACGGTATCACACACAATTATTGTCCTCTCTCCCTCCCTGCCCACCCCGAACCAACTTCCAGAAGCACATCCATACCCATATCTCTCACCGATCCATCCACTCACTCACAGACAACACGCAGCTGCATGCACGACCTCCCGAAATCCATCCTTCCGAATCCTCCCTTCCTCGTGAGGACAGAGTCCACCTGGCCAGGCTGAGATGCGGACACCATCCAGCTCTCCTGAGCTATCAGAAGAGACTGGATGACTCCGTTGTCGACGCCTGCCCGGGATGTAACACAGCACCCCATACCATTAAACACATCATAGAAGACTTAGTATCGAAAAACCAATATCTGGGCCCCCTCCTTTGATAGCACCAGCTGTAGTGAGCGACGCAATCAATAAAATGAAGGACGGTAAAGCTCCAGGTTGCTCCGACATTGTCGCTGAGATGATAAAAGCCTCAGGGGAGATTGGTGTAAACTTAGTCACTGAGTTGATAAACACCATTATTAAAGATGAGAAAATCCCAGAGGATTGGCTCAAAAGTGTAATAGTAAATATATACAAAGGAAAAGGGGATGCGCTAGATAGAGGAAATTATAGGGGCCTGAAAATGCTTGACCAAATCATGAAGGTCTGTGAGAGAGTCCTTGAGGGTTTGATCAGGCAAAGCATCTCTATTGATGATATGCAGTTTGGTTTTATGCCAGGACGTGGTACAACCGATGCTATCTTCATAGTCAGGCAGATACAGGAAAGATACCTACTAAAAGGCAGGGATCTTTACTTTGTGTTTGTGGACCTGGAGAAGGCCTTTGATAGGGTACCTAGAGATGTTGTACAGTGGGCTATGAGGAAACTTGGTGTGGAAGAGTGGCTGGTGCGTGTGATAATGAAGATGTATGAGGATTCGCGAAGTTCGGTCAGGGTGAAAGGTGTACTGAGTGATGAATTCGCAGTCCGTGTTGGAGTCCATCAGGGTTCAGTGTTAAGCCCCCTCCTCTTTATTATGGTCTTGGAGGCGCTGTCTAGAGTTTTTAGAGGCGGACTCCCGTTGGAACTGTTTTATGCAGACGATTTAGTCCTAATAGCTGACAGTATGCAGGATGCTGAGGCCAAATTCAGAAAGTGGAGAGAGGGCATGGCGAGCAAGGGTTTAAGAGTCAATATTAACAAAACCAAGGTTATGCATTGTAGTTTGAGACGAGGCAATGTGGAAAAGAGCGGTGCATACCCATGTGCAGTGTGTGGAAAGGGAGTGGGCGTTAACTCAATTCAATGTAGCATCTGTCGATGTTGGGTACACCATGGGAGTAAGCGCTGTAGTAGAATAAAGGGGCCCCTGCCGAAGGATAAGTCAGAAATAGAGAAATTTGAGTGCGTAGTGTGCAAAGGCGAGCTTGTGTTAAGTGATGATCCTGTGGCTGTGAATTTTGGAAATGAGTCTTTGGAGCTGGTGAACAAGTTTTGTTACCTAGGAGATACCATCTCTGCCGGTGGTGGGGCCGAGGCTGCCACTGTTGCTAGAATTAGGTGTGGCTGGGGGAAGTTCAGAGAATTGATGCCAATCCTGACCATGAAAAGAATGCCTCTCCCCCTGAAGGGAAAGGTGTATGCCTCATGTGTTAGAAGTGCAATGACGTATGCCTCAGAAACATGGGCCGTTAAAGTAGAGGATGTCAACAGAATGGAGCGTAATGAGATGAGAATGGTGAGATGGATGTGTGGGGCCAGGCTACAGGATAGAATAACAAATGTTGAGCTGAGGAGACGTTTAGGTATAAAGAGTATTAGCGAGGTGATGCGTACAAGTAGACTGGGATGGTATGGACATGTGGAGAGAATGGATGAACAAAATTGGGTGACAAAATGCAGGTCTGTGATTGTGGAGGGAGCTGCACCAAGGGGTGGACCGAGGAAGACCTGGGATCGGACTATACGCGCCGATCTCAAATCCAAGAACTTGACAAGTGAAGCAGCCCTTAACAGGTTGCCTGGAACGCCGCCATTAGGACAAGAGACTGAAACTGCACTTATGTGTGGAACACTCAGTCTTAAAATGTTATGTATGTATGTATGTACTGCATTTCACACAACCACTTACGCCAACAACACAATCTACACTCAATGAGAGCTCTGTGGGAAAGCCCGATCGTGGCCATGGCCTTTCTCAGGGACTCGGGGCTGTTCGGCCAGGCAGCTTAGGGAACAACAACAACAACAACAACAATAATGACATTCAGTGAGACTTATTGTTATTTTATGCACTGTGGAGGCACACATGATGCTCGGGTGGTGTAAATGAGTTACCCTCTAAAACTGGAGTCATCGTACATCAGCCACACTTACCCACCCAGCCGCCATCTGCAGGCCCGGGAGTTTTGAAGAGGCGCTTGGCACCTAGTGGTGGTGGTGACCCCCCCAGATGACCTCGGTGAGTGGTTTTATGCATGTACAGTATTCCTTCATTACTAACCCATTCCATGTCTTCATCAAAAAAAGAAAAACAAATCTAAAATTGCCTGTGTTCTGGGTGTCAAACAATAATAAATCAGGTGGGGCTAAAGGGGTTAATTATATATTTATTATGTATTTCAGCAATGTTTAAAGAATATCTTGATGGCGGTAATTGGGCGTCGTCGAGGGTACCGTATCCGTGAGGGTCGGTACACCCACTCTTTGGGGGTGACGCCACCCAACCCCTGGCTCCGGAACTCTGCAGGCCTCTCTGACTGGACTGCTGAAAGGTTAGAGACACCATCAATCTTTTAAATACATTAAAAAATGAAGACAAACTGGAGCATTAATGAAATATGTCTCAGATAGATATTATGGTCCACGAAAATATGGGTTTGACGACCCGAAGAGAAGGAAGGAAAACCTAATATGTAGCAGTTTCCTTAGTCAATAACCTATATGTAGTATTTATTAGTGGCCCCTCCATCATTGACGAACATGCCTATTACATAAGGCATCCTCTTCAAACACTAATCCGCCGTAATTTGAATCTACCGCGCAGAGCATTTAAAATCTGAGGAGCCTTCATCATGAGCGCACGCGACCTCACTCATGGCTTCAGTCATTATGAATTGGGTTCTCACTACGAAAAAACTTCGTAAAAAATAAAAACAAAAAGAAAATAAGAATAACTATCCAATAAGCTTTCCATCATATCGTGGATGTACTTGTGTGGATCTTTGACCAGACGCTGATTCAGGCGTCATTCTTCCTTCTTCTCTGCTCTGCGCTCAGCCTGCCCGGACGTGTCTCCCCACGCTCCGCTGGTTCCGCATTTGCTGCGTCCCTAGTGAGTTTTTTCTCATTTGTTTACTCCGGGATGTATCGAGTAAGGTTAGGATATGCGTAGCAGGAGTGTCCTGGGCTGGTTGCCCGCAGTGCAGTGTATTTTGGGTCGTGTGTTTGGGGCATCTATTTCGGATGTACCCTCGTGGTCCTGTTGTGGACATGTGAACTTTTTCACAGTTAAGTTAGCTTGTGATACAGGCGGCTTTCATTACGCGTTATTTTTTGCTGCCTTTTATCTTTCTGATGAGGTAGCGTTGCTTTGCTGACGTTCCCAGCGTATTTTTCTTCACTTAGTGAAGTTTTTTCTGGGTCCCGAGTCAGTCTTCCCTTTGTCGGAAATATTTGCTACAGTGGTGTGTTGGCGGTGGTTCCTGTTTTTATATTTTCAGTGTTTTTGTTTATATTTCAAAATTTCTTGGGCCGTCTGCTTAGGCCTAGCCAGCCGCTCGTAGCTTTGCCACATGTACAAGTGTTATTGATTTATTTTATAAATATGTCCTACTGTGTCATGTGTATCCGGGTTTAGTTGTGTATTGGCTAATTCCACGGACTATGTATGTTTCCTGGATTAGTTGTGTATTGGCTAATTCCACGGATTATATTTGTGGACCCTAGGTTAGTTGTGCTTTGGCTATCTCTCGGGTCCTATGTGCGTTCAGATGGTTTCTGAACGGGGTGGGTTACTTTCCGGCTGGTTTTTCTCGGTTACACCATGAAAACCCCGGCCGAGAGCCGTTTTTGGCCACGCGTGGTTTCAAAACAGGCTTGTGTCCCCGGCGAGTTGGTGTCTGTGGCTCTCCAGGACTGCGTCTCTGTGATGGTGCCTGTTTCAGGCTCCCTATGATTCCCGGCGGAATGGCTGTACCCATCTAACATTGTTCATGCGGACATATGTTATGTAGTTTTTCTACCCGGTTTTACAAACTAAAGGAAAAACCCTAGCTATTGTTGTGGGCTTTCCTCCCCGGCGATCTTTTACAAAGAAGTGGGGATAGGAACTAATGGGGTTAACGTTTAAGACATCAGATCTCACCCGGCGGGTGCACCTTGGTTGTTGTTGTTCCCCAAGCTGCCTGGCCGAACAGCCCCAAGGCCCCGAGCAAGGCCAAGGCCACAACCGAGCGCCCCCACAGAACCCTCCCCTCCGACCACAATAAAGCCTGGGTGACCGAAGCCACTCCATGGCGGGGAGCTTGAGGAGAGCGCGGAAACGCCCGGGAAACCAAAGCCCCACCCAGGGCCCTGTGCCCCTCAGCAATTATGAAGAGAAAGTTGAGGGGCAAGGGAAAAATGTGACGCTTTGGCTTCCAATCTTGGTAGATTGGGAGGTCAATCCACGTTAGAGACGCCGTCACTTGAGATCTAGAAAATATATAAGTAAAAGGAACAGTCAGAGTAAGCTATGGGTATGGCAGAGATTGCTCAGTTCTCACTCTGATAGAGCAGCCCATCACCACGGTGCACCTTGGTAGGGTGGGATGAACGAATTGGTAATTCAGTTTAGTTAACCGGTCCATTTTAGTGATACTATATGTATCGCCGCCCTCACACATACGGCGATCGAAGGCTCAATTAGGGTTAACATATTTTTTCATAAGTTTTTCACACCCGGCGGGTGCTCCTGGGAGGAGGAAATACAGAATTTACAATTCAAGTTAGTTAACCAATTAATTGAGAGATACGTTTATGTATCGCCGCCTTCAACATACGGCGATCTATGTGACAATTCGTTAGAAGTCAGATCTCGTATCAGCCTGCCCTGTGTTAATCTGCTAGATTATTCAGGGGCCGGCGTCTTTGTGGGGGGTTGTTTTTCAAAATTGAATCTTGAAACAGTCACCACCAGAAAGACTGTTTATAAACGCCATACTGGTCTTTTATATTATGTCAGAGGGTATTCTTAA
Organism: Paralithodes platypus; assembly: GCA_032716605.1. Lineage (NCBI taxonomy): Eukaryota > Metazoa > Arthropoda > Malacostraca > Decapoda > Lithodidae > Paralithodes > Paralithodes platypus. The sequence continues at coordinate 13,790,910 of CM064496.1, read as the reverse complement.
CTTTCTTAAGACATGTCTAGATATTCGGAAATCTTTATAGAACCCCGCCGCGTAACGAGCTGTAATCATTGTGACATTACGTCTCGTTATCCGGCGGGTTATGAACACTTGTATGCGATCATTTTGGGTTAACCTTATGAGCGTTAATTCCTGGAAATTTTCTTTTTTTCCAGGGCTGGGCTCCGGCGGACCAATACAGAACCCGCAGTAGTTTCCCACCAGTCTCTGTCATGGCTACCTTTGCCCCAGTTTTTGCTTTATGCGTTAATCCAACCTGTGCCGGTATCCCTCTTTTTGCGCACACTCTTTGTATCAAGTGTGTTAAATGTCTAGACCGTTCAAGGGGTCTGTGGGTGATGCGCAACTGTTCCTTTTGCTCCCAACTAAGTGTCAAAGTCCTCAAAGATAATGATAAGACCGCAGCGGTCGCCTTACGAGAAGTTCGGCAACAAATGTCAGCGTATACTACGATTGTGGCTCATAAGTCACTTCAATGTGACAACGTCCCTCTTTGGGATAGGCTTCTTCTTGAGCACCCTCCCCCTAAATGTTCCTCTCGAGTAACTAGTCATAAGCCGGCGGAGACTGGACAGAGTTCTGTGTCATCTCCTGCCCCTGCTACTTCGAAACGTCAACGTGAGCCTACACCCCCGGCGGCAGCCTCCTCGTCTCGGGTGAGATCTAGGTCTAGGTCACCCCTTAGACACCAGCCACCCAGTCTTGCCTCTTCACCATCGAGTAAGAGGAGTAAGACAGAAAGTTCCACCAGTGGTCACGGCGATAAATCCTCCAAATCGAAGAGTAGTTCACGGTCACACCGCAGCCATAAATCTTCGAAAAAGGATTCCCATGATAGAAAGGCCTCCCGACACTCGCCAGTTTCTAGTACTTCTCGTCATACCTCTACCCCAGACAGAGTTTGTGTTCGGTCTCAAGGGTCCAGTGTAGTGCCTGTACCTAAAGATGATTTACCCATTAACATTTTAACCCTGGATTTGGAGAGTTCATGGAGCTCAGTGGTTGAGAGTGTTTCAGACTCCCAAGGGAGTGTAGGCCAAGGCCTAGGTGTTTGGCGATATTCTCGTCCGGGTCCTGACCACCCACTTCTGGCTCAAACTATTCACACAGTGGCTGACGTCCACCGGGACGCGGCGATCCCATCCTCTATTCCTGACTTATCTTGGCAACAAGATGGTACCCCAGCTTCGGCGGGATCTTCTCAGGAGGAACAGGATGATAAAGACGAGGTTTCGATTATATCGGATATGGAAGGGCAAGAGTCAGGTTCAGGCTTAGACGCCGCACAAGATCTTAATGATTCACCAGTGAGTACATCATCAAATCAATTTGTCACTGCACAGGAAATTGATGGGCTACTAGTTAATGCTTTATCTAAATTTTTTGGCCAACAGCAGGAAACTCCCACAGTGGACTTGGGAGCTCCCACGACAAGCTCTACGGTACGGCCTCTGATGACTTCTATTGCTTTGACTCAGATCCCTCACCCTCCCTCTATGTCACCATCGGTGGTTACTAGGCCTGCTACGGCAGCATTGACCACTTCGAATGTAAGGGTTATAACGGATGTCAATCCGCCCCCTCTAGACAGAGCGCCTCTCAGAAAGGTAGCTATGCCCTTGCTTTACGGACCAGACGAGTCATGGGTCCTTTTGACCCCCACTAAACCAGAGCTCGCCCAACCTACCTTGTCAGCGGAACTCCCAGTGCCGCGTGAGTGGGTCATCCAGGGCAATAAATCTAAGAAATTAAGGGCCTTGGATACTTTGGGGAATGTACTAGATGTCAACATCAAGGCTATACCTAGTTATTATCACCAGGTCTATATTGTTTATACTGCTAAGCCTGCTTTACCCTCTGCCTCAGCTTCAAGATTGTTTTCTGACTGGTCTAAGCATGATGGGTTTAATGACATTAAGACACTGTCAGCTCTCACTCCAGAACTCGATTTGCAAACCGTCACAGACGCAGCAGCTAATCCAGTCTTGAAGGTGGGGCAGTTGGGTCCAGGACCTTGGGTGGAATGGGAGACAGAGGCTCAAAACTTTGTGACCACATTTACTTCCAAAACTTCCCACCAGATCCCTCCAGATACTCATTCTTGGTTCTCCATGCCAGTGTGTTCTGCCGGCGGAGTCCCTTCAGCTTTGTTTGCTTTCTTAGCTGCCCCTAAAATTAATCTTTGTGAGCTAAAAGACCCTTTCACTACCCCTACCCCAACTCACCTAGACCGTGAATTTAGGCTAAGGGGGAAAGCTTTTCGCCTGTTCTCTCAATACATAGTGTCTCAACAGGTAGCAAAGTCATTGCTCCGGTCCACTCAGGCAATCGCAGACGCGGATGCCAGACGATCGGTTGAATTGTCCCGGCGACTGCTTCTTCAGTCGTCAATCCAATCATTAGGTGACATACGCACCGCCTTGCTTGAGGCGGTACGAGCGAGACAAGATCTCAGAATGTCCTTAGTCCGAAAACTGCCTGATCGCATTGCGAATCAGGTGGTCATGTCACCAGTGCTCACTCTATCTTTAATGTCCCCTGAAGTGTGGCGAACGGTTTTTAATATGGCTCAGGCCGTTAAACACAGTCCCACCCCTTCTAAGAAACCTGCCTTTAACTTCCCCAAACCCAGGCCAGTCGCTAAGGCTCAGCCGGGGGGATCTAAGCCTTTTCTTCCACCTAAGTCCTCCTCCCCTCAAGGTCAGTACAGGCATAGACAGGGTAGGTTTTCAGGTCAGAGAGGACGCGGCTATAATAAGCCAGGTCAGGGCCCGTCTTCTGCCAACGCCAGCCAGCCGGCGAAGCGTCCACCACCGCCAACTCCACCACCATCAAAAAACTAAAGTCTCTCTCACTCCCGGTGCCAGTCTTAAGGCCGGTGGATCCGAGGGTAGTACAGCCGGCGAACCCTTGTCTGCTAACTGGGTCGTTCCGAACGTGTCACCAAGCATGGCCGTTAAACACTTGGGCACGGATGGTGGCACGCAAAGGCATCACTTGGCAGTGGCTCCGGCGACCTCGCTTACGTCAGCCGACAACGGCGAATTTTGTTTCTTTAGAGGTGGAGTCACTGGTCCAGGACATGATTGCCAAGAATGTCATCATCCCGGTCCCCCCAAATTACCCTGTATTCACGTCCAAGCTATTTTTGGTTCCCAAAAGGGACAGTGTTCAGATGAGACCGGTCGTAGACCTGTCTTATCTGAACCTTCACATTCACAACGAGTCATTCCGAATGTTAACAGTACACCAAATCAGGCTAACACTTCCGCCGGGAGGTTGGATGTGTTCCCTAGACCTGACAGACGTTTATTGGCACGTATCGGTAAACAAAAGATTTCAAAGGTTTCTGGCCTTACGGATCAGGCACCAAAATTTTGTTTTTCAGAGGATGCCATTCGGTTTGAACCTGGCACCTCGATTATTCACGAAATTAGTCCGGCAAGCCCTGATGCCGTTGTTAAAGCAAGGAATCAGAGTTTTGTGGTACCTAGACGACTGGCTGGTGGTGGCAGAGACAGAGCAATTATGCATCAAACATGTCAACATAATTTTAAATCATGTCAAAACTCTAGGGTTCAAGGTAAATCTGGTAAAGTCAAACCTTGTTCCCTCACGAGTAATTCAGTGGATAGGGCTGGTTTGGGACACAGCTGCTCTCACTCTGAGTCAGAGTGTGGACAATCGTAACAGGTTTCGCAGGAAACTGTTCATGTTTCTTCACAGTCTGACTACGACACGGAGGATCTGGGAGTCTCGGGTCGGCTCTCTCAACTGGATTCAACTAACTGTAATGTTGGGCCGGTTGAAAGTAAAACGTTTAATATTGGAAGGCAACAAATATTTCCCACTCTTACCGGCGGGAAAATTATGGCCCATCCCAAAATTAATCCACACCTTACTAGCGGTCTGGGCGAAGAGGGAAATGTTGCACTCAGTAATGTCATGGACCTCTCCTCCGCCAACGGTATGGGTAGACACGGATGGGTCAGGCACGATAGGTTGGGGATTTCAGTCAAACCAGGGGCTTTGGTCCCACTTAGAAATCTTCCACTTCAATGTCAAAGAATTACTAGTCCCCTTGTATTTCCTTCAGGCTCACGGCTCTACTTTACGGGGCAAGTCGGTGGCCTTCAGAATGGACAATCTGAATGCAGTTCACTGTATTCAGAAACAGGGGTCAACGAGATCAAGGAAGTTGCTAAACGTGTCGGAAGAGTTTTTACTCTAGCCAACAGGCTAGACATTTATCTTCACGCATCTTATCTCCCAGGCGTAGCAAACGTCTGGGCAGACGCTCTGTCCCGGAGACAGAGCACGACAGTAGAATGGGAGCTCAAGCAACCCATTTTCAACCTAATGATTGCAGAGCTCTACCATCCACAAGTGGATCTGTTTGCATCCGAGGAGACTCACAAACTCCCTCTATACCTCACCCGCCAGACGGAAACGCCGGCAGGAGGGCCAGACTGGAACAGATGGAGCTCCATCTATCTGTTTCCGCCGCCAGACGCGTCACTAATGTGCCACGTAGTGAACAAACTACGAGATTATCGAGGCTTAGTCTCGCTAATCGCGCCCCTGTGGCCGGCGCAGTTATGGTACCAGCAATTGAAGACGTGGTGCTCGCACCCGGTGTCGCTCCCGGTCGAGTATTTCCACTTAGACACGATTGGCAACCTAGCGACCTCGCTGACTTTTGCATTATGGACATTCAAGAGGCCAAGTGGCTAGCACCATATGGTAGAGATGTGACCAATAAATTAATCAATCAATATACTCAGTCTACGAAACGACAGTATCAATCACATTGGCAAGCCTTTACTTCTTGGATCATTAGAACAGAACAGACTGTGCCCTCAGTGGCATTAGTTTTTAATTATTTGAATTATCTGTTTGAGCAGAAACGTTTATCTGTGGTAACTTTAAAAAATCACTTAACTGCGATTAGAGTGCCCTTTTTAGACCTTACAGGTCTCTCCATACCGGTAGCGGAGGAAACAGGTTTTATGAGGGCATGTTTTAAACTCCGCCGACCTCCCCGTCAGCTCATGCCTACTTGGTCTCTGGACAAGGCATTGTCTTTACTTCACTCTCGTCTGTACCAAAATACTGCAGATTTTGCATTACTCTTAAAAAAGGCTGTATTCCTTTTGGCTTTGGCCACCGAGAACAGAGTGTCTGAGCTGGCGGCGATGAGCAACACACCTAATTGCCTTAGGTTTGGTAGACTTAATGAATGTATTCACATTGCACCTTTCCCGGGATTTGTAGCCAAGAATGAGCACAGTGCACACGTGTTTTCTGAGTTCACTGTGCCGGCGTTAAAAAGGGGAAAGGTGCACCATAATCTATGTCCAGTGCAAGCTCTAACCAAATATTTGAGAGTGGCTCCTCTAATCCCCCAAGGTGCATTGTGGGTAGCGAGTACGGGTAAACGCTTACTGAAACGGAGATTAGCTTCTCTTCTGGTCGAAGTCATTAAAGAGAGTAATCCCAGCGTTGTGGGTAGGGCCCACGATTTACGCAAATGGGCAGCCTCTTTACGTTTCTTGAAGAACTTTTCAGTAGAAGATATTTCGTCCACACAGTTGTGGGCGTCTAATCATACGTTTTTGACTAGATACTTGTCTGTTGCTCTAGACAAACCTTCCTTACCATGTATAGCTTTAAGGCAGAGGGTCTAGGTGGCCCTTCAGTCACTTTTGTTTACTTTCAAGGAAAAAGGGGGGGGGGGGGGGTGCAGTCAGTATAACATAGGACACCCTAGACCCCGTCGGAATGTAAGAGCTGTGATACAAATTATGGATAATGTGATATGAAAATTTCTCTGTTCTATTCAGGGCGAGAAATTGTGCTAGTACAATGTTAGTACAAACAACAGGGTTGTTATAGTAGTTTTAGCTGTGAAAGCAATTTAGTATTAAACAGTGGAGATCTTTTTCAAAATATTTCCACGAATATTATGGGGTTTATTATGTGCACATGTAAACTTATAACTTGTTATTTTTGTCACCACTCGTTGAGTGGGGTGCCTTTGTAACTACAGATCTGTTCACAGAATCTCCAGAGTTACCCTTTTTTGTCAAGCAGGCTTCTTTGAAGCACGCACCTGCTTGAACCCCTTTTTTGTATATATATGGGCTGCGCCATATTTAAATATATTTTCAAAGTAAGAATACTATGTGGTTGTTTGATTATCTGCTTTTCTAGAGTTATGATATGATTACGAATGTCCCCCTCCAGTCTTAGAAATCAGGCATGTTCGTCAATGATGGAGGGGCCACTAATAAATTATAGGTTTGACTCTTGTAAGGAGATAAAGAAAACCTAATATTTAGTAGTGGTCCCGTAATCATTGACGACTGGGGCCCTCCCGACCATCCCCTTCCCATTCGTTGATGTATTAAGGATTTTGGTTTACTTGATATGTCAGTGAAGGAAGAATGATGCCTGAATCAGCGTCTGGTCAAAGATCCACACAAGTACATCCACGATATGATGGAAAGCTTATTGGATAGTTATTCTTATTTTCTTTTTGTTTTTATTTTTTACGAAGTTTTTTCGTAGTGAGAACCCAATTCATAATGACTGAAGCCATGAGTGAGGTCGCGTGCGCTCATGATGAAGGCTCCTCAGATTTTAAATGCTCTGCGCGGTAGATTCAAACTACGGCGGATTAGTGTTTGAAGAGGATGCCTTATGTAATAGGCATGTTCGTCAATGATTACGGGGCCACTACTAAATATTAGGTTTTCTTTATCTCCTTACAGGAGTCAAACCTATAATATGGCCTCTTCCGGGTCTCTAAGAGCCCGGTTTGACCTTCCAACTGCCGGTCGAGAACCATAACACTCTTAGGGGATACCCTTTAATAGTTCCTAAGGAACGTCATTGTTGCGGAAGCCACCAGAAATACAAATACAAAAGAAAGAAGTAACAATCAGTTTGAACAGCGCGCCAGTTTTGCTATCCGGATGCCATTTTGTCCTCGCAGTTTCCCATACGTAGTTGCCAAGAATATAGGTTTGAGTCCCGGAGGGAAGAATGAAAACCTATTATTTAGTAGTGGCCCCGAAATCATTGACGATATGCCTATTAGTATTATACAGTCGACGCTCGATTTAGCGGACTAATAGGGGGGAGACCGCGTCCGTTGCTGGAAAATGTCCGTAGCTGGAAAATTGCCTTCGGATTTTTTTTTTTATTTTTTTTTTATTTTTTTTATTTTTTTTTTTGTGATTGAGGGACACGTTGTGCTGTACTGTCCCTGAAAACATAATAACAAGTTGAAATAGGGGAGCTATCCCCCCGCCAAAGGCGGCTTTCTAGGGCCTTTCCTAGCTGATGCTGAGAGGATTGGGTTCTAGTCATGTGGTGATGGGCTGGTCTATCCGAGTGAGAACTGAGCGATCTCTGCCATACCCATAGCTTACTCTGACTGTTCCTTTTACTTATATATCTTCTAGATCTCAAGTGGCGGCGTCTTTTCCGTGGATTGACCTCCCTACTGCCAACCTAGAAGTTGGCAGATTGGGAGCCAAAGCGTCACATTTTTCCCTTACCCATCAACTTTCCCTTCATAATTGCTGAGGGGCACAGGGCCTTGGGTGGGGCTTTGGTTTCCCGGGCGTTTCCGCACCCTCCTCAGCTCCCTGCCTTGGAGTGGCTTCGGTCACCCGGGCTTTGTTAGTGGTAAGCAGGGAGGATTTTGTGGGGGCGCTCGTTTATGGCCTTGGCCTTGCTCGAGACCTTGGGGCTGTTCGGCCAGACAGCCTGGGGAACAACAACAACAACATAATAAAGGTCGTATTTGTCATTGATATGATAAATTTCACATGGGAAAAAAAAAAGAAAAAAAAAGAAGGATATTCCCGCCGCTGTAGGCCTACTCCCTCCCCTCCCTGTCCCGGCCTCAACCCCGACCCCGTTACTGTGATAATGTTGATAAGCCTTGTGCTACACCCTATTGATAATGCAAAACTATTGAACACACTTAAAAGTGTATGTTATTTGGTCTCTATATAATCTGTGAATCATTTCTGATATGATAGAATTAAAGATTTTTTTTTCCACCAACTCATAATCATCAAAAACGACACAAATGTCAATTAAAAACATGTTATAATATTTCCCCATCATTTTGTGTATACCGTGGGAACCAAAAAATCTATCAAACGTAAATCTCCCGTCTCGGAAGCTCGGCGCCTAGACGGAGGGGAGGGTTGAACTACTTTTTTGACTATCTTATTTATTGTTTATCTATGTGCTGGAAGGATATTATATTTTTCAATTTCATCGCATTAGAAATGATTCAAAGATTACAAAAAGTCCAAATAAGACATAGTTATGTTAATGTATAAGGGATTTAGGTAGGTGCATTAGAGAGATAAATAGATAGAGAGAGAGTGGCTAGGGGCGAGCGAGCGATAAAATACTAACATATATGAAACGGACTTATGTTTCTGAAAGACAAAGGAGACATTTATATTTACTCTCGTTTTCATTTTATCATTTGTGTTGGAAGGGTAATATTGTTTTCAATTCCATCGTATTAGAAATTATTCATAGATTAAAAAAAGACCAAATTATAGGTTTGACTCCTGTAAGGAGATAAAGAAAACCTAATATTTAGTAGTGGCCCCGTAATCATTGATGAACATGCCTATTACATAAGGCATCCTCTTCAAACACTAATCCGCCGTAGTTTGAATCTACCGCGCAGAGCATTTAAAATCTGAGGAGCCTCCATCATGAGCGCACGCGACCTCACTCATGGCTTCAGTCATTATGAATTGGGTTCTCACTACGAAAAAACTTCGTAAAAAATAAAAACAAAAAGAAAATAAGAATAACTATCCAATAAGCTTTCCATCATATCGTGGATGTACTTGTGTGGATCTTTGACCAGACGCTGATTCAGGCGTCATTCTTCCTTCACTGACATATCAAGTAAACCAAAATCCTTAATACATCAACGAATGGGAAGGGGATGGTCGGGAGGGCCCCAGTCGTCAATGATTACGGGGCCACTACTAAATATTAGGTTTTCTTTATCTCCTTACAGGAGTCAAACCTATAATTTATTAGTGGCCCCTCCATCATTGACGAACATGCCTGATTTCTAAGACTGGAGGGGGACATTCGTAATCATATCATAACTCTAGAAAAGCAGATAATAAAACAACCACATAGTATTCTTACTTTGAAAATATATTTAAATACGGCGCAGCCCATATATATACAAGAAAGGGGTTCAGGCAGGTGCGTGCTTCAAAGAAGCCTGCTTGACAAAAAAGGGTAACTCTGAAGATTCTGTGAACAGATCTGTAGTTACAAAGGCACCCCACTCAACGAGTGGTGACAAAAATAACAAGTTATAAGTTTACATGTGCACATAATAAACCCCAAAATAATCGTGGAGATAATTTGCAAAAGATCTCCACTGTTTAATATTAAATTGCTTTCACAGCTAAAACTACTATAACAACCCCATTGTTTTGTACTAACATTGCACTAGCACAATTTCTCGCAGAGAAATTTTCATATCACATTGTATCACAGCTCTTACACTCCGGTGGGGTCTAGGGTGTCCTATGTTAACTGACTGCACCCCCCCCCCCCCCCCCTTTTTCTTGAAAGTAAACAAAAGTGACTGAAGGGCCACCTAGACCCTCTGCCTTAAAGCTATACATGGTAAGGAAGGTTTGTCTAGAGCAACTGACTAGTATCTAGTCAAAAACGTATGATTAGACGCCCACAACTGTGTGGACGAAATATCTTCTACTGAAAAATTCTTCAGGAAACGTAAAGAGGCTGCCCATTTGCGTAAATCGTGGGCCCTACCCACAACGCCGGGATTACTCTCTTTAATGACTTCGACCAGAAGAGAAGCTAATCTCCGTTTCAGTAAGCGTTTACCCGTACTCACTACCCATAAAGCACCTTGGGGGTTGAGAGGAGCCACTCTCAGATATTTGGTTAGAGCTTGCACTGGACATAGATTATGATGCACCTTTCCCCTTTTTAACGCCGGCACCGTGAACTCAGAAAACACGTGTGCACTGTGCTCATTCTTGGCTACAAATCCCGGGGAAGGTGCAATGTGAATACATTCATTAAGTCTACCAAACCTAAGGCAATTAGGTGTGTTGCTCATCGCCGCCAGCTCAGACACTCTGTTCCCGGTGGCCAAAGCCAAAAGGAATAAAGCCTTTTTTAAGAGTAATGCAAAATTTGCAGTATTTTGGTACAGACGAGAGTGAAGTAAAGACAATGCCTTGTCCAGAGACCAAGTAGGCATGAGCTGACGGGGAGGTGGGCGGAGTTTAAAACATGCCCTCACAAAACCTGTTTCCTCCGCCACCGGTATGGAGAGGCCTGTAAGGTCTAAAAAGGGCACTCTAATTGCAGTTAAGTGATTTTTTAACGTTACCACAGATAAATGTTTCTGCTCAAACAGATAATTTAAATAATTAAAAACTAATGCTACTGAGGGCACAGTCTGTTCTGTTCTAATGATCCAAGAAGTAAAGGCTTGCCAATGTGAGTGATACTGTCGTTTCGTAGACTGAGTACAGTAAACCCTCGCTATCTCGGACCTCTACAAGTCGGAAACCCGCACTACTCGGACTGGCATCGGCCTCTCGGACATTCACTTCCGTATTTCGGACATTTCCGGCATCGTTCCGACCGTCTCTGACGTTGTCGGACTTTATATAAGTATTCGGAATATGTCCGTCATAACCGTCCTCTGATATCTCGAATATTTCCGAAATGTGTCGTAGCGGTGTCCGACAAAGGATGACGTGTCGGACGACCCCTCACGTAACCGGACAATAAGGGTGAATATCCGAGAAACAGAAGGGAGGTCCGACGCCATCTTACATCCGGGGCCCAAGCGCCCGGCTCGGATGCTGGGAGCGTCAGTCCGCACCAAGCTCTGTTGTGTTACACATCGACGCGTGCCATTATTTAGTTCACCATGCCTCCCAAGGATAAGCCTAAGCGTAAGGTGACTTCTGTATCACTTGAAACAAAGCTACAGATGCTAAAGGATCTGGACAGTGGGATGAAAGCCAAGCAGCTTCAGGAGAAGTATAGCTTAGGCAGATCAACAATCTACGACTTCATCCGAGACAAGGAGAAAGTCCGACATCATGGCGTAGCTGTGCTTCATGGTCCTTCCACCGCCAAGATCTTTCGCAAGGCTAAGCTAGCCTATCAAGACATCGACGACGCAGTGCTGAAGTGGTACCAACAACTTCGTGCTGAGGGCGTACCAGTGAGAGGCATAGAGATCCAGCATGCAGCAGAACGTTTCGGCCAGCATCTTCATCACCAAGACTTCAAGGCTAGCGAGGGGTGGTTGTGGAGGTTCCGAAACCGCCATGGCCTCTCAAACAGGAGTATTTGTGGTGAAATCTTAAGCGCCGATACTTCGGCCATAGAACCCTTCACTGATCGCTTCCACGCCCTTATAACCGAGGAACACCTTCAACATTGGCAGCTCTATAACGGTGACGAGACTGGCTTATATTGGCGTTCTCTACCCTCCAACACACAGGCCCACCGAGAAATCACGTCCACACCTGGCCACAAAACTGTGAAGGAGCGCATTTCAGTGCTTTGCTGCGCTAATGCCGACGCAAGCCACCGTGTGACCCCTACAATCGTCGGCAAATCTCAGAAGCCGAGAGTAATTAAGGACCTCATCATTACCAAGCAACTCCCAGTCGACTATTATGGATCAAAGAAAGCTTGGTTTAACCCTCCAGCCCCGGCTATGTATTATATATATATTCCCCGAAACCCGGGGGTTTTGGCCGAAAAACGTCTACACCTAGGCTACCACATCTTTGTTATTTGGCTTGCCTCCGCATTCCCGTGCATCCCCAAGCGTAGATGTGTTTCGTACCTGTAGAATGGCGTTAAGTAGAGCTCTCTAAGTCAACTGGTTCAGTTGTGATGATGATTTCATTGGAGATAACTTTATTGCAAAAACAGCCACTTTACACTACTTTTCGATACTTAACAATAACATACAGGCACACACGAACAAGCGACGCACTCCTTCTTGTGGCCAGAGATGCGGGGCGTCGGTCCAGCCGGCTGTTGTTTACATGCGTCGGACGTACGCCTCGCACACCAAGCTTACACGCTTTGAGATCATGGGTGTTTAAGAGCCCTTCCGGGTAGCTCGGGTGTGTTTTTTATGGGTGTTTAAGAGCCCTTCCGGTTCTGAAGGGTTAACCAGGTCATCACCGAGGATTTCTTTCACAAGAGATTTGTACCCGACGTTCGCTCGTTCCAGAATCGAGTGTATGGTATACCCTATGACGAAGCTGTTGCCATTTTGTTGCTCGACAACGCACCTGCCCACCCTTGTACCACGAAACTGGAGAGTGCAAACGGCAAAATTAAGACAATGTTCCTGCCTCCTAATACCACAAGTGTTGTTCAGCCTATGGACCAAGGAATAATTGAAGCTTGCAAAAGGCGATACAAGAGGAAGTTCCTGGAACAATGCCTTGTCATCATAGAAGATGGGATGGACGAAGAAGGTTATGTGGATACACGCGGAAAGAAATCTCTACAAAAACTGAAGCAGTATACCCTGAAAGACTGCATCTACAATTGGGCAGAGGCGTGGCGCGAAGTGTCTTTCAACACACTGAGGAATGGTTGGACCAAGGTCTTAAATATCCCGAAGGTGCAAGATCCGGGTTTTGAAGGGTTTGGGGCAGCTGACTTCAGGAACCTCTTGAACCAGGGTAACCAGGGTGACCTCCCCGAAGAAGAAGTTGACGACTGGCTGCAAGAGGACAGAGACCTACCTGGACACGAGCATAAGACTGACGAACAAATTGCAGCCGAGGTGTTGGGGGTAGCCTAGGAAGAGACCCAGGATGAGTCGGACGAAGAGACAGAGGGGGGGCCCAAGATATCAGTCTCGCATGCCCTGGACTCCTTTGACACCATTCTTCAGTATCTGACTCAAGTAAATGACTCAAAGTTGCAGTCCCTATACGAACCACTCCGTAATGGTCGATTCCATATTCAGAGGGCACACCTTGATCGGAAAAAACAACAGAAAATCAGCTCCTTTTTTGTACCCTCTGCTCCTCCCAGACCTCGTACTTCGTCTGCTACCAGTGGTGTGTCGCTTGCTAGCACCACCTCCCTCCCAAGTGTTTCCTCAGTTGCTAGCACCTCGTGGAGCACTGTAGACACTGTGCCACTCTCAGACTTAGACATGGATTTGGATGAATTAATGAGTAGCACGCCTGTGCCCATGGATATACCTGAACCTGACATTGTTTGTGAGGTGGAGAAGGACAGTGTGGGTAAGGGTAAAGGTAAGGGTTCCATGACAGGCAAGGGATATGGTCCTAAGAGTGGGGGTGTGAAGAACAGGGAGGTGGAGAAGAACAGTGCGATGGACATTGAGGTGGAGAAGAACAGTGAGGTGAAGAAGGACAGTGAGAAGGGGAGTGAGGTGGTCATGGACATTGAGGTGGAGAAGAACAGTGAGGTGAAGAAGGACAGTGAGAAGGGGAGTGAGGTGGTCATGGACAGTGAGGTGGAGAAGAACAGTGAGGTGGAGAAGGACAGTGAGGTGGAGAAGGACAGTGAGAAGGGGAGTGAGGTGGTCATGGACAGTGAGGTGGAGAAGAACAGTGAGGTGGAGAAGGACAGTGGGGTGAAGAAGGACAGTGAGGTGGAGAAGGACAGTGAGGTGGAGAAGGACAGTGAGGTGGAGAAGGACAGTGAGGTGGAGAAGGACAGTGAGGTGGAGAAGGACAGTGAGGTGGAGGTGGGGGGTGGTGAAAGGGGGATGCTGAAGTAATTAAAGGAGTGTGGGGGAGGGGGGAGGGAGGGAGGACATCAAGACTACAGACAAGAGCTATGAAGGGGTAAGTGTAATATAGCCTACTGTACAATACATATTGTAAAACTAAAATACATGTACTGTGTTTTCTATTACAGATTATAGGGTTCGAATAGGGTTGTCTTCGTTTTCTAGGTTGACGCGGACGTCTCTTTTGAGGTCGGATTTTTTCCGTAGTCTCCGATTTCATTGTTGTCTCGGACGGACATTGGTTAGGTCGGATTTTATCCTCTCTTAAGTCGGACATAAGTCGGACCCCGGACATCTCGGATTTTCGGTCATCTCGGACTGGGTCTCCCCCAAATTAGTCCGAGATAGCGAGGGTTTACTGTATATTGATTTAATAATGTATTGGTCACATCTCTACCGTATGGTGCTAGCCACTTGGCCTCCTGAATGTCCATAATGCAAAAGTCAGCGAGGTCGCTAGGTTGCCAATCGTGTCTAAGTGGAAATACCCGACCGGGAGCGACACCGGGTGCGGGCACCACGTCTTTAATTGCTGGTACCACAACTGCGCCGGCCACAGGGGCGCGACTAGTGAGACTAAGCCTCGATAATCTCGTAGTTTGTTCACTACGTGGCACATTAGTGACGCGTCTGGCGGCGGAAACAGATAGATGGAGCTCCATCTGTTCCAGTCTGTCACTAGGGCGTCTGGCCCCCCTGCCGGCGTTTTCGTCCGGCGGGTGAGGTATAGAGGGAGTTTGTGAGTCTCCTCGGACGCAAACAGATCCACTTGTGGATGGGAGAGCTCTGCAATCATTTGGTTGAAAATTGGTTGCTTGAGCTCCCATTCTACTGTCGTGCTCTGTCTCCGGGACAGAGCGTCTGCCCAGACGTTTGCTACGCCTGGGAGATAAGATGCGTGAAGATAAATGTCTAGTCTGTTGGCTAGAGTAAAAATCTCTTCCGACACGTTTAGCAACTTCCTTGACCTCGTTGACCCCTGTTTCTGAATACAGTGAACTGCGTTCAGATTGTCCATTCTGAAGGCCACCGACTTGCCCCGTAAAGCAGGGCCGTGAGCCTGAAGGAAATACAAGGGGACTAGTAATTCTTTGACATTGATGTGGGAGATTTCTAAGTGGGACCAAAGCCCCTGACCCTGGTGCCCCTGATTTGACTGAAGTCCCCAACCTATTGTGCCTGACGCATCCGTGTCTACCCATACCGTTGGCGGAGGAGAGGTCCATGACATTATTGAGTGCAACGTTTCCCTCTTCACCCAGACCGCTAGTAAGGTGTGGATTAATTTCGGGATGGGCCATAATTTTCCCGCCGGTAAGAGTGGGAAGTATTTGTTGCCTTCCAATATTAAACGTTTTACTTTCAACCGGCCCAACATAACAGTTAGTTGAATCCAGTTGAGAGAGCCGACCAGAGACTCCCAGACCCTCCGCGTCATAGTCAGACTGTGAAGAAACATGAACAGTTTCCTGCGAAACCTGTTGCGATTGTCCACACTCTGACTCAGAGTGAGAGCAGCCGTGTCCCAGACCAGCCCTATCCACTGAATTACTCGTGAGGGCACAAGGTTTGACTTTACCAGATTTACCTTGAACCCTAGAGTTTTGACATGATTTAAAATTATGTTGACATGTTTGATGCATAATTGTTCTGTCTCTGCCACCACCAGCCAGTCGTCTAGGTACCACAAAACTCTGATTCCTTGCTTTAACAACGGCATCAGGGCTTGCCGGACTAATTTCGTGAATAATCGAGGTGCCAGGTTCAAACCGAATGGCATCCGTTGAAAAAAAAAAAATTTGGTGCCTGATCCGTAAGGCCAGAAACCTTTGAAATCTTTTGTTGACCGATACGTGCCAATAGGCGTCTGTCAGGTCTAGGGAACACATCCAACCTCCCGGCGGAAGTGTTAGCCTGATTTGGTGTACTGTTAACATTCGGAATGACTCGTTGTGAATGTGAAGGTTCAGATAAGACAGGTCTACGACCGGTCTCATCTGAACACTGTCCCTTTTGGGAACCAAAAATAGCTTGGACGTGAATACAGGGTAATTTGGGGGGACCGAGATGATGACATTCTTGGCAATCATGTCCTGGACCAGTGACTCCACCTCTAAAGAAACAAAATTCGCCGTTGTCGGCTGACGTAAGCGAGGTCGCCGGAGCCACTGCCAAGTGATGCCTTTGCGTGCCACCATCCGTGCCCAAGTGTTTAACGGCCATGCTTGGTGACACGTTCAGAACGACCCAGTTAGCAGACAAGGGTTCGCCGGCTGTACTACCCTCGGATCCGCCGGCCTTAAGATTGGCACCGGGAGTGAGAGAGACTTTAGTTTTTTGATGGTGGAGTTGGTGGTGCTGGACGCTTCGCCGGCTGGCTGGCGTTGGCCGAAGACGGGCCCTGACCTGGCTTATTATGGCCGCGTCCTCTCTGACCTGAAAACCTACTCTGTCTATGCCTGTACTGACCTTGAGGGGAGGGGGAGGACTTAGGTGGAAGAAAGGGCTTAGATCCCCCCGGCTGAGCCTTAGCGGTTGGCCTGGGTTTGGCGAAGTTAAAGGCAGGTTTCTTAGAAGGGGTGGGACTGTGTTTAAAGGCCTGCGCCATATTAAACACCGTTCGCCACACGTCAGGGGACATTAAAGAGGGAGTGAGCACTGGTGACATGACCACCTGATTCGCAATGCGATCAGGCAGTTTGCGGACTAAAGACATTCTGAGGTCTTGTCTCGCTCGTACCGCCTCAAGCAAGGCGGTGCGGATGTCACCCAGAGATTGGATTGACGACTGAAGAAGCAGTCGCCGGGACAATTCAACCGATCGTCTGGCATCCGCGTCTGCGATTGCCTGAGTGGACCGGAGCAAAGACTTTGCTACCTGTTGAGACACTATGTATTGAGAGAACAGGCGAAAAGCTTTCCCCCTTAGCCTAAATTCTCGGTCTAGGTGAGTTGGGGTAGGGGTAGTGAAAGGGTCTTTTAGCTCACAAAGATTAATTTTAGGGGCAGCTAAGAAAGCAAACAAAGCTGAAGGGACTCCGCCGGCAGAACACACTGGCATGGAGAACCAAGAATGAGTATCTTGAGGGATCTGGTGGGAAGTTTTGGAAGTAAATGTGGTCGCAAAGTTTTGAGCCTCTGTCTCCCATTCCACCCAAGGTCCTGGACCCAACTGCCCCACCTTCAAGACTGGATTAGCTGCTGCGTCTGTGACGGTTTTCAAATCAAGTTCTGGAGTGAGAGCTGACAGAGTCTTAATGTCATTAAACCCATCCAGCTTAGACCAGTCTGAAAAAATTTTTGAAGCTGAGGCAGGGGGTAAAGCCGGCTTAGTAGCATAAACAAAATAGTCCTGGTGATAATAACTAGGTATAGCCTTTATATTAACGTCTAGTACATTTCCCAAAGTATCCAAGGCCCTTAATTTCTTAGATTTATTGCCCTGGATGACCCACTCACGCGGTACTGGGAGTTCCCCTGACAAGGTAGGTTGGGCGAGCTCTGGTTTAGTGGGGGTCAAAAGGACCCATGACTCGTCTGGTCCGTAAAGCAAGGGCATAGCTACCTTTCTGAGAGGCGCCTTGTCTAGAGGGGGTGGATTGACATCCGTTATAACCCTTACATTCGAAGTGGTCAATGCCGCCGTAGCAGGCCTAGTAACCACTGATGGTGACAGAGTGGGAGGGTGAGGGATCTGAGTTAAAGCAATAGAAGTCATCAGAGGCCGTACCGTAGAACTTGTCGTGGGAGCTCCCAAGTCCACTGTGGGAGTTTCCTGTTGTTGGCCAAAAAATTTAGATAAAGCATTACTAAGTAGCCCATCAATTTCCTGTGCAGTGACAAATTGACTTGATGATGTACTCACTGGTGAATCATTAATATCCTGCGCGGCGTCTAAGCCTGAACCTGACTCTTGCCCTTCCATATCCGAAATCATTGAAACCTCGTCTTTATCATCCTGTTCCTCCTGAGAAGATCCCGCCGAAGCTGGGGTACCTTGTTGCCAAGATAAGTCAGGAATAGAGGATGGGATCGCCGCGTCCCAGTGGACGTCAGCCACTGTGTGAATAGTTTGAGCCGGAAGTAGGTGGTCAGACCCCGGCCGAGAAAATCGCCAAACACCGAGGCCTTGGCCTACACTCCCTTGGGAGTCTGAAACACTCTCAATCACTGATCCCCCTGAACTCTCCAATTCCAGGGTTAAAATGTTAATGGGTAAATCATCTTTAGGTACAGGCACTATACTGGACCCTTGAGACCGAACACAAACTCTGTCTGGGGTAGAGGTACGATGAGAAGCACTAGAAACTGGCGAATGTCGGGAGGCCTTTCTATTATGGGAATCCTTTTTTGAAGATTTATGGCTGCGGTGTGACCGTGAACTACTCTTCGATTTGGAGGATTTATCGCCGTGACCACTGGTGGAACTTTCCGTCTTACTCTTCTTACTCGATGGTGAAGAGGCAAGACTAGGTGGCTGGTGTCTGAGAGGTGACCTAGACCGAGATCTCTCCCGAGACGAGGAGGCTGCCGCCGGGGGTGTAGGCTCTCTTGGACGTTTCGTAGTAGCAGCAGAAGACACAGAACCCTGACCAGTCTCCGCCGGCTGACGACTAGTTACTCGAGAGGAACGTTTAGGGGGAGGGTGTTCGAAAAGAAGCCTATCCCAAAGAGGGACGTTGTCACATTGAAGTGACTTATGAGCCACAATCGTAGTATACGCTGACATCTGTTGCCTAACCTCTCGTAAGGCGACCGCTGCGGTCTTATCATTGTCGCGGAGGACCTTGACACTTAATTGGGAGCAAAAGGAACAGTTGCGCATCACCCACAGACCCCTTGAACGGTCTAGACATTTAACACACTTGATGCAAAGAGTGTGCGCAAAAATAGGGATACCGGCACAGGTAGGGGTAATGCATAAAGCAAAAACTGGGGTCAAGGTAGCCATGACAGAGACTG
Organism: Paralithodes platypus; assembly: GCA_032716605.1. Classification (NCBI taxonomy): domain Eukaryota; kingdom Metazoa; phylum Arthropoda; class Malacostraca; order Decapoda; family Lithodidae; genus Paralithodes; species Paralithodes platypus. Next base: position 13,772,069 of record CM064496.1, on the reverse strand, counting down.
GTGGGGAAAACTACTGCAGGGTCTGTATTGGTCCGCCGGAGCCCAGCTCTGGAAAAAAAGAAAATTTCCAGGAATTAATGCTCATAAGGTTAACCCAACATGTTCGCACACAAGTGTTAATAACCCGCCGGGTAACGAGACGTAATGACACAACGATCACAGCTCGCTACGCGGCGGGGTTCTATAAAGATTTCAGAATATCTAAACATATCTTTAAGAAAGTGAAGAATACCCTCTGACATAATATAAAGGACCAGAATGGCGTTTATAGTCTTTCCGGTGGTGACTGTTTCAAGATTCAATTTTGGAAAACAACCCCCCACAAAGACGCCGGCACCTGAATTATTTAGCTGAATAACACAGGGCAGGCTGATACGAGATCTGATTTCTAACGAATTGTCACAAAAGATCGCCGTAAGTTTGAAGGCGGCGATACATTACCGTATCTCTCAATTAAGTGGTTAACGAAATTGAATTGTAAATTCCTTATTTCCTCCTCCCAGGAGCACCCGCCGGGTGTGAAAAAAAAATGTTAACCCTAATTGAACCTTCGATCGCCGTAAGTGTGAAGGCGGCGATACATATAGTATCACTAAAATGGATCGGTTAACTAACTGAATGACCCAGTCGTTCATCCCACCCTACCAAGGTGCACCCGCCGGGTGAGATGTCAAAACGTTAACCCCATAAGTTCCTGTCCCCACTTCTTTGTAAAAGATTGCCGGGGAGGAAAGCCCTTAACCACAGCTAGGTTTTTCCTGTGGTTTGTAAAACCGGGTAGAAAAACTTCATAACATATGTCCGCATGAACAATGTTAGATGGGTACAGCCAATCCGCCGGGAATCAAAGGGAGCCTGAAAACAGGCACCAACACAGAGACGCAGTCCTGGAGAGCCACAGACACCTCATCGCCGGGGACACAAGCCTGTGTTGAAACCACGCGTGGCCCAACACGGCTCTCGGCTGGGTTTTTTCATGGTGAACCGAGAAAAAACCCGCCGGAAAGTAACCCACCCCGTTCAGAAACCATCTGAACGCACATAGGACTCGAGAGAAAGCCAAGCACGACTAGCCTAGGGTCCACACAATAATCCGTGGAATTAGCCAATACACAACTAAACCAGGAAACATACATAGTCCGTGGAATTAGCCAATACACAACTAAACCCAGATACACATGACACAGTAGGACATATTTATAAAATAAACAATAACACTTGTACATGTGGCAAAGCTACGAGCGGCTGGCTAGGCCTAAGTAGACGGCATAAGAAATGTTGAAATATAAACAAAAAACACTGGAAATATAACAACAGGAACCACCGCCAACACACCACTGTAGCAAATACTTCCGGCAAAGGGAAGACTGACTCGGGACCCAGAAAAAACTTCACTAAGTGAAGAAAAATACGCTGGGAACGTCACTAAGCAACGCTTACCTCATCAAAAAGATAAAAGGCAGCATAACTAACGCGTAATGAAAGCCGCCTGCATCACAAGCTAACTCAACTGTGAAAAGTATGGTGATGGGCTGGTATATCAGAGTGAGAACTGAGCGATCTCTGCCATACCCATAGCTTACTCTGACTGTTCCTTTTACTTATATATTTTCTAGATCTCAAGTGACGGCGTCTCTTCCGTGGATTGACCTCCCAATCTACCATGATTGGAAGCCAAAGCGTCACATTTTTCCTTTGCCCCCCAACTTTCTCTTCATAATTGCTGAGGGGTACAGGGCCCTGGGTGGGGCTTTGGTTTCCCGGGCGTTTCCGCACCCTCCTTAGCTCCCCGCCATGGAGTGGCTTCGGTCACCCAGGCTTTATTGTGGTCGGCAGGGAGGGTTCTTTGGGGGCGCTCGATTATGGCCTTGGCCTTATTCGGGGCCTTGGGGCTGTTCGGCCAGGCAGCTTGAGGAACAACAACAACAACAACAACAACAACTGTGAAAAGTTGACAAGTCCACAACAGGACCACGAGGGTACATCCGAAATAGATGCCCCAAACACACGACCCAAAATACACTGCACTGCGGGCAACCAGCCCAGGACACTCCTGCTACGCATATCCTAACCTTACTCGATACATCCCGGAGTAAACAAATGAGAAAAAACTCACTAGGGACGCAGCAAATGCGGAACCAGCGGAGCGTGGGGAGACACGTCCGGGCAGGCTGAGCGCAGAGCAGAGAAGGAAGAATGACGCCTGAATCAGCGTCTGGTCAAAGATCCACACAAGTACATCCACGATATGATGGAAAGCTTATTGGATAGTTATTCTTATTTTCTTTTTGTTTTTATTTTTTACGAAGTTTTTTCGTAGTGAGAACCCAATTCATAATGACTGAAGCCATGAGTGAGGTCGCGTGCGCTCATGATGAAGGCTCCTCAGATTTTAAATGCTCTGCGCGGTAGATTCAAACTACAGCGGATTAGTGTTTGAAGAGGATGCCTTATGTAATAGGCATGTTCGTCAATGATGGAGGGGCCACTAATAAATAAGACATAGTTATGTTAATGTATAAGGGATTTAGATACTGTAGATGCATTAGAGAGATAGATAGATAGAAAGAGAGCTGTACAGGGGTATGCCGGGAAAATGGTGCACCGCTCCAGCCAATTACCAGACTTTTTTTTAGAGCAACGGACTTTGTCCGTTGCTGGGTCCATTGTCCGGCTGCGGACAGAGTCCGTTAAATCCGAAATCCGTTGTATCGGGGTCCGTTAAATCGAGCGTCGACTGTAGTCCTCTTTCAAGCACCCGCGGTCAGCGTGTTTGAAAACCCCGCCACAGGGAGAAAGAGTCCTCATCATAAGTGTAACGCTAATTCTCTTATGGAATCGTCTTTATGATTTGGTGCTCACTACGAAAAAACTTCGTAAAAAATACAAAATAAAGAATAACCCTTCCTACCCGGGCTGCCTTAGGTAAGGACAGCGCGGCTGAAGGGCCGCAACCCGGTATGCCTTATGTAAGGCATTTGCTTGAAAGCGTGCTTTAAATTTCGCGCGGGCAAATTTTACTTTGCGGGGGTGATCGTAGCGCCACCAAGCCTCAACTACCACGCTTATCAGTTCCTACGTTGCCGCCATTGAGAGCTACAGCAAAAAAATGAATTCCGACGCGTCCGATACTGTGCAATCTCCCGCGCGTCCCAGTGCTACCCCGCTTGCAACATCTATGCCTCTGCCAACCGAGAAGAAAAGGAAAGTAAGGAAAGTGAAACGTTTGCTAAGTGACAGTGCAATACACCGTGAACTTTTCAACCAGGATTTGAGCAGTGGTGAAAGCTCTGTGGACAAAAACCTCTATATTCAGAGTAGAAGTGGGAGCGAAATTGACGATTTTGTGGGATTTGGTGCTGATGACAATGTTGATTTATTTGAGGGTGGTGATAGTAGTGATGATCCTGATGTGGAAGTGGTGGAGGAAGGTGCTATTGAAGTACCAAGTGTGCTAGAGCCAACCCCTTCGCCTAGTTTCGTAGGTCAGGGTAGGCCTAGGCCTAGCCCTAGCCCTACACCAGGACCTTCCCTTTTGCCTGCCCGTACGCCCTTGAAAGTGGGTAAATACTTCTATAAACAGTCTTTAGTGAAAAGTGCAGCCAAGAAAGCACGCAGGGAGGTAGAAAAAGTGAGGGAAGGCGTAGATAGTGAGAGTGACGCCGACCCAGGCCTAGCAACCACCCGCATTCCTTTGTCACGACGCCTTGACCCGGGACGCCGGGAGGGCCACCCACAGCCCTCAGCTTCATCTATCCCTCAAGATGACCAAAGGGCCTCTACAAGTGCGCCATTGGCCTCCCGCAGTGTGTCACCACAGGCCCCGCATCGTAGGTCATTATTTCCTGCGGAAAAAGTCCCCGGCTAGCCGCAAAAGGAGCCCAACTCCCGAGGCCGAGGCTCCCATTGCTCAACCTCCCGCAGCCCCACGCCGCCGACGCCCGGTCTATTCTTCACCAGAGTTGACTCCTGAAGAGGCTGCTGACGACCCCGACATTGCCCCAGATGACCTGACGTCGCCTGAGGAAGAGGAAAACGAAGAGGAAGAGGAAGAGGAAGAGGAAGAGGGAGTCCCGACAAGAAGAGTCAAAGGACCTCGAGGTCGTGGATGTGGTCAGCCTGCCGACGCCGCTGCCCCTGTGCCAGGGCGTCCAGGGCGTGTGCCTGCTGCAGCTCCACGTCCTCGACCTGCTGAAATGGATGTGTGGTCAGATGGGCGGATTTTGTGCCAGATTTTCCTGCCTTTGACGAGGTACAACAGGGTTCTGGGGTGTCACCAGCATATCCCTGTGGCCCAAATGCCACCCCCAGTGAACTTTTCTGTGGCTTCTACGACAATGAAGTCATGGAATACCTTGTCAAAGAGACAAATCACCACCAGGCTATCTGTTCAAACTTTCTTGGCAGGAAGACAAGTGCAAAGATGGTGGCATGGAGAGCTCTCACTGTGGCAGAATTATATGTGTTCTTGGCACTCACAATGCTGATGACACACATAAAGAAGCACGTTCTGGCCGACTACTGGATAACTGGCGACCTCACAATGACTCCAGCATTTGGCAAATTCATGTCAAGGGATAGGTACTTCGACATCCTCTCATATTTCCACCTGACAAATAACATGCATGTCCACGAGCCCGACACACTCTGGAAGATCAGGCAACTGTATGACATGATACGTCATCGGTTTTCCACCTACCTGATTCCATTTCAGAAGCTGTGCATCGACGAGTCTCTGGTCCTGTTCCGTGGTAGGCTGCACTTCCGACAGTATATCCCGTCAAAGAGACACCGCTTCGGCATCAAGCTCTTCGTCCTCTGCGACTGCAAGACGGGATATGTGCTCGACTTTATAGTCTACAGCGGCAAGGGTGGTGAGGTGGAGATTGACCCCCTCATTGGTTTTGGCAGCGCTGTGGTAAAGAGGATGAAGGAGAGGTACTTCCATGACAACCACGTCCTCTATACCGACAATTATTACACGTCGCCTATCCTCGCCAAGTACCTCCATGACCGCAAGACCGGAACTGTCGGCACAGTGAAGGGGAAGAGGAAGGGCATGCCAGCCTACCCAACCAAAACTAAGAAGACGGACATATTCCATAAGAAGAGTGGCCCCATCCTCTCCATCCACTGGCATGACCAGCGCAAGGTCAACCTCCTCACCACATGCCACAAAGCAGAGATGGTCCCCATAGGGAAGGTGGACCGAAAAACTAAGAACCCTATCACAACACCAGCTGCTGTTCTGGACTATAACCTGCACATGCGCCTCGTCGACAAGTCCGACATGCAGATGGGCTTCATAGACTGCCTGCGAACATCTTGCAGGTGGTACAAGAAGTTTGTCCTGCATACAGTAGATATGTCTGTCCTCAACGCGTACAACATCTACCGTTTGAGGTGTCCAGTCATCAAGTACAAGAGCCTGCGGACCTTCCAAAAGCAGCTGATACATGAGCTCCTGGTAAAACATGCGGGTACACCAGGGAGGCCACTACAAGGACCAGGCATGATGGACAGAATAGGGTGTGCCGACTTCATCAGAAAGCACCAGCTCGTCGCCCTTCCTTTCCAGGGTCCTAACAGCCGAATAAGGATGCAGAAGAGGTGCTATGTGTGCACCCGCACAACTCGACGACCAAGCAAACCCACAAAAACCACTTGGCAATGCCTCGAGTGTCAGGTGGGACTGTGTGCCGGCACCTGCTTCAATGATTTCCACACTCTGGCAAACTATTGAAGTGTAAGTGACAGTGATAGTGACACTCAATAATAATAATATAACTAAGTATAAGTGAAAGAGACACATAAGCAATAATAAGTGCCTTCAGAACAATATGAACAAGTGAAAGTGACACTAAAATATATATTCCTAACAATAAATAAGTGAAAATGACACTATCAATTACCATAGTCCAGTATAAATAATCATAACTACTATAATTATAACAATAAAACTAAGTATAAGTGACAGAGACACAAATTACTTCAGAAAAATATATTTATTGAGTGAAAATATCATAATAACAATAATATATGGCATAATAAACAATAAACACTAAAAAATCGCTTCCCGCCATAATTCAAGGTAGAGCGACGAGTCAAAACGTTCGTCGTAGCCTGGGCCGCGGTTGAGCGTTCGGACGCGGCGAGGTAAATACGCGGCAAAAGTTACCTCCACTTCCATCACCATAACTCCTGAACTACTTGAGCTAGAAAGCTCTACTCAACGCCATTCTACGCGGGAAGGTAAGGCGCCCATTTTGACATATGTTTGATTATTGTAGGTAGTATATTAAGCGAGATTAGCCTTAGTTTACTTTTGTTGTGTTTTCAGCCAGATCGCCCGGATACAGCCTCCGTCATTAAGAAAGGCTGCCCGGGTAGGAAGGGTTAACTTAAATTATGTTATATTAAGGCTTTCCATATCGTGGATGCCTTTATGTGGATTCTAGCCCAGACGCTGAATTAGGCGTCTCCATTCTTCCTTCAATGATACTGTATATCAAGACTAAACTTAAAGAGCATAGCTCGTCCAATATTTTGACTCGGGTATCCCCAGAATCGTCATTGTCAATGTACAACATACTCCTATGTAAAATATTAGGTGGCTGGGTTTTATATATATATACAGTATATATACTGTATATGTCATTTTGTGTTTTGGGGGGGTGAATTTCGTGACGTCATATAAGTTATAGTGACGTCACAGAAGTTATAGAGTACCTATATTTTCACAATACCACCCTCAGTCAAACTAATTTTCTTTGTTTAGTTGTGGAGGTGCCAGTTTCTATAATAGGTTTCCCAATGGAAACATGGAAATCGAAGGGATATCTTACCTATCACATAAAGATTCATATATTAGTAAATGAAAGTAGAGAACATTGGAAATAACCTAAATAATCCATATAGCCGGAAAAAATACAATTGTATTTGGGAATCGGCTCATCGTTCTTCTTCTTATGGGGGTCGGCCGGGTATTCCTATCTCAGCCACGCCTTTGTATCGGCTTCCTCTCTTTTAGGGAAAGCCACACAAAAAAGCAGGAAGAAATATATCCATACATTTTTTTAAAAGATCCTTACATTTGGAAACCCATTACACCATCAGACAGTATACTAGGACCAATAGAGAAGAAAGGGAGGTGGCTGTGATGAAAATGCGGGGGTGAGGAAAGGAAGAAGTCACGTGTTTCGTCAATGAAGGGAGGCGCCGTTGTAAAGACCAAGCTTCCCGCCAAACAACTCAACTCAACTGGGAAGTGGAGGGGAGGCTGGGAATCAGCTGATCGATCGATAATAGCCGAGTGTAATTTTAATTTAATAAATGAATGAACTGTGCATACAACTATTTTTACATACCTGAATATTCTTGCTATATATTTTAAGTACATACACGAATAATTAGGTTGTTGTTGTTGTTGTTGTTGTTCCCTAAGCTGCCTGGCCAAACAGCCCCGAGTCCCTGAGGAAGGCCATGGCCATGATCGGGCTTTCCCACAGAGCTCTCATTGAGTGTAGATTGTGTTGTTGGCGTAAGTGGTTGTGTGAAATGCAGTCTTCTATGATGTGTTTAATGGTATGGGGTGCTGTGTTACATCCCGGGCAGGTGTCGACAATGGAGTCATCCAGTCTCTTCTGATAGCTCAGGAGAGCTGGATGGTGTCCGCATCTCAGCCTGGCCAGGTGAACTCTGTCCTCGCGAGGAAGGGAGGATTCGGAAGGATGGATTTCGGGAGGTCGTGCTTGCAGCTGCGTGTTGTCTGTGAGTGAGTGGATGGATCGGCGAGAGATATGAGTATGGATGTGCTTCTGGAAGTTGGTTCGGGGTGGGCAGGGAGGGAGAGAGGACAGTAATTGTGTGTGATACCGTGTGCTGGGTGTTGTTTTGATATTTCTTGGTGTCTGTGGGTGTGTTACCCTGTAGTTTAGTGGGTGGTCCTGGTTCGTGGAGGCTGCTGCCAGGAATTGAGTGCCTCTCATGTCCAGATGGTCTTTGACTTTGAGGATTTTGGTTTCTTGATGTAGGTGATCTGTGGGTGCAGTAGCTGTGCAGCCTGTAATGATCTTCAGGGCTTTGTTTTGAATAGTCTGTAAGGTCTTATGATGTTTCAGCTAGGTTAGAAGCCCAGGCTGGGCTTGCGTATTCCATCACTGATCTTATGTATTGTTTATATACTGTGGTGGTGGTTTCTTTGTTGTGTTCAAATTTTGTGTGAGCAAGTGACCTGAGGGCGTTAAGTCTGGGTGTCAGTTTCTTTTTAATGTTTGTGGTGTGCTGTTTGAATGTCATATGAGTATCATATGTTACTCCTAGGATTTTGGGTGTGTGTGTATGTGTTAGGGGTGTGTTGTTTATGGTGAGTTGAGGGATGTATTCGTGTTCTCCTATCCAGCTTGTGAGCAGGGTTGCGGTGGATTTGGCTGGGGCTAGATTAAGTCTGTAGTGCACCAGCCATGTAGTGTGTTGAGATAGGGTTGAAGGAGATCTGTTGCTCTTTTTGGGTCATGGTGTGTGCATGTGAGTGTTATGTCATCTGCATAGGAGGCTAAGTTTATTGGGGGCGTATTGGGTGTAGTTATATCGTGCATGTACAGATTGAAGAGTGCGGGCGATAGGACGGATCCTTGTGGGACTCCGTTTGGAAAGTTTCTGATTCTAGATGACTGACCAACAAAAGATACGTGTGCACATCTGCCTGCTAGGAAGTTGGCCAGCCACCTTTTTGTGTTGTTGTGCATGTTTGTGTTGTAGATTTTGTTTGTTAGGTTGTGGCGGAGGATGGCATCGAAGGCTTTACTAATGTCGAGTGTGGCTAATAGTGATCTGTGTGGTGGTCTAGCTGAGTTGATGCCGTCAAAAGCTCTTTGTGTAAGGTCTGTGAGAAGAGTGTTTGTGGAGTGCAGTGGCCTAAAGCCATGTTGTGTTGGAGCTAGGGGTAGATCGGGTGTAATTAGTTGTAATACTAGGCGTTCCATGACTTTGGAGGGGGTGCAAAGGAGTGTGATGGGGCGGTGCGAAGAGGGTAGCGTGGGGTCTTTGTTGGGTTTGGGGAATGTGGTGATGATACCATGCTTCCAAATGTCTGGTATTGTGTTGTGTGAATAACTGTAGTTTGATATGTTAGTGAGTGCTTGTATGCCTTGTGGTCCCAGGTGTCTGAGGTGTATGTTGCTTATGTTGTCTAGGCCACAAGCGGGTGAGTGCTTGAGATTGTTGATGATATGCTTTGTCTGGTGATTGGTGAAGGGTGTATAGTCAGGGTCTGTGGGGAATTGTCTCTTACGTCGGATGACACGTCGGTCGTCTTTGTGAGGTTTTAGGTGGCTGACATGTGAAAAGTGATTGATGAGAGTGTTTGCTTGTTGTTTACATGAAGGAGTAGAGTCTGTTGTTGTGATTGCAGCATGTGATTGTGTTGTGTTGCTGTTGGAAAGTGTGATGCTGTTTAGTGTTTTGTAGAGTTTTTTGGGGTTTGTTTTGTGATCAAGTGTTTGTAGGAAGTTATTCCAATTTAGTTTTTGTTGTTCTTGTATTTTGTTGTTAGTTTGGGTGTTGAGTGCTTGAATTTGTTGTGTGATGTCTTGTGTGTGGGGTGCTGGGGAGTGTTTCAGTATGTCGCGTTGTCTGATGAGGTTTTGAATTTCTGGTGTGAAGTTGGGGTTGTGTCTTTTTCTGTTACCTCTTGGAATGTGTTTCTTGTCAGTGTTTTGGATAGTTTTATTGAGTATGTATACAGCATTGTTGATGTTAGTGATGGGTGTACTGTTTAGAGTTGTGAAGTGTTGTTCTGTCTCATTTGTGAATGCTTCCCAGTTAGCTCTTTTATAATTGGTGTATGTGTGTTTGTGGCTAGCTGGGGTGAGTCTGGTTTTGGTGGTGATAATGATCGGGAGGTGGTCAGAGCCTAAGGTTCTGACCACCCTCCAGGATGTTGTGGGGGCGAGTTCTGGGGAGCAAAAGGTGATGTCTGGAGATGATGGGTTATAGAGGGCTTGGTGAGGAATATGGGTATGTTGATGGATGTCGTTAAGAATGATGAGGTTATCAGTTTGCTTTTGTAGTACCAGCCCTCTGTCTGTGTCGGGGTTGTCGACAAACCAGGCCGACGTCTTGGCGTTGAAGTCACCACCCAGGATGATGTGTGGGGTGTTTGTGATGTGTTGTAAGGTAATTATGAATAATTAGGTAAAACAGAGAGGTCAGGAGTTTATTTAAAAGTTATCTTACCGTACGAAAATATAAGAGACGAAGCGAAACATGGTGAAACAAACGTCTTATGTACAGTATGGTAGCACACACAGATCGAGTTGCCAACTACCACCAGACTTTTGCCGTGCTCGAATATATGTACGTTAATTCTCGGTCATTTCGTGACATTTTCCGGATATCCACCCCCGGCAGGGTTGGGCCATTGACACAGGACCCTCCCGGTCGTCATCATGCGACTGTGTCAAGAGTATTGCAATGTCCCATTGCTGCTCGTCGGTGCAGCTTTTACTTTAGCAATATAAGGGGACTTCACTCTAACATCAATTCTGTACATCAATTTCTTCAAGCAGAATCCCCTACTCTCTTTTTTTTGACAGAGACTCAAGTAACATCCACATCTGACACGTCTAGATTTAATTTTCCAGGTTATCAACTGCTCCAAAATTTCAGACCTAAAGGAGGTGTATGTTGCTTTGCAAAATCTGAAATTGCCCTGGAGGAGGTTACTAGTTTCAATTGTCCCTATGTTGATTATTCTATATACAAATTAATTTCTGCTGGTAAATTTAAATACATATGTTGCATCTACCGTTCCCCAAATACTCCTCCAGAGCAAAGTCTTTTTGATTCTCTGTCCTCACAACTCAGTGTCCTCAACTTAAATGCTTCTTCTGAAATCACTGTTTTGGGTGATTTTAATGTCCATACTGTTGGATGACTCACTCATTTATCCAGGACTGATGATGCTGGTCTTGAATGTGAGCTATTTGCAGACTCATTTAATCTCACTCAACTAGTCAACCAACCCACCCGTGTACCAGATAATCCTAATCCCCACCTACTGGACTTATTTTTAACAACCAATTCAGAAAATTATGATGTTACAGTGAGGTCCCCGCTTGGATCTTCTGATCACTGTCTGATACAGGCCACCTGTCTATCACCTACCACACCTTCCCACTCTGAACCTGTTTTGGTGACTAATATAGGTTTGACTCCTGTAAGGAGATTAGGAAAACCTAATATTTAGTAGTGGCCCCGTAATCATTGACGAACATGCCTATTACATAAGGCATCCTCTTCAAACACTAATCCGCCGTAGTTTGAATCTACCGCGCAGAGCATTTAAAAACTGAGGAGCCTTCATCATGAGCGCACGCGACCTCACTCATGGCTTCAGTCATTATGAATTGGGTTCTCACTACGAAAAAACTTCGTAAAAAATAAAAACAAAAAGAAAATAAGAATAACTATCCAATAAGCTTTCCATCATATCGTGGATGTACTTGTGTGGATTTCTGACCAGACGCTGATTCAGGCGTCATTCCTCCTTCACTGACATATCAAGTAAACCAAAATCCTTAATACATCAACGAATGGGAAGGGGACGGTCGGGAGGGCCCCAGTCGTCAATGATTACGGGGCCACTACTAAATATTAGGTTTTCCTAATCTCCTTACAGGAGTCAAACCTATAATTTATTAGTGGCCCCTCCATCATTGACGAACATGCCTGATATCTAAGACTGGAGGGGGACATTCGTAATCATATCATAACTCTAGAAAAGCAGATAATAAAAACAACCACATAGTATTCTTACTTTTGAAAAATGTATTTAATACGGCGTAGGCCGGAAATATACAAGAAAAAGGGGGTTCAGGCAGGTGCGTGCTTCAAAGAAGCCTGCCTGACAAAAATAGGTAACCCTGAAGATTCTGAACACAGATCTGTAGTTACAAAAGGCACCCCACTCAACGAGTGGTGACAAATAATAAGTTATAAGTTTATATGTGCACATCATAAACCCCAAAATACATGTGGAGATCAATTGCTAATGAACTCCATTGAACTAATGTTACATTGCTTTCGCAGCTAAAACTACTATAACAACACCGTTGTTTTGTACTAAACTTTGTACTAGCACAAATTCTCTCAGAGAAATTTTCATATCACATTTCAACCTTAAATTGTATCACAGTTCTCATACTCCGGCGGGGTCTAGGGTGTCCTATGTCAACTGACTGCACCCCCCCCCCCCCCCTTCCTTGAAAATAAACATAAGTGACTGCAGGGCCACCTAGACCCTCTGCCTTAAAGCTATACATGGTAAGGAAGGTTTGTCTAGAGCAACTGACAAGTATCTAGAGAGAAACGTATGATTAGACGCCCACAACTGTGTGGACGCAATATCTTCAACTGAAAAGTTTTTCAGGAAACGTAAAGAGGCCGCCCACTTGCGTAAATCGTGGGCCCTACCCACAACGCCGGGATTACTCTCTTTAATGACTTCTACTAGAAGAGAGGCTAATCGCCGTTTAAGTAAGCGTTTACCCGTACTCGCTACCCATAAAGCACCTTGGGGGTTATGAGGAGCTATTCTTAAATATTTGGTTAGAGCTTGCACTGGACATAAATTATGATGCACCTTTCCCCTTTTTAACGCCGGCACCGTGAATTCAGAAAACACGTGTGCACTATGCTCATTCTTGGCTACAAACGCCGGGGAGGGTGCAATGGAAATTGAATCATTAAGTCTACCAAACCTAAGACAATTAGGTGTGTTGCTCATCGCCGCCAGCTCAGACACTCTGTTTCCGGTGGCCAAAGCCAAAAGGAAAACTGCCTTCTTTAAGATTAAAGCAAAGTCTGCAGTATTTTGATACAGACGAGAATGAAGTAAAGACAAAGCTTTGTCCAGAGACCAAGTAGGCATGAGCTGACGGGGAGGTGGGCGGAGTTTAAAACACGCTCTCATAAATCCTGTTTCCTCCGCCACCGGTATGGATAGACCTGTAAGGTCGAAAAAGGGCACTCTAATCGCAGTTAAGTGATTCTTCAGAGTAACCACAGATAAACGTTTCTGCTCAAACAGATAGTTCAAGTAATTAAAAACCAATGCCACTGAGGGTACAGTTTGTTCCGTTCTAACAATCCAAGAAGTAAAAGCTTTCCAATGAGATTGATATTGTCGCTTAGTAGACTGAGTATATTGATTGAGCAATTTATTGGTCACATCCCTACCGTATGGTGCTAGCCACTTGGCCTCCTGAATGTCCATAATGCAAAAGTCAGCGAGGTCTAGGTTGCCAATCGTGTCTAAGTGGAAGTACCTGACCGGGAGCGATACCGGGTCCGGGCACCACATTATTAACTGCTGGCACCACACCTGCGCCGGCCACAGGGGCGCGATTAGCGAGACTAAGCCTCGATAAACTCGTAGTTTGTTCACTACGTGGCACATTAGTGACGCATCTGGCGGTGGAAACAGATAGATGGAGCTCCATCTGTTCCAGTCTGTCACTAGGGCGTCTGGCCCCCCTGCCGGCGTTATCGTCCGGCGGGTGAGGTATAGAGGGAGCTTGTGAGTCTCCTCGGACGCAAAAAGATCCACTTGTGGATGGGAGAGCTCCGCAATCATTAGGTCGAAAATGGGTTGCTTGAGCTCCCATTCTACTGTCGTGCTCTGTCTCCGGGACAGAGCGTCTGCCCAGACGTTCGCTACGCCTGGGAGATAAGATGCGTGAAGATAAATATCTAGACTGGTGGCTAGAACAAAAATCTCTTCCGACACGAGTAGCAACTTCCTTGACCTCGTTGACCCTTGTTTCTGAATACAGTGAACTGCATTCAGATTGTCCATTCTGAAGGCCACTGACTTGCCCCGTAACGCCGGGCCGTGAGCCTGAAGGAAATACAATGGGACTAGTAACTCTTTGACATTTATGTGAGCGATTTCTAAGTGGGACCAAAGTCCCTGACCCTGGTGCCCCTGATTTGACTGAAATCCCCACCCTATGGTGCCTGACGCATCCGTGTCTACCCATACCGTTGGAGGAGGAGAGGTCCATGACATGATTGAGTGCAATGTTTCCCTCTTCGCCCAGACCGCTAGTAAGGTGTGGATTAATTTTGGTATGGGCCATAATTTTCCCGCCGGTAAGAGTGGGAAATATTTGTTGCCCTCCAATATTAATCGTTTTACTTTCAACCGGCCCAACTTGACAGTTAGCTGAATCCAGTTGAGAGAGCCGACCAGAGACTCCCAGACTCTTCGTGTCGTAGTCAGACTGTGAAGAAACCTGAACAGTTTCCTGCGAAACCTGTTGCGATTGTCCACACTCTGACTCAGAGTGAGAGCGGCGTTTCGCCAGACCAGCCCTATCCACTGAATTACTCTTGAGGGAACAAGGTTTGACTTTACCAGATTTACCTTGAAGCCTAGAGTTTTGACATGATTTAAAATGATATTGACATGTTTTATGCATAATTGTTGTGTCTCTGCCACCACCAGCCAGTCGTCTAGATACCACAACACTCTGATTCCCTGTTTTAACAATGGCATCAGGGCTTGCCTGACTAGTTTTGTGAATAATCGAGGTGCTAGGTTCAAACCGAACGGCATCCTCTGAAAAACAAAATTTTGGTGCCTGATCCTCAAGGCCAGAAACCTTTGAAATCTTTTGTTGACCGACACGTGCCAATAGGCGTCTGTCAGGTCTAGGGAACACATCCAGCCACCCGGCGGAAGTGTTAGCCTGATTTGATGAACTGTTAACATTCTGAAAGACTCGTTGTAAATGTGAAGATTCAGATACGACAGGTCTACGACCGGCCTCATCTGAACACTGTCCCGTTTGGGAACCAAAAACAGTTTTGACGTGAATACAGGGTACTCTGGGGGTACCGGGATGATGACATTCTTGGCAATCATCTCCTGGACCAGCAGCTCCACCTCTAATGAAACACAATTTGCCGTTGTCGGCTGACGTAAGCGAGGTCGCCGGAGCCACTGCCAAGTGATGCCTTTGCGTGCCACCATCCGTGCCCAGGTTTTTAACGGCCATGCTTGGTGACACGTTCGGAACGACCCAGTTAGCAGACAAGGGTTCGCCGGCTGTACTTCCCTCGGTTCCTCCGGCTCTAAGGTAGGCACTGGGAGTGAGAAAGACTTTAGTTTTTTGATGGTGGTTTTGGTGGTGTTGGCCGCTTCGCCGGCTGGCTGGTGTGGCTCGAAGACTGGCCCTGACCCGGCTTATACTGGCCGCGTCCCCTCTGTCCTGAAAACCCTCTCTGTCTATGCCTGAACTGACCCAGGGGGGATTGGGAGGACTTAGGCGGAAGAAACGGCTTAGAACCCCCTGGCTGAGCTTTAGTAGGAGGCTTAGGTTTGGGGAAGTTAAATGCGGGTTTCTTAGCCTGTGCGGGACTGTGCTTCACGGCCTGTGCCATGTTAAACACTGTTCGCCATACATCAGGGGACATTAAAGAAGGTGTAAGTACTGGGGACATAACCACCTGGTTAGCAATGCGATCAGGCAGCTTGCGAACTAATGACATTCTAAGATCCTGTCGTGCTCGCACCGCCTCAAGTAAGGCTGTGCGTATGTCACCTAAGGATTGAATTGACGACTGAAGAATCAGACGCCGGGATAATTCAACTGATCTTCGAGCATCCGCGTCTGCGATTGCCTGAGTAGACCTGAGTAAAGACTTAGCCACCTGTTGAGAAACTATGTACTGTGAAAACAGGCGGAAAGCTTTTCCCCTAAGCCTAAATTCTCTGTCTAGGTGAGAAGGGGTAGGGGTAATGAATGGTTCCTTTAGTTCACAAAGATTAATCTTAGGGGCAGCTAAAAAGGAAAATAAAGCTGACGGAACTCCGCCGGCAGAACCTACCGGCATTGAGAACCATGAATGTGTATCCTGAGGGATCTGGTGGGAAGATTTAGAAGTGAAAGTGGTTGCAAAGTTCTGAGCCTCTACCTCCCAATCCACCCAAGGTCCTGGTCCTAACTGTCCCACCTTCAACACTGGATTAGCTGTCTCGTCTGTGACGGTCTGTAAATCTAGTTCAGGAGTAATAGCCAACAGAGCCTTAATATCATTAAACCCATCCAGCTTAGACCAGTCTGAAAAGAGTTTTGAAGCTGAGGCAGGGGGTAAAGCAGGCTTAGATGCATAAACAAAATAATCCTGATAATAATAACTAGGTATAGCCTTGATATTTACATCCAAAACATTACCCAAGGCATCCAATGCCCTTAATTTCTTAGACTTATTTCCCTGGATAAACCACTCACGTGGTACCGGGAGTTCCCCTGACAAGGTAGGCTGGGCAAGCTCTGGCTTAGAGGGGTTCAAAAGGGACCCATGACTCGTCTGGCCCATAAAGCAGGGGCATAGCTACCTTTCTAAGAGGCGCTTTGTCTAGAGGGGGTGGATTAACATCCGTAATGACCCTGACATTTGACGTAGTGAATGCCGCCGTAGCTGGCTTAGAGCTCCCTGCCGGTGACAGAGTAGGAGGGTTAGGAATCTTAGATAAATCGATTGACGTTATCAGAGGCCGTACCGCAGAACCTGTCAAGGGAGCCCCCAAGTCCATTGTGGGGTTTTCTCGTTGTTGATTAAAGAATTTTGATAGAGCATGAGTAAGTAACCCATCAATTTCTTGTGCTGTAACAAACTGGTTAGGTGCAGAACTTTCAGGTGAATTAGTATTATCATGGGCGGCGTCCAGGCCTGAGCCTGACCCTTGTCCTGTCCTATCTGAAATTAATGACACTTCATCTTGTCCCTCCCGATCCTCCTGAGAAGACCCCGCCGAGGCAGGGGCACCTTGTTTCCAAGATAAATCAGGGATAGAGGATGGGGTCGCCGCGTCCCTGTGGACATCGGCTACTGTGTGACTCGTATGAGTCGGACGTGGATGGACAGACCCTGGCTGAGCAAAACGCCAAACACCGAGGCTCTGGCCTACGCTCTCTTGAGAGTCTGAAACATTCTCAATTATTGAATATCCTGAACTCTCCATTTCTAGGGTTAAAATATCAATAGGTAAATCTTGTTTAGGGACAGGCGCTTCACTATACTCTGAGGCTGTAACAGAAACATTGTCAGGTGTAGAGGTACGATGAGATGCACTAGACTTAGAAGAATGTCGAGAGGACTTCTTATGGGAATCCTTTTTGGAGGATTTGTGGCTACGGTGTGACCGCGAACTGGACCTAGGTTTGGAAGAATCACCACCATGGTCCCTGGGGGAAGCTTCAGTCTTGCACTTCTTACTAGCCGGGGAAGAGGCCCGACTTGAAGACCGTTGTCTGAGGGGAGACCTTGACCTCGATCTCGCCTGCGACGAGGAGGTGGCTGCCGGGGGAGTAGGCTCTCTCGGGCGTTTAAACGTCTCCACAGACGATACAGAATCCTGGCTAGTCTCTGTCGGCTTAAAACCCCTTACTCTAGAGGTACGTTTAGGGGGAGGGTGCTCTGACAGCAACTTATCCCAAAGTGGGACGTTGTCACATTGAAGTGACTTATGTGCGACAATGGTAGTGTAGGCCGACATTTGTTGTCTGACCTCTCTCAACGCTACCGCCGCGGTCTTGTCATTGTCACACAGGACTTTATTGGTTAATTGGGAGCAAAAAGAACAATTACGTGTAACCCAGAGACCCCTTGAACGGTCTAGACATCTAACACACCTTATGCAAAGGGTATGTGCAAAAATTGGGATACCCGCGCAAGTAGGGGTAATGCACAGGGCAAAAACTGGGGTGACATTAGCCATGACAGAGACTGGTGAGAGGAACTACCGCCGGGTCTGTATTGGTCCGCCGGAGCTCAGCTCTGGAAATATAAAGAAAATTTCCAGGAATTAATGCTCATAAGGTTAACCCAAGTGTTCGCATACAAGTGTTAATAACCCGCCGGGTAACGGGATGCAAAGACACAGCTAACACATCTCGCCACGCGGCTGGGTATAAAGAGGCTAAACAAGTCTTCTTAGCTAAGAACATGAAGAATACCCTCTGATATAATGGTCCAGTATGGCACTAAAAGTCTGTAGGAGGTGGTGACTGTCTCAAGATTCAATTTTGTAACAAAGCCCCCCCTCATAAAGACGCCGGCCCTTGAAATATTTTAGTAGAATAGCCCAGGGCAGGAATATACGAGATCTGATTTTTTAACGAATTGTCCCAAACGATCGTCGTAAAAATAGAAGGCGGCGATACTGAAAGTATCACCCAATTAAGGTTAATCGAAATTGAATTTGTTTATAAATTCCTTAGTTCCTATACTTAGGGACACCCGCCGGGTGTGGAAATCGATTTGGTTAAACCTCACTGATCCTTCAAATGCCGTAAGAGTAAAGGCGGCGATACACAGAGTATCACTCACATGGAATGGTTAACTATAAGAGACCTAAGTCGTTTTATCCCACCCTGCTAAGGTGCACCCGCCGGGTGAGAAGTCTAAAAGTTAACCCCACAAGTTCCTGACCCCACTACTTTGTAAAAGATCGCCGGGGAGGAACGCCTAAACAACAGCTAGGTTTTCCCCGTGGTTTGTCGTAAACCAGGTAGAAAAACCTATAAAAAACGAGTGTTCTCACGAACGTCGTTTCTTTATATATAACTAAATATATATGTAAGGATGGGTACAGCCATCCCGCCGGGAATATAAAGGAGGCCTGAAACCAGGCACCCACAGATACGCAGTCCTGGAGAGCCACAGACACCTCCCTCGCCGGGGAACCAGCCAGTGTTAACAACCACGTGTGGCCTAACACTGCTCATCGGTCAGGTTTTTTCACGGTGAAACCGAGAAAAACCCGCCGGAAGGCAAACCCCACCCTGAACAGACACCATCTGAACAATACGACACGAGGAGAGACACGCACGACTAACCAAGGTCACAACATAATCCGTGGAATTAGCCAATACACAACTAAACCAGGAAACAAATATAGTCCGAGGAATTAGCCAATACACAACTAAAACCCGGATACACATGACACAGTAGGGCATATTTATAAAATAAATAATAACACTAGACATGTGGCAAAGCTACGAGCGGCTGGCTAGGCCTAGGTAGACGGCATGAAAATAGTTGAAATATAAACACACACTGGAATATCACAACAGGAACCACCGCCAACACACCACCGAAGCGATAACTTCCCAACCCCGGGAAGCCTGACACGGACCCAGAAAAAACTTCACTAAGTGAAGAAAAATACGCTGGGAACGTCAGCAAACACACAGCTTACCTCATCAGAAGGATAAAAGGCAGCAATAATTAACGCGTAATGAGAGCCGCCTGCATCACCAACTAAACCAAACTGTGAAAAGTTCACGTGTCCACAACAGGACCACGAGGGTACATCCGAAATAGATGCCCCATACATACGACCCAAAATACATTGCACTGCGGGCAACCAGCCCAGGACACTCCTGCTACGCCTATCCTAACCTTACTCGATACATCCCAGAGTAAACAAATGAGAAAAAACTCACTAGGGACGCCACGAATGCGGAACCAGCGGAGCCTGAAAGGAACGTCCGGGCAGGCTGAGCGCAGAGCAAAGAAGGAGGAATGACGCCTGAATCAGCGTCTGGTCAGAAATCCACACAAGTACATCCACGATATGATGGAAAGCTTATTGGATAGTTATTCTTATTTTCTTTTTGTTTTTATTTTTTACGAAGTTTTTTCGTAGTGAGAACCCAATTCATAATGACTGAAGCCATGAGTGAGGTCGCGTGCGCTCATGATGAAGGCTCCTCAGTTTTTAAATGCTCTGCGCGGTAGATTCAAACTACGGCGGATTAGTGTTTGAAGAGGATGCCTTATGTAATAGGCATGTTCGTCAATGATGGAGGGGCCACTAATAAATATGGCATTACGATAGGGCAGACTGGGAGGGTCTTCAAGGTTTCTTTATTGATATTCCCTGGACCTCTTTCTTTTCTAATGATGCACACACCACCTTGAGCCACATACAAGATTTTGTAAAAATTGGAATGGAGACTTTTATTCCTCATCAAAAGTACAGTAAAAGATCTAATTCACCTAAATGGTTTGACCATAATTGTGCTAGAGTAACTGAACAAAAAGCAATAGCCTACAATGCATACACAAGATCAAAAACACATGAAGCCTTTAATTACTTTAGAAACATCCGAAATCATGCCAAAACTGTATTAAACCTAACTAAATCAAACTTTCTCCACAAGCTGGCAAATAAACTTCTAAATAATCCAAATGATAACAAAATATTTTGGTCTACTCTTAACTCATTCAAATCCAACTTCACTACTGCTTCATCCATTCCACCATTAAAATCTCCGACTGGCAATCTTGTAAGTGACCCACGAGGTAAAGCTAACCTTCTTGCGGATATTTTCTCCACCAACTCAACCTTAGATGAAATAAATCAAGATCTCCCTGTACTTAATTTTAATTCGCCTGAAATTCCCTCACTTAAGATCCACACCAGACATGTCAAAACTATTTTGCAGAATCTCTCAGTAGATAAGGCTCCTGGTCCAGATGAAATTCCTCCAATAGTACTTAAGAATTGCTCCTTGGTGCTCGCTCCTGTATTGGCAAATTTTTTCCGTCTGTGTACTCATACCTCATGCTTCCCAGTACCCTTGAAAGAAGCAAACATCCATCCAGTTCCTAAAAAAGGTGCCTCTTCAGATCCATCGTACTACAGACCAATAGCTATAACTTCCACTCTTGGTAAAGTCTTTGAAATTATATTAAATAATCACATAATTAAGCATCTTGAGAATAATAAATTAATCAGTGATAGGCAATATGGTTTTAGACGATGTCGATCAACTGCAGACATTCTTTGCCTTCTTACGCATCAAATCAACCAAGCTACAGACCAACATGGTGAAACACATTCAATAACACTGGATATATCAAAGGCATTAGAGTCTGGCATCAATCCTTATTGTCGAAGATGTCACACTACGGCCTTGCATCATTAGTTCCACTAATTTCTTCTTATCTTCATAACAGAAAAATATGTGCAATGGTGGATGGCCTTTATTCTCAATTTCACTCAATAAATGCTGGTGTTCCCCAGGGATCAGTTTTGTCCCCAACTCTGTTCCTCATTCATATCAATGATCTCATATCTACCACTCATAATCCAATACATTCCTACGCAGATGACTCAACACTCCACAGTTCCTTCACATTTACCAATTCTTTCACCCAACCCAATCTTATAAATTCAAAAATAAACACTGCAATTTCTCTGAACCAGGACCTTTCTAGAATTAATGAATGGGGACAAAAGAATCTAGTTTCCTTTAATGCACAGAAAACCAAGTACATTCAATTTTCTAATCGACAGAATCTCACTGACTCCCATATTTTTTAATGATGTAAATATTCCCACTTCCCCTAGTATTGACATTCTCGGTGTAACATTAACTACTAACTTGAGCTGGACACATTATGTTAGAAGCATTGCTAAGAATGCCCCTAAAAAACTGGGACTCCTGTACAGAGTTCGAGAATTCTTCACTGACGAGCAGTTGGCCGTAATATATAAAAGTCATGTGCGTTCTCAGATGGATTACTGTTCACCTCTGTGGAGTGGAAGTGGAGTGGTTGCATTGAGGCAGTTGGACAAAATTCAAAATAAAGCTATTAGATTAATCAATAACCCTGCAATCACACAGGACCTTCCCACATTATCCATACGAAGAAATGTTGCATCCCTTGCATTATTCTACAGATATTTTCACAGCAATTGTTCCGAGGAACTTGCTTCAATTGTGCCGCCTCTCCACATCTTTCCCCGTAGAACTAGGGCAGCTGAGAGCGCCCATGAATTTACACTTTCTCCTCCACAATGCAGAACTTCTGCTTATCAAAATTAATTTATCCCTAGAACTACTACTCTTCGGGGCTGTTCGGCCAGGCAGCTTAGGGAACAACAACAAGAACAACTACTACTCTTTGGAATTCACTTCCCTCGAGTTGCTTTCCACAAACTTACAATCTACAAATGTTTAAGTCCAGTTGTTACAAACATTTTATGAATGGAGGATGCCTTTAGGCACATGGACCTTTTTGTTTTATCTGTGTTTTTCCTTCCTCCGTTCATTGTCTCTTTTAAAAAAAAAAAAAAAAAAAAATTTCACAGATGCATTCTGATATTGTGTAAGCGCCAATTACTATTATGTGTGATATAACGGTAAATTAGGAAGAATGCTTCATATTAAAGGTATTGAGGGATAAGCCTTTACTCAATATATTTACACAAGTGTCCCATAACTCTAACCGTCCTGGTGGTGTAATGGTTAAGGTGGCAAAAATATGTGTGTGATAACCCGGGTTCGAATCCCGGTGGATCATATATACTTTAATTAATTTCATTGGGGGTGTGGTGGTGAGATTAATAAAAATAATATTATTAGTAGGTTTAGGGATATTTCTTCGAGAGGCCGGTCTATATGATCTGTGCCCCATGAATATTCTTTCCTCTCACTTAAACAGTAGGCTACCATAGTGCGGTTGGGAATATGAACATGATTAGATTAATATCCAGTATTCGAGAATGGATAATAAGTCGTAGGCGTGTGCATAAACCTTTAACCGTCCTGGTAGTGTAATGGTTAAGGTGGCAAAAATATGTGTGTGATAACCCGGGTTCGAATCCCGGTGGATCATATATACTTTAATTAATTTCATTGGGGGTGTGGTGGTGAGATTAATAAAAATAATATTAACCTTTAAAAATCGGGGACATTTGTAACACTACTACCTGCCAAGCGGGCAGATTTACCCTAAACGACCTTCATTCCATGCTCTTTTTCATGCATAAAGAAGAGCCAGAGCGTAATACAATTATGTATCCGTGAAAGGGCGATAATAGAGCTTTCCAATGACACCTGAACCATCCTTGTACGACCACGGGTTCTCTTGCAACGATGTTGCAACAAGAGTGGAAAAAACCTAAAATACAGTAATTTCCTCAGATTTTACCCTGTCTCGCGGGACCAGGGAGGTGTAGACATGTGGTGGTGGTGTCAGAGGCGGGACTACGTCCACGCTGAACGGTCAGAGCCCGTCTGTGTTCCTCCCACCGCGTGGACTCTCTCTCAGAGCCGATAATGTGCTCAACATCTCATCCGACTTAAGGCGGGACCCGCTGCTAAGGTGTTAAAGAAAACGTTGTTGGCGCTATTATAGATTTTTTGTTTTTTTTTCAAATGTCCTAGTAAAAATAATAGATGCAATTAGACAGATAGACAGTGATATAAAAAGACAATCTAATTGTATTAGTGGTATAGCCTTATTAACCCTTCCAGCCCGGCTGTCCTTTTATAAGGACACCGCGGCAGATGGGCAGGACCCCGGGTGTCCTTATAACAGGCAGTAAGCTTGAAAGCCTATTCAGCTTGGTCTGAACGTCGTGCGTCCGACGCATGTGAACAAAGCCGGTCATTGCGTCACCGCACCTCCGAAAACAAGAAGAAGACGTCGGATCAATGTTGTTGTATGGTATGACGAAATTAGTGTCTGAAAAGCTCCGATATTGTCAACATCGCGGAAAAATTCACTCCACGGAAATCGTCATCACAACTGAATCAGTTGACTTACAGAGCTCTACTCAATGCCAGTCTACAGATTGGAAACTGCACTACGTTTAGAGATGCGTGGGGAATTTCTAGCTGTTAAAATAACAAAGATACGTTAGCCTAGGCCTAGACGTTTTTCGGCCAAATCGCCCGGGTACCCCACACTGTCCTTAGGAGGGCGAGCCCGGGCGGGAAGGGTTAAGGAACTGTACAAACAAAAACGTATGATATAAATACGAATGCCGTTCTACTGTGAAGTCAAAATGGCGTCTTCGTGGTAACAGGTGTCGGGTACTGTACAATATACACTTACCTTTTTTATACTTTACAAAGGGCTATTCGTGTGACCAAATAGTAGTGCCAATTTAGCATACTTATTGCTAGATCTAGATGTATTTATTTCGATATAGTAGCATTTTCTTGCATCTAGTGATATGAATTGTAGTTATATTTTAGGAATATTAGTGATAATAATGGACATTAGAGAGATCGTGGTATTATACTAGCGATTGTTGCCATTATTGTATTATCTAGCGACATTCTAGCAGCTTTTGAGAACGTATCTAGTGCTATTTTGTTTTTAGTTTTGGTAACGAACCGGTTATTTTCTTCTCTTGGATATTTATTATCAACTGTCAAAGGCTGTAGGTGGGTACAATTGACAAGGGTGGAGGTAAATCTGAAGCCATACATAGAATACAAGCTAATTTAGCAAGGATTGGAGCTGGAATGAGTGTAGCATTAGTAGGTCTGTTAAACAAATCCAGGCTAGCTTGTGAACCACTGTGAACTGGTCTTAATTTGGCTCTGATTTGAAGGGTGACCCCTGCTGATGTCATCACCCCCCTTAAAATATAATATCTATTGTAAATTTGTTTGCTATTTTAGAGTAAAAATTATAACAAAGCAAAGCACATGTGCATTATCTGTCAAATTAACATGCTTTAAAGAGTGACAAAAACAGGATGAGATTTTTGGCGAGCTATGCCCTTTAAGACATCAAACGAATGGGAAGGGGATGGAAGGGAGGGCCCTACATCGTCAATGATTTCGGGGCCACCACTAAATATTAGGTTTTCATTCTTCCCTCCGGGACTCAAACCTATAATTTATTACTGGCCCCTCCATCATTGACAATATGCCTGATATATCAAGACTGGAGGGGTACGTTCGTGACAATATCATGTTGTTGTTGTTGAAGACGTGTTTAATTTAAACTAGCCCTCCGGGCCGAGGCCCTCATAAGGCTAGTGGTCGGCGGGGGGGATAGTAAGTCAAGTCATATAGGTCACTGGTCAGATTTCATCGTAGAGGTTAAGAGCTGCTAAGAAATGGCGGATGGCTATGAACGAGAATGAATCTGAATCAGAAAGGATGTCTTTTAAAGAGGTGTGTCGCAAGAAGCGACGTCTTTCAGGGCCGTAAATGGGACAAACGCATAAAATGTGAGGGATAGTAAGAACTGTGCGACAATGGTGACATTCCGGCGGAGGACTACGGGGAGTGGTCATTAGATATCCATGAGTGAGTCTCGTGTGTCCTATGCGTAATCGAGTTAAGAGGGTTTGGTCAGCACGACAGGGGCTGAGTGAAGAGGGCCACATGTGAATGTCGTCTTTGATGGAACGAAGGTGACCTCCCAAAGGTTGATCCCTCCATTCTGAGCGCCACTTTTCATGAATATGCCGTCGAACTACAGGAATTAGGTCATCCGATCTGAGGACAGTGGATGCCGGAGCACCTAGACAGGCCTGTTTAGCAAGGGCGTCAGCACGTTCATTTCCCGCAATGCCTACATTTCTTACAGTTTCTTACAGTAGATCCTCTGGAAAAAGGCAAACTATGCCTGTGTATCCAGCTCAGTACCAGTACTTGCACTGCTGCGGTCGTTCACGGTGTTGGCGGCGGCGGTAGCAGACGCAACATTTTTACTATTCTGTATTTTTGTTTTATAATCAAACTTCAAATCTTGTCTTCCCCATGCTTTATCAAGATTACTTTCAAACTCCCTTATTGATTCGGAATCGACTACATACTGGGGCAGTGCGTTCCACTCATTTACCACTCTATCACAAAATGAGTTCTTCGCCTTCTCAAGCCTATTTCTTTCTTTGTAAATTTTCTTAGAGTGTCCTCTCGTTCTTGTTCCCTCCCGCATCAAGAAGATACCTTCACACACATCCTCATCGTACTTTCCTGACACTATCTTAAAAGTCTCTATCATATCCCCTCTCTTTCTCCTATATGCCAGTGTCGGAAGTCCCAGTGTCCTCAACCTCTGCTCATAGCCCGCGTTCTTCAACGTTGGTACCAGCTTGCTAGCTCTTCTCTGCACTTTCTCCACTGCTTCTATATCCTTTACCATATATGGAGCCCACACCTGGTTTGCATATTCCAGGTGTGGCCTAACCAGCGCTGTATATAGATTCCTGAAGATTTCTTCGTCAAGTGACACAAATGTCCTCCTTATCAGCCCTACAATTCTATTGGCTTTGTTTATCTTTTCCGCTAAATGTTCTGAGAAATTTAACTTATTATCTATCACTACTCCTATATCCTTTTCTGCACTCACTTCCTCCATCGCTTCATACATACTGTATCCTACCTTGTCTATCTTGCTGGTCCCAATCCGCATGTACTTGCATTTTTTTGGATGAAAAGGCATTAACCAATGCTCAGACCATCCCTTCATGCCCTCCACATCTCCTTGAAGCAAACCCATATCTTCCTTACTCCTCACTCTTCTATACAGTTTAGTGTCATCCGCATACAGGTATACCTCACTTCCATTAGTTATAACTTCAGGCAAGTCGTTGATAAATATAACGAACAGCAGTGGTCCCAACACAGATCCCTGAGGTACCCCACTTGTAATTTCCCTCCACCCGAGCCTATTCCATTCACCAATACCCTCTGTCTCCGATCTTTCAGGAAGGCTTCTATCCATTTCACACATTTCTCCCCTATATTATAGCTTCTAACTTTCTCTATTAACCTTTTATGTGGGACCTTATCGAAGGCCTTCATAAAATCGCAATATACCACGTCTATTACATCACCATCTTCTAGAATTTGCATCCAATCATCTACCACCTTAATTAGCTGTAGTACCGTCGACCTCCCCGGCAAGAATCCGAACTGTCTCCCACTGAAAAGTTGGTTTGACTTCATATGATCCATTATTCCTTCTCTAATTACCGTTTCCATTAGTTTACACACAACACTTGTCAAACTGACTGGTCTATAATTCCCTGGGTCATTTCTCTTTCCCTTCTTAAATATAGCTGTTATGTTCGCCTCTCTCCAGTCCATCGGGATTTGTCCTGTATTAAACGATACCTCAAATAACATTTTCAATGGCTCTACTAACATCTCCCCTCCTTCCTTTATGATTCTTGGGTGTATCCCATCCGGTCCCGGTGACTTACTTCTGTTCATTTTTTCTATAGCCCTTCTTATTCTAGCATGGGAAAACTCTACTAGTTCTAGTTCATGGGCGGGGATCCAACAGAGGGTGATGGATCGAGAGCTGCATTTTAATTCGTGGATTTTCAGGATAACATCGATGATCAATGGGTCACGTGGGGCGTACTCTCCTAATGCTTGCAACACACTTTTTGAGTCACTGCAGATAACTACGTGAGGAGGATTGTTTGGAAGTGCAGAGATGAGGGTCAGGGCACCATGAATAGCCAACAACTCTGCAGTGAAAACGGTGGAACAAGGATGTAGGGAGCTTTGATGGATACCATGGTCAGAAACCGCTGCACTACCTACGGCATCCGGAACCTTCGAACCATCAGTGTAGATGAAGGCAGCTGGAACATGACTATCAAGATGTTGTAATGCTAAGGTACGGCGTTGGACTGGAGTCATAGCCTCTACTTGGTCAGTCAAATGGAAACAAACTTCAGGGTGTTTAAGGATCCAGGGGGTAATTGAAATACAGGGGAGGGGCGAATGAGGTGTTGGAATATTGTAAGATGCGAGTAATTGGCGGGAGAGGAGGGTAAAAGGCAAGGTAGTAGTAGGAGTAACACAAAAATCTTGGGAACGGAAAAGGTCCTTCAATGTGGGATCCTGTTGGAGACGGATGGCAGTTCGCAGCTGAACCAGCTGACGATGATATGTTAATGGCAGGACCCCAGCCTCACTGAGCACCCTGTACACACGAGAGGACCGGAAAGCTCCTGAGCTAATACGTATGCCAAGGTGATGAACGGAGTTAAGTGTCTGCAATGTGGATGCCGAGGCAGTGCCATATACCGGGTAACCATAATCCAGGGCAGATAGAATGGTGGATCTATAAAAGAGCAGTAACGTAGATCGGTCAGCACCCCAATGAACACGTGCCACAGACTTGAGGACATTCATGCGCCGAAGGCACCGAGCCTTCAGAGTGGCAACATGGGATATCCAATTTAGGTGGGTATCAAAGATAAGGCCAAGGAATTTAGTGGAGGTAAGGAATTTAATCTTGGAAGAACCCATAGAGAGGGTGATGGACTGCTTACGCAAGTGTCTAAGGTCGCGATAGAAAACGACAGCATTGGTTTTTTCAGTCGAGAAGCGGAAACCAGTTGAGGACGCCCAAGCTTGTATGGAATGAAGAGCAGTGTTTAGACGACGTTGAATGTGTGTTAAACTAGGAGACGTATAGTAAATGGCTAAGTCATCCACATAGAGGCTATGAGAGATATCTGGAGGGAGGCATTTTGTAACACTATTTATTGCAATATCATAGAGTACACTACTTAGGGAACAGCCTTGGGGTATTCCATTAGTTTGAGGTTTTATTGCAGATAATATACCGTTGTTCTTAACCTGAAATGTGCGGTTAGATAGAAAGTTCTGGAGGAATTGGGGAAGGGAGCCCCGCATACCAGAGCTATGGAGGATTTTTAGAATGCGATAACGCCAAGTGGTATCATAAGCCTTCGCAATGTCGAAGAAAACTGCCACTGTGGGTTGTTTCTTCGAAAATCCTTCACGTATTTGGTGCTCCAGGTGGATGAGAGAGTGTAATGTAGAGTGGCCGGGACGTGAACCATGTTGATACGGGGATAATAAGTCATGCGCCTCTGCATAATGAAGAAGGCGTGGATTGATCATTTTTTCCATAAGTTTACATAAACATGAGGTGAGCACTATGGGCCTATAGTTTGTCGGAAAACTATGATCTTTGCCTGGTTTTGGGACGGGTATGGTATACGCATGTCGCCAATTTGGTGGGAAATAATGTCTATCCCATAATTGATTATAAAGTTGCAAAAGATAATTTAGTGCACATGGATGAAGATGACGAATGAACGCATAGGGAATGGCATCAGGACCCGGGGTGGAATCCGAGCAGTGGTCAATGGCATGTTGAAGTTCAGGTAATGAGAAAGGAGCGTTATAGTCATGAGTGAGACCTCCGGAAAACGTGATCGGGTGGGACTCCGTCTCTCGTTTCAAGCGGAGGAATTGTTGAGGTAATGATAGGTTAGAGCTAACTTCACTGAAATGGTTTGCATGCATAGCAGTGATGACGTGGGGATCATGGGTTAAAGAGTCCGAATCAGTGTCCCGTAATGGAGAGAGTTTGGGACGGACAGTTCGCCCGTCAACACTACAAAATTTTCTCCACAGAGTAGAGATAGGGGTGCGACTAGTGAAGGACGAGATGTATGAGCGCCACGAAAGCACTTTACTTCGGATGATATTGCGTTTGACAATAGCACAGACCTTATTATAGAAAGTTTTGAGGGCAAGTTTTTCAATGGTGATGGTGATGAAACGGAAGCATTGAGGATGAGTAGCAAGATTGGAGAGGGAGGTTTTAATTCTCCGTTGCTTATCACCCACCCTGGTGAGAAGGCGCTCTACCCTGTGTTTGAATTTGATCATGCTAGCCAGTTTGGGTGACCACCAAGGGACTCGTCGAGGATGTTGCAAAGAGGAGGTGAATGGTATGTGATGCTGTGCAGTAGAGGTTAAGAAAGACATGAAATATTCAAAGTTAACTTTGGGGGTGATCATATCCGAGAAATCTGCAATATCAGCTGTGGATTCTGTGTATGTAAGCCAATTAGCTTTGGAGAGATTATATTGAGGTAGTTGTGTAAAGGGTTCAGGGGATAAGTAGTTTAAAAGAATCGGGTAGTGGTTGCTGGGGAATCTTTCCTGCAGAACCGACCACTCAAATAAAGGGGCGGCGTCAGTCGAAGCAAGTGAAAGGTCTATCGCAGAGAACGAGTTGTGTGCTGCAGACCAAAATGTAGGGGAATCTAGGTTCAAACAGCAGAGTTGTGAGTCAATCAGAAGGTTTTCGATATGTTTACCCGAGGTGTCTGTAAACGGGTTTCCCCACAGTGGGAATGTGCATTGAAGTCACCAAGAATGAGGTAAGGAGGAGTTAGTTGTTGTGTGATATGGAGAAGATCAGCTGTGTCATCTTTACAAGAGGGTTGATTGTAGGACGAACAAATAGTGAGGGATGGAAGCTGTGGGAGGGAGATGGTAACTGCAAAAGTTTGAAATGGATTGGGATTGAGGGTGACGGGAAGAAAAGGATATTGGTAATGAACAAGAATTGCTGTACGATAGTGTGTGGGGGTAATCGGAGAACTAACAGCGACAGAGTAATGTCTGGGGGGGGATCACAATATTGCCTACATGCTGTAGGCATATGCAGATTGGAGTGTATAAGCGAATGAGTCTTTGTAATTCTCCCATATGAAGGCGAGCTTGGTATCCGTTAATGTTCCACTGGACAATATTATGAGGCATTGTGTACAGAGGGGGACACATCCGTATTGGGTGTGATGTCGTTTAAGGAGTCGGGCGAAGAACGGGGAGGGATAGTTGCTTGCGGGATTTGAGACGTAGGGGCAGATGAATTGGGTAATTCATCGTCATTTATTGCAGAGAATTGTTTTACGAGTTTGGGAACAAGTGTTGGAGAGTGAAGGAGCTTTAGCTGTAATGTATGTATAAAGTCCTGCGGCGAAGTAGTGGCAGTATCTGTGTTAGGGGGGAGAGTACGTGCAATGATGAAGGCGTTTGCTCGTGCAAGTATTTGAGAATCTGGCTCAGAGAGATGTTGGGTGATGTACTCCCGAAAACATCCAGAGCATCCGCAGGCACCAGGGGGAATACCCTTGCTGCAGATCAAATGGGGGTTATCAGAGGAGGGTGGCAGTGGGGTATCCAGATGCATAAGTTCTTCAGTCGTGCTTTCCGTATGAGTGGCAAGAGGAAGCGGAGTATTTGGAATTGGGGGATGGTCATCAGGGTCTGAATCACAGGGAGCATCCTTTGTGAGTAGACGTTTACGAGTACCACACTTTTCGTGAGGAGTTGGGGTAACGGGTGTCGTCGATTGATGGACATCAAATGCAGACCGTGTGAGTACCATTTCGGTCAGATCGTAGTCAATGAGATTATTGTTCTTCAGGAATTGCGTCATTACGTCTGTGGGTGGAAGGTCAGGGTGTTGGATATGAGAGACACAATAGCAAGGGGGTTTGTGATGTTGCTTATTGTTTATTGGACTACGAGAGGATACAAAGTTCCTTAAATGGTCTTCGAAGGCTCTAGGATTGGAGGTTTTGTGCCGGAGGAGAAAGTATTTGCCGCAGTCGTGACATCCACAGTCTGGATCGTGATTAGGCATGGGCCACAGTTGGGTGGGTGAGTCGTTGTCCGAATCACGAGAAAGGGGCCTAACTGGTATGGCAATCCTGCGTTTTTTAGAAGCCTGTGTCCTTAGTAGTTGAGGTTGTGGCGAAGGAGCATTGACGTGGTCAGGAGTACGTCGCACGACCTCCTCCTCCGTAGGCATTGACCAAAATTCCATATCTTCCGAGATGCTGGTAAAGCCCTCGAATCTATTGGAAGTGGACAACCCAGGAGAAGAGAGATGAGCGAGGCGAAATGTTTCACTGGAGGGAGAACGTCGAGGACTGTTTTGTGATGTAGATGGTCCCTTCGGACGGAGAGTATCAGCTGTTGCGGGAGGTCCATATCTCCGGTAGGGAGGAGCTTTGCCTTCGTCCCTGAGTTGCGTTTCGGCCGCCCTGAGTGGGAGACCCGTCGAGGCCTGTAGGTGTAGTATCTCCCGTTGGAATTTGTAATGTGGGCAGTCCCTATTGTTAGCTTCATGGCATCCATCACAATTTGAGCATCTGGCCTCCTTTGACTGGCAGTGTTCCAGATCATGGAGCTCAGAGCCGCAATATTGGCAACGAGGACAGCGTGCTCTGCACCGTGCAGTAGTGTGACCAAAACGCCAGCATTCTGTACATTGTCTAGGTCTATAAACGTAGCGACGTACTGGCAGTTGTCGTCCAGCTAGTTTAACATGCATGGGGAGGACGTACCTCTTAAAGAATACCTTGACAATACGCAAACTGGGTCGATTATAGCGTTGGGGCACAACATAAGTGTCGACTTTGACGATGGAGGGGTCTGTATTTTACAATAATTTCAAGATGCGTGGGGCCGAGTCTTGAAAGCCTTGATCAGCAATTTCGAAGTCCGAGGGGAGGGCCACTGTACCTATGCGCTGATTAAGGTATTCGTCTTCCTTACCTGTATACCTGCCAACGTGGGTGAGAAAATGGTCTTGTAAGGCTTCTGATTGTTCTTGTGTGGCAGCTTCAATCATGCGTTTTCCTTTCCCGACAGTGTGTACGGTGAAGTCACCGAAGGTCGAAGCAAGAGAATCATAAAGATCAAGATCGTCCATGGGGTCACCAGTGACCTCGAAGAATCGAGGCCAATCAGGGGGACGAAACATGGCGTCTAGGGTTGGTTTTGGGACTGGGGTATATGTGGTACGACGACCTTTGTTCCGTGTGCGCTGAGGAACATGCGGCTTGAGGGTTTGCACAGTAGATGTAGATCCTTTATGAGAGGAATGAGGAGTGGATGTGTCGGTAGATTGTGAGGTCAGAGTTGAATCAGTGGTCGTTGGGGCAGGATGCACAGTATGGGCAGTTGAATTCCCTTCAGTACCGGTACTCAAGGTATGCAACGGCCGAGGGTTAGTTAATGTGTCAGTAGGCCTTTGAGATCTTGGAGGTACATAAGCAGGTTTGTTGGAGGTAGCAGATCCAGCATCCTGAGGTAAGATGGTAACAGATGTAGTCGCAGACTGGTCAGGGATACACGAAGTATCCGTAAGGGTGTCAGCGGAGGGCATCCGAGCTTCATCATTAAGGTCCTCGACTGAATGAATAGGTAGTCTAAGGCTAGGATCATGATCTGGTAATTTAGAAGTTAAGGTTGAGACCGTGGGGTTGTCATCGCTAATCTTGGTCACAGCGGCAGTACTTTGCATTGGAATTGATGCCGGGGGGACCAACTGATCGATCTCTCTATCCAATGATGGAGAATTCGTCACATTATCCGTAGAAGGCTTGCCAAGGTCAGGGATATAGGGGGGGTCCATAGAGAGGGGTGAGTCCAAGGACGGTGCAGGGGCCGGTAAAGAATCTGGCATAGTGCCACCACCATCCGAGAGGATGACGGTCAAGGAAGGTGAATCAGTCTCAATATCCATATCCATGCCAGTGCCGGTGATCAAGGGTTCAGAGGAAGTCTCCATATGACGTAGGTATTATGATTCGTCCGGGATAAGCTCCATACCCACCACGGAGCATATAATTAGAGGACTTGGTATTTGCCCTAGGAGTCAAACCCTGATATACATCCCTAACCCCTGTGCTTATAGACGGTCAACTCGTCAGCTTCGGGTCCAGCACAGAGAGCGAGATTTGACGATAAAAGGTTCCCCTCGTGCGTGCACGTCAGGTACTCCAGTTCTACGGGTGGAAGGGAACGCCGTCCACATCCACCCTCCATCAAGTATATAGAGTAGTCCAGTCGTCAACGATAGAAGAAGGGGAAGCAAAGAAAAGGACAAAGTTAGAGAGGGAAAAAGACAGAAAAGTGGTACCTTGCAGGCCTCTGGAAACCTACGAGGAGGGAGGTCTTGGTCCACTAGGGCGGCGGAGCCTCGAACATAAGAAGGTCTGTCCCCCCTATGAACAGAGTCCACCGGCCAAGCTTCAAGCCCCGCCACCGCGACACGGTGACTCCCTATCGGCGGGGGTGACAATATCATACCACTAACAAATACCTATAGGTAGAGAAAAAGAATCATATAACAAATTAAGTGTTTATTGCTTACATACAATAAAATACAAAATGGGAAAGAAAGCAGTGCGTTACTTCAAAGAAAGTCTGCTTAAAATTACCATTCAGGTACATTAGAAAGAATATCACATTGAGATTCACTAGCTTTGATGTTCAAGGCACATAAATTATATGAATATGTTTTTATGTCCTTAAAATAGCTTTGTACATAGTACAGAGACCAAATGGAAAGGTTCAGATGTGAGAGAGTGGGAGTGTGGAATGGGTGTTTGTGCTGGAGTGAGTGAAGGAACAGCGAGAGAAGGTACGTGTTTGTTTGTAAGTAACAAATGGAAAGAATGTGTAAGAGAGTATGGGTCTGTGGGTTCAAGGATTGTGTGGGTGAGAATGAAAGTAGGAATACAAACGTGGGCGATTGTGTGTGTGTATGTCCCGACAGAGGATAAACTTGAAAGAAAGAAAGAAAGGAGTTCTGGATGAATGTGGAGGCATGCTTGGAGAAGTTTGACAAGAACGAAAGCATATTTCTGATTGGGGATATGAATGGTAAGGTGGGTGATAGGAAAGTTGAGGGAGTGGTGGGAGGGTGGGGGGTACCATCAGAGGTGAATGGGAATGGTAGTGCACTTGTTGACGTATGTGTGGGGAGGAGGCTATGGATAGCCAACACCTTCTTCCGACACAGAATGATCCACAGGTACACGTGGAAACGGGTGTGGACGATGAAGGATAAGATAGTGGTGGAACGAAAGTCATTGATTGATTATGTATGTGTGGATGAACGAATGAAGAAATCTGTGATGGATGCTAGGGTGTATAGGGGTATTGGAGGGGGTCTGTCTAATCATTATGTAGTAGTAGCTAAGGTTAGGATACAAAAGAAGTGGGTGAGGAGAGCTGGAGGGAGGCGAGAGGAAGGTGGAATGGTGAGGAGGGTGGAGAGGTTACAGGAGGAAATCAGGGAAGAGTACAGGAGAGCAGTAGAAAGACGACTAGGTGGGTTCGACCTGGAAGTTATGGAGGAAGTGGAGGAGATGAGCAAGGTGTTTAAGGAAGAGATCTGTGCAGCATGTGAGGAGGTGTGTGGAGTGAGGAGAAGAGGGAAGGGAGTGATAGGTACAGCAGAAAAGAAGAAAGCATATAGAGAGTGGTTGGGTAGTAGAGGGAATGAAGATTTCGAGAGACAGAAACGAGCGAGGTACGTGGAGAGAAAGAGGGTGGTGAAGAGAGTAGTGAAGGAAAGTAAGAGAAGAGTAGATGAGGAATTTGGAAGGAATCTGAGTAAAATGGAGGGAGAGTAAGAAACTGTTCTGGAAAGAAGTCAAGAAAGTTAGGGAAGGTAGCAAGGGAAACAGTAAGGGTGTGAAAGATAAGAATGGGAGAATGCTAGCCGAGAAGCAAGAGAGAGTCGAAAGATGGAGGGAGTACTTCAATGAGTTGCTAAATGTAAGGAATGGAGAGCCAGCAAACATAGTTGGATATGGTATGGGTGGGAGAAGAGGAGAAGTAGTGGAGGAGGAGGTGGGAATCAGGAGGTCAGAAGTGTGGGAAGCCATGAAAAGAGTGAAGTTGGGGAAAGCACCAGGAACAGATGGAGTGTGTGGGGAAATGTTGAGGTATGGTGGTGAGATAGTGATCGAATGGGTATGGAAAATGTGAAAACTAGCATGGGAGAAGGGGAGTGCACCCGATGACTGGAAGACTGGCATAATAGTCCCCCTATATAAGGGCAAAGGGGAAAGAGGAGTGTGTGGTAACCACCGAGGAATATGTCTTCTAAGCGTAGTAGGGAAGGTATACAGTAGGGTAGTGATTGAGAGAGTGAGAGTGAGAACGGAGAAATGGATAGGCGACGAGCAGGGAGGTTTTAGGAAGGGAAGAGGATGTGTAGATCAGATTTTTACCCTGAATTGTGTTGTGGAGAAATATCTGGAGAAGAAACAAAAGGTGTATGTTGCCTTTATGGACTTGGAGAAGGCCTATGACAGAGTGGATAGAGAAGGTTTGTGGAAAGTAGAATATACGGAGTAGATGGCAAGTTGCTGAAAACAGTGAAGAGCATGTATGAGGGTGCAAAGGCGGCAGTACGTGTAGAGAGTGAGCAGAGCGAGTTTTTTTACCTGAATGTTGGTTTGAAACAGGGGTGTGTGATGTCCCCATGGTTGTTTACTATATATATGGATGGAGTCATGAAAGAAATACTATCAAGAACAGTGGAGGTTGGTGTATCGCTGAAAAGGGAGGGAAATGAGTGGAAGCTACCTATACTACTGTTTGCGGATGATACAGTTCTGATAAGTGATAATGAATGGGAGTTGCAGGGTCTGGTAAATGAGTTTGGAACAGTGTGCGAAAAACGGAATTTGAAGGTAAATGCGGGGAAGAGCAAGGTTATGGTCTTCCAAAGGGGTGAATTCACAGAGTGTGAGATGAAGTTGAACGGTCAGGCTATGGAGATCATCAACTCTTTTTAAGTATCTGGGCAGTGTGTTGAGTAAAGATGGGACTATGGATGAAGAAGTGCGGGAGAGGGTACAACAGGGGAAGAGGGTTGTAGGAACGCTGAAAGCAGTAACAAGAAGTAGGGTGGTCAGTATGGAAGTGAAGACGTCCTTGCATGACAGTGTGGTAATCCCGACACTGACTTACGGAAGGGAAGCATGGACGTTGGTTGAGAGACTCAGACCAAGAGTGAGAGCAGTGGAAATTAATTACTTAAAGTGCGTGCGGAGTTACATGGAGGGATAGACAGACTAATGAAGAAGTAAGAAGGAGGTGTGGTGTGGAGGTAGATGTGCTGGAAAGTGTGAAAAGGAACAACTTGAGATGGTTCGGCCATATGGAACGTATGGAAAGCGAGAGAATGACTAAGAGGGTGTACGAGAGCGAGGTGGAGGGACAGAGAGGGAGAGGTAGACCGAAGGAGAGGTGGAAGGATGGAGTGAAGAAGTATATGAACGAAGGCGGTGCTGGTTGGGGAAAGGGGCGTCGACTGACTGGGGACAGAGGTGCATGGGGGCGGTTCGTTCGTGGCCACCCCTTCGGGGATCACAGCGTCAGGCAATAGATAGATAGATAGACATAGTATAAAGTTTGTACACTTTCATTTACTATCTTCTAGTTACAAATATGATAGTTATCTTATATTTATATTTTATTAATTTCACAACACCAAACACCCCCAATGAAATCAATTTAAGTATATAGGTGATCCACCGGGATTCGAACCTGGGTTATCACACACATATTTTTGCCACCTTAACCATTACACCACCAGGACGGTTAAAGGTTTATGCACACGCCTACGACTTATTATCCATTCTCGAATACTGGATATTAATCTAATCATGTTCATATTCCCAACCGCACTATGGTAGGCCTAATGTTTAAGTGTGAGGAAAGAAATTCTTTAGCTGTAGAACCAGCTCGACTTATTAAGTATCACAGTTCGTGATCTTATCACATAGTCCGGCGGAGGGTCTAGATGTCTTAGCTCTCCATTACCCCTCCCCCTTTCTTTTCACTTAAAATAAATTAGCACATAGACCTACTAGACCCGCTGACGCAAGGCCACACAGGTAATTTTTGGTTTATCTAGGGCTACAGACAGGTACCGAGTTAAGAAAGTATGGTTGAAAGCCCACAATTTATTAGTGACGATTATGCCTATTACATAAGGCACCCTCTTCAAACACTCATCCGCCGTAGTTTGAATCTACCGCACAGAGCATAAAAAATTGAGGAGCCTTCATCATGAGCGCACGCAACCTCACTCATGGTTCAGTCATTATGAAATTGAGTTCTCACTACGAAAAAACTTTGTAACAAATAAAAAACAAAAACAAAATAAGAATAACTATTCATAAGCTTTCCATATAATCGTGGATGTACTTGTGTGGATCTTTGACCAGACGCTGACTCAGGCGTCATTCTTCCTTCTCTGCTCTGCGCTCACCCTACCCGGACGTGCCTCCCCACGCTCCGCTAGTTCCGCATTTGTTGCGTCCCTAGTGAGTTTTTTCTCATTTGTTTACTCCGGGATGTATCGAGTAAGGTTAGGATATGCGTAGCAGGGGTGTCCTGGGCGAGTTGCCCACAGTGCAGTGTATTTTGGGTCGTGTGTTTGGGGCATCTATTACGGGTGTACCCTCGTGGTCCCGTGGTGGACGCGTGAACTTTTTCGCGGTTAGCTAGCTTTGTGATGTAGGCGGCTTTCACTACGCGTTATTATGCTTCCTTTTATCTTTCTGATGAGGTAGCTTTTTCTTCTCTGACGTTCCCAGCGTATTTTTCTTCACTTAGTGAAGTTTTTTCTGGGTCCCGAGTCAGTTCTTCCCTTTGCCTGGAAGTTTTTGCTACAGTGGTGTGTTGACGGTGGTTCCTGTTGTGATATAATTCAGTGCTTTTTGTTTATATTACGACATGATTACTTTTTATTTCCGTCTGCCTAGGCCTAGCCAGCCTCTCGTAGCTTTGCCACATGTACAAGTGTTATTGTTTTATGTTATAAATATGTACTACTGTGTCATGTGTGTCCTGGTTTAGATGTGTATTGGCTATTTCCACGGACTATTTGTGTGTTCTGGATTAGTTGTGTATTGGCTATTTCCACGAGCTAATTATGTGTCCTGGGTTAGTTGTGCTTTGGCTAATTCCACGGTCTATTTGGTGCGTTCAGATTGAATCTGAACGGGGTGGGTTGCCTTTTCCGGCGGGTTTTCTCGGTTACGCCATGAAAACCCGGCTGGTTGCCGAGTTTTAATCACGCGTGGTTAAAAAAGGTTTGTTTCCTCCGGCGAGTGGTGGCTTGAGGCTCTCCAGGACTGCGTCTCTGTGGTGGTGCCTGTGTTCAGGCTTACTGTGTTTCCCGGCGGGATGGCTTTACCCATTTAACTAAGTGTTCATGCGGACACTTGTTGAGTTTAGTTTTTCCCGGTTTTGCAAAGCCAGTAAAACTAGGCTGTTTGTTGATTGGTCGTTCCTCCCCGGCGATCTTTTGCAAAGAAGTGGGGATAGGAATAATTGGGTTAACGTTATACTTAAATTCACACCCGGCGGTTGCACCTGGGGAGTGTGGGATTAACTGATTTGCAATTCAGTGTAGTTGACCAGACAATTGAGGGATACGATAAGTATCGCCGCCATTCAACATACGGCGATCTAGGACGCTTCGGGAGAAGCCAGATCTAGCATTTTAGACAGGCTTCCCAGTTTTTGATCTGCGAGATAATACGGGGGCCGGCGTCTTTTTATGGGTTTTCCAGTAAACTTAACAAACACCACTGGGAAAACTGCGTCATTTATAAAAAGCCATGCTGGTCTTTATATCATGTCAGAGGATATTCATAAATCTTTTGGACAAGTTAAGATATTCTGAAATCTTTAACTATGAACCTCCCGCGTAGCGAGCCGTGATAGTTGTGTATTACGTCTCGTTACCCGGCGGGTTATTCAACACTTGTGTTCGA
Organism: Paralithodes platypus; assembly: GCA_032716605.1. Classification (NCBI taxonomy): domain Eukaryota; kingdom Metazoa; phylum Arthropoda; class Malacostraca; order Decapoda; family Lithodidae; genus Paralithodes; species Paralithodes platypus. Next base: position 13,732,846 of record CM064496.1, on the reverse strand, counting down.
TCATGTTGGTGTAGCCTTATGAATATTAATTCCGGGAAATTTTATTTTTTTCCAGGGCTGAGTTCCGGCGGGTCTATAGAGAACCTGGAGTAAACCCGGGGGTGGGTTCGTTTTCCACCAGTCTCTGCCATGGCTACCATAGACCCTGTTTTTGCTTTGTGTGTTACACCCTCCTGTTCAGGTATCCCTATCTTTGCACACACTCTTTGCATTAGATGTGTTAAATGTTTAGATCGCTCAAGGGGTTTGTGGGTGACGGGGAACTGTACCTTCTGTACTCAATTGAGTGTTAAATTATTGAGAGACAATGATAGACCCGCGGCGGTCGCTTTACGGGAGGTCAGGCAGCTGTTGTTGTTGTTGTTCCCCAGGCTGTCTGGCCGAACAGCCCCAAGGTCTCGAGCAAGGCCAAGGCCACAAACGAGCGCCCCCACAAAATCCCTTCTGCCTACCACTAACAAAGCCCGGGTGACGCCACTCCAAGGCAGGGAGCTGAGGAGGGTGCGGAAACGCCCGGGAAACCAAAGCCCCACCCAAGGCCCTGTGCCCCTCAGCAATTATGAAGGGAAAGTTGAGGGGCAAGGGCAAAGCAGCTGTTGTCCACTTATGCTACCACAGTGGCTCATAAAGCGCTTCAATGTGACAACGTAATTCTTTGGGATAAATTACTGATTGAGCACCCCCCCTATTAAACGTACCTCTAAAGTAATTGTACGAAAGTCGGCAGAGATTGGGCAGGGTACAGTACTTACTCTGGCCCCTAGCACATCTAAGAGACCTCGTGAACCCACGCCCCCGGTGACAGCCTCCACGTCACGGGCGCGGTCCAGGTCCAGGTCGCCCCTCAGACAACAGCCGCCTAGTCACTCTTCTTCACCTGCGAGAAAGAAGAGCAAAGAGGAAAAGTCCAAGGGCAGTTCTAGTGATAAATCTGAGAAGTCCAAGAGCAGTTCTAGTGGAAGATCTAAGTCACACTGCAGCCACAAATCTTCCAGGAAAGATTATCAGGAACGAAAGGCCTCCCGGCGTTCGCCGGAGCCTCGTGCCTCACTTTCTGCCTCTACTCCCGACTTATCTAGTGTCCAATCTGATCGAGCGGGAGTGGTGTCAGAGAGTGTGGTGGGGGTGTTACCAGCAGACAAGTTACCAATGGATAATGTAAATTTAGAATTAGAGAGTTCTGTGGGCAGTGATCGCCCTTTAGAAGAGTCTAGTGGGGGCTCAGTGGTTGATGGTGTATCTGACTCTCAAGGGAGTTCGGGCCAAGGCCTGGGTGTATGGCGGTATTCCCAACCAGGGCATGAAGGCCCACGTCTGGTTCAGGAGCCACAGGTACTGGTGGACGTACACCGGGACGCTGTGATCCCATCATCCATTCCAGACTTAACATGGCACCACGATGGGATTCAGGCTTCGGCGGAATCCTCTCATGATGGGCCAGATGACAAGGATGAGGTGTCTATAATCTCTGACATGGAGGTGCAAGAGTCGGGTTCAGTTCTAGACGACTCACAGGATAGGAATGATTCACCTCTTAGTTCTTCATCTGCTAAATTTGTCACGGCGGAGAAAATAGATGGGTTATTAGCTACTGCTCTAACAAAAAAAATTGGCCAACAGCCGGAGACTCCTACAGTGGACCTGGGAGCTTCCATGACAAGTTCAAGTGTTCGGCCTCTGATCGCTTCCATTGCTTTAACTAAGATTCCTCACCCTCCCTCTATATCACCTACTATTTTTTTTTTTTTTTTTTTTGTTTTTTTCTATATTCCAACTTACTTCCTCTCGGGCATAGGCTGAGAGCCTTAACATTCACCGTTTTACAATGAACAGTGAAGCCCGTGAGGTCTTGTTCCAGTCTAGGGAGTGAGACATGTGAAGCACGTAGAGTACAACGAGCACCTGCCATCTTGCCTTCACATGAGGCACGGTGCTCACTCATGGCCCGAAACGACCCCATCTCTGAAGCTATCTCGTTCCCGTGCTTCACTGTCTCAACCCCTACACTCGGACTCTCACACTTACACACACACACAACGCCACCTGTTGAGCAGATAACTCACCAGGCATTGCACCCCTATAGCATATTTTGAATATGGGAATATTCATACACTGCTATTTAATCAGGGAACAATGAGGGTATTTTATTGACGTTTCGGTGGGCTTGTGGTAATGCACTGATACTAGGTACAGCTCAAATTCCATCCCAATAATATCTTCCCATTGATACATCGGGATTTGAACCCGGGACCTTTGGATTACCAGGCCAGTGGCGAGACCACTCCACCACACCTCCCCTATGGTCACTAGGCCTGCTTCGGCGGCACTTACTACTTCTAGTGTAAGGGTGGTAGCGGATGTGAATCCTCCCCCTTTAGATAAAGCACCGTTAAGAAAGGTAGCTATGCCCCTTTTATACGGTCCAGATGATTCATGGGTACAAATGATCCCAACTAAGCCAGAGGTGGCGCAGCCCACTTTGTCAGGGGAACTTCCAGTGCCATGTGAGTGGGTAATCCAAGGGAATAAATCGAGAAAGTTAAGAGCTTTGGATATTGCGGGTAATGTTCTTGATGTTAATATTAAGGCCATTCCGAACCATTATCACCATGACTATTTTGTGTATACAACTACACCTGCACTGCCCCCTGCCTCAGCTTCAAAACTGTTTTCTGACTGGACCAAGCATGACGGTTTTAATGATATAAAAGCACTGTCAGCTCTCACTCCAGAATTAGATTTACAAACGGTCACAGACACAGCCGCTAACCCAGTGTTGAAGGTGGGGCAGTTGGGTCCAGGACCTTGGGTGGAATGGGAGGTAGAGGCTCAGAACTTTGCGACCACCTTCACCTCAAAATCTTCGCACCAGATTCCTCAGGACAGCCATTCTTGGTTCTCTCTGCCAGTCTTTTCGGCTGGCGGAGTGCCATCTGCTTTGTTTGCTTTTTTAGCCGCCCCCAAAATCAATCTATGCGAACTTAAAGATCCTTTCACTACACCTTCCCCAGCTCACCTAGACCGGGAGTTTAGGCTACGGGGGAAGGCGTATAGACTTTTTTCCCAATACATTGTTACGCACCAGGTGGCGAAATCTATGCTCAGATCTACTCAGGCAATCGCGGACGCGGATGTCAGAAGATCGATTGAACTAGCTCGGCAGTTACTCCTTCAGACTTCTATTCAGTCGTTGGGGGATATCCGCCTTGCTCGAGGCGGTGCGGGCGAGACAGGATCTTAGGATGTCCCTGGTGAAGAAACTTCCTGATAGAATTCCGAACCAGGTGGTCATGTCGCCGGTGCTAACCCCCTCTTTAATGTCCCCTGATGTGTGGAGAACTGTTTTCAACATGGCTCAGGCCTTTAAGCACAGTCCCGCCCCTTCTAAGAAACCTGCTTTTAACTTTCCAAAACACAAACCAGTCGCAAAAGCTCAGCCGGGTGGGTCAAAGCCCTTTCATATACCTAAGTCCTCTTCCCCCCAAGGTCAGTACAGGTATAAACAAGGTAAGTTTGCAGGTCATAAAGGACGAAACTATAACAGACCGGGCCAGGGCCCGTCTTCTGCCAACGCCGGCCAGTCGGCTAAGCATCCACCACCACCACCACCACCACCACCACCATCAAAAAACTAAAGTCTCTCTCACTCCCAGGGCCGGTCTCACGGCGGGCGGATCAGAGGGTAGTACAGCCGGCGAACCCTTGTCTGCTAACTGGGTCGTTCCGAACGTGTCACCGCGCATGGCCAGTAAATACTTGGGCGAGGATGGTGGCACGCAAGGGCATCACCTGGCAGTGGCTCCGGCGACCTCGTTTACGTCAGCCGACAAAGACAAATTTAGTTTCTTTAGAGGTGGAGTCACTGATCCAGGAAATGATCACCAAGAATGTCATCATCCCGGTTCCTCAAAATTACCCAGTCTTTACATCCAAACTATTTCTAGTGCCCAAAAGGGACAGTGTTCAGATGAGGCCAGTCGTAGACCTGTCTTATCTGAACCTCCATATTCACAACGTGTCATTCAGGATGCTGACAGTAAACCAGATCAGGCTAACACTTCCGCCGGGAGGATGGATGTGTTCTTTAGACCTGACAGACGCATATTGGCACGTCTCGGTAAACAAAAGATTTCAACGGTTTCTGGCCTTAAGAATAAAGCATCAGACTTATGTCTTTCAGAGGATGCCGTTTGGATTGAACCTAGCACCTCGCTTATTCACAAAATTAGTCCGGCAAGCCCTGATGCCCTTGTTAGAGCGAGGGATCAGGATTTTGTGGTATCTAGACGACTGGCTAGTGGTGGCAAAGGCGGAACAAGTATGCATAAATCATGTCAACATAACATTAAATCATGTCAAAACTCTAGGGTTCAAGGTCAACCTGGTAAAGTCAAACCTTGTTCCCTCACGAGTAGTTCAGTGGATAGGGCTGGTCTGGGACACAGCTACTCTCACTCTGAGTCAGAGTGTGGACAATCGCAACAGATTTCGCAGGAAATTGTTTCTGTTCCTTCACAGTCTGACTACGACACAGAGAATCTGGGAGTCTCTGGTCGGCTCTCTCAACTGGATTCAACTAACTGTAAGGTTGGGCCGGTTGAGAGTCAAACGTTTAATATTGGAGGGCAACAAATATTTTCCGCTATTGCCGGCGAAAAAATCATGGCCCATACCAAAATTAATCCACAACTTACTAGCGGTCTGGGCGAAGAGGGAAACGTTACACTCAGTCATGTCATGGACCTCTCCTCCGCCGACGGTATGGGTAGACACGGATGCGTCAGGAACGATAGGTTGGGGCTTTCAGTCAAACCAAGGGCACCAGGGTCAAGGGCTTTGGTCCCATTTAGAAATCTCCCACATCAATGTCAAAGAATTACTAGTCCCCTCATATTTCCTTCAGGCTCATGGCTCTACTTTACGGGGCAAGTCGGTGGCCTTCAGAATGGGCAATCTGAATGCAGTTCACTGTATTCAGAAACAAGGGTCAACGAGATCTCGGAAGTTGCTAAACGTGTCAGAAAAGATTTTTATTCTAGCCAACAGGCTGGACATTCATCTTCACGCATCTTATATCCCAGGCGTAGCAAACGTCTGGGCAGACGCTCTGTCTCGGAGACAGAGCACAACAGTAGAATGGGCGCTCAAGCAAACCATTTTCAACCAAATGATTGCGTTGCCTTACCATCCACAAGTGGATTTATTTGCGTCAGAGGAGACTCACAAACTCCCACTGTACCTCACCCGCCGGACGATAACGCCGGCGGGCGGGTGGGCCAGACGCACTGGTGACAGACTGGAACAGGTGGAGTTCCATTTATCTGTTTCCGCCGCCAGATGCGTCTCTAATGTGCCACGTAGTAAACAAACTACAGGATTATCGGGGCGTAGTCTCGCTAATCGCGCCCCTGTGGCCGGCGCAGTTGTGGTACAGTCAGGTCGCCCAATACGCGATTCCACAATTCGCGAAAACCCTAATACACGAGTTACCCCTCGAAAATAACCAAAAACATTAATTACGCGAGGTGGTACCACAATACACTAATCGAGAGCTAAGAAGGGGCCAAATCCGCTATTCCCCCTTGATACGCGAGCACGGTCTACGTTTTGCGAGGCCCAGGCGACGCAGTAGCCGTCTGCGCAGGCCTCGTGGTCTGGGCATACGCCTGCCTTCCCTCCCGGGGATGGGAACGGGGCCGGGGCAGTGTAGCTGAACTCGCCCCGCCTCGGAAGGGGTTTGCCTCGGAGCCCCCACTCTTCAAGGCTACCTAGCCTATCTACTACTAATTTTAAGGTAAGGTTTCATATTTTTATTCATTACTGTTCTTATATATAAGATATAGACTGTACTGTAGAGCCAAAAATGTCGAAAATAGGGCCAAAAATGTTGAAAATTGAGAGATGTCACCCATATCTAATTATTCCTATTTAAAGTTAGTTCCACAATACGCGAATTCCCAATACGCGATGCCTCCTGTCACCCCTCTTCTCGCGTATTGGGGGTCCTGACTGTACCAGCAATTGAAGACTTGGTGCCCGCACCCGGTGTCACTCCCGGTCGGGTTTTTCCACTTAGACACAATTGGCAACCTAAAGACCTCGCTGACTTTTGCATTATGGACATTCAGGAGGCCAAATGGCTAGCACCATATGGTAGAGACGTGACCAATAAATTCATGAATCAATATACCCAGTCTACTAAGCGACAGTATCAATCGCATTGGCAAGCCTTTACTTCTTGGATTCTTACAACAGAACAAACTGTGCCCTCGGTGGCTTTGGGTTTTAATTATTTAAATTATCTGTTCGAGCAGAAACGTTTATCTGTAGTAACGTTAAAAAAATCACTTAACAGCGATTAGGATGCCGTTTTTGGACCTTACCGGTCTCTCCATACCAGTCGCGGAGGAAACAGGTTTTATGAGGGCATGTTTTAAACTCCGCCCACCTCCCCGTCAGCTCATGCCTACCTGGTCTCTGGACAAAGCATTGTCATTACTTCATTCCTGTCTGTACCAAAATACTGCAGACTTTACATTACTTTTAAAAAGGGCAGTATTCCTTATGGCTTTGGCTACCGGGAACAGAGTATCTGAGCTGGCGGCGATGAGCAACACACCTAATTGCCTCAGGTTTGGTAGGCTTAATGAGTGTATTCACATTGCACCTTCCCCAGGGTTCATAGCCAAGAATGAGCACAGTGAACACGTGTTTTCAGAGTTCACGGTGCTGGCGTTGAAAAGGGGAAAGGTGCACCATAATTTATGTCCAGTGCAAGCTCTAACCAAATATTTGAGAGTGGCACCTCTAAATCACCAGGGTGCTTTATGGGTAGCAAGTACGGGTAAACGCTTGATGAAACGTAGACTGGCTTCTCTCTTGGTCGAGGTCATTAAAGAGAGTAATCCCGGCGTTGTGGGTAGGGCCCACGATTTACGCAAGTGGGCAGCTTCTTTACGTTTCCTTAAAAAAAAATCTGTTGAAGATATTATGTCCACACAGTTGTGGGCCTCTAATCATACGTTTTTGACTCGATACCTTTCAGTAGCTCTAGACAAACCTTCCTTGCCATGTATAGCTTTAAGGCAGAGGGTCTAGGTAGCCCCTAAGTCACTTATTGTTTAATTTCAAGAAAAGGGGGGGGGGGGGGGTGCAGTCAGTGTAACATAGGACACCCTAGACCCCGCCGGAGTATGAGAGCTGTGATACTGTTTATAGGTGTTCTATCTATCTATCTATTGCCTGACGCCGTGATCCCCGAAGGGGTGGCCACGAACGAACCGCCCCCATGCACCTCTGTCCCCAGTCAGTCGACGCCCCTCCCCCCAACCAGCACCGCCTTCGTTCATGTAGTTCCTCACTCCATCCTTCCACCTCATATTCGGTCTACCTCTCCCCCTCTGTCCCTCCACCTCGCTCTCGTACACCCTCTTAGTCATTCTCTCGCTTTCCATACGTTCCATATGGCCGAACCATCTCAAGTTGTTCCTTTTCACACTTTCCAGCACATCTACCTCCACACCACACCTCCTTCTTACTTCCTCATTAGTCTGTCTATCCCTCCATGTAACTCCGCACGCACTCCTTAAGTAATTCATTTCCACTGCTCTCACTCTTGGTCTGAGTCTCTCAACCAACGTCCATGCTTCGCTTCCGTAAGTCAGTGTCGGGATTACCACACTGTCATGCAAGGACTTCTTCACTTCCATACTGACCACCCTATTTCTTGTTACTGCTTATAGCGTTCCTACAACCCTCTTCCCCTGTTGTACCCTCTCCTGCACCTCTTCATTTATAGGTGTTGTGATATGTAAATTTCTCTGTACTATTCATTACAGGAAATTGTGCTAGTACAATTATAGTACAGTAAAAGTCCGTTAATCCGACGACCGATGATTCGAATCTCCCAATAGTCCGAATTTTTCAATTTGAGGCCAAATCCGAATTCACCTGATGGTCCGAATTTCAAGAAGTCCCAAAGTCCCCTTTTTGAGGCATTAGTCCACTCAAATGACACATAATGGAGCACACACATATCATATGTTCATGAATTCACTTTAAAAGTTTACCATTGTCATTGTAGCCTATTACCTACTTCAAAACATTCAGATTAATGGTCAAAGGAAGCTACTGATATAAACGTAAACACCTTCTTCTTCCACATCGTCTGCTAGAGAGTTTATTTTGCTCTTGAACGCATCCTTGGGACGCTCCGATGCGCTACTGGCTTGCACCGCATTTTCTGCAAGCGCATTCAGTCTTGAGCTTGAAAACGCACCTTTGGACGTTCCGATACGCTACTATTTATAGTTCAGTGATCGGAGCGTCCCAAGGGTGCTTTCAAGACAACAAGACAAGGGTGCTTTCAATACAATATAATCAGAGCTGGGCACCACAAACAAAAAGTCAAGTCAGCAAACACAAATCAGCAAACCCAGAACATAACTTCAGCAAACACAAATGTGCAAACCTTGTGAAATTTCTAGTCCTCAGATGCAAATATGCAAACGCAAACCGTTTTTTATTAATTTTAAATTTAAACTACAGAATCAAGGGTAAATCAATAAATTCAATCTCTAATGTCAATAAATATATATATTTACTTAAATATAATGTTGCCCAACTTCCATGGACCTCAAGGATATACATACAGGCTTTAAAAGTCTGGAAATTGCTGTAAATTGCCAAAACATTCCAGAACGTCACCCGCAGTGAAAGGGTTAATATATATAGCATAGGCCACTTAGTTTGTCCACATGGGCAGTAAAATGTTGGGGCAACTTATTTTTGGGGAGAGTGCTTCAGTAATAATCAGTATTCGCAATTCCGCACCATTCAGGAGGTACGCCGGATCACAGAGGTGCAAGCAGGCGAATCATTCGTGGTCCCCCCTTTGGGAATGGCAATAGGCTATATACGCCTAGATAGGTCTACTTTAGATAGATTAAGTAATTTAATAGAAAGTAGCCTAGGCTTATTAATGTTAATGCTCAGAATAAAGGCCTAGCTTCAGATCAAAATTTAATAAAATTTTATTGTAGGCTAAATTTAGTCTAGACCTATATGATACTTTCAAAATTAACACTTCTACTTGACACTAATACAATGAGTGTGATTATAGGCCTAGGCCTATACATAGAAGTTAGAACATGCAATATTTAGCCTAGGCCTACATGCTTTGAGGCATTTTGATGGAATTAGTGACTGATTATAGCCTAGACCTAGGCCTAGGCTATATATTATATATAGAAGTTAGAACATGCAATATTTAGCCTACATGCTTTGAGGCATTTTGATGGAATTAGTGACTGATTATAGCCTAGACCTAGGCCTAGGCTATATATTATATATAGAAGTTAGAACATGCAATATTTAGCCTACATGCTTTGAGGCATTTTGATGGGATTAGTGATTATAGACCTAGGCCTAGGCTATATAGCCTAGCCTATATATAAGTTAGACTTAGCCTAGGCCTACATGCTTTGAGGCATTTTGATGGGATTAGGGTAGCCTAATAACATTAGTTTCGGTTAAAACATTAACAGGCTATCAATCAAATTAACGATAGCCTAACTTTATAGGCCTAATCTTAAATTAGGCTAGATTATAAAGTTATGCTAGGTAAAATTAACCACTTCGACTTTACTCACATGCTGGTAATGGCTCTTAAGGGTGTACGCGCTGTACGTATTAAAAGCCAATTTAGCCTTTCAGTTTTTGCAAGGGTAGATTATTCTTCCCTTCTCCAGAGACATCTTGGTAATTACAGGCCCATAGAAGGTTTCTAGGTGGGGCCAGGGGTGGCTTAGGTCCTCGATTTCTGCATGCTCTGCAGCATCACTGTCGGATGATGGTGGTGAACTGCTCCCCATGCTGTTGGCAGCTGCGGTAGGCATGATGGTAGACTCCATGTTCACTTCAATAGGCCGAAAATATAAACAAAGTTGAAGTGCTAGCAGGTTGGAACTCTTGGACTGCTGTGTGTTGTAGGTGTTAGCTCGACGCTTGCTACTAAGTAAGTGAACAAACGTGAAGAGCCGATGTATAGGCCTAGATTCCATAACACAGGTAGTTGGCTTGGTCACGTGAATTTTTTTGGCGGGAGCTGCAGGAGCGGCCCAGGACTGGCTGGCGGCTGGAATTTTAATTTTGCGGACTCGAGGCTTGCAACATGGAGGTACTTTCCAGAGCTTCAAACCCGCAAATAGGCAGCCATTTTGACGCCAACGCTAATGAGCCAACAAAATTACACTTCCGCCATGGCGGAATTGGCTATTTGCGGAAGTGTTGGCTAAAGTGCCCAGCTCTGAATATAATATAACAGAGCACGTCACAAAAGGAAAATCACAAAAGGAAAATTACAAGAACCTCTCAGGGAAGTGCCGTTGTTAAGGCATTACTTCCCGAACCACATCTGATCTGATCTTCAAGAGCAAGACAAACTCGCTAGTAGACGGAAGAAGAAGAAGACGACGATGCGGACATATGGTGTTTACGTTTATATCAGCAGATTCCTTTGACCATTAATCTGAATGTTTTGAAGTAGGTAATAGGCTACAATGACAATGGTAAACTTTTGAAGTGATTTCATGAACATATGATATGTGTGTGTGCACCATTGTGTCATTTGGGTGGCCTAGTGCCTCAATGTTTTCGTCATACACAGGTTCATAGGGGTAAAGTCCGATAATCCGAAAAATCCACTAATCCGAACGAGGGCCGGTCCGCTGCCCTTCGGATTAACGGAAGTTTACTGTACAAACAATAGTGTTGTTGTAAGTAGTTTTTGGGCTGAGAAGCAATCTAATTTTAAGCATTGGTTATATTTTGCAACTAATTTTATGGGGTTTATAATTATGTGCACATGTAAACTTATAAGTTTTATTTTTTCACCACTTAATTTAAGTGGGGTGCCTTGTTAACTGGCAGATCTGTTCTCAGAATCTCTAAGAGTTAACCCCTTTTTTATCAAGCAGGCTTCTTTGAAGCACGCTCCTGCTTGTACCCCTTTTGTATATATGTGCTGTATAAAGTTTATGCGCCAAATATATCTTTTTTACAAAGTAAGAATACTATGTGGTTGTTTGATTATCTGCCTTTGCTAGAGTTATGATATGATTACGAATGTCCCCCTCCAGTCTTAGATATCAGGCATAATCGTCAATGATGGAGGGGCCACTAATAAATTATAGGTTTGACTCCTGCAAGGAGATAAAGAAAACCTGTCTTCGTGGTGCAATGCATAATTGTGTTGATTTACGATGTGAGCATCCTAGGTTCGAATCCCCGGACTGCCACATGTGTTTGTTAATTTCATTAATCGAGTTTAAAAGTAAAGTTGGTTGGTGGAGAGAACATAATAATTTAGTAGTGGCCCCGTAATCATTGACGACTGGGGCCCTCCCGACCATCCCCTTCCCATTCGTTGATGTATTAAGGATTTTGGTTTACTTGATATGTCAGTGAAGGAAGAATGACGCCTGAGTCAGCGTCTGGTCAAAGATCCACACAAGTACATCCACGATTATATGGAAAGCTTATGAATAGTTATTCTTATTTTCTTTTTGTTTTTTATTTGTTACGAAGTTTTTTCGTAGTGAGAACCCAATTTCATAATGACTGAACCATGAGTGAGGTTGCGTGCGCTCATGATGAAGGCTCCTCAATTTTTTATGCTCTGCGCGGTAGATTCAAACTACGGCGGATGAGTGTTTGAAGAGGGTGCCTTATGTAATAGGCATAATCGTCAATGATTACGGGGCCACTACTAAATATTAGGTTTTCTTTATCTCCTTGCAGGAGTCAAACCTATAATTTGGTATTAGCAATATCCTCTATTGAATAATTTTGTAAAAAGCGCAAAGAGACTGCCCATTTCCTAATGTCATGAGCTCGGCCCACTACTCCAGGGTTACTTTCCCGGATTACATATACGAGTAAGGAAGCCAATTTTCTCCTCGTGATGTGCGTACCTGTATTATTGACCCATAGAGCTCTCTGTTGTTGAGGCTGTGACACCCTCATAAACTTTATTAGAGCCTGCACCGGGCATAAATTATGATGTTACTCAGTTACTTGTTCGTCAAGGGGAATCCACGCAATGCGAGCTAAGCTCATTATTATCGCGCCTCCTTAACTGGGAATGTATTGCGTGAAATGCATGTTAAGTGTTTTATGTACTGTTGGAATGGCTGTGGATGTGTGTGTAGTCTGTATTTAGCCAATTGGCGACATCGGAAACGAAGGCTTAGGGTGGATCTGTATGGTACCATTCTCACTATAGACGGTACCGTCTCGCCCGAAGGCTTAGGTAGCCATCAGCTTAGGTGAACCATATGATACCCATCTCGCCTTGTACCATTTTTGCCAACCCCAGATCGGACGTCACAACGTCGTCCACTTATTCCAGGTACCTATTTACAGCTAGGTGAACTGAGGCTAACACATGAAAGGAGACAAGCCCAATTTGTCTCCGCCCGGCCGGGGATTGAACCCCCGACCCCTCGTGTGTGAGACGAGAGCTCTGTGTATGTCCCCGTTTGAGAGCCGGGATTGTAAATTCCGAGAACACATGCTTGCTATGCTCATTCTTTGCCACGAACGTGGAAGATGGGGCAATTTGCAAATGTTCATTTAGTCTACTAAACCTGAGGCAATTAGGTTCATTGCTCATCGCCGCCAGCTCTGACACCCTGTTTCCTGTAGCCAAGGCCATAAGGAACACAGCCTTCTTTAATAATGAGTCAAAATCCGGCGCAAGACTATACTTGCGCGAATGAAGCAAGGATAAGGCTTTGTCCAGTGACCAGGTAGGCATGAGCTGACAGGGTGGTGGGCGAAGCTTGAAACACGCCCTCATGAACCCTTTCTCCTCTGCCTGTGGCATGGATAGACCAGTGAGGTCGTAAAAGGGAGTTCTAATGGCAGACAAATTATTTTTTGGTGTTACTACAGAAAAGTGCTGATGGTCAAACAAATAATCCAAGTACTTGAAAACCAAAGCTACTGATGTGTCTGTTTGCGCCGTTTCTACTATCCAGGTTGTGAAAGTTTTCCAATGTGATTGGTATTGCCTCCTGGTAGACATAGTATACTGATTAAGCAATTTATTAGTGACACTTTACCCATGCGGAGTTAACCATTTAGCTTTCTGAATGTCCAAAAGGCAAAAGTCAGCGAGGTCTCTAGGTTGCCAATTCTCTCCAAGTGGAAGTACGAGACCGGGAGTGACTCCGGGTTCTCGCACCACGTTTTCAACTGGTGGTACAAATTTATTAGTGACACTTTCCCCATACGGAGTTAACCATTTAGTTTTCTGAATGTCCAAAAGGCAAAAGTCAGCGAGGTCTCTAGGTTGCCAATTGTCTCCAAGTGGAAGTACGAGACCAGGAGCAACACCGGGTTCTCGCACCACGTTTTCAACTGATGGTACCATGTCTGAGCCGGCCAAAAAGGCGCGATCATCGAGACTAGGCCTCGGTAACCCTTTGTGAACTGTTAGACACAAGAGTGAAGCATCGGGAGGCGGAAAAAGTTAGATGGAACTCCACTTGTTCCAGTCCTCCGTCAATGCGTCCGGATCCCCCGCCGAAGTTGTTACCCGGCGGGTTAGGTAGAGAGGGAGTCTGTGGTTCCCTTCGGACGCGAATAGATCCACTTGTGGACGGTAAGGCTCTGCAATCATCTTGTTGAAGATGCTCTACTTGATAGCCCATTCTACTGTGTTTCTCTGTCGCCGGGACAGTGCGTCTGCCCAGACATTCGCCACGCCTAGGAGATAAGAAGCGTGGAGATGAATGCTCAGCTTTTCGGCCAGAGCAAAAATCTTCTCTGACAACTCTAGCAATTTCCGAGACCTCGTTGACCCCTGTTTTTGAATGCAGTGCACCGCATTCAAATTGTCCATTCGAAACGCTACTGATTTCCCCCGCAATGAGGAGCCGTGAGTTTGAAGGAAAAACAAAGGGACTATAGTAGTTCCTTCGCGTTGATATGATAATTCTCGGTTTGGGACCAAAGCCCCTGCCCTTGGTGGCCTAGGCTTGACTGATAACCCCAGCTTATTGTCCCCGAAGCATCTGTGTCTACCCATACCGTAGGTGGGGGAGAACCCCATGTCATTGTTGAGTGCAATATCTCTCTCTTCGCCCAGACCGACGGTAAGTTATGAATTAAGGGAGGAATTTTCCACAATTTTCCCGCCGGCAATAGCAGGAAATATTTGTTGCCTTCCAAGATTAATCTCTTTACTTTCAACCGGCCCAACTTTACAGTTAGTTGGATCCAGTTGAGAGAACCGACCAGAGACTCCCAGATCCTCCTCGTCGTGTATAGACTGTGGAGAAACGCAAATAATTTCTTTCGAAATCTGTTGCGGTTGTCCACACTCTGACTGAGAGTAAGATTGGCTGTGTCCCAGACCAGCCCTATCCACTGAATTGCCCGTGTGGGAACAAGATGCGACTTTGCCAAGTTGACCTTGAACCCTAGGGATTGTACATGATTGATAACAAGAAGATTGACATGGGTTTTGCATAAACTCTCTGTCTCCGCCACTACCAGCCAATCGTCCAGGTACCACAACACCTTGATCCCCTGATTTAACATTGGCATGAGGGCCTGCCGGACTAATTTTGTGAAAATTCTCGGTTCCAGGTTCAACCCGAATGGCATTCTTTGAAAAACATAAGTTTCTTGCCTGATCCTCAAGGCGAGGAATTTTTGGAACCGTTTGTTGATGGGGACATGCCAGTAGGCGTCTGTCAGGTCTAACGAGCACATCCACCCTAGTGGTGGAAGGGTTAGCCTGATGTGATTCACAGTGAGCATCCTGAAGGGTACATTGTGAATATAGTCGTTCATGAACGAGAGATCTACTACTGGTCGCATTTGAGCACTGTCCCTCTTTGGCACTAGAAAAAGTCTAGACGTGAATACAGGGCAAGTAGGATCGACCGGGACAATGACATGCTTGGTGATCATTTCCTGGACTAGCGACTCCACCTCTAAAGAAAACATGATTGACTTCCTGAGTCTGACGTAAACGAGGTCGCCGGAGCCACCTCCAGGTGATCCCTTTGCGTACCACTGTCCTTGCCCAAGTTCGCCGGGGCCAGGCCCGGTGACACGCCCGAAAAGACCCAGTTACTTGACTGGGTCTGTCCGGCGGCACTACCCTCGGATCCAACTCGCCCTCGATAGGCCCTGGGAGAGAGAGAGTTTGACTGACTAGTTTTTTGCTGGTGGTGGGGTAGGTGTGGACGGTTGGCTGATTTTAGCTGGTGCCGTTCCCAGTCCTGACTTATGTTGTGGCTTATTTTTGTGATGCCACTTACCTGAGTGCTTACCCTGTTTAGGCTTGTGCTGAGTACCTCCTTGAGCTGGGGGAGACATGGGGCCATGGGGCCCCAGAAGGATGTGACTTACCTCCACCTTTAGGTTTGGAGTACGGTTTTCCTTTCTAGCTTGGGAGGTACTCTGCTGCAAGTTGTCAACCATATTATAAACTGCCCTCCACGTTTCAAGATTGAGGAAAGACGCAGTTACAACTGGGGAAAGAGTTACCCGGCGACCAATGTCGTCCGGTAACTTCTTAACCATGTACACTCTTAAGTCTTGGCGTGCCCGGACAGCCGTGCCCGGACAGCCGTGCCCGGACAGCCTCCAACAAGGTTATCCGGATGTCGCCCACAGATTGGATGGAATTCTGTAACAGAAGCCTTCTAGATAGTTCAGTGGCCTTCCGTACATTTTGGTCTGAAATAGCAGCTATGGTCCTCGTGAGGGACTGGGCTATTTGGCGGCTCAACAAAAATTGGGAAAATAGTCTGAAAACTTTATTTCTCAATTTAAAATCTCTGTCTAAGTGTGCAGGAGGGGGAGTTGGATTCCTGTAAATCATAGAGACAATTTGGTAGCCAACAAGAAATCAAAAAGAGCTGGGGACACCCCTCCAGCTTTGTTGATGGGCATGGAAAACCATAGATGATTATCTTGGGGAATTTGGTGGGAGGATTTTGAAGTGATAGTGGCTGCAAACTGTTGAGGTTCTACCTCCCAGTCCACCCACGGGCCAACACCTACCTGCCCCACCTGCAGAACTGGGTTGTGAGACTGATCTAGGGCTGGAGTTGTATTCAACTCCGGCGTTAGTGCATTGAGCGATTTAATATCGTTCACTCCGTCACACTATGTCCAATCCGCAAAAAGTCGTGCAGATGAGGCGGGAGGTAATGCCGGAGTAGAAGAGTATACAAAAAATTCAGGAGAATACACATTTGGAATAGCTTTGATAGTGACATCTAATACTTGCCCTTGTGAATCTTTGGCCCTTAGTTTCTTACTCTTACTAACTTCTATCACCCACTCACTGGGCACTGGGATCTCCCCGAATACTGTGGTCTGTGCTAAGCCCGGGTTCTTAGCAATTGCTGGAATCCACGAGCAGTCGAGACCATATAAAAGAGTCATAGGGCCTTTTCTATGGGGTGTTTTGTCTAGAGGGGGAGGGGTAACGTCTGTGATAACGCGAACATTGGTAGTGGTCAAGGAGGCGGGCACTATAGTGCTACTTGCCGTAGTGTTCACCGGGAATACGTTACCTTGGGGGAGTGATCTATTAGGAACAAGTCTGGAAGGTTCTAGGGGCCACACAGCCGACCCTATCAGGGGAGCACCCGGCGGAGCTATGGGGGTACCCTGAGCTTTAGGTACATTGTATTGGCGCATAACTTTATGCAAAATATAATCTAAATCATCAGTAGTTATATATTTACTATGTGACTTCTTGGAAGACTCTGACCCCACTTCCGAACCATCCTATGTATGTGTTGGCTGTGCCGAATACAGTTCTACTACTTCCGGCTCTTCCTGTACCTCTAACGGTTCCGGCGGTTGTTGCCGCGGATCTGACCGTGGGGTAAAAGCCGGCCAAGTTGTTGTTGTTCCCCAAGCTGCCTGGCCGAACAGCCCCAAGGCCCCGAGCAAGGCCAAGGCCATAACCGAGCGCCCCCACAGTGCCAAGTTAAGTCAGGCACTGAGGAAGGGATAATGTCAATATCATTACTGTCCCTAACACTGTCTTGAAAATGTACATTGTTCTCCACTATTGAGGGTTCCGATTGTCTCCACACACTTCGACCCTGATTAGGAGGTTGAGAATCAGGTATCACTTGACTAACCTGTGAACTATTAAGGTCCTGATGTCTGCCTGATGTATAGCCCCGATACTGTTCAGCTAACAATCTTTGTGACACTATCGGGGGCCTACTGACAGGTAAGTTCAATTTTGGTATAGCAAAATGTACGTCCTGATTAACACTTAATGATTCCCTAGATTCCTGCCTGGGAGTTTACTCAGTCCCCTCTGTCCCCACCTCTGAGCTGCCAGATTGGACATTAGGCACGGTGGAGGTAGGGGTGGATGGAAATGGCCGCAACTCCGGTGTTAGCCGGTGCCGCGACTGCGTCTCCTCCTTGCGGGAGCTTTTACGTCCCTTTTCTGATTTTCTGTGGCTAGATGTCGCCTCGTCATCTTTGCGCCTCTTGCGAGATCTTGAAGACTCTACCGAAGATTGTCTAGATTGCCTGAGGGGGATCCTCGACCGGGACCTTGAGCGGTCACTCGGCGGCCGGGGGGGGGGGGGGGGGGGGGGGGGGGTGCCTCGCTAGAATCACTGCTCTCATTAGCTCTTTTGATAGTGTTACGTTACGAGCGGGGTTCGAACCCATAACATAAAGAAACATTCCACTAAAACCACAAAACGAGGACTTATTATTTAGCCTCACAAAATGCGGAAAATATGACTATCATTTTCAGTCAAGAAGAAGTGGCATGTTAAACTTCCACAAAACTAGTGACTTTCTTTGTAGTCACTAAAACCTTGGTAGGTGAAAAGATGTGGCAAGTTCATAAAATATCAGTTGATATCAAATGGCTGTTTTAGCCTAAAAACCACAAAGTTGTTGTTGTTGTTCCCTAAGCTGCCTGGCCGAACAGCCCCGAGTCCCTGAGAAAGGCCATGGCCACGATTGGGCTTTCCCACAGAGCTCTCATTGAGTGTAGATTGTGTTGTTGGCGTAAGTGGCTGTGTGAAATGCAGTCTTCTATGATGTGTTTAATGGTATGGGGTGCTGTGTTACATCCCGGGCAGGTGTCGACAACGGAGTCATCCAGTCTCTTCTGATAGCTCAGGAGAGCTGGATGGTGTCCGCATCTCAGCCTGGCCAGGTGGACTCTGTCCTCGCGAGGAAGGGAGGATTCGGAAGGATGGATTTCAGGAGGTCGTGCATGCAGCTGCGTGTTGTCTGTGAGTGAGTGGATGGATCGGTGAGAGATATGAGTATTTATTAGTGGCCCCTCCATCATTGACGAACATGCCTATTACATAAGGCATCCTCTTCAAACACTAATCCGCCGTAGTTTGAATCTACCGCGCAGAGCATTTAAAAACTGAGGAGCCTTCATCATGAGCGCACGCGACCTCACTCATGGCTTCAGTCATTATGAATTGGGTTCTCACTACGAAAAAACTTCGTAAAAAATAAAAACAAAAAGAAAATAAGAATAACTATCCAATAAGCTTTCCATCATATCGTGGATGTACTTGTGTGGATTTCTGACCAGACGCTGATTCAGGCGTCATGCCTCCTTCTTTGCTCTGCGCTCAGCCTGCCCGGACGTTCCTTTCAGGCTCCGCTGGTTCCGCATTCGTGGCGTCCCTAGTGAGTTTTTTCTCATTTGTTTACTCTGGGATGTATCGAGTAAGGTTAGGATAGGCGTAGCAGGAGTGTCCTGGGCTGGTTGCCCGCAGTGCAATGTATTTTGGGTCGTATGTATGGGGCATCTATTTCGGATGTACCCTCGTGGTCCTGTTGTGGACACGTGAACTTTTCACAGTTTGGTTAGTTGGTGATGCAGGCGGCTTTCATTACGCGTTAATTATTGCTGCCTTTTATCCTTCTGATGAGGTAAGCTGTGTGTTTGCTGACGTTCCCAGCGTATTTTTCTTCACTTAGTGAAGTTTTTTCTGGGTCCGTGTCAGGCTTCCCGGGGTGGGAAGTTATCGCTTCGGTGGTGTGTTGGCGGTGGTTCCTGTTGTGATATTCCAGTGTGTGTTTATATTTCAACTATTTTCATGCCGTCTACCTAGGCCTAGCCAGCCGCTCGTAGCTTTGCCACATGTCTAGTGTTATTATTTATTTTATAAATATGCCCTACTGTGTCATGTGTATCCGGGTTTTAGTTGTGTATTGGCTAATTCCTCGGACTATATTTGTTTCCTGGTTTAGTTGTGTATTGGCTAATTCCACGGATTATGTTGTGACCTTGGTTAGTCGTGCGTGTCTCTCCTCGTGTCGTGTTGTTCAGATGGTGTCTGTTCAGGGTGGGGTTTGCCTTCCGGCGGGTTTTTCTCGGTTTCACCGTGAAAAAAACCTGACCGATGAGCAGTGTTAGGCCACACGTGGTTGTTAACACTGGCTGGTTCCCCGGCGAGGGGAGGTGTCTGTGGCTCTCCAGGACTGCGTATCTGTGGGTGCCTGGTTTCAGGCCTCCTTTATAATTCCCGGCGGGATGGCTGTACCCATCCTTACATATATATTTAGTTATATATAAAGAAACGACGTTCGTGAGAACACTCGTTTTTTATAGGTTTTTCTACCTGGTTTACGACAAACCAAGGGGAAAACCTAGCTGTTGTTTAGGCGTTCCTCCCCGGCGATCTTTTACAAAGTAGTGGGGTCAGGAACTTGTGGGGTTAACTTTTAGACTTCTCACCCGGCGGGTGCACCTTAGCAGGGTGGGATAAAACGACTTAGGTC
Source organism: Paralithodes platypus (assembly GCA_032716605.1). Taxonomy (NCBI): domain Eukaryota; kingdom Metazoa; phylum Arthropoda; class Malacostraca; order Decapoda; family Lithodidae; genus Paralithodes; species Paralithodes platypus. Next base: position 13,713,025 of record CM064496.1, on the reverse strand, counting down.
TCTTATAGTTAACCAATCCATGTGAGTGATACTCTGTGTATCGCCGCCTTTACTCTTACGGCATTTGAAGGATCAGTGAGGTTTAACCAAATCGATTTCCACACCCGGCGGGTGTCCCTAAGTATAGGAACTAAGGAATTTTAAACAAATTCAATTTCGATTAACCTTAATTGGGAGATACTTTCAGTATCGCCGCCTTCTATTTACGACGATCGTTTGGGACAATTCGTTAAAAAATCAGATCTCGTATATTCCTGCCCTGGGCTATTCTACTAAAATATTTCAAGGGCCGGCGTCTTTATGAGGGGGGGCTTTGTTACAAAATTGAATCTTGAGACAGTCACCACCTCCTACAGACTATTAGTGCCATACTGGACCATTATATCAGAGGGTATTCTTCATGTTCTTAGCTAAGAAGACTTGTTTAGCCTCTTTATACCCAGCCGCGTGGCGAGATGTGTTAGCTGTGTCTTTGCATCCCGTTACCCGGCGGGTTATTAACACTTGTATGCGAACACTTGGGTTAACCTTATGAGCATTAATTCCTGGAAATTTTCTTTATTTTTCCAGAGCTGAGCTCCGGCGGACCAATACAGACCCGGCGGTAGTTCCTCTCACCAGTCTCTGTCATGGCTAATGTCACCCCAGTTTTTGCCCTGTGCATTACCCCTACTTGCGCGGGTATCCCAATTTTTGCACATACCCTTTGCATAAGGTGTGTTAGATGTCTAGACCGTTCAAGGGGTCTCTGGGTTACACGTAATTGTTCTTTTTGCTCCCAATTAACCAATAAAGTCCTGTGTGACAATGACAAGACCGCGGCGGTAGCGATGAGAGAGGTCAGACAACAAATGTCGGCCTACACTACCATTGTCGCACATAAGTCACTTCAATGTGACAACGTCCCACTTTGGGATAAGTTGCTGTCAGAGCACCCTCCCCCTAAACGTACCTCTAGAGTAAGGGGTTTTAAGCCGACAGAGACTAGGCAGGATTCTGTATCGTCTGTGGAGACGTTTAAACGCCGGAGAGAGCCTACTCCCCGGGCAGCCACCTCCTCGTCGCAGGCGAGATCGAGGTCAAGGTCTCCCCTCAGACAACGGTCTTCAAGTCGGGCCTATTCCCCGGCTAGTAAGAAGTGCAAGACTGAAGCTTCCCCCAGGGACCATGGTGGTGATTCTTCCAAACCTAGGTCCAGTTCGCGGTCACACCGTAGCCACAAATCCTCCAAAAAGGATTCCCATAAGAAGTCCTCTCGACATTCTTCTAAGTCTAGTGCATCTCATCGTACCTCTACACCTGACAATGTTTCTGTTACAGCCTCAGAGTATAGTGAAACGCCTGTCCCTAAACAAGATTTACCTATTGATATTTTAACCCTAGAAATGGAGAGTTCAGGATATTCAATAATTGAGAATGTTTCAGACTCTCAAGAGAGCGTAGGCCAGAGCCTCGGTGTTTGGCGTTTTGCTCAGCCAGGGTCTGTCCATCCACGTCCGACTCATACGAGTCACACAGTAGCCGATGTCCACAGGGACGCGGCGACCCCATCCTCTATCCCTGATTTATCTTGGAAACAAGGTGCCCCTGCCTCGGCGGGGTCTTCTCAGGAGGATCGGGAGGAACAAGATGAAGTGTCATTAATTTCAGATAGGGAAGGACAAGGGTCAGGCTCAGGCCTGGACGCCGCCCATGATAATACTAATTCACCTGAAAGTTCTGCACCTAACCAGTTTGTTACAGCACAAGAAATTGATGGGTTACTTACTCATGCTCTATCAAAATTCTTTAATCAACAACGAGAAAAACCCACAATGGACTTGGGGGCTCCCTTGACAGGTTCTGCGGTACGGCCTCTGATAACGTCAATCGATTTATCTAAGATTCCTAACCCTCCTACTCTGTCACCGGCAGGGAGCTCTAAGCCAGCTACGGCGGCATTCACTACGTCAAATGTCAGGGTCATTACGGATGTTAATCCACCCCCTCTAGACAAAGCGCCTCTTAGAAAGGTAGCTATGCCCCTGCTTTATGGGCCAGACGAGTCATGGGTCCCTTTGAACCCCTCTAAGCCAGAGCTTGCCCAGCCTACCTTGTCAGGGGAACTCCCGGTACCACGTGAGTGGTTTATCCAGGGAAATAAGTCTAAGAAATTAAGGGCATTGGATGCCTTGGGTAATGTTTTGGATGTAAATATCAAGGCTATACCTAGTTATTATTATCAGGATTATTTTGTTTATGCATCTAAGCCTGCTTTACCCCCTGCCTCAGCTTCAAAACTTTTTCAGACTGGTCTAAGCTGGATGGGTTTAATGATATTAAGGCTCTGTTGGCTATTACTCCTGAACTAGATTTACAGACCGTCACAGACGAGACAGCTAATCCAGTGTTGAAGGTGGGACAGTTAGGACCAGGACCTTGGGTGGATTGGGAGGTAGAGGCTCAGAACTTTGCAACCACTTTCACTTCTAAATCTTCCCACCAGATCCCTCAGGATACACATTCATGGTTCTCAATGCCGGTAGGTTCTGCCGGCGGAGTTCCGTCAGCTTTATTTTCCTTTTTAGCTGCCCCTAAGATTAATCTTTGTGAACTAAAGGAACCATTCATTACCCCTACCCCTTCTCACCTAGACAGAGAATTTAGGCTAAGGGGAAAAGCTTTCCGCCTGTTTTCACAGTACATAGTTTCTCAACAGGTGGCTAAGTCTTTACTCAGGTCTACTCAGGCAATCGCAGACGCGGATGCTCGAAGATCAGTTGAATTATCCCGGCGTCTGATTCTTCAGTCGTCAATTCAATCCTTAGGTGACATACGCACAGCCTTACTTGAGGCGGTGCGAGCACGACAGGATCTTAGAATGTCATTAGTTCGCAAGCTGCCTGATCGCATTGCTAACCAGGTGGTTATGTCCCCAGTACTTACACCTTCTTTAATGTCCCCTGATGTATGGCGAACAGTGTTTAACATGGCACAGGCCGTGAAGCACAGTCCCGCACAGGCTAAGAAACCCGCATTTAACTTCCCCAAACCTAAGCCTCCTACTAAAGCTCAGCCAGGGGGTTCTAAGCCGTTTCTTCCGCCTAAGTCCTCCCAATCCCCCCTGGGTCAGTTCAGGCATAGACAGAGAGGGTTTTCAGGACAGAGGGGACGCGGCCAGTATAAGCCGGGTCAGGGCCAGTCTTCGGCCCACACCAGCCAGCCGGCGAAGCGGCCAACACCACCAAACCCACCATCAAAAAACTAAAGTCTTTCTCACTCCCAGTGCCTACCTTAGAGCCGGAGGAACCGAGGGAAGTACAGCCGGCGAACCCTTGTCTGCTAACTGGGTCGTTCCGAACGTGTCACCAAGCATGGCCGTTAAAAACCTGGGCACGGATGGTGGCACGCAAAGGCATCACTTGGCAGTGGCTCCGGCGACCTCGCTTACGTCAGCCGACAACGGCAAATTGTGTTTCATTAGAGGTGGAGCTGCTGGTCCAGGAGATGATTGCCAAGAATGTCATCATCCCGGTACCCCCAGATTACCCTGTATTCACGTCAAAACTGTTTTTGGTTCCCAAACGGGACAGTGTTCAGATGAGGCCGGTCGTAGACCTGTCGTATCTGAATCTTCACATTTACAACGAGTCTTTCAGAATGTTAACAGTTCATCAAATCAGGCTAACACTTCCGCCGGGTGGCTGGATGTGTTCCCTAGACCTGACAGACGCCTATTGGCACGTGTCGGTCAACAAAAGATTTCAAAGGTTTCTGGCCTTGAGGATCAGGCACCAAAATTTTGTTTTTCAGAGGATGCCGTTCGGTTTGAACCTAGCACCTCGATTATTCACAAAACTAGTCAGGCAAGCCCTGATGCCATTGTTAAAACAGGGAATCAGAGTGTTGTGGTATCTAGACGACTGGCTGGTGGTGGCAGAGACACAACAATTATGCATAAAACATGTCAATATCATTTTAAATCATGTCAAAACTCTAGGCTTCAAGGTAAATCTGGTAAAGTCAAACCTTGTTCCCTCAAGAGTAATTCAGTGGATAGGGCTGGTCTGGGACACCGCCGCTCTCACTCTGAGTCAGAGTGTGGACAATCGCAACAGGTTTCGCAGGAAACTGTTCAGGTTTCTTCACAGTCTGACTACGACACGAAGAGTCTGGGAGTCTCTGGTCGGCTCTCTCAACTGGATTCAGCTAACTGTCAAGTTGGGCCGGTTGAAAGTAAAACGATTAATATTGGAGGGCAACAAATATTTCCCACTCTTACCGGCGGGAAAATTATGGCCCATACCAAAATTAATCCACACCTTACTAGCGGTCTGGGCGAAGAGGGAAACATTGCACTCAATCATGTCATGGACCTCTCCTCCTCCAACGGTATGGGTAGACACGGATGCGTCAGGCACCATAGGGTGGGGATTTCAGTCAAATCAGGGGCACCAGGGTCAGGGACTTTGGTCCCACTTAGAAATCGCTCACATAAATGTCAAAGAGTTACTAGTCCCATTGTATTTCCTTCAGGCTCACGGCCCGGCGTTACGGGGCAAGTCAGTGGCCTTCAGAATGGACAATCTGAATGCAGTTCACTGTATTCAGAAACAAGGGTCAACGAGGTCAAGGAAGTTGCTACTCGTGTCGGAAGAGATTTTTGTTCTAGCCACCAGTCTAGATATTTATCTTCACGCATCTTATCTCCCAGGCGTAGCGAACGTCTGGGCAGACGCTCTGTCCCGGAGACAGAGCACGACAGTAGAATGGGAGCTCAAGCAACCCATTTTCGACCTAATGATTGCGGAGCTCTCCCATCCACAAGTGGATCTTTTTGCGTCCGAGGAGACTCACAAGCTCCCTCTATACCTCACCCGCCGGACGATAACGCCGGCAGGGGGGCCAGACGCCCTAGTGACAGACTGGAACAGATGGAGCTCCATCTATCTGTTTCCACCGCCAGATGCGTCACTAATGTGCCACGTAGTGAACAAACTACGAGTTTATCGAGGCTTAGTCTCGCTAATCGCGCCCCTGTGGCCGGCGCAGGTGTGGTGCCAGCAGTTAATAATGTGGTGCCCGGACCCGGTATCGCTCCCGGTCGGGTACTTCCACTTAGACACGATTGGCAACCTAGAGACCTCGCTGACTTTTGCATTATGGACATTCAGGAGGCCAAGTGGCTAGCACCATACGGTAGGGATGTGACCAATAAATTGCTCAATCAATATACTCAGTCTACTAAGCGACAATATCAATCTCATTGGAAAGCTTTTACTTCTTGGATTGTTAGAACGGAACAAACTGTACCCTCAGTGGCATTGGTTTTTAATTACTTGAACTATCTGTTTGAGCAGAAACGTTTATCTGTGGTTACTTTGAAGAATCACTTAACTGCGATTAGAGTGCCCTTTTTCGACCTTACAGGTCTATCCATACCGGTGGCGGAGGAAACAGGATTTATGAGAGCGTGTTTTAAACTCCGCCCACCTCCCCGTCAGCTCATGCCTACTTGGTCTCTGGACAAAGCTTTGTCTTTACTTCATTCTCGTCTGTATCAAAATACTGCAGACTTTGCTTTAATCTTAAAGAAGGCAGTTTTCCTTTTGGCTTTGGCCACCGGAAACAGAGTGTCTGAGCTGGCGGCGATGAGCAACACACCTAATTGTCTTAGGTTTGGTAGACTTAATGATTCAATTTCCATTGCACCCTCCCCGGCGTTTGTAGCCAAGAATGAGCATAGTGCACACGTGTTTTCTGAATTCACGGTGCCGGCGTTAAAAAGGGGAAAGGTGCATCATAATTTATGTCCAGTGCAAGCTCTAACCAAATATTTAAGAATAGCTCCTCATAACCCCCAAGGTGCTTTATGGGTAGCGAGTACGGGTAAACGCTTACTTAAACGGCGATTAGCCTCTCTTCTAGTAGAAGTCATTAAAGAGAGTAATCCCGGCGTTGTGGGTAGGGCCCACGATTTACGCAAGTGGGCGGCCTCTTTACGTTTCCTGAAAAACTTTTCAGTTGAAGATATTGCGTCCACACAGTTGTGGGCGTCTAATCATACGTTTCTCTCTAGATACTTGTCAGTTGCTCTAGACAAACCTTCCTTACCATGTATAGCTTTAAGGCAGAGGGTCTAGGTGGCCCTGCAGTCACTTATGTTTATTTTCAAGGAAAGGGGGGGGGGGGGGGGTGCAGTCAGTTGACATAGGACACCCTAGACCCCGCCGGAGTATGAGAACTGTGATACAATTTAAGGTTGAAATGTGATATGAAAATTTCTCTGAGAGAATTTGTGCTAGTACAAAGTTTAGTACAAAACAACGGTGTTGTTATAGTAGTTTTAGCTGCGAAAGCAATGTAACATTAGTTCAATGGAGTTCATTAGCAATTGATCTCCACATGTATTTTGGGGTTTATGATGTGCACATATAAACTTATAACTTATTATTGTCACCACTCGTTGAGTGGGGTGCCTTTTGTAACTACAGATCTGTGTTCAGAATCTTCAGGGTTACCTATTTTTGTCAGGCAGGCTTCTTTGAAGCACGCACCTGCCTGAACCCCCTTTTTCTTGTATATTTCCGGCCTACGCCGTATTAAATACATTTTTCAAAAGTAAGAATACTATGTGGTTGTTTTTATTATCTGCTTTGCTAGAGTTATGATATGATTACGAATGTCCCCCTCCAGTCTTAGATATCAGGCATGTTCGTCAATGATGGAGGGGCCACTAATAAATTATAGGTTTGACTCCTGTAAGGAGATTAGGAAAACCTAATATTTAGTAGTGGCCCCGTAATCATTGACGACTGGGGCCCTCCCGACCGTCCCCTTCCCATTCGTGATGTATTAAGGATTTTGGTTTACTTGATATGTCAGTGAAGGAGGAATGACGCCTGAATCAGCGTCTGGTCAGAAATCCACACAAGTACATCCACGATATGATGGAAAGCTTATTGGATAGTTATTCTTATTTTCTTTTTGTTTTTATTTTTTACGAAGTTTTTTCGTAGTGAGAACCCAATTCATAATGACTGAAGCCATGAGTGAGGTCGCGTGCGCTCATGATGAAGGCTCCTCAGTTTTTAAATGCTCTGCGCGGTAGATTCAAACTACGGCGGATTAGTGTTTGAAGAGGATGCCTTATGTAATAGGCATGTTCGTCAATGATTACGGGGCCACTACTAAATATTAGGTTTTCCTAATCTCCTTACAGGAGTCAAACCTATAATGGATGTGCTTCTGGAAGTTGGTTCGGGGTGGGCAGGGAGGGAGAGAGGACAATAATTGTGTGTGATACCGTGTGCTGGGTGTTGTTTTGATATTTCTTGGTGTCTGTGGGTGTGTTGCCATGTAGTTTAGTGGGTGGTCTTGGTTCGTGGAGGCTGCTGCCAGGAATTGAGTGCCTCTCATGTCCAGATGGTCTTTGACTTTGAGGATTTTGGTTTCTTGATGTAGATGATCTGTGGGTGCAGTAGCTGTGCAGCCCAAAGTTATTCCATTCTCATCACTTTCTCATCACTCGTTCAGAATTAGTTATCTTTAGTTACTTTGACTTAGATTTATCCTAACAATCAAAATAATAATATATTAGCATAAAGGTAAAACGTAAAGATTATGTAAAATAAAATTATAATTTATTTACATGATTAATTATACACAAAAGTTAATTCTAGTGAAAATATCAAAGTGAGAAACATTGAAGTGAAATAATAAAGACACTCTTAAATAAAATAATACATAGCTATATAAATACCCTGCAAGAGAGTAAGTGAAAGCAATCAATAAACATAGAAAAATCCTAGGGTATACTTATTCCACTCATGGTGGTTCTTTTACAAACGAACTCAGGGCAGGTCAGCTTCTGATGGTGGTGGAGAATACACTACCTGCTTCATGCAGAAAGTAGGCTTATATACCCTTAGCTCACCTGGCTCTGATACCAACCTCTCGAACTGCATTAATCATCAACTCATTATATGCTTGTTGAATTAAAGTATTACTTTTACCAAGAAGTCCATGATATATCTTGTAAACAATACTTATGATTAGAAAAGCCAAATACATTATTCTATCTATCTATCTATTGCCTGACGCCGTGATCCCCGAAGGGGTGGCCACGAACGAACCGCCCCCATGCACCTCTGTCCCCAGTCAGTCGACGCCCCTCCCCCCAACCAGCACCGCCTTCGTTCATGTAGTTCCTCACTCCATCCTTCCACCTCATATTCGGTCTACCTCTCCCCCTCTGTCCCTCCACCTCGCTCTCGTACACCCTCTTAGTCATTCTCTCGCTTTCCATACGTTCCATATGGCCGAACCATCTCAAGTTGTTCCTTTTCACACTTTCCAGCACATCTACCTCCACACCACACCTTCTTACTTCCTCATTAGTCTGTCTATCCCTCCATGTAACTCCGCACGCACTCCTTAAGTAATTCATTACCACTGCTCTCACTCTTGGTCTGAGTCTCTCAACCAACGTCCATGCTTCGCTTCCGTAAGTCAGTGTCGGGATTACCACACTGTCATGCAAGGACTTCTTCACTTCCATACTGACCACCCTATTTCTTGTTACTGCTTTTAGCGTTCCTACAACCCTCTTCCCCTGTTGTACCCTCTCCCGCACCTCTTCATCCATAGTCCCATCTTTACTCAACACACTGCCCAGATACTTAAAAGAGTTGACGATCTCCATAGCCTGACCGTTCAGCTTCACCTCACACTGTGACTTCACCCCTTTCGAAGACCATAACCTTGCTCTTCCCCGTATTTACCTTCAAATTCCGTTTTTCGCACACTGTTCCAAACTCATTTACCAGACCCTGCAACTCCCATTCATTATCACTCATCAGAACTGTATCATCCGCAAACAGCAGTATAGGTAGCTTCCACTCAATTCCCTCCCTTTTCAGCGATACACCAACATCCACTGCTCTTGATAGTATTTCTTTCATAACTCCATCCATATATACATTATTACCTAGTTATAATCAATATCATTCGTACGTCAGGCAACGAAGGAGAGAAAGGGAGTTGGAGGAAAGGGGGGGAGATTGAGTAGGGGTAAGGGTGTAGGGGGATAGGGGGGAGAATGGAATGTGGAGAAAAGGGGGGGTAGGCAGCAAGAAGCCTCACAATACCACTCCACTCGTGCTTGTACAATCAGGGACAATAATATTTTCTTATATACGAAACTGGGAGGTTTAACGACCCCAATACCAAATAAGGTAAACCTCCTATTTGGTTGTAGCCTCGGAGTATCCAACGTAGAGCTTATACTATGACGATGTAATCTGCTTCGCTCTAGAGCTGCAATTATCGTATACCCATAGCGCGAATTAAATCGATAACATCTAGAGTAGCACCTTACTCTCTCTACTAGGTACGTTGTACATACTTTTGAGGTCTTTTTTTATAGAAAAATGAAAAGAGAAACGAGAAAGAAAAGAAAAAGTTGTCGACTAGGCCATTCCATCTGGCTCTTCACGCCGCTGTCAGGGGCGTACCTTCTAACCCGGTCCGGATTAAAGGGCATCTCGATATCAAGCTACAAAAGAGGCAAGATTGGATGGGCAGGGGTACGGTCTGCGGGAGGGATACTATGACGTTGGATACTCCGAGGCTACAACCAAATAGGAGGTTTACCTTCTTTGGTATTGGGAGGGTCGTTAAACCTCCCAATTTAGTAGTAGCCTCTACGTTCCAACGTAGAGCTTAGATTACCAAAATTGGAGGCGGACATCCAAGCTGAAAAAACAACAGCAATTAGTTAAGGATCATGATAAAGAAAAGACAGACTTAAACAAGTGAGTTTATATAAAGAGTGTACGGACAGGTGCATATTAAGAGAGGTCACGTACAGTCATGTCATGTTCTTTTATATCTCAACCTAATCGTATGAATGTAACATATCATAATGGTGGATATGGATAACAGGATGCGCCCCCCCCCCCATGATATGGAGTAAAGTAGGAAGTACTACACCGGATAAGACCAAGTGTAAACATCGCGAACAGCACCGCACACAATGTAAAAAGTGCCAGGGGTGATAAGTGACACCCAGTAGATAAGTGACTGAACACTTAATTCTGTGGACTACTAGTAAAACAGTAGGACAAACACCCCAATGACAATGCAGGAACATGACACAAGCGGGTGATGCATAACGAACAGAATGTGATGATGGGAGAAATTAATGAAACATACAGTAACATCTACATTTCAAACAAATAATGTATTAATATTATTTTTATTAATCTCACCACCACACCCCCAATGAAATTAATTAAAGTATATATGATCCACCGGGATTCGAACCCGGGTTATCACACACATATTTTTGCCACCTTAACCATTACACCACCAGGACGGTTAAAGGTTTATGCACACGCCTACGACTTATTATCCATTCTCGAATACTGGATATTAATCTAATCATGTTCATATTCCCAACCGCACTATGGTAGCCTACTGTTTAAGTGAGAGGAAAGAATATTCATGGGGCACAGATCATATAGACCGGCCTCTCGAAGAAATATCCCTAAACCTACTAATAATATTATTTTTATTAATCTCACCACCACACCCCCAATGAAATTAATTAAAGTATATATGATCCACCGGGATTCGAACCCGGGTTATCACACACATATTTTTGCCACCTTAACCATTACACCACCAGGACGGTTAAAGGTTTATAATGAAGGAAATGAAAAACAAGATCCTTAAGCCTAGGTAAGTTCCTTAACCCTAGGTGACATTATATACATATATTTATTAGTGGCCCCTCCATCATTGACGAACATGCCTATTACATAAGGCATCCTCTTCAAACACTAATCCGCCGTAGTTTGAATCTACCGCGCAGAGCATTTAAAAACTGAGGAGCCTTCATCATGAGCGCACGCGACCTCACTCATGGCTTCAGTCATTATGAATTGGGTTCTCACTACGAAAAAACTTCGTAAAAAATAAAAACAAAAAGAAAATAAGAATAACTATCCAATAAGCTTTCCATCATATCGTGGATGTACTTGTGTGGATTTCTGACCAGACGCTGAATCAGGCGTCATTCCTCCTTCTTTGCTCTGCGCTCAGCCTGCCCGGACGTACCTTTCAGGCTCCGCTGGTTCCGCATTCGTGGCGTCCCTAGTGAGTTTTTTCTCATTTACTCTGGGATGTATCGAGTAAGGTTAGGATAGGCGTAGCAGGAGTGTCCTGGGCTGGTTGCCCGCAGTGCAATGTATTTTGGGTCGTATGTATGGGGCATCTATTTCGGATGTACCCTCGTGGTCCTGTTGTGGACACGTGAACTTTTCACAGTTGGGTTAGTTGGTGATGCAGGCGGCTTTCATTATGCGTTAATTATTGCTGCCTTTTATCCTTCTGATGAGGTAAGCTGTGTGTTTGCTGACGTTCCCAGCGTATTTTTCTTCACTTAGTGAAGTTTTTTCTGGGTCCGTGTCAGGCTTCCCGGGGTGGGAAGTTATCGCTTCGGTGGTGTGTTGGCGGTGGTTCCTGTTGTGATATTCCAGTGTGTGTTTATATTTCAACTATTTTCATGCCGTCTACCTAGGCCTAGCCAGCCGCTCGTAGCTTTGCCACATGTCTAGTGTTATTATTTATTTTATAAATATGCCCTACTGTGTCATGTGTATCCGGGTTTTAGTTGTGTATTGGCTAATTCCTCGGACTATATTTGTTTCCTGGTTTAGTTGTGTATTGGCTAATTCCACGGATTATGTTGTGACCTTGGTTAGTCGTGCGTGTCTCTCCTCGTGTCGTATTGTTCAGATGGTGTCTGTTCAGGGTGGGGTTTGCCTTCCGGCGGGTTTTTCTCGGTTTCACCATGAAAAATCCTGACCGATGAGCAGTGTTGGGCCACACGTGGTTTTTAACTCTGGCTGGTTCCCCGGCGAGGGGAGGTGTCTGTGGCTCTCCAGGACTGCGTCTCTGTGGGTGCCTGGTTTCAGGCCTCCTTTAAATTCCCGGCGGGATGGCTGTACCCATCCTTACATATATATTTAGTTATATATAAAGAAACGACGTTCTTGAGAACACTCGTTTTTTATAGGTTTTTCTACCTGGTTTACGACAACCACGGGGAAAACCTAGCTGTTGTTTAGGCGTTCCTCCCCGGCGATCTTTTACAAAGAAGTGGGGTCAGGAACTTGTGGGGTTAACTTTTAGACTTCTCACCCGGCGGGTGCACCTGAGCAGGGTGGGATAAAACGACTTAGGTCTCTTATAGTTAACCAATCCATTTGAGTGATACTCTGTGTATCGCTGCCTTTACTCTTACGGCAATTGAAGGATCAGTGAGGTTTAACCAAATCGATTTCCACACCCGGCGGGTGCCCCTAAGTAAAGGAACTAAGGAATTTATAAACAAATTCAATTTCGATTAACCTTAATTGGGTGATACTTTCAGTATCGCCGCCTTCTATTTTTACGACGATCGTTTGGGACAATTCGTTAAAAAATCAGATCTCGTATATTCCTGCCCTGGGCTATTCTACTAAAATATTTCAAGGGCCGGCGTCTTTATGAGGGGGGGCTTTGTTACAAAATTGAATCTTGAGACAGTCACCACCTCCTACAGACTATAAGTGCCATACTGGACCATTATATCAGAGGGTATTCTTCATGTTCTTTAGCTAAGAAGATTTGTTTAGCCTCTTTACACCCAGCCGCGTGGCGAGATGTGTTAGCTGTGTCTTTGCATCCCGTTACCCGGCGGGTTATTAACACTTGTATGCGAACACTTGGGTTAACCTTATGAGCATTAATTCCTGGAAATTTTTCTTTATTTTTCCAGAGCTGAGCTCCGGCGGACCAATACAGACCCGGCGGTAGTTCCTCACACCAGTCTCTGTCGTGGCTAATGTGACCCCAGTTTTTGCCCTGTGCATTACCCCTACTTGCGCGGGTATCCCAATTTTTGCGCATACCCTTTGCATAAGGTGTGTTAGATGTCTAGACCGTTCAAGGGGTCTCTGGGTTACACTTAATTGTTCATTTTGCTCCCAATTAGCCAATAAAGTCCTGTGTGACAATGACAAGACCGCGGCGGTAGCGTTGAGAGAGGTCAGACAACAAATGTCGGCCTACACTACCATTGTCGCACATAAGTCACTTCAATGTGACAACGTCCCACTTTGGGATAAGTTGCTGTCAGAGCACCCTCCCCCTAAACGTACCTCTAGAGTAAGGGGTTTTAAGCCGACAGAGACTAGCCAGGGTTCTGTATCGTCTGTGGATACGTTTAAACGCCCGAGAGAGCCTACTCCCCCGGCAGCCACCTCCTCGTCGCAGGCGAGATCGAGGTCAAGGTCACCCCTCAGACAACGGTCTTCAAGTCGGGCCTCTTCCCCGGCTAGTAAGAAGTGCAAGACTGAAGCTTCCCCCAGTGGCCATGGTGGTGATTCTTCCAAACCTAGGTCTAGTTCGCGGTCACACCGTAGCCACAAATCCTCCAAAAAGGATTCCCATAAGAAGTCCTCTCGACATTCTACTAAGTCTAGTGCATCTCATCGTACCTCTACACCTGACAATGTTTCTGTTACAGCCTCAGAGTATAGTGAAGCGCCTGTCCCTAAACAAGATTTACCTATTGATATTTTAACCCTAGAAATGGAAAGTTCAGGATATTCAATAATTGAGAATGTTTCAGACTCTCAAGAGAGCGTAGGCCAGAGCCTCGGTGTTTGGCGGTTTGCTCAGCCAGGGTCTGACCATCCACGTCCGACTCATACGAGTCACACAGTAGCCGATGTCCACAGGGACGCGGCGACCCCATCCTCTATCCCTGATTTATCTTGGAAACAAGGTGCCCCTGCCTCGGCGGGGTCTTCTCAGGAGGATCGGGAGGAACAAGATGAAGTGTCATTAATTTCAGATAGGGAAGGACAAGGGTCAGGCTCAGGCCTGGACGCCGCCCATGATAATACTAATTCACCTGAAAGTTCTGCACCTAACCAGTTTGTTACAGCACAAGAAATTGATGGGTTACTTACTCATGCTCTATCAAAATTCTTTAATCAACAACGAGAAAACCCCACAATGGACTTGGGGGCTCCCTTGACAGGTTCTGCGGTACGGCCTCTGATAACGTCAATCGATTTATCTAAGATTCCTAACCCTCCTACTCTGTCACCGGCAGGGAGCTCTAAGCCAGCTACGGCGGCATTCACTACGTCAAATGTCAGGGTCATTACGGATGTTAATCCACCCCCTCTAGACAAAGCGCCTCTTAGAAAGGTAGCTATGCCCCTGCTTTATGGGCCAGACGAGTCATGGGTCCCTTTGAACCCCTCTAAGCCAGAGCTTGCCTAGCCTACCTTGTCAGGGGAACTCCCGGTACCACGTGAGTGGTTTATCCAGGGAAATAAGTCTAAGAAATTAAGGGCATTGGATGCCTTGGGTAATGTTTTGGACGTAAATATCAAGGCTATACCTAGTTATTATCATCAGGATTATTTTGTTTATGCATCTAAGCCTGCTTTACCCCCTGCCTCAGCTTCAAAACTTTTTTCAGACTGGTCTAAGCTGGATGGGTTTAATGATATTAAGGCTCTGTCGGCTATTACTCCTGAACTAGATTTACAGACCGTCACAGACGAGACAGCTAATCCAGTGTTGAAGGTGGGACAGTTGGGACCAGGACCTTGGGTGGATTGGGAGGTAGAGGCTCAAAACTTTGCAACCACTTTCACTTCTAAATCTTCCCACCAGATCCCTCAGGATACACATTCATGGTTCTCAATGCCGGTAGGTTCTGCCGGCGGAGTTCCGTCAGCTTTATTTTCTTTTTTAGCTGCCCCTAAGATTAATCTTTGTGAACTAAAGGAACCATTCATTACCCCTACCCCTTCTCACCTAGACAGAGAATTTAGGCTAAGGGGAAAAGCTTTCCGCCTGTTTGCACAGTACATAGTTTCTCAACAGGTGGCTAAGTCTTTACTCAGGTCTACTCAGGCAATCGCAGACGCGGATGCTCGAAGATCAGTTGAATTATCCCGGCGTCTGATTCTTCAGTCGTCAATTCAATCCTTAGGTGACATACGCACAGCCTTACTTGAGGCGGTGCGAGCACGACAGGATCTTAGGATGTCATTAGTTCGCAAGCTGCCTGATCGCATTGCTAACCAGGTGGTAATGTCCCCAGTACTTACACCTTCTTTAATGTCCCCTGATGTATGGCGAACAGTGTTTAACATGGCACAGGCCGTGAAGCACAGTCCCGCACAGGCTAAGAAACCCGCATTTAACTTCCCCAAACCTAAGCCTCCTACTAAAGCTCAGCCAGGGGGTTCTAAGCCGTTTCTTCCGCCTAAGTCCTCCCAATCCCCCCTGGGTCAGTTCAGGCATAGACAGAGAGGGTTTTCAGGACAGAGGGGACGCGGCCAGTATAAGCCGGGGCAGGGCCAGTCTTCGGCCCACACCAGCCAGCCGGCGAAGCGTCCAACACCACCAAACCCACCATAAAAAAACTAAAGTCTTTCTCACTCCCAGTGCCTACCTTAGAGCCGGAGGAACCGAGGGAAGTACAGCCGGCGAACCCTTGTCTGCTAACTGGGTCGTTCCGAACGTGTCACCAAGCATGGCCGTTAAAAACCTGGGCACGGATGGTGGCACGCAAAGGCATCACTTGGCAGTGGCTCCGGCGACCTCGCTTACGTCAGCCGACAACGGCAAATTGTGTTTCATTAGAGGTGGAGTTGCTGGTCCAGGAGATGATTGCCAAGAATGTCATCATCCCGGTACCCCCAGATTACCCTGTATTCACGTCAAAACTGTTTTTGGTTCCCAAACGGGACAGTGTTCAGATGAGGCCGGTCGTAGACCTGTCGTATCTGAATCTTCACATTTACAACGAGTCTTTCAGAATGTTAACAGTTCATCAAATCAGGCTAACACTTCCGCCGGGTGGCTGGATGTGTTCCCTAGACCTGACAGACGCCTATTGGCACGTGTCGGTCAACAAAAGATTTCAAAGGTTTCTGGCCTTGAGGATCAGGCACCAAAATTTTGTTTTTCAGAGGATGCCGTTCGGTTTGAACCTAGCACCTCGATTATTCACGAAACTAGTCCGGCAAGCCCTGATGCCATTGTTAAAACAGGGAATCAGAGTGTTGTGGTATCTAGACGACTGGCTGGTGGTGGCAGAGACACAACAATTATGCATAAAACATGTCAATATCATTTTAAATCATGTCAAAACTCTAGGCTTCAAGGTAAATCTGGTAAAGTCAAACCTTGTTCCCTCAAGAGTAATTCAGTGGATAGGGCTGGTCTGGGACACCGCCGCTCTCACTCTGAGTCAGAGTGTGGACAATCGCAACAGGTTTCGCAGGAAACTGTTCAGGTTTCTTCACAGTCTGACTACGACACGAAGAGTCTGGGAGTCTCTGGTCGGCTCTCTCAACTGGATTCAGCTAACTGTCAAGTTGGGCCGGTTGAAAGTAAAACGATTAATATTGGAAGGCAACAAATATTTCCCACTCTTACCGGCGGGAAAATTATGGCCCATACCAAAATTAATCCACACCTTACTAGCGGTCTGGGCGAAGAGGGAAACATTGCACTCAATCATGTCATGGACCTCTCCTCCTCCAACGGTATGGGTAGACACGGATGCGTCAGGCACCATAGGGTGGGGATTTCAGTCAAATCAGGGGCACCAGGGTCAGGGACTTTGGTCCCACTTAGAAATCTCTCACATAAATGTCAAAGAGTTACTAGTCCCCTTGTATTTCCTTCAGGCTCACGGCCCGGCGTTACGGGGCAAGTCAGTGGCCTTCAGAATGGACAATCTGAATGCAGTTCACTGTATTCAGAAACAAGGGTCAACGAGGTCAAGGAAGTTGCTACTCGTGTCGGAAGAGATTTTTGTTCTAGCCACCAGTCTAGATATTTATCTTCACGCATCTTATCTCCCAGGCGTAGCGAACGTCTGGGCAGACGCTCTGTCCCGGAGACAGAGCACGACAGTAGAATGGGAGCTCAAGCAACCCATTTTCGACCTAATGATTGCGGAGCTCTCCCATCCACAAGTGGATCTTTTTGCGTCCGAGGAGACTCACAAGCTCCCTCTATACCTCACCCGCCGGACGATAACGCCGGCAGGGGGGCCAGACGCCCTAGTGACAGACTGGAACAGATGGAGCTCCATCTATCTGTTTCCGCCGCCAGATGCGTCACTAATGTGCCACGTAGTGAACAAACTACGAGTTTATCGAGGCTTAGTCTCGCTAATCGCGCCCCTGTGGCCAGCGCAGGTGTGGTGCCAGCAGTTAATAATGTGGTGCCCGGACCCGGTATCGCTCCCGGTCGGGTACTTCCACTTAGACACGATTGGCAACCTAGAGACCTCGCTGACTTTTGCATTATGGACATTCAGGAGGCCAAGTGGCTAGCACCATACGGTAGGGATGTGACCAATAAATTGCTCAATCAATATACTCAGTCTACTAAGCGACAATATCAATCTCATTGGAAAGCTTTTACTTCTTGGATTGTTAGAACGGAACAAACTGTACCCTCAGTGGCATTGGTTTTTAATTACTTGAACTATCTGTTTGAGCAGAAACGTTTATCTGTGGTTACTTTGAAGAATCACTTAACTGCGATTAGAGTGCCCTTTTTCGACCTTACAGGTCTATCCATACCGGTGGCGGAGGAAACAGGATTTATGAGAGCGTGTTTTAAACTCCGCCCACCTCCCCGTCAGCTCATGCCTACTTGGTCTCTGGACAAAGCTTTGTCTTTACTTCATTCTCGTCTGTATCAAAATACTGCAGACTTTGCTTTAATCTTAAAGAAGGCAGTTTTCCTTTTGGCTTTGGCCACCGGAAACAGAGTGTCTGAGCTGGCGGCGATGAGCAACACACCTAATTGTCTTAGGTTTGGTAGACTTAATGATTCAATTTCCATTGCACCCTCCCCGGCGTTTGTAGCCAAGAATGAGCATAGTGCACACGTGTTTTCTGAATTCACGGTGCCGGCGTTAAAAAGGGGAAAGGTGCATCATAATTTATGTCCAGTGCAAGCTCTAACCAAATATTTGAGAATAGCTCCTCATAACCCCCAAGGTGCTTTATGGGTAGCGAGTACGGGTAAACGCTTACTTAAACGGCGATTAGCCTCTCTTCTGGTAGAAGTCATTAAAGAGAGTAATCCCGGCGTTGTGGGTAGGGCCCACGATTTACGCAAGTGGGCGGCCTCTTTACGTTTCCTGAAAAACTTTTCAGTTGAAGATATTGCGTCCACACAGTTGTGGGCGTCTAATCATACGTTTCTCTCTAGATACTTGTCAGTTGCTCTAGACAAACCTTCCTTACCATGTATAGCTTTAAGGCAGAGGGTCTAGGTGGCCCTGCAGTCACTTATGTTTATTTTCAAGGAAGGGGGGGGGGTGCAGTCAGTTGACATAGGACACCCTAGACCCCGCCGGAGTATGAGAGCTGTGATACAATTTAAGGTTGAAATGTGATATGAAAATTTCTCTGCGAGAATTTGTGCTAGTACAAAGTTTAGTACAAGACAACGGTGTTGTTATAGTAGTTTTAGCTGCGAAAACAATGTAACATTAGTTCAATGGAGTTCATTAGCAATTGATCTCCACATGTATTTTGGGGTTTATGATGTGCACATATAAACTTATAACTTATTATTTTTGTCACCACTCGTTGAGTGGGGTGCCTTTTGTAACTACAGATCTGTGTTCAGAATCTTCAGGGTTACCTATTTTGTCAGGCAGGCTTCTTTGAAGCACGCACCTGCCTGAACCCCCTTTTTCTTGTATATTTCCGGCCTACGCCGTATTAAATAAATTTTTCAAAAGTAAGAATACTATGTGGTTGTTTTTATTATCTGCTTTTCTAGAGTTATGATATGATTACGAATGTCCCCCTCCAGTCTTAGATATCAGGCATGTTCGTCAATGATGGAGGGGCCACTAATAAATTATAGGTTTGACTCCTGTAAGGAGATAAAGAAAACCTAATATTTAGTAGTGGCCCCGTAATCATTGACGACTGGGGCCCTCCCGACCGTCCCCTTCCCATTCGTTGATGTATTAAGGATTTTGGTTTACTTGATATGTCAGTGAAGGAGGAATGACGCCTGATTCAGCGTCTGGTCAGAAATCCACACAAGTACATCCACGATATGATGGAAAGCTTATTGGATAGTTATTCTTATTTTCTTTTTGTTTTTATTTTTTACGAAGTTTTTTCGTAGTGAGAACCCAATTCATAATGACTGAAGCCATGAGTGAGGTCGCGTGCGCTCATGATGAAGGCTCCTCAGTTTTTAAATGCTCTGCGCGGTAGATTCAAACTACGGCGGATTAGTGTTTGAAGAGGATGCCTTATGTAATAGGCATGTTCGTCAATGATTACGGGGCCACTACTAAATATTAGGTTTTCTTTATCTCCTTACAGGAGTCAAACCTATAATGTGCAACCCATAGCCCCTCCCCCCTCCCCCCAATATAGGAGCGGACAGGACAGGAGAAAGACAGTATGGGGAAGGACAAGCATAGAGGAATACCCCTAAGTAACCCTTTGGCCCAACGCAACACAAGGACGCCCTGGCCTGTCCTTGGACATGGACAGATAGGAGGAGACAAATGTGCTGGGGGAAGACCACAGCCCTGTGTCAGTAATGTCCCGGAGGGAGTGATTGTGAAGGAAGCGGAGCGTGGCCGCATAAGACCTGATGTCATGCGCCGAACCCCGAGCCAGAGGATTGCTATCCTTAATGACGCGACACAGGCGGAGTCCCACAGCACGTTTGGTCAACCTCCTACCGGTCGTAGGCGCCACCCAGAGCGCCAACCCTGGCCCCGGCACAGTGGAATGAACATAAGAATGAAGCGAAAGAACAGGGCACAACGTGTGATGACGATGGCCGCGCTTAAGAGCGGGGACAGTGAAAGACTTAAACACATGTGCCTCTCGTTCGTTTTAGCAAGAAAATAAACAGACGGAGCCAAAGTTACTGACCCGAGGATGGGAGCAAACCGCAAGCAGTTCTGGGCCCGAGACATGGCAGCCAACTCCGAGACCCTCTCACCCGTAGCTAAAGCTAGAAGAAACAGTGTCTTGTCAAGTAATCTGTCAGGTGTGGGGTGAAGAGTGTAGGGCACAGACGAGAGCCTATTGAGAGCCGCCGCCAGAGACCACTGAGGGGGAATCTGACGCGGGGGTGGTCTGAGCCGAAAGCAGGCATGCATGAAGAACTCTAGTTCTTTCTGAGGAACGACCAACCCCGTGAGGGTCTCAAAAGGCTCACGAATGGCAGACAGGTGGTTCCTAATAGTGTTGTACATGTAGCGACTCTCCTCAAATAAATAATTGAGGTAGTGAAAAACAAGTGCCACTGATGGAGTTGTCTGTGAAGAGGTGTGTAACCAAGAAGTAAAGCTGTGCCAGTGAGATTCATATATCTTCCATGTAGATGGTGTCCAATGTAGAGTGAATTTGTCAGTTAATGATCGTCCAAACAAGGGGAGCCACCCCGCCTCACAAACATCCACGATGCGAATGCCAACGAGGTCCCTAGGTCTCCAATCGACCCTGACTGGAAGCTTGAGACCGACAGAGGCACGGGATCCGGGCACCATCGTTTCAGCTGAGCGTACCAGGCTTGGACCGGCCATAGGGGCGCGATCAACCAAACTTTGCCCTGGTACTCTCTCAGCCTGTGGAGGACCTTGCACATCAAAAGTGCGTCGGGTGGCGGAAACACGTACAGTGACTGCCACTTGGTCCAGTCCTCGCTGAAAGCGTCCGGTCCCCCCGCTGGAGTGCGAATCCAGCGGGTCAGGAACACAGGCAACTTGGTCGTCTCGTGAGAAGCGAACAAGTCGACCTGCGGAACACCCCAGGAGGCTGCCAGGCCGTCGAATACGGTTTGTTTGAATGATCATTCTACCTGGGTGCTCCGTCCCCGAGACAGAGCATCCGCCCACAGGTTGGCAGACCCGGGCAGGTAGGTTGCATGCAGTGTAATGTTGTAACGATCTGCCTGAAAAAACAGTTTCTCCGCCAGATCCTGAAGCACCGCGGATCTGGAGGAGCCCTGTTTCTGTATGCAATGAACTGCAGTCATGCTGTCCATCCTGAAGGCCATCGACCTGCCGAGAAGGGCGTGCCCATGATCCCGCAGGAAGAACAACGGGACTAACAGTTCCAAGACGTTTATGTGTAGGTGAGTGAGACCTGACCACCTGCCTTGGTTTTGGTGACCCATGTTTGACTGGTAGCCCCATCCCACCTCGCTCGACGCATCGGTGTCTATCCAGATGGTCGGCAGGGGCGAAGTCCAAGGCACAGCTCTCGCGAGCTTGCCCCGAACAACCCAGTGTGTCAAAAGCAAATGGATCGAGCGCGGAACCGGCCAAAGCCGATGTGGAGGTAACAGTGGGAATGCCTTGTTGCCCAGTTGAATCAGGCGTTTGATCCTGAGCCTCCCTAGGGGAATGGTCAGACACGCCCAATTGAGCGACCCGATCAACGAGTCCCAGAGTTTCCTGGTAATGGAGACCGAGTGCAACGCAGCGAAAAGTTTCCTTCGAATCTTCGATGCGTTCACCCGACTCTGTCTGACGGTTGCGCTCGCCATGTCCCAGTCCAGGCCCACCCACGTCACGTCTTGCGATGGGGTGAGGCACGACTTGGGAATGTTGACCTTGAAACCTAAACATGTGATGTGTTGGATGACAAGGAGAGTGTGTTGTGCACATTGAGTGGGAGAGTCTGCGGAGATGAGCCAATCGTCCAAGTAAAACAGGATCTGAAGCCCCTGACGGAGCAGGGGAGTCGGAGCCTGCTTGACGAGTTTCGTAAAGACTCGTGGTGCGATATTGAGACTGAAGGGCAGCCTGCCGAACGTGAACACCCTTTCGTGCAGCTGGAGCGCCAGATAGCACTGGAACCGAGGCGCAATCGGCACATATATATATAAAAGTGGAAATAAAGAAGACCCGCAAAATTATCGACCGGTATCCTTAACGAGTGTTATATGCAAACTTTGTGAAAAGATTATTAGAAAAAGATGGGTGGGTATGTTGGAGGAGAGGGAAATAATTTCAAGCAAGCAGTTCGGGTTCAGAAAAGGTCATTCGTGTACCACAAATTTGTTGAGTTACTATGATAGGGTAATTGACATTGTACAAGGAGGGAGGGGTGGGTAGATTGTATTTACTTAGATTTCAAGAAGGCATTTGATAAGGTGCCTCATAAGAGATTGTTGTGGAAGCTCAGGACTGTGGGGCGGGTTGAGGGAGTATTATTAAAGTGGATGGAAAACTATTTAATTGGGAGGGAAATGCGAACAGTAATAAAAGGAAAGTTCTCCTCGTGGAAAAGGGTAAAAAGCGGAGTGCCTCAAGGATCGGTGTTGGCCCCAATCATGTTTTTGGTTTTCATCAACGACCTTCAAATGGGAATAGGCTCATATATATCTATGTTTGCTGATGATGCAAAATTAATGAAG
This sequence comes from Paralithodes platypus, assembly GCA_032716605.1. Lineage (NCBI taxonomy): Eukaryota > Metazoa > Arthropoda > Malacostraca > Decapoda > Lithodidae > Paralithodes > Paralithodes platypus. Next base: position 13,690,534 of record CM064496.1, on the reverse strand, counting down.
CATATTACAAGTAGGAGTAGTTGTGAAGAATTACAGAGAGACCTAGATAAGTTATATGAGTGGAGTCAAACTTGGAAAATGGAATTCAACACGAGTAAGTGTCAGGTTCTTGAGATGGGAAAAAGTAAATATACTTCTTGGGGATATAAAATAGGAGATGAAATAATTAGTAAAGCTGTGAAAGCAAAAGACCTAGGGGTAGTTGTGGCAGACAGCTTGTCACCTGAACAGCATATAAATAAAATAACTGGTGAAACCTATGCAGTGTTGACTAACATGAGAATAGCTCTGAATACTTAGATGAAGAGATGTTAGCAAAAATAATAGGGACAATAATACGACCAAGACTGGAGTATGCAGCAGTGGTGTGGTCTCCACACCTTATAAAACATAATACAAAACTGGAAAGAGTTCAGAGAGTTGCCACTAAGATGATAGCTAGCCTTAGAGACCTGCCTTATGAGGAGAGATTGGAGAGGCTAAAGCTGCCAACGCTGAGGGAGAGGAGAGAGAGAGGTGACATGATCATGATGTTTAAGTGTGTGAAAGGTTTTGAGAAGATCGACAAGGGAGATTTTGTGGTGAGGGACGAGGGAAGAACCAGGGGTCATGATTGTAAGTTGAGGAAAGTTATATGTAAGTCTGATGTAAGAAAGTTCAGCTTCCCGTATAGAAGCATTGAGTGTTGGAATAAGTTGGATGGGGAGGTGGTGGGAGCAAGAAATATCCAAACTTTTAAAGCAAAATTGGATAAATGTAGAGAGAGAGACAGGACAACACGAGCTTAGGCTCAAATCCTGTATACTACAATTAGGTGAGTACAATTAGGTGAGTACATGCCAGTATGCATCCTTGAGATCCAGGGATATCACCCAGCAGCCGGGACGGAGCGCCAACCGCACCTGACTGATGGTGAGCATCCGAAAGCGGTCGTTCACGATATGCAAATTTATGCACGACAGGTCGACCACCGGTCTCATCGCATCGCAGTCCTTCTTCGGGATCAGAAACAAACGTGAGAGGAAGACCCGCTTGAGCGGTGAGACTTCCCGAACAATCCCATTCTCGAGCATTGACAAGATAACTTTGGCCACGTCTGGAGAGACGTGCCGATGTCGGGGGAGGACGTCTGAGAGGAGGCCTTGACTGCCACCTCCAGGACAGACCCCGCTTCACAACCCGACGCGCCCACGATCGGCGAGGCCATTGCCGATAGTGGGGGCAAAAGAAGCCGGTAGGAGCCCCTTGTGTGAGCCTCAACACTCGTTCGGGGAGGCGGTCGGGAGAGAAGGGGGAAAACCCCCCCCTGGGGGTTAGGGAATAGAATATGCCCCACGTGCCTTCTGCGTGTCGTAAGAGGCGACTAAAGAGGTTGGGTCGGTGGGCTTGCGACCCCCACCCGGAAAAAATATCGAAGCAAGGAAAAACGAACGAACAGCCTCGGATGCGGACGGAACCAACGTTGACGAACCACGACCGACTAAGGACATGCCTTCGGACATTCTGAGAATGGCTACGTGGAATGTTAGTGGCATGAATGATGGCACAAAAGAGAGAGGTTCTGGAAGTGTTAGTGAATGCCAGGCTGGATGTATGTGGAATGACAGAGACCAAATGGAAAGGTTCAGATGTGAGAGAGTGGGAGTGTGGAATGGGTGTGTGTGCTGGAGTGAGTGAAGGAACAGCGAGAGAAGGTGCATGTTTGTTTGTAAGTAGCAAATGGAAGGAATGTGTAAGAGAGTATGGGTCTGTGGGTTCAAGGATTGTGTGGGTGAGAATGAAAGTAGGAATACAAACGTGGGTGATTGTATGCGTGTATGCCCCGACAGAGGATATACTTGAAAGAAAGAAAGAGGAGTTCTGGATAAATGTGGAGGCGTGCCTGGAGAAGTTTGACAAGAACGAAAGAATATTTCTGATTGGGGATATGAATGGTAAGGTGGGTGATAGGAAAGTTGAGGGAGTGGTGGATACCATCAGAGGTGAATGGAAATGGTAGTGCACTTGTGGACGTATGTGTGGGGAGGAGGCTGTGGATAGCCAACACCTTCTTCCGACACAGAATGATCCACAGGTACACGTGGAAACGGATGTTGACGATGAAGGATAAGACAGTGGTGGAACGAAAGTCATTGATTGATTATGTATGTGTGGATGAACGAATGAAGAAATCTGTGATGGATGCTAGGGTGTATAGGGGTATTGGAGGGGGTCTGTCTGATCATTATGTAGTGGTAGCTAAGGTTAGGATACAAAAGAAGTGGGTGAGGAGAGCGGGAGGGAGGCGAGAGGAGGGTGGAATGGTGAGGAGGGTGGAGAGGTTGCAGGAGGAGGAAATCAGGGAGGAGTACAGGAGAGCAGTGGAAAGACGACTAGGTGGGTTCGACCTGGAAGTTATGGAGGAAGTGGAGGAGATGAGCAAGGTGTTTAAGGATGAGATCTGTGCAGCATGTGAGGAGGTGTGTGGAGTGAGGAGAAGAGGGAGGGGAGTGAAAGGTACAGCATGGTGGACAGAAGAGGTACGAATAGCTGTGGAAGAAAAGAAGAAAGCATATAGAGAGTGGTTGGGTAGCAGAGGGAATGAAGATTCCGAGAGACAGAAACGAGCGAGGTACGTGGAGAGTAAGAGGGTGGTGAAGAGAGTAGTGAAGGAAAGTAAGAGAAGAGTAGATGAGGAATTTGGAAGGAATCTGAGTGTAAAATGGAGGGAGAGTAAGAAACTGTTCTGGAAAGAAGTCAAGAAAGTTAGGGAAGGTAGCAAGGGAAACAGTAAGGGTGTGAAAGATAAGAATGGGAGAATGCTAGCCGAGAAGCAAGAGAGAGTCGAAAGATGGAGGGAGTACTTCAGTGAGTTGCTAAATGAAAGGAATGAAGAGCCAGCAAACATAGCTGGATATGGTATGGGAGGGAGAAGAAGAGAAGTAGTGGAGGAGGAGGTGGGGATCAGGTCAGAAGTGTGGGAAGCCATGAAAAGAGTGAAGTTGGGGAAAGCACCAGGAACAGATGGAGTGTGTGGGGAAATGTTGAGGTATGGTGGTGAGATAGTGATAGAATGGGTATGGAAAATGTGCAAACTAGCATGGGAGAAGGGGAGTGCACCCGATGACTGGAAGACTGGCATAATAGTCCCCTATATAAGGGCAAAGGGGAAAGAGGAGTGTGTGGTAACCACCGAGGAATATGTCTTCTAAGCGTAGTAGGGAAGGTATACAGTAGGGTAGTGATTGAGAGAGTGAGAGTGAGAACGGAGAAATGGATAGGCGACGAGCAGGGAGGTTTTAGGAAGGGAAGAGGATGTGTAGATCAGATTTTTACCCTGAATTGTGTTGTGGAGAAGTATCTGGAGAAGAAACAAAAGGTGTATGTTGCCTTTATGGACTTGGAGAAGGCCTATGACAGAGTGGATAGAGAAGGTTTGTGGAAAGTACTTAGAATATACGGAGTAGAGGGCAAGTTGCTGAAAGCAGTGAAGAGCATGTATGAGGGTGCAAAGGCGGCAGTACGTGTGGAGAGTGAGCAGAGCGAGTTCTTTGACCTGAATGTTGGTTTGAAACAGGGGTGTGTGATGTCCCCGTGGTTGTTTACTGTATATATGGATGGAGTTATGAAAGAAATACTATCAAGAGCAGTGGATGTTGGTGTATCGCTGAAAAGGGAGGGAATTGAGTGGAAGCTACCTATACTGCTGTTTGCGGATGATACAGTTCTGATGAGTGATAATGAATGGGAGTTGCAGGGTCTGGTAAATGAGTTTGGAACAGTGTGCGAAAAACGGAATTTGAAGGTAAATACGGGGAAGAGCAAGGTTATGGTCTTCGAAAGGGGTGAAGTCACAGAGTGTGAGGTGAAGCTGAACGGTCAGGCTATGGAGATCGTCAACTCTTTTAAGTATCTGGGCAGTGTGTTGAGTAAAGATGGGACTATGGATGAAGAGGTGCGGGAGAGGGTACAACAGGGGAAGAGGGTTGTAGGAACGCTAAAAGCAGTAACAAGAAATAGGGTGGTCAGTATGGAAGTGAAGAAGTCCTTGCATGACAGTGTGGTAATCCCGACACTGACTTACGGAAGCGAAGCATGGACGTTGGTTGAGAGACTCAGACCAAGAGTGAGAGCAGTGGAAATGAATTACTTAAGGAGTGCGTGCGGAGTTACATGGAGGGATAGACAGACTAATGAGGAAGTAAGAAGGAGGTGTGGTGTGGAGGTAGATGTGCTGGAAAGTGTGAAAAGGAACAACTTGAGATGGTTCGGCCATATGGAACGTATGGAAAGCGAGAGAATGACTAAGAGGGTGTATGAGAGCGAGGTGGAGGGACAGAGGGGGAGAGGTAGACCGAATATGAGGTGGAAGGATGGAGTGAGGAAGTACATGAACGAAGGTGGTGCTGGTTGGGGGGAGGGGCGTCGACTGACTGGGGACAGAGGTGCATGGGGGCGGTTCGTTCGTGGCCACCCCTTCGGGGATCACGGCGTCAGGCAATAGATAGATAGATAGAACTAGCGTTTTTTTGAGCCAGCATAGTCGTCAGTCTTGCCGCGGCTAGACTGACCTCCACGGGCACCCTCTCCCCTGTAGCAACTGCGTCCCTGAAACCTGCGCGGAGGATCCTGCGCTGGGCGGCGATGCTCCTGCCTCTGGTCGTTACACCACGAGGACGCCTCAATGGCGAGCTGATGAGATGGGCGAAGAGGCGAGCGGCGGACATAAGGGCGCATGGCCCGTCCCCAGCCCCCTTGGCGTCGCCCATCGACGGCACCTCTCCAAGGTTGGCGTCCTCTCGGCGGACCGGCCTTCCTCCCACGACCCTGGGAGGAAGCGGCTGCGGGAGGCCGCGACGCCCCAGACACACAGGGTGCGAAGCGTCCCGCAGTCGCAAAGAGGTAAGCCTCTTGCCACGCACCATCCGATAAGAGACCCTCAGTTGCTAGCTCAGAGGAGCAGCTTCGTCCTGATCTCCGCGGGCGCCTTCTTACAGAAGGCCACCCTCAGCGACTGTCTACACTTAGTAGCCTCATGGACGGCACTCTGAAGGTCACCCACCGAGTTCAGGGCGAGCTGCAGCTGCACGCGCCGCAAGGTCTCCCAACCCTTCTTGAGGTCGCCAGCCGGCTCGGCTTCAAGAAGCCTGAGGTGAATCCTCGCCATTTAGAACTGCAGGAGGAGGGTGGAGAGCAAGCGAGCGGCGCGTTGCCGGAGCCAGTGATCCCGATCCAGGGCACTCTTCTCCGATGGCACGAAGAAAGACGTGGGCAACTGGTCTAACACAATCTTAGGGGCATTCAGCAATGACCAATATTTGGGAGAGACCCCGGACGATGACAGGACTAGCCCAGACACAAAAGTGTTGTCAGGTGAGTTATCTGCTCAACAGGTGGCGTTGTGTGTGTGTAAGTGTGAGAGTCCGAGTGTAGGGGGTGAGACAGTGAAGCACGGGAACGAGGTGGCTTCAGAGATGGGGTCATTTCGGGCCATGAGTGAGCACCGTGCCTCATGTGAAGGCAAGATGGCAGGTGCACGTTGTATTCTACGTGCTTCACATGTCTCACTCCCTAGACTGGAACAAGACCTCACAGGCTTCACTGTTCATTGTAAAGCGGTGAATGTTAAGGCTCTCAGCCTATGCCCGAGAGGAAGTAAGTTGGAATATAGAAAACAAAAAAAAAAAAAAAAATGGCGGGAGAGAAACAAAGCCCTCCGCCGACCTGACGCCAAAATCAACCCCTTCCGCCAGCCACCGATCCCACGGCCCATCCTCAAGATTGGTGAGCTCGAGCATGACGTTGCCTTCAGCATCGCGAGCACTCTTTACCAGAGGAAGACCGGCAATGGATGACAGAGCGGGTGCATCAGCTAAGATGTCATGGCGGGTGTAGTCCGACCATAAACGTGTAGACCCAGAGGGAGATACCCTAGGACGGTACGTAAAAAAATGCATATCCGACCTACTGGGGTGAGGCCGGATATCGACCTCTGGGACTAGGCCGTCCGGAGTCAGAGCCCTGAAGACACCTTTAGCACTAATCTGTATAGCCCAATTCTCAGCAACCGGCCGTTCCCCCTGTGCATGAGTGGCGGCACGGTCCGGGTGAGTAGCCACCACATTCTGCCAAGACGCAGGCTCGCCATACAAAGAAGGGAGGACACGTTTGGGGATCTTAAACTTAGACAGTGGGGGAACACTAACGGGCTGGCCAACCATCCCCAGCCCGCTCCCAGGCAGCACGACGAAAGACGGCGAAGGAGCCGGAGAGGGGGCTGGCGCAGGCAGAGCCACGGCTGCCACCACAGGGGTTGCTGGGCCAGTAGGGTAGTAGATCTTCAAATGGAGGAAGAGGGGTAACGACAGGAACCACAGTAGGAAGCTGAGGAGGCCTAACCATAGCCTCGGTAAGCCGTTCCAGGGTTGCTTGCAAGGCCCCGAACCTGGCACAGTTCTCCTCCTTGAGGGAGTTGAAGGCCTCGAGCCACTCAGGGGCTGCGGCCGAGCGATCTGGCGACGTCGATTCAGGGGAAGTTGACATGTCGACCCGCAGCCGACTCCTCTGAGCAGGAAAGCGAGGGGGAGGCGTATAGTGCAGAGCCGGACGAGGGGAGTCCTCCAGGATAACTATGTCAGCGCCCTCCTCAGGCTGTCGGAGTCCTCAGGATCCTCAAAATCCTCCTCCACGTCAGTCCACTCGTCCTCCTCACCGGCGTCTGGCACTGCCGGAGGAGGCGACTGATCACGTCCCACATGAGAGGACTGGGCACATCGAAACGCCGGATCGACAGGACCCGGGGACCCCAGAGGCGACAGAGGCGGGGCGGGTACATTGACGGCCGGACCAAACAACGAGACCACCCGTGGTGTAGGGGTCGATGTGCCGGCAGGCGGGGGAGTAACAGGTTGATGTCCCACAGCCTGAGACGCCTCAATCTCCCTGATCAAGTCGTGTGTAGTCTTCCGAGTCGGGGGAAAGTGAGGGGACACAACACGAGGCACAGGAGGTACAGTGCGCTTTGCCCTAAAGGTAGTAGTCCCTGACGGCCGAACAGGTGAAGGTGGACACTTCCGCTTCCGTCCGCGGTCCAAAGACGTCGTAGAGAGGTCTGCAGGAGGCACTTGAGGAAGGGCGGCCTGGAGCCCTGACGGAGGAGCAGAAGGAAGGCGGAGCAGTAGCCGAACATAGGAAGGCGGAGCAGTAGCCGAACATCCTCGTCCTTGAAGGGAGGGATGCGGTGGAGGGTCTTCCCAACATATCGGGAAATGCCCTCCCACGTAGCCAGGAGGCGCACCGCAGCCTCCGCCGCCGCAGGTGACGAGGGTTGAGACTCCACTGCCATGACATTAAGGAGGCAAGGGCCACACCTCCTGGGAGAATAACCATCCCTGGAGTAACAAGCCACGTGGGTAGGGCATTCCAGATGGCCGGGACTGACCACAGGCTTACCACATCCCCGCTTGGTGCAGAGAGGGAGCGGCATCACACCTGCAACCGGAAGAAAAAATCCATTCGTGAGCCCCCATACAGGTAGGTAAAAACACTAGCAGATAGAAGAATCCCCTGAAAACTGAGACAGGCACAAAGGGAGAAAGCCACCCGCGAGTGGCCCCTACCTCTGAAGCTGTAGCGTTCCCTAGACAAGGATAATAACCTCCCACCCCCCTTGAAAAAACCCCAAGGAAGGATGAAGGCCAATAATACACCACCACAGACAAAAATAAGAAAGTCGCAAGTTAAACTGATCACAAGGGAAGGGAGACGCCCAAAAGCGCTCACTAGACCTTGAGAAAGAAAAACCTCCGCCGCATAACGGAGAGTGCATATTCCCCCCCCCCCCCCCCCCTAATGTGAACCCCAAGCAGGTGAACAAGTAAGGCGACATTACCTGTAGGCCTTAGGCGGAAGTGAGGGAGGCACAGGAGAGCACCCAAAGTGGAGCATATCACAGCCTGGGAAAAAAGGGAGAAGAGCATTAAACACCAGAACCGATGCACCAACAGGCATGGACAAGTAGCAATGCACTCCCCAACCCAAACCCAGAGAGGAGCGGACCATCAAGGTACCCTCCGGTCTGGGGCGGGACAACAGGACAGCCAAAAAAGCGTGAAACACACGCCGCCGTAGGGCGAGTAAACACGCCCTGGAGCAGACACCGAGACGCTCCAGAGCGGGCCACAGCCACCAGAACCTTACCAAAGCACCTCAGACACAAGTAGGACCGACCCAGAGCGGGGGAAGAACCCGCGCCCTAGGGCGGGTGAAGACACCAAGAAGAGAGGGAGCCGAAAAACCAAACGAACCGACCTGGAGCGTGAAAAATCAGTGCTCCAGGGCGGGGCGGTCATGCTTGAGCGGGAGGACGATACAGCGATCGCACGCCCGGTCCAGAGCGGCCAAACACACACTCTAGGGCGGCACGAAGCCCGACCTAGAGCGGGGCCGATGGGGGACAGACCAGAAGCAGGCACCAAAGAAGAAGACGACAGCGCCGAAGCGACATAAGTACGCCCAGGAGCGGGAATACCGACGCTCCAGGGCGGAGCGGCGATCTCTTTATTAATAGTCTGAGGGCCAGGGAAGAAGAACCAGGTTCAAGTGAAAGAAGACAGGTGACGACTGCCAGACGCTCGCCCTGGAGCGGTAATACCGACGCTCCAGGGCGTAGCGGCGAGCCAGGTCCAAGTAACAGAGGACCGAAGCGTCACTCACCGAACGACACTTAATACAGAAAATAATGTAACGGAGAAGTGTGTCACGTCTGCCAAGTAGGCCCCCTAGGGACTCGAGAAAAGGAAAACGCCAACCAAAGACCGACCTGGCGTGGGACATGACCCACGAACAGGGAGGAGCAGAGGAAGACATAGCCTAATCGCAAGGCCCCAAGCAGGCAAAATAAAGGAAATTGCAGAATACAAATTGGGGATCTGGAAAGCCAGAGATAGTCAGAAAACTGGTGCAAACCCCACAATTAAAAAGGGGGGTCAAAGGACAACCCCAGGGGCTGCAACAGAATCGAACGACAAAATGCCCCCCGTAGGCTAGGCCACCAACAAAAAGTTAGCCTAAACGGCACTAGGTGACTGGAAAAATTGAAAAAGAAGGCCGCCACTAGCTACCGCACACCCAAAGAGGTGTGACCACGACATAAAAGACCAACATGGGGCAAGTGACATCCCGGGTCGGCGCCCCCCACCATAACACCACCCGAAACACCGAAGTTAGCCTAGCCACCGAAAAAATGCGCGTAAGTCAGAAACTAAGTAAGTGACAAGAATCCCTAAATGAATAGAACCTATCAAAACCTAAACTAAAGTCACCGCAATGAAAATAAAAGCAAAATAAGGCAAAGGCCTTTCAACACTAGCGGCGTCCAATGACACGTATGCGCAGAGGGCTGAAAACATGAGAGACCTCCACTTTCAACGCAAACACTCTAATTAAACGCCTGAGTGCCTGTTTTACGTTGTGCCTACAACACGGATCATCTATCTATAAATTTAGGTGCCAAATAAAGGCCCAAAACTCACCGAAAGGTGACGAAGATAGGAGTGGAAGGCACCAAAATACGGAGCACCAGAAACACGTGTGCACCCGAGTGGTAGCGCGAAAGAGATGCCCTTTAATCCGGGCCGGGTTAGAAGGCACGCCCCTGACAGCGGCGTGAAGAGCCAGATGGAATGGCCTAGTCGGCAACTTTTTCTTTTCTTTCTCGTTTCTCTTTTAATTTTTCTATTAAAAAGACCTCAAAAGTATGTACAACATACCTAGTAGAGAGAGTAAGGTGCTACAGTAGAGTCACGCATCTCACGCATTTCGATCCCACGATTACGCATCCCACGGTACTATCCAATGGCTACCTGAATTCTCATCCCACGAAAAACCACACAATTCCCACGGCTTTGGCGGCGACGGTGGGGTGACGGAGAACGAGAGTGGGGCCACGGAGGGTGGTATCTAACATCCGCCTCCCGTCTATCACCACATCCATCACAATAATCACCTCATCAACTTTTCTAAGTTTTTTGTTTGTGTTTTACTTACCTTTCTTTTCATAGCAGCTTGAAAGCCTGTAAGCTTGTTTTGAAAGGCGTCCGTCCGACGCATGTAAACAACAGCTGGTAAGGCGTCGCTTGTTCGTGTGTGGCTGTGTTATTGTTAAGTAGTGAAAAGTAGTGAAAAGTGGCTGACATCGCCACAAGGTTCTCTCCACGGAAATCGTCATCACAACTGAACCAGTTGACTTAGAGAGCTCTACTCAATGCCATTCTACAGGAACGAAACACATCTACGCTTGGGGATGCGTGGGAATGCGGAAGCAGTCAAAATAACAAAGATACGGTAGCCTAGGCGAGACGTTTTTTCGGCCAAATCCACCAGGTTTTGGGGATATACCGGTATTATAGAATGCGTAGCCGAGGCTGGAGGGTTAAAGCAACTTACTTTTGATTATTGGCATGTAAAGTGATGGTCAATAGTCGCCCGACGATAGCCTCCAGTACTTTTGTAATTTTCCCCATTACTTTAATACTCTGCATCCCACGAATTCCGGTCCCACGGTAATATTTCGGTACCAATAAATCGTGGGATGCGAGATTCTACTGTACTCTAGATGTTATCGATTTAATTCGCGATATGGGTATACGATAATTGCCGCTCTAGAGCGAAGCAGATTACATCGTCATAGTATAAGCTCTACGTTGGAACGTAGAGGCTACTGCTAAATTAAGCTGTTTACAGGTCGAATTAATTATACGGGGCTCATAACATTGCATACGATATTCAACCATAAATAATTAAAGATCGTATCCACCATAACAAGCACAATACCACAATTACAACCAGTGACACTTGAATGAAATAGAAATCCCTAACACCTCCCTCACAAAGAGATTTATAAGAGAAGCGAAAATAAATCTAAACCCTAATACAATAATTTTAAACCTAATACCATTTACCAAACCATAAACCAAAACCAAAATCACATTAACAAACTTACAAACTATTGCTGGCAAAATAGCACTAACAACTAAAATTGTTCTCATTCAGTTCCGGGACAACATGTCCGCGATAAATTCCGATAATATTGTTCTTTCCCTTTATGTGGTGAATTTCAAGGTTATATGGTTGCAATGCCAAGCACCATCTCATTAACCGCTGATTTGAGTTTTTCATTTTATACAAGAATTTCAGGGGGTTGTGATCAGTAAACACTTTCACGGGAAAATGTGAACCAATAAGATACACATTAAACTTATCCACTGCAAAGAGCAAGGCAAAACACTCTTTTTCAATAGTGCTGTAGTGTTTCTGATAAGGTTTGAGTTTACCGGATGCATAGCAAACTGGATGCAAAATCTCAGCATCACTGTACAGTACTGTAACAAAACTGCTCCTACACCAACATCACTTGCATCCACCTGAATTATGAACGGCTTATGAAACTGAGGGGACTTCAGAATAGGTGCATTGACTAATAGGCAACGAATCTTTGTGAATGAAGTTTGGCTTTCTGGGGTCCACACAAATTTTCTCTTGGGACTAATCAAGTCTGTTAGGGGGGCGGAGAGGTCAGCGAAGTTGGGTACAAACCGTCGATAGTACCCAGCCATACCCAAGAAGCGCATTACTGCCTTGCGGTCCTGGGGAATAGGCAGTGTAGAAATGGCTTCGACTTTGGCAGAAATAGGGCTGACTTCCCCTTCTCCTACCACGTGACCCAGAAAGATTAGTTTGGCATGGCCGAACTCACTCTTGGTAAGGTTGACAGCGAGTCCCGCCCTGGCCAAGTTGCAGAAGAGATTCTGTAGCTGGTGAAGATGATCCTGCCAGGATTCGCTGTAGACCACAATATCGTCGAGGTAGGATTGCACGCCCGAGAGGCCATCTGTCACCCGGTGGATCAGTCGCTGGAAGGTGGCGGGCGCATTCACCATACCGAAAGGCATGACGGTATATTGGAATAGCTCGTCCGGGGTGACAAATGCAGACACTCTCTTGGCCCTCTCAGATAGTTTTATCTGGTAGTAACCCTTCAGCAGGTCAATCTTCGAGATGTACTTCGTTCTTCCCAAATGGTCCAACGGGTCGTCGATTCGTGGCAGAGGGTAGCAGTCCTGACGGGTGAGTTGATTTACCCGGCGATAATCCGTGCACATCATAAATGTGCCATCAGGTTTGTCCACGAGTAGGCATGGAGAGGCCCACTCGCTGTCGCTCCGTTCCACCAATCCATGGGAGAGTAGGAAATCCACTTACCGTTGAAGTGCCGCACGCTTCTCAGGATTGGCGCGGTAGGGATGCTGCTTGATGGGAACGGCCCCTTCTGTCAGGACCACATCATGTTCCACCAGGGGACACTGCTGGGGAACGTCACCAAACAGCTGTGGAAACTTGAAAAGGAGGTACTCCAAGTCTTCACCTTGGTCAGACAACAAGTGCTGGAATTTTAAATGGGGGTTAGTCAAGAAGTCCGAGTTTTTCAATTTGTTATCAAGAGGCAACTGGATGTCATTATGCTCCTTGATCTTTAAATCCTCTAGTTCACCTTCAAATTGTGCTACAGATTCAAAGTTTAATACCTTATCTGGATCTCTGCAGTGATAGGCTTTCAGCAGGTTAACATGTACTAGTCTTTCTGACTTCCTACGATAAGGAGTTTTTAAAACATAGTTTACATTACTTGTTTTCTTAAGCACAACATATGGACCATGGTACTTGCTTTGTAGCGGCTTTTTAGGTATAGGCAGAAAGGCAAGCACTAAATCTCCTGGCTGAAATTCTCTGACAACTGTAGTCTTATCATACTGCACTTTCATTTTATCTTGAGACTTCTCTACATTATTCATAGCTAGTTCTACTGCATCTCAGTCTAGATTTAAATTGATGCACATAAGTGAGAAGAGGTTTATTAGAGTTAGCATTGATCCAAGTATCTTTTAACACTTTCAAAGGACCTCTGACCTCATGACCAAAGACTAGGGAAAATGGTGAAAATCCTAGAGAATCTTGTACCCTGCTTCTTACAGCATACAACACAAAATGGATGCCCTCATCCCAGTCGGCATTGTTCTCTTCACAATATTTAGTGAGCATGGATTTGAGGGTCTGATGGAACCTCTCTAATGCCCCCTGGGACTGTGGGTGACTGGCAGTGGAATGGTACTGGTGTACTCCCAACTCTTCCATGGTTTGCTTGAAGAGCTGAGAGGTAAAATTACTTCCCAAATCAGACTGTACCACACAGGGTATTCCATACTGGGTGAAAAATTTACTAAGCTCCTTTACTACATTCTTTTATGTTATACGCCTCAAGGGGAACACTTCTGGATACCTAGTGGTGGAACACATGTCAGTCAACAAGTACTCATTCCCACTACGGGTTCTTGGCAAAGGTCCTACACAGTCAATTATGATTTTACTGAACGGTTCATCCGTTGTTGTTGTTGTTGTTGTTGTTGTCGTCGTTCCCCAAGCTGCCTGGCCGAACAGCCCCAAGCAAGGCCAAGGCCATAACCGAGCGCCCCCACAGTACCCTCCCTGCCGACCACAATAAAGCCTGGATGACCGAAGCCACTCCATGGCGGGGAGCTGAGGAGGGTGCGGAAACGCCACACAGTGACCACGGGTCCAAAACTACTTTTATTATTTTGCTCAATCGAAAAACACTTGATATACAGGCAGAACATTCTAGTCTTCACCATTCACAAGGTAAAAGTGATTTTTGCCTCCTGATATATTATCTAAGCTAGGTTAGACCATTTCTTGGTCTGGCTAGCTAATAATAAAAGTAGTTTTGGACCCGTGGTCACTGTGTGTGTGTGTATTTACCTATTTGTAGTTTACAGGAATTGAGCAGCGCTCGTGTTGTCCTGTCTTAGTTACTTTATAATCAATCCATTTTACTTAGACAAGTATCGTAATGGATATTCCCAGTTCCCAGTAATTTGGACTAACATATCATAGCTTATGTTGTCCTATTTCCATATTTACTTTTATCCAACTTAGATTTGAACATGTTAATGTTCTTCGCTCTCACCACCTCCTCCAAGTGGTTCCAAGTCTCTATACTTCTATATGGGAAGCTGAATTTCTTTGTGTCCTTACGACATCTGCCCTTCCTCAGTTTAAACTCGTGTCCTCTTGTCCTTCCATTATCCCTCACGAATAGATCTCCCCTATCTACTCGTTCCAAACATTTTACTCCCTTGAACATCGTTATTAAGTCGCCTCGTTCCCTTCTCTCTTTAAAGGTAAGCAGTTGTAGTGTCTTAAGTCTTTCCTCATATGTCAACTCCTTCAATCTTGGGATCATCTTCGTTGCTATCCTTTGGACTTTCTCTAATTTGTTTATATGTTTTTTCAAATGTGGTGACCATATCACTGCTGCATATTCTAATCTTGGTCTTATCATAGTCATTATCAGTGTTCTTAACATTTCTTCATCCAAATAGTTAAATGCCACTCTCATATTGGTTATTATTCCATATGCTCCTCCAATGATCATGTTAATATGCTTCTCCGGCGATAGATCATCTTGTATTATCACTCCAAGGTTCTTCTCATGCCATGTTTTGCCGATTATTTCAATTCCTAATTTGTACTCCCAGCTTGTTCCCACTTCCAAAACATGACACTTTTCTGCATTGAAACTCATTTTCCAGGTTTGGCTCCATCTGTGCAACTCATCTAGGTCCTTTTGAATATCCTGACAACTTTCTATACAGGTGACATTTTTCATGATCTTAGCGTCATCCGCGAACATATTCATATGACTATTCAAGTTTTCTGGCATGTCGTTTACATAAAGTAGGAACATTATCGGACCCAACACTGATCCCTGTGGTACTCCGCTCGTCACACTCCTCCACTGTGAATATTCGTCTCGTATTGTGGTCCTCATTTCTCTTCCTATTAAAAAGTTTTCCATCCATTTTAACATCCTACCATGTACACCTCCAACAACCTGCAATTTCCACAATAACCTTTTGTGAGGCACCCTGTCAAAGGCCTTTTTCAGGTCCAGGTAAACACAGTCAACCCATCCCTCTCTCTCCTGTGTAACATCTACCACTCTGCTATAAAAGCTTAATAAATTAGATACACAAGATCTCCCTTCCCTGAATCCAAACTGTTTCTCACTAAGCACCCCCTGTCCCTCTATGAAGTGTGTCCACTTTTTCTTATAATTTTCTCACAAATTTTGCAAACAATGCTGGTGAGGGACACCGGTCTGTAGTTAAGCGGATTTTCTCTGTCTCCTCCTTTGTAAATAGGTACTATGTTAGCTCTTCCATTCCACTGGCAGGTCTCCTTCATTCAGTGAAGATTTGATGATTTCATAGATTGGTTCCACTAGCTCTTCCGCACATTCTTTGAGGATCCATCCAGCCACTCCATCTGGTCCCATTGATTTCCTCACGTCCAAATCCTGCATCAATTTCACCACTTCACTTTCTTTCACTTTCATTTCAGGCATTTGTGGTGTTCTCATTTCTCTATCAGGTTCTATAAACTCCTCCTCTTTTACAAACACTGACTGAAGCTTTTCATTCATAACTTCACAGAAGTCTTTATCTTTCTCATAGCTGTTCGTTCCAACTCTTAGTCTGACAATACCTTCTTTTGTTTTTATTTTTCCATTTACAAATCTATAAAATAGTTTTGGCTCATTTTTGCACTTCTCTACAATATTCCTTTCATATTTATATTGTTCCTCGCGTCGTATCTTTACGTATTCATTTCTTTTCTCCTTGTACTTATTCCAGTTATTTTCACTATGTCTCTTCTGGGCTATATTCCAGGCTCGGTTTCTTCTATCCTGTGCCTTACTACATCTTATATTGAACCATTCTTTTTCCTTCTTTACCCCTGATTGGAACCTTGGGACATATTTATGTATCCCTTCTTCATATTCTTTCAAGAAAAGTCTATATTTGTCTTGAACCATTTCCAGGCTTTCTAGTTCCTTCCAATTTATATTTTGGAAATAATGTTTCAATGATTTAAAATCAGTTTTAGCATAGTTGTATCTATTTATTTTATGTCCTTCATTTCTCTCCTCATTTTTTCCCAAATCCATCTCCATTTCTAAAATCTTGTGATCACTTTTTCCCAAGGGACAACGATAATTTATCTTTTTGACGTCATGCGGATCACTGGTGAAGACTAGGTCTAGCCTGGATGGTTCATCCATCCCTCTGATTCGTGTGTTTTCTCTAACATGTTGTGTTAACATGTTTTCTGTTACTAGATTCAGTAATTTACTGCCCCAAGATTCATTATTATTTCCCGCATCTAACCCTTCCCAATTGACTTCCTTACAATTGAAATCACCTGTTAATATTAATTTATTTCTCCTATTAAACAGTATTTTTAGTGCATCTAGAGATTCCGTGATTAGTTGATCATATTCTTCCCGCTTCCATGCTCTAGTTTGTGGTGGTATATAAGCCACTGCTATATCAGTTGCTTTATTGTCCTTGTCTTTTATTGTCACTGCTATAATTTCTGATTTTTTTTGTTTTTTTGTTTTTTAAAGAGACAATGAACGGAGGAAGGAAAAACACAGATAAAACAAAAAGGTCCATGTGCCTAAAGGCATCCTCCATTCATAAAATGTTTGTAACAACTGGATTTAAACATTTGTAGATTGTAAGTTTGTGGAAAGCAATTCGAGGGAAGTGAATTCCAAAGAGTAGTAGCTCTGGGGATAAATTAATTCTGATAAGCAGAAGTTCTGCATTGTGGAGGAGAAAGTGTAAATTCATGGGCGCTCTCAGCCGCCCTAGTTCTACGGGGAAAGATGTGGAGAGGCGGCACAATTGAAGCAAGTTCCTTGGAACAATTGCTGTGAAAATATCTGTAGAATAATGCAAGGGATGCAACGTTTCTTCGTATGGATAATGTAGGATGGTCCTGTGTGATTGCAAGGTTATTGATTAATCTAATAGCTTTATTTTGAATTTTGTCCAACTGCCTCAATGCAACCACTCCACTTCCACCCCACAGAGGTGAACAGTAATCCATCTGAGAACGCACATGACTTTTATATATCACGGCCAACTGCTCGTCAGTGAAGAATTCTCGAACTCTGTACAGGAGTCCCAGTTTTTTAGAGGCATTCTTAGCAATGCTTCTAACATAATGTGTCCAGCTCAAGTTAGTAGTTAATGTTACACCGAGAATGTCAATACTAGGGGAAGTGGGAATATTTACATCATTAAAAAATATATGGGAGTCAGTGAGATTCTGTCGGTTAGAAATTGAATGTACTTGGTTTTCTGTGCATTAAAGGAAACTAGATTCTTTTGTCCCCATCCATTAATTCTAGAAAGGTCCTGGTTCAGAGAAATTGCAGTGTTTATTTTGAATTTATAAGATCGGGTTGGGTGAAAGAATTGGTAATGTGAAGGAACTGTGGAGTGTTGAGTCATCTGCGTAGGAATGTATTGGATTATGAGTGGTAGATGTGAGATCATTGATATGAGGAACAGAATTGGGCCAAAACTGATCCCTGGGAACACCAGCATTTATTGAGTGAAATTGAGAATAAAGGCC
This sequence comes from Paralithodes platypus, assembly GCA_032716605.1. Lineage (NCBI taxonomy): Eukaryota > Metazoa > Arthropoda > Malacostraca > Decapoda > Lithodidae > Paralithodes > Paralithodes platypus. The sequence continues at coordinate 13,672,993 of CM064496.1, read as the reverse complement.
ATCTACCATTACACATATTTTTCTGTTATGAAGATAAGAAGAAATTAGTGGAACTAATGATGCAAGGCCGTAGTGTGACATCTTCGACAATAAGGATTGATGCCAGACTCTATCAAATGCCTTTGATATATCCAGTGCTATTGTATGTGTTTCACCATGTTGGTCTGTAGCTTGGTTGATTTGATGCGTAAGAAGGCAAAGCATGTCTGCAGTTGATCGACATCGTCTAAAACCATATTGCCTATCACTGATTAATTTATTATTCTCAAGATGCTTAATTATGTGATTATTTAATATAATTTCTATTATTGCCTAGGTTGTTGTTGTTGTTGTTGTTCCCCAAGCTGCCTGGCCGAACAGCCCCAAGGCCCCGAGCAAGGCCAAGGCCAAGGCTATAACCGAGCGCCCCCACAGAACCCTCCCTGCCGACCACAATAAAGCCTGGGTGACCGAAGCCACTCCATGGCGGGGAGCTGAGGAGGGTGCGGAAACGCCCGGGAAACCAAAGCCCCACCCAGGGCCCTGTGCCCCTCAGCAATTATGAAAAGAAAAAGTTAAGGGGCAAAGGAAAAATATGAGGCTTTGGCTTCCAATCTTGGTAGATTGGAAGGTCAATCCACGGAAGAGAAGCCGTCACTTGAGATCTAGAAAATATATAAGTAAAAGGAACAGTCAGAGTAAGCTATGGGTATGGCAGAGATCGCTCAGTTCTCACTCTGATAGATCAGCCCATCACCACATGATGGTTAATCTCACTTGCTTCTATATTTTTGTCAGTCAGTATTAACACTCCACCCCCCACTTTTCCTTCTCTATCTATTCGCCACACATTGTACCCTTCCCATCTCATGTGTGTGTGTGTGTGTACTTACACTAGTTGTACTTACACTAGTTGTATTTGCGGGAGTGAGCATGCTCGTTAATTCCCGCCTCCTAAGATATGTTTGTCATACCGTGCTTTGAAACTATGCACTGATGGTGCAGACACTACTTCGGCTGGCAATTTGTTCCACCCACTAATCGAGTTGGTAGGAAATCTTTTACTTTTCAGATCAGATTTACTATTTAGCACTTTTAGTTTGTAGCTGTGACCTCTTGTCCTCTCACCTCCATCCCTCTCTATGAAGTTTTCTTGGTCGATTTTGTCAATACCTCTAACACATTTATATATCTGAATTTGCTGTCCTCGTTTCCTTCTCTGTTCCAGTGTAGGTAGATTCAATCTCTCGAGCCTCTCTTGGTACTCCAAATTTTCCAAACCTGGGATCATCCTCGTAGCTGCTCTCTGTACCCTCTCAATTTTGTGGATATGTTTCTTCAAGTGAGGGGACCACACTACAGATGCATATTCCATCCTGGGTCTTATTATTGCCGTTATTATTTGTTTCATGGTGTTTTCGGCGCTCTATATGAAAACTCCTCGGATTTGCCCCACTTTGGCGGCGGACTCGTTTTATGTGATCACATTCGTTCTGATCGAAAATTAAATATTAATATTTTAGGTCGGTCGTTTTAATCGAGACTCGTTTTATGCGAACACGTTTTATGCGGGACCCTACTGTACCTGGGATATTCTCTATTAATAGATTTCCGGCCCCCTTATATGAATACTATACCCAGCAACGGACATTTTCATGCAACGGACAAGTGACGGTCCCATATAGTCCGTTGAACCGAGGGTCGAGTGTGCCTTCTCTATCCACTCTGTCATAGGCCTTCTCCAAGTCCATATAGGCAACATACACCTTTTGTTGCTTCTCCAGATATTTCTCCACAACACAATTCAGGGTAAAAATCTGATCTACACATCCTCTTCCCTTCCTAAAACCTCCCTGCTCGTCGCCTATCCATTTCTCTGTTCTCACTCTCACTCTCTCAATCACTACCTACTGTACACCTTCCCTCTCTATCTATGTATCTATTGCCTGACGCTGCAATCCCCGAAGGGGTGGCCACGAACGAACTGCCCCCATGCACCTCTGTCCCCAGTCAGTCGACGCCCCTCCTCCCAACCAGCACCGCCTTCATTCATATACTTCCTCACTCCATCCTTCCACCTCTCCTTCGGTGCACCTCTCCCTCTCTGTCCTTCCACCTCGCTCTCGTTAGTCAATCTCTCGCTTTCCATACGTTCCATATAGCTGAACCATCTCAAGTTGTTCCTTTTCACACTTTCCAGCACATCTACCTCCACACCACACCTCCTTCTTACTTCCTCATTAGTCTGTCTATCCCTCCATGTAACTCCGCATGCACTCCTTAAGTAATTCATTTCCACTGCTCTCACTCTTGGTCTGAGTCTCTCAACCAACGTCCATGCTTCGTTTCCGTAAGTCAGTGTCGGGATTACCACACTGTCATGCAAGGACTTCTTCACTTCCATACTGACCACCCTATTTCTTGTTACTGCTTTCAATGTTCCTACAACCCTCTTCCCCTGTTGCACCCTCTCCTGCACCTCCTCATCCACAGTCCCATCTTTACTCAACACACTGCCCAGATACTTAAAAGAGCTGACGATCTCCATAGCCTGACCGTTCAACTTCACCTCACACTCTGTGACTTCACCCCTTTCGAATACCATAACCTTGCTCTTCCCCGCATTTACCTTCAAATTCTGTTTTTCGCACACTGTTCCAAACTCATTTACCAAACCCTGCAGCTCCCATTCATTATCACTCATCAGAACTGTATCATCCGCAAACAGCAGTATAGGCAGCTTCCACTCATTTCCCTCCCTTTTCAGCAATACACCAACATCCACTGCTCTTGATAGTATTTCTTTCATGACTCCATCCATGTATACAGTAAACAACCACGGGGACATCACACACCCCTGTTTCAAACCAACCTTCAGGTCAAAGAACTCGCTCTGCTCACTCTCCACACGTACTGCCGCCTTTGCACCCTCATACATACTCTTCACTGCTTTCAGCAACTTGCCATCTACTCCGTATATTATAATTACTTTCCACAAACCTTCTCTATCCACTCTGTCATAGGCCTTCTCCAAGTCCATAAAGGCAACATACACCTTTTGTTTCTTCTCCAGATATTTCTCCACAACACAATTCAGGGTAAAAATCTGATCTACACATCCTCTTCCCTTCCTAAAACCTCCCTGCTCGTCGCCTTTCCATTTCTCCGTTCTCACTCGCACTCTCTCAATCACTACCCTACTGTATACCTTCCCTACTACGCTTAGAAGACATATTCCTCAGTGGTTACCACACACTCCTCTTTCCCCTTTGCCCTTATATAGGGGGACTATTATGCCAGTCTTCCAGTCATCGGGCGCACTCCCCTTCTCCCATGCTAGTTTGCACATTTTCCATACCCATTCGATCACTATCCCACCACCATACCTCAACATTTCCCGACACACTCCATCTGTTCCTGGTGCTTTCCCCAACTTCACTCTTTTCATGGCTTAACACACTTCTGACCTCCTGATCCCCACCTCCTCCTCCACTACTTCTCTTCTTCTCCCTCCCATACCATATCCAACTATGTTTGCTGGCTCTTCATTCCTTACATTTAGCAACTCATTGAAGTACTCCCTCCATCTTTCGACTCTCTCTTGCTTCTCGGCTAGCATTCTCCCATTCTTATCTTTCACACCCTTACTGTTTCCCTTGCTAACTTTCTTGACTTCTTTCCAGAACAGTTTCTTACTCTCCCTCCATTTTACTCTCAGATTCCTTCCAAATTCCTCATCTACTCTTCTCTTACTTTCCTTCACTACTCTCTTCACCACCCTCTTTCTCTCCACGTACCTTGCTCGTTTCTGTCTCTCGGAATCTTCATTCCCTCTACTACCCAACCACTTACTATATGCTTTCTTCTTTTCTTCCACAGCTATTTTGACCTCTTCTGTCCTCCATGCTGTACCTTTCACTCCCCTCCCTCTTCTCCCCACTCCACACACCTCCTCACATGCTGCACAGATCTCTTCCTTAAACACCTTGCTCATCTCCTCCACTTCCTCCATAACTTCCAGGTCGAACCCACCTAGTCGTCTTTCTACTGCTCTCCTGTACTCTTCCCTGATTTCCTCCTCCTGTAACCTCTCCACCCTCCTCACCATTCCACCTTCCTCTCGCCTCCCTCCAGCTCTCCTCACCCACTTCTTTTGTATCCTAACCTTAGCTACTACTACATAATGATTAGACAGACCCCCTCCAATACCCCTATACACCCTAGCATCCATCACAGATTTCTTCATTTGTTCATCCACACATACATAATCAATCAATGACTTTCGTTCCACCACTGTCTTATCCTTCATCGTCAACATCCATTTCGACGTGTACCTGTGGATCATTCTGTGTCGGAAGAAGGTGTTGGCTATCCACAGCCTCCTCCCCACACATACGTCCACAAGTGCACTACCATTCCCATTCACCTCTGATGGTACCCCCCACCCTCCCACCACTCCCTCAACTTTCCTATCACCCACCTTACCATTCATATCCCCAATCAGAAGTATTCTTTCATTCTTGTCAAACTTCTCCAGGCACGCCTCACATTCATCCAGAACTCCTCTTTCTTTCTTTCAAGTGTATCCTCTGTCGGGGCATACAACCACCCACGTTTGTATTCCTACTTTCATTCTCACCCACACAACCCTTGAACCCACAGACCCATACTCTCTTACACATTCCTTCCATTTGTTACTTACAAACAAACACGCACCTTCTCTCGCTGTTCCTTCACTCACTCCAGCACACACACCCATTCCACACTCCCACTCTCTCACATCTGAACCTTTCCATTTGGTCTCTGTCATTCCACATACATCCAGCCTGGCATTCACTAGCACTTCCAGAACCTCTCTCTCTTTTGTGCCATCATTCATGCCACTAACATTCCATGTAGCCATTCTCAGAATGTCCGAAGGAATGTCCTTAGTCGGTCGTGGTTCGTCAACATAGGGTCCGTCCGCATCCGAGGCTGTTCGCTTGTTTTTCCTTGCTTAGGTATTTTTCCCGGGTGGGGGTTGCAAGCCCACCGACCCAACCTCTTTAGTCGCCTCTTACGACACGCAGAAGGCACGTGGGGCATATTCTATTCCCTTACCCCCAGGGGAACCTTCCCTACTACGCTTAAAAGACATATTCCTCGGTGGTTACCAGTTTACCACACACTCCTCTTTCCCCTTTGCCCTTATATAGGGGGACTATTATGCCAGTCTTCCAGTCATCGGGTGTACTTCCCTTCTCCCATGCTAGTTTGCACATTTTCCATACCCATTCGATCACTATCTCACCACCATACCTCAACATTTCCCCACACACTCCATCTGTTCCTGGTGCTTTCCCCAACTTCACTCTTTTCATGGCTTCCCACACTTCTGACCTCCTGATCTGATGATCTTAAAGACTTAAAATTAGGTCACCTCTTAATCTACGCTTTGTTAGGGGAAACATGTAAATCTTTAAGACGTTCCTCATATGCTTTGTTCTTTAGACTAGGTATAATTTTGGTGACTGCGTTGAACGCGTTCCAGTTTGTCTATATCCTTGAGATAGTAAGGGCACCAGGCCTGAACGCAATATTCCAGGAGTGGGCGAACTAAGGAATTATAAAGACTGAGGATTAAAGCACGGCTGACACTAGCGTGGTGTCCCCACATCCCCGAGCACTATGTGCATAAAAATATAGTAAAACACATTCCTAGTTCACAAATTCAGAGAATGGAGAGAGGGCATGGCGAGCAAGGGTTTAACCCGCCAAGCGCGATAGACCTCACGGAAGGCTTCCTATAGGGAACGCGATAGGCCTCACGGAAGCAAGACCATAAAAAAAGCCTTCCAAAAAAAAAAGGGCCTATCAAAACAAAGGAATTTGTCTCTAGGTGAGATAATTCCCCTCCAGTACTCATCCATGTAAATCTCACCCACCCCCCTCCCCTCCTTCCCCACCTTATTCCCCCCTTCCTCCCCTCCTCAATTATCACCTATTTTTCCTCTTATCATCATCATTTATCGGTTATTTTTCTCTCCCGCGATAATGTAGCACAAGTGGGTTGCAGAAAAGATCGTTATGTAACACCCAGACACCGCCCCGCTCGTCTCAGTTACCTCACAGACAGCGAGAGAGGAGGTGCCTGTGGCTCTCTCGCCTGAGATTATGACCGGGTGGCCAATATCTTCGTTTTTCACCACCCAAATGCTTTTCCCACTTATTTTAGCACTCTTGAAGGTTCATATTATAGGTTTGACTCCTGTAAGGAGATAAAGAAAACCTAATATTTAGTAGTGGCCCCGTAATCATTGACGAACATGCCTATTACATAAGGCATCCTCTTCAAACACTAATCCGCCGTAGTTTGAATCTACCGCGCAGAGCATTTAAAAACTGAGGAGCCTTCATCATGAGCGCACGCGACCTCACTCATGGCTTCAGTCATTATGAATTGGGTTCTCACTACGAAAAACTTCGTAAAAAATAAAAACAAAAAGAAAATAAGAATAACTATCCAATAAGCTTTCCATCATATCGTGGATGTACTTGTGTGGATTTCTGACCAGACACTGAATCAGGCGTCATTCCTCCTTCACTGACATATCAAGTAAACCAAAATCCTTAATACATCAACGAATGGGAAGGGGACGGTCGGGAGGGCCCCAGTCGTCAATGATTACGGGGCCACTACTAAATATTAGGTTTTCTTTATCTCCTTACAGGAGTCAAACCTATAATTTATTAGTGGCCCCTCCATCATTGACGAACATGCCTGATATCTAAGACTGGAGGGGGACATTCGTAATCATATCATAACTCTAGAAAAGCAGATAATAAAAACAACCACATAGTATTCTTACTTTTTGAAAAATGTATTTAATACGGCGTAGGCCGGAAATATACAAGAAAAAGGGGTTCAGGCAGGTGCGTGCTTCAAAGAAGCCTGCCCGACAAAAATGGGTAACCCTGAAGATTCTGAACACAGATCTGTAGTTACAAAAGGCACCCCACTCAACGAGTGGTGACAAAAATAATAAGTTATAAGTTTATATCTGCACATCATAAACCCCAAAATACATGTGGAGATCAATTGTTAATGAACTCCATTGAACTAATATTACATTGCTTTCGCAGGTAAAACTACTATAACAACACCGTTGTTTTGTACTAAACTTTGTACTAGCACAAATTCTCGCAGAGAAATTTTCATATCACATTTTAACCTTAAATTGTATCACAGCTCTCATACTCCGGCGGGGTCTAGGGTGTCCTATGTCAACTGACTGCACCCCCCCCCCTTCCGTGGAAATAAACATAAGTGACTGCAGGGCCACCTAGACCCTCTGCCTTAAAGCTATACATGGTAAGGAAGGTTTGTCTAGAGCAACTGACAAGTATCATGATTAGACGCCCACAACTGTGTGGACGCAATATCTTCAACTGAAAAGTTTTTCAGGAAACGTAAAGAGGCCGCCCACTTGCGTAAATCGTGGGCCCTACCCACAACGCCGGGATTACTCTCTTTAATGACTTCTACCAGAAGAGAGGCTAATCGCCGTTTAAGTAAGCGTTTACCCGTACTCGCTACCCATAAAGCACCTTGGGGGTTATGAGGAGCTATTCTCAAATATTTGGTTAGAGCTTGCACTGGACATAAATTATGATGCACCTTTCCCCTTTTTAACGCCGGCACCGTGAACTCAGAAAACACGTGTGCACTATGCTCATTCTTGGTTACAAACGCCGGGGAGGGTGCAATGGCAATTGAATCATTAAGTCTACCAAACCTAAGACAATTAGGTGTGTTGCTCATCGCCGCCAGCTCAGACACTCTGTTTCCGGTGGCCAAAGCCAAAAGGAAAACTGCCTTCTTTAAGATTAAAGCAAAGTCTGCAGTATTTTGATACAGACGAGAATGAAGTAAAGACAAAGCTTTGTCCAGAGACCAAGTAGGCATGAGCTGACGGGGAGGTGGGCGGAGTTTAAAACACGCTCTCATAAATCCTGTTTCCTCCGCCACCGGTATGGATAGACCTGTAAGGTCGAAAAAGGGCACTCTAATCGCAGTTAAGTGATTCTTCAAAGTAACCACAGATAAACGTTTCTGCTCAAACAGATAGTTCAAGTAATTAAAAACCAATGCCACTGAGGGTACAGTTTGTTCCGTTCTAACAATCCAAGAAGTAAAAGCTTTCCAATGAGATTGATATTGTCGCTTAGTAGACTGAGTATATTGATTGAGCAATTTATTGGTCACATCCCTACCGTATGGTGCTAGCCACTTGGCCTCCTGAATGTCCATAATGCAAAAGTCAGCGAGGTCTCTAGGTTGCCAATCGTGTCTAAGTGGAAAATACCCGACCGGGAGCGATACCGGGTCCGGGCACCACATTATTAATTGCTGGTACCACACCTGCGCCGGCCACAGGGGCGCGATTAGCGAGACTAAGCCTCGATAAACTCGTAGTTTGTTCACTACGTGGCACATTAGTGACGCATCTGGCGGCGGAAACAGATAGATGGAGCTCCATCTGTTCCAGTCTGTCACTAGGGCGTCTGGCCCCCCTGCCGGCGTTATCGCCCGGCGGGTGAGGTATAGAGGGAGCTTGTGAGTCTCCTCGGACGCAAAAAGATCCACTTGTGGATGGGAGAGCTCCGCAATCATTAGGTCGAAAATGGGTTGCTTGAGCTCCCATTCTACTGTCGTGCTCTGTCTCCGGGACAGAGCGTCTGCCCAGACGTTCGCTACGCCTGGGAGATAAGATGCGTGAAGATAAATATCTAGACTGGTGGCTAGAACAAAAATCTCTTCCGACACGAGTAGCAACTTCCTTGACCTCGTTGACCCTTGTTTCTGAATACAGTGAACTGCATTCAGATTGTCCATTCTGAAGGCCACCGACTTGCCCCGTAACGCCGGGCCGTGAGCCTGAAGGAAATACAAGGGGACTAGTAACTCTTTGACATTTATGTGAGAGATTTCTAAGTGGGACCAAAGTCCCTGACCCTGGTGCCCCTGATTTGACTGAAATCCCCACCCTATGGTGCCTGACGCATCCGTGTCTACCCATACCGTTGGAGGAGGAGAGGTCCATGACATGATTGAGTGCAATGTTTCCCTCTTCGCCCAGACCGCTAGTAAGGTGTGGATTAATTTTGGTATGGGCCATAATTTTCCCGCCGGTAAGAGTGGGAAATATTTGTTGCCTTCCAATATTAATCGTTTTACTTTCAACCGGCCCAACTTGACAGTTAGCTGAATCCAGTTGAGAGAGCCGACCAGAGACTCCCAGACTCTTCGTGTCGTAGTCAGACTGTGAAGAAACCTGAACAGTTTCCTGCGAAACCTGTTGCGATTGTCCACACTCTGACTCAGAGTGAGAGCGGCGGTGTCCCAGACCAGCCCTATCCACTGAATTACTCTTGAGGGAACAAGGTTTGACTTTACCAGATTTACCTTGAAGCCTAGAGTTTTGACATGATTTAAAATGATATTGACATGTTTTATGCATAATTGTTGTGTCTCTGCCACCACCAGCCAGTCGTCTAGATACCACAACACTCTGATTCCCTGTTTTAACAACGGCATCAGGGCTTGCCGGACTAGTTTCGTGAATAATCGAGGTGCTAGGTTCAAACCGAACGGCATCCTCTGAAAAACAAAATTTTGGTGCCTGATCCTCAAGGCCAGAAACCTTTGAAATCTTTTGTTGACCGACACGTGCCAATAGGCGTCTGTCAGGTCTAAGGAACACATCCAGCCTCCCGGCGGAAGTGTTAGCCTGATTTGATGAACTGTTAACATTCTGAAAGACTCGTTGTAAATGTGAAGATTCAGATAAGACAGGTCTACGACCGGCCTCATCTGAACACTGTCCCGTTTGGGAACCAAAAACAGTTTTGACGTGAATACAGGGTAATCTGGAGGGACCGGGATGATGACATTCTTGGCAATCATCTCCTGGACCAGCGACTCCACCTCTAATGAAACACAATTTGCCGTTGTCGGCTGACGTAAGCGAGGTCGCCGGAGCCACTGCCAAGTGATGCCTTTGCGTGCCACCATCCGTGCCCAGGTTTTTAACGGCCATGCTTGGTGACACGTTCGGAACGACCCAGTTAGCAGACAAGGGTTCGCCGGCTGTACTTCCCTCGGTTCCTCCGGCTCTAAGACAGGCACTGGGAGTGAGAAAGACTTTAGTTTTTTTGATGGTGGGTTTGGTGGTGTTGGTGGTGTTGGACGCTTCGCCGGCTGGCTGGTGTGGGCCGAAGACTGGCCCTGCCCCGGCTTATACTGGCCGCGTCCCCTCTGTCCTGAAAACCCTCTCTGTCTATGCCTGAACTGACCCAGGGGGGATTGGGAGGACTTAGGCGGAAGAAACGGCTTAGAACCCCCTGGCTGAGCTTTAGTAGGAGGCTTAGGTTTGGGGAAGTTAAATGCAGGTTTCTTAGCCTGTGCGGGACTGTGCTTCACGGCCTGTGCCATGTTAAACACTGTTCGCCATACATCAGGGGACATTAAAGAAGGAGTAAGTACTGGGGACATTACCACCTGGTTAGCAATGCGATCAGGCAGCTTGCGAACTAATGACATCCTAAGATCCTGTCGTGCTCGCACCGCCTCAAGTAAGGCTGTGCGTATGTCACCTAAGGATTGAATCGACGACTGAAGAATCAGACGCCGGGATAACTCAACTGATCTTCGAGCATCCGCGTCTGCGATTGCCTGAGTAGACCTGAGTAAAGACTTAGCCACCTGTTGAGAAACTATGTACTGTGAAAACAGGCGGAAAGCTTTTCCCCTTAGCCTAAATTCTCTGTCTAGGTGAGAAGGGGTAGGGGTAGTGAATGGTTCCTTTAGTTCACAAAGATTAATCTTAGGGGCAGCTAGAAAGGAAAATAAAGCTGACGGAACTCCGCCGGCAGAACCTACCGGCATGGAGAACCATGAATGTGTATCCTGAGGGATCTGGTGGGAAGATTTAGAAGTGAAAGTGGTTGCAAAGTTTTGAGCCTCTACCTCCCAATCCACCCAAGGTCCTGGTCCCAACTGTCCCACCTTCAACACTGGATTAGCTGTCTCGTCTGTGACGGTCTGTAAATCTAGTTCAGGAGTAAGAGCCGACAGAGCCTTAATATCATTAAACCCATCCAGCTTAGACCAGTCTGAAAAAAGTTTTGAAGCTGAGGCAGGGGGTAAAGCAGGCTTAGATGCATAAACAAAATAATCCTGATGATAATAACTAGGTATAGCCTTGATATTTACGTCCAAAACATTACCCAAGGCATCCAATGCCCTTAATTTCTTTGACTTATTTCCCTGGATAAACCACTCACGTGGTACCGGGAGTTCCCCTGACAAGGTAGGCTGGGCAAGCTCTGGCTTAGAGGGGTTCAAAGGGACCCATGACTCGTCTGGCCCATAAAGCAGGGGCATAGCTACCTTTCTAAGAGGCGCTTTGTCTAGAGGGGGTGGATTAACATCCGTAATGACCCTGACATTTGACGTAGTGAATGCCGCCGTAGCTGGCTTAGAGCTCCCTGCCGGTGACAGAGTAGGAGGGTTAGGAATCTTAGATAAATCGATTGACGTTATCAGAGGCCGTACCGCAGAACTTGTCAAGGGAGCCCCCAAGTCCATTGTGGGGCTTTCTCGTTGTTGATTAAAGAATTTAGATAGAGCATGAGTAAGTAACCCATCAATTTCTTGTGCTGTAACAAACTGGTTAGATGCAGAACTTTCAGGTGAATCAGTATTATCATGGGCGGCGTCCAGGCCTGAGCCTGACCCTTGTCCATCCCTATCTGAAATTATTGACACTTCATCTTGTTCCTCCCGATCCTCCTGAGAAGACCCCGCCGAGGCAGGGGCACCTTGTTTCCAAGATAAGTCAGGGATAGAGGATGGGGTCGCCGCGTCCCTGTGGACATCGGCTACTGTGTGACTCGTATGAGTCGGACGTGGATGGTCAGACCCTGGCTGAGCAAACCGCCAAACACCGAGGCTCTGGCCTACGCTCTCTTGAGAGTCTGAAACATTCTCAATTATTGAATTTCCTGAACTTTCCGTTTCTAGGGTTAAAATATCAATAGGTAAATCTTGTTTAGGGACAGGCACTTCACTATACTCTGAGGCTGTAACAGAAACATTTTCAGGTGTAGAGGTACGATGAGATGCACTAGACTTAGTAGAATGTCGAGAGGACTTCTTATGGGAATCCTTTTTGGAGGATTTGTGGCTACGGTGTGACCGCGAACTAGACCTATGTTTGGAAGAATCACCACCATGACCACTGGGGGAAGCTTCAGTCTTACACTTCTTACTAGCCGGGGAAGAGGCCCGACTTGAAGACTGCTGTCTGAGAGGTGACCTTGACCTCGATCTCGCCTGCGACGAGGAGGTGGCTGCCGGGGGAGTAGGCTCTCTCGGGCGTTTAGACGTATCCACAGACGATACAGAACCCTGGCTAGTCTCTGTCGGCTTAAAACCCGTTACTCTAGAGGTACGTTTAGGGGGAGGGTGCTCTGACAGCAACTTATCCCAAAGTGGGACGTTGTCACATTGAAGTGACTTATGTGCGACAATGGTAGTGTAGGCCGACATTTGTTGTCTGACCTCTCTCAACGCTACCGCCGCGGTCTTGTCATTGTCACACAGGACTTTATTGGCTAATTGGGAGCAAAAGGAACAATTAAGTGTAACCCAGAGACCCCTTGAACGGTCTAGACATCTAACACACCTTATGCAAAGGGTATGCGCAAAAATTGGGATACCCGCGCAAGTAGGGGTAATGCACAGGGCAAAAACTGGGGCCACAGTAGACATGACAGAGACTGGTGTGAGGAAACTACCGCCGGGTCTGTATTGGTCCGCCGGAGCTCAGCTCTGGAAAAATAAAGAAAAATTTCCAGGAATTAATGCTCATAAGGTTAACCCACGTGTTCGCATACAAGTGTTAATAACCCGCCGGGTAACGGGATGCAAAGACACAGCTAACACATCTCGCTATGCGGCTGGGTGTAAAGAGGCTAAACAAATCTTCTTAGCTAAAGAACATGAAGAATACCCTCTGATATAATGGTCCAGTATGGCACTTATAGTCTGTAGGAGGTGGTGACTGTCTCAAGATTCAATTTTGTAACAAAGCCCCCCTCATAAAGACGCCGGCCCTTGAAATATTTTAGTAGAATAGCCCAGGGCAGGAATATACGAGATCTGATTTTTTAACGAATTGTCCCAAACGATCGTCGTAAAAATAGAAGGAGGCGATACTGAAAGTATCACCCAATTAAGGTTAATCGAAATTGAATTTGTTTATAAATTCCTTAGTTCTTCCACTTAGGGGCACCCGCCGGGTGTGGGAATCGATTTGGTTAAACCTCACTGAACCTTCAATTGCCGTAAGAGTAAAGGCAGCGATACACAGAGTATCACTCAAATGGATTGGTTAACTATATGAGACCTAAGTCGTTTATCCCACCCTGCTCAGGTGCACCCGCCGGGTGAGAAGTCTAAAAGTTAACCCCACAAGTTCCTGACCCCACTTCTTTGTAAAAGATCGCCGGGGAGGAACGCCTAAACAACAGCTAGGTTTTCCATGTGGTTGTCGTAAACCAGGTAGAAAAACCTATAAAAACGAGTGTTCTCAAGAACGTCGTTTCTTTATATATATCTATATATATATGTAAGGATGGGTACAGCCATCCCGCCGGGAATTTAAAGGAGGCCTGAAACCAGGCACCCACAGAGACGCAGTCCTGGAGAGCCACAGACACCTCCCCACGCCGGGGAACCAGCCAGAGTTAAAAACCACGTGTGGCCCAACACTGCTCATCGGTCAGGATTTTTCATGGTGAAACCGAGAAAAAACCCGCCGGAAGGCAAACCCCACCCTGAACAGACACCATCTGAACCATACGACACGAGGAGAGACACGCACGACTAACCAAGGTCACAACATAATCCGTGGAATTAGCCAATACACAACTAAACCAGGAAACAATTATAGTCCGAGGAATTAGCCAATACACAACTAAAACCCGGATACACATGACACAGTAGGGCATATTTATAAAATAAATAATAACACTAGACATGTGGCAAAGCTACGAGCGGCTGGCTAGGCCTAGGTAGACGGCATGAAAATAGTTGAAATATAAACACACACTGGAATATCACAACAGGAACCACCGCCAACACACCACCGAAGCGATAACTTCCCACCCCGGGAAGCCTGACACGGACCCAGAAAAAACTTCACTAAGTGAAGAAAAATACGCTGGGAACGTCAGCAAACACACAGCTTACCTCATCAGAAGGATAAAAGGCAGCAATAATTAACGCGTAATGAAAGCCGCCTGCATCACCAACTAACACAACTGTGAAAAGTTCACGTGTCCACAACAGGACCACGAGGGTACATCCGAAATAGATGCCCCATACACACGACCCAAAATACACTGCACTGCGGGCAACCAGCCCAGGACACTCCTGCTACGCCTATCCTAACCTTACTCGATACATCCTAGAGTAAACAAATGAGAAAAACTCACTAGGGACGCAACGAATGCGGAACCAGCGGAGCCTGAAAGGTACGTCCGGGCAGGCTGAGCGCAGAGCAAAGAAGGAGGAATGACGCCTGATTCAGCGTCTGGTCAGAAATCCACACAAGTACATCCACGATATGATGGAAAGCTTATTGGATAGTTATTCTTATTTTCTTTTTGTTTTTATTTATTACGAAGTTTTTTCGTAGTGAGAACCCAATTCATAATGACTGAAGCCATGAGTGAGGTCGCGTGCGCTCATGATGAAGGCTCCTCAGTTTTTAAATGCTCTGCGCGGTAGATTCAAACTACGGCGGATTAGTGTTTGAAGAGGATGCCTTATGTAATAGGCATGTTCGTCAATGATGGAGGGGCCACTAATAAATATACATCATATATGTAAAATAAAAGCATACCGAAAACAAATAATGCTCTATATTGTAAATATAACGAATTCTGTCAGAATCCAAGGCTAGAAATGCACAAATAACTACCCTAGCCCCTAGGTCTATTTCGCGCTTGTCAGGTTAAGAGTCAATATTAACAAAACCAAGGTTATGCATTGTAGATTGAGACGAGGCAATGTGGAAAAGAGCGGTGCATACCCATGTGCAGTGTGGAAAGGGTGTGGGTGTTAACTCAATTCAATGTAGCATCTGTCGATGTTGGGTACACCATGGGAGTAAGCGCTGTAGTAGAATAAAGGGACCCCTGCTGAAGGATAAGTCAGAAATAGAGAAATTTGAGTGCGTGGTGTGCAAAGGGAAGCTTATGTTAAGTGATGATCCTGTGGCTGTGAATTTTGGAAATGAGTCATTGGAGCTGGTGAACAAGTTTTGTTACCTTGGAGATACCATCTCTGCCGGTGGTGGGGCAGAGGCTGCCACTGTTGCTAGAATTAGATGTGGCTGGAGGAAGTTTAGAGAACTGCTGCCAATCCTGACCATGAAAAGAATGCCTCTCCCCTTGAAGGGAAAGGTGTATGCCTCATGTGTTAGAAGTGCAATGACGTATGCCTCAGAAACATGGGCCGTTAAAGTAGAGGATGTCAGCAGAATGGAACGTAATGAGATGAGAATGGTGAGATGGATGTGTGGGGCCAGGCTACAGGATAGAATAAAAAATATTGAGCTGAGGAGACGTTTAGGTATAAAGAGTATTAGCGAGGTGATGCGTACAAGTAGACTGGGATGGTATGGACATGTGGAGAGAATGGATGAACAAAATTGGGTGAAAAAATGCAGGTCTGTGATTGTGGAGGGAGCTGCACCAAGGGGTGGACCGAGGAAGACCTGGGATCGGACTATTCGTGCCGATCTCAAATCCAAGAACTTGACAAGTGAAGCAACCCTTAACAGGGTTGCCTGGAACGCCGCCATTAGGACAAGAGACTGAAACTGCACGTTTGTGTGGAACACTCAGTCTTAAAAATGTTTGTATGTATGTATGTATGAGCACTATAAATATGCAATATTGACTCACTAGGGACACATGCAGAGGAACTAGGAGGGGACACACTAGTGAGGGAAAGAAGGGAGCACACGTCCAGTTGCGCTTAGTGTCGGCCGAGAGAGGAAGAAGATCGCAAGATGGCGAATCTTGGCAAATCTTGGAAGCTGTGATGACAAGATGGATGGATGGCAAAACTGGCGCGCTGTTCAAACTGATTGTTACTACTTTCTTTTATATTATTATTTCTAGTGGCTTCCGCAACAATGACGTTCCTTAGGAACTATTAAGCCCTACTGTACCATAGGATACAGTAATAAAAGTCCCCCCCAGTCCCAAGCAATGTGGCCAAAATGGCAAGATGGAACAACCTTCCACCTCAAGAGATGAAGGAAGACTAGCTCCCCCAGCCTTCAGAGGTTCTTATATAAGCTGAGAAGTGTTGCCATATCGAGAGCAGTGCTCAAACGGTCGTGGTACCAGACACAGTCTGATACAGGCAGTTACAAGGAAATGACATTACTGACGGCTATTAGCCGTCGCTGGGACTGGGGAGTGACTTATCTACTGACAGCTAGTAGCTGTCGCTGGGATTGGACGAGTTAAAGGGTACCCCCTTGGAGTGTTATGGTTCTCGACCAACAGTTGGAAGGTCAAACCAGGTTCTTAGAGACCCGGAAGAGGCCATATACTACATTATAGGTTTGACTCCTGTAAGGAGATAAAGAAAACCTAATATTTAGTAGTGGCCCCGTAATCATTGACGATTATGCCTATTACATAAGGCATCCTCTTCAAACACTCATTTACCGTAGTTTGAATCTACCGCGCAGAGCATAAAAAATTGAGGAGCCTTCATCATGAGCGCACGCAACCTCACTCATGGTTCGTCATTATGAAATTGGGTACTCACTACGAAAAAACTTCGTAAAAAATAACAAATAAAAAGAAAATAAGAATAACTATTCATAAGCTTTCCATAACTTCATGGATGTACTTGTGTGGATCTTTGACCAGACGCTGACTTCAGGCGTCATTCTTCCTTCACTGACATATCAAGTAAACCAAAATCCTTAATACATCAACGAATGGGAAGGGGATGGTCGGGAGGGCCCCAGTCGTCAATGATTTCGGGGCCTACTAATATTAGGTTTTCTTTATCTCCTTACAGGAGTCAAACCTATAATTTATTAGTGGCCCCTCCATCATTGACGATTATGCCTGATATAATATGTTCTTTCCACCAACCAACTTTACTCCTAAACTCGATTAATGAAATAACAAACACATGTGGCAGTCCGGGGATTCGAACCTAGGATGCTCACACCGAAAATCAACACACTTATGCATTGCGCCACGAAGACAGTTAAAGAATACTGCACAAGCCTACGATTTATTATGCAGTTTCGAATCCTGCATACCAATCTTAGCATGTACAATATCCCAACTGCACTATCGGAGGCTATGCATAGGTGAATGGAAATAGTAATTAATGGGGCACTTAACCCTAGGGAAGGCCTCTCGATAAACTACTACTGAACCTTAATGAATTAATATGTTCTCTCCACCAACCAACTTTACTCCTAAACTCGATTAATGAAATTAACAAACACATGTGGCAGTCCGAGGATTCGAACCTAGGATTCTCACACCGAAAATCAACACACTTATGCATTGCGCCACGAAGACAGTTAAAGAATACTGCACAAGCCTACGATTTATTATGCAGTTTCGAATCCTGCATACCAATCTTAGCATGTACAATATCCCAACTGCACTATCGGAGGCTATGCATAGGTGAATGGAAATAGTAATTAATGGGGCACTTAACCCTAGGGAAGGCCTCTCGATAAACTACTACTGAACCTTAATGAACTAATATGTTCTCTCCACCAACCAACTTTACTCCTAAACTCGATTAATGAAATTAACAAATACATGTGGCAGTCCGGGGATTCGAACCTAGGATGCTCACACCGAAAATCAACACACTTATGCATTGCGCCACGAAGACAGTTAAAGAATACTGCACAAGCCTACGATTTATTATGCAGTTTCGAATCCTGCATACCAATCTTAGCATGTACAATATCCCAATCCCCCGCTCTGCCTGCTTCGTTGGTTTCACTTTTGAACACGTGCGGGGGCTGACGGAGGCGGCAGGAGGGGAGTGCATGCCCGCATGCCCACCCTTCCTGCCGCCCCCAACTAATTGTAGTGGGCCCTATCATTTCTCATCCTTTCTGTTTTCCCCTTCTTCCCGCTGCCCCCTTCTTTGGGAGCACCGTGACTGTCATGAGGTAAACGACCGTACTCACTCTTTGGTTTCGTTGGAGGGTGTTGTGGGTCGGCAATCCCTACACCCGTCGAACTGTGGTACCCGACGTGTTCGAGCGAGGGGATACTTTTATGCCAAACCCTAACCCTTGTGCTGGGTCGGCGATCGACGGATCGACGGCCCTTAAGGTGCATTAGTCGGGGTGTATATCTGCAAGAATTCCTAGGGCGGTCGTCCCGTCCTCTAATTGTGGCTCCATGGTGGGTTTGGAATCTGACTCAGATGAATTTAGAAATATTCGTCCTATGGAATCTAAAATTGCCCCTTCTGACGCCGACCCCTGCGAGAAATTGGACTGCCTCAAGGACCCTTCCCCTGCTGCCAACAGTGCCGGAGTTCCCCACTCAGGCATGGCACCCACAGACCTTGGCAAACCTCCTAAGGATACTGTGACGAATTCTCCATCGTCGGGTAGTGAGATCCATCAGGTGATCTCCCCGGCATCAATTCCTATGCACAGTACTGCCTCTGTGATCAATAATAGTGATGACAACCCCACAGTCTCGACTTTAACTTCTAAATTACCAGATTATGATTCTAGCCTTAGCCTACCTCTTCATTCCGTTGACAACCTTACTGAAGAACCTCGCATGCCCTCAGCTGCCACCCCTACGGATGCTTCTTGCATCCCTGACCCGTCTGTGACTCCATCTGTTACCATCTTCCCTCCGGATGCAGGATCTCCTACCTCAATTAAACCTGCTTCTGTACCTCCACGATCTCAACGGGCCGTTAATGCAGGTACAGGAAAAGACCTTGCCGGTATTTCCTCTGCCATTCACACGCTTCAACCGTTCGTACCTTCGCATAACCGACAAAGGCGTAAACGTAACACGTATACCCCTGCTTCGAAGGACACTTATAACGCTATGTTCAGTCCCCCTGATTGGTCACGGTTTTTCACGGTCTCTGGTGAACCTATGGATGATTTCAGTCTATACGATACTCTCGCACAAGATATTGGTGACTTCACCATGCATGCTGTTGGATCGGCCAAGCGCATGATTGAGGTGAAAACACAGGAGCAATCAGAAGCCTTACAAGCCTACCTCGACACCCCCAACGACAGATACACAGGTAAGCCAGATGAATACCTGAATCAGTGTACTGGCACGGTTGTGCTCCCTTCCGACTTCGAATTTGCAGATCAGAGCTTTACAGACTCAACCAATCGTATCTTAAAATTATTGCAAAGAACTGACCCCACTGTTGTTAAAGTTGACACTTATACTGCTCCTCAGCGTGGAAATCGGCCCCCACTACGCATTGTCAAAATCTATTTTAAGCGCCATGACCTCCCTATGCATGTCCGTCTTGCAGGTCGCCAACTGCAGGTACGAAGGTATGTTAACAAGCCGAGACAATGCACAAATTGCTGGAAGCTTGGGCATTCAACCCCACGGTGTCGGGCTCTCAATGCTCGTTGCTTAAATTGCGGCTCAGAACAACATGCTCTCAACAATTGTCAAGTCAGCGCACCCCGTTGTGCAAATTGTGACGGGTCCCACAAAGCCAATGACAGAACATGCCCGCACTTTGCGTTTCATCGTGACGTATTACATTTACAGGCCACAAAAGGACTCCCCTTCCGGTCTGCTGCAGCACAATTAAGGCAGGAAGGTAAATCTCCTCCATATCGACGGTTTGAATCAACTACACCCGCTGACTCCTCTGACCACCAGCGTCCAGAGCAGCCTCCGGCACCACCTATTAGCCCACAACATTACCCCACCCATGATACCTTCCGTTTAGTTCACCTTAACTCCCCGGACCTATCCACCTCTAACAGGTTCGAGGGATTTACTAACTTGACCGATGATACTGAGTTTTGGAACATGACTGCCGAAGAGAACCTCATGGAATGTAACACAGTACCAGATATAGAGACTTCTCCCCAATCTCGCTCCACCCAGTCGCGGCCTCGGAAAAAGCGTAAGGTTGCAAGTCCTATCCGGTCATTATCCCGGACCTCGAAACTCGGTTCCACCACACAGAAGTGGGTTATGCCTACCCACGATCCGGACTGTGGCTGCCATAACTGCGGCCGATTCTTTCTACTTCAGCACAAGACTTCTACCCGTACAGTACTCACCGAACATCTTCACAAATTTCTTTCCAAGCGAGCTCCAGCGGAAGATGCTCCAATTCACCCGACTCCTTGTTATTGTGTCACCCATATTTGTGAATCTGATCCTACGCCCAAGGACTTGATGCAGAGATTCCTGAAGGACAATAACCTGTTGGATTCTGACTTGACTAATATAGAGCTATCACAATCCCGATTTGATGTTCACCAACCTCCTGTCAATGTGCGTACCACCCTCACCACGCCTGATCCTCCCTGTAACCTTGAGCGACATGTTCCGTTAGCCGCTCCCCACTGCCCAGATCCCGATGCTCCCAAACCTAGAGACATTCCCCCACAAACTCCTGCTAACCCTACGACACCATCATCTGACAAACCTTCGATAAAGACTCATCATACCCCGAGCCCCTCACAATCTCCTGTATTGATATGTCACACCAATATCCCACCTGACAAATGTGGATGTCCAATTTGTTTCCGTAATTACATCACACCCCATATCTGTGCCACGGATCCCTGCCTCCTTGCTCGGACGCAGGAATTTGTCACCACACGTACACTTCCCCCTAACCCTGATGAAGATGTTACCTCCGCTTATCTATTTATGGACACTCTGCGCCAAAAACTCCTCCACTGCCCCACCCTTGTTCCTAAACTAGTCACACAATTCACAGCTATTTCTGAAAAATTTACAGACCTTACATCTACCCCTTCACCTTCATCCACACAACCCTCTCCACACTCACGACCTTTACCAGACTCTCTTCAAGAGACCTCTATTGTCGATGACTCTGACAATCCTATTCTTGATGGCATATAACATTTTGCAATGGAATATAAACGGATACCAAACTCGCCTCCGTATGGGAGAATTACAACGATTACTTAAATTATATTCACCATTGAATGTTGGTTTGAAACAGGGGTGTGTGATGTCCCCGTGGTTGTTTACTGTATATATGGATGGAGTTATGAAAGAAATACTATCAAGAGCAGTGGATGTTGGTGTATCGCTGAAAAGGGAGGGAATTGAGTGGAAGCTACCTATACTGCTGTTTGCGGATGATACAGTTCTGATGAGTGATAATGAATGGGAGTTGCAGGGTCTGGTAAATGAGTTTGGAACAGTGTGCGAAAAACGGAATTTGAAGGTAAATACGGGGAAGAGCAAGGTTATGGTCTTCGAAAGGGGTGAAGTCACAGAGTGTGAGGTGAAGCTGAACGGTCAGGCTATGGAGATCGTCAACTCTTTTAAGTATCTGGGCAGTGTGTTGAGTAAAGATGGGACTATGGATGAAGAGGTGCGGGAGAGGGTACAACAGGGGAAGAGGGTTGTAGGAACGCTAAAAGTAGTAACAAGAAATAGAGTGGTCAGTATGGAAGTGAAGAAGTCCTTGCATGACAGTGTGGTAATCCCGACACTGACTTACGGAAGCGAAGCATGGACGTTGGTTGAGAGACTCAGACCAAGAGTGAGAGCAGTGGAAATGAATTACTTAAGGAGTGCGTGCGGAGTTACATGGAGGGATAGACAGACTAATGAGGAAGTAAGAAGGAGGTGTGGTGTGGAGGTAGATGTGCTGGAAAGTGTGAAAAGGAACAACTTGAGACGGTTCGGCCATATGGAACGTATGGAAAGCGAGAGAATGACTAAGAGGGTGTACGAGAGCGAGGTGGAGGGACAGAGGGGGAGAGGTAGACCGAATATGAGGTGGAAGGATGGAGTGAGGAACTACATGAACGAAGGCGGTGCTGGTTGGGGGGAGGGGCGTCGACTGACTGGGGACAGAGGTGCATGGGGGCGGTTCGTTCATGGCCACCCCTTCGGGGATCACGGCATCAGGCAATAGATAGATAGATAGATATTCACCATTATGCATTTGCCTCCAACATGTAGGCAATTTTGTTGTCCCCCCCAGGCATTATACTGTTGCTGCTAGCTCCCCTATAACCCCTTCACATCTCCGAACGGCCATCCTTGTGCACTATAAGTGCGTATTTGTTCCTGTCACCCTTGACCCCAACCCTTTTCAAACAACTGCCGTCTCCATTTCATTACCAAACCTTCCTTCCTTGACTGTTTGCTCCTCCTACAATCAACCCTCCTGTCATTACAATACTTCAGATCTTCATCAACTAGTACAACAACTGACCCCACCGTACCTTATTCTGGGCGACTTTAACGCACACTCTCCCCTTTGGGGCAACCCAAACACAGACATCCCAGGCGATAAAATTGAAAAATATCTCCTTCATTCTACTCTTTGTTGTCTCAACTTTGACACCCCCACCTACAGATCTGCTACCCACTGTACATTTTCCGCTGTTGATCTTTCCTTTGCCTCGGATGATGCAGCTCCCCTATTTGACTGGTCAGTTTTACAGGATCGCTTCTCCAGCGACCACTACCCTATACTCCTTAAGTATTTGTGCCCTGCATCCTCCCCTCAAATATCGAGTTATCATCTCTCTAAAGCCGATTGGACGTCTTATACGCACTCCTCTGCAGATGTTTCGGACTTCTCCCCTACCTCTTCCCCTGCCCACAATTTTGATTATTTTTCGTCCTTCCTGAACTCCATTGCACGCACTCATATCCCGCTTACCTCCTCGCTGACGCACCCTCGCCAGGTCCCTTGGTGGACGCCCACTCTAGCCCAAATGATAAAATTCAAGCATCGTGTGGAACGCCTTCTTAAGCGTCTGAGTGTTAGGCAGCGGCGTTTAAAGACTGTTTCCCCCCGGCTTTTTTCCACTAATCGTTACTTTGACCTTATAACCATCACTATTGAAAAAATTGCCCTTAAAACGTTCTATAACAAGATCTGTGCAGTTGTCAAATGCAATATCCTTGACAACAAGATACTATTTGTTAGTAGTCTTGGCAAATCCAACGTCAAGGCTATTAACCTAATTGCAATGACGACTTGTCTATTTTGACTGCTATGTCGTCATTCCAACCGCGGTTAAAAAGAAAACGTCTAGAGTCTACTCCTTATCTTGCTCTAGGAGACGTTGTACATTAACCAAAACTACCACCGAAGGTGAAAAAAGCATAGAAGAGAAGAAAAAGGGGTTTACCTTAGTTACCGCTTAAGGCCCATCCTGTGTTCCGTCATGTGCAGATCCCTGTCGAACGTGCGCATGAGCGACCCTCTCTTGTTATCATTTTTTCACGCGCTCCATTGAATGCAGTCGCTTTTGTTGTGCTCCTTTAATTCACCCTGTTTAGGTTCGTTTCGGCTTATCTGGCCTTCTTTTTTGTTAGACAGATGTTACGTGATCTAGGGCACACGTAAATGGGCTCCTCAGTGTGTTTAATGGAGACGCGTGTGGAAATAGCTACCGAAGGTACGGGGGCGCCTGGCGTTCCTCGTGTGTGTTTTTCATTCCTTTCTCTTTTCATATTCTTTTTTCCTGTTAGTCTGGGCATAGTTTAGCTTTTAGCTTATTTTAGCCTAGCTTGTTTCTCATTCAGGAATTGCTATGCCCCTATGAGTTTTCATATTTTCATAGCCTAGGTGTACAGTTGGTTCACGATCTGAGATTTCGTGGTGGCGGTGCTGTTTGTAGGGTTTGTGTCGGCCGCATTATTAGCGTTATTCCCGAGTCCCCCCTTTCGAGCCTTCACTGTGTCTCAAGGGCCTGGGCGCTTGGTGGTTCGTGTTATCCTGGGGTACCCCACGGGGGCCCCTCCCTCACACCACAGGGTTTTTCGCCCCTGACACATTCTCTCCTCACGGCTAGGCCACCCTTTTTCTCGCCAGTTTCATTTACTGGTTTTTGTGTTCCCTTACTGTTTTCACCTCCATCCTTTCATACCCTTTTGCCCAATCCTGGGGTACCCTACGGGGGCCCCTGTTTGTGCCAAACCACCCTTCCTGCCACTTCTCCTCATGGGCTTTGCTCTATCTCTGTGGGTTGGGTGGTTCCTAGGGGATGTGCCTCCTCTCCCCTGGTGTGTCTTCCTTGCCTCTCCCTTGACCGGTTGAGTCAGGATATTATCAAGGAAGACACTGCTCAGCTTGATGGCCATCGTCGCTTGGAGTTCATAAGGAGATGACGCTTTTTTCTGGGCCTCTTTGGTATTTCCTAGACGCTCCTCTCGCTTTTCGGCGCCGGACCATCTCGGCCGGTCCCGCAAATTTGCGGGGTGCTCGATTCGGTCCTCTGGGCCATTTCGGTTCCCCGCAAATTTGCGGAGATCGTTGGGGGGTCCCGCGAAATTGCAGGAGGGTGGTGTCGGTACGGTTATGCCTCCATTGGCCCGCAAATTTGCGGTAATAGTTGGCTTTCACTATTGACTTTTGTTATGTCATCTTGTTGCCTGATACTATATTGGTGTATGCACTTTACTGGTGTTATAGGCCCTGCATGTAAGATGTTGAGTGGTGGTTAACACTTTCTCCATCTTTGCAGGTTCTGCTAGTGGTCTTCCGCCTCGGCCGCCCTCCTCACCTACCTCTGTGCTCCCAGTTTAGGGTGAGTACGGATACCTGTTTGCATGTGTGTTCCTGTTTCCCCATGCTCCTTCCCTGGTTCTTCTTGGACATTCTCTCCACTTACTCCTTCGACGTGCTGATTATGGTGTGTGTTCTTCTAGTGCAGGTAGGCTGCCTTGCTTTCGCCTTGGTTGTCGCTCCCCGTGCTTGGAGAGCCACAAGTCCTGCTTGCGCCACTCGCTCTGTGTGTCCTCTACGGCCTACCTCCCTGCTCTGTGTGGCACGTGTCTGGCCCTGGTGGTTGTGCTGCTCCATGGCCCTGGTTCCTCGGCGGCGGCTGTGGCCTCCTGCTTCCCTTCCGTCGGTGTGGACGATGGTCTCCCGCCACATTAGGACTGTGGGCCACCGTTCCCCGGCCTTTGTTGGCGACCGGATCCGCGTCGCCCTGGGTATCCCTGACCCGACTGACGGCCATTTACCTGGCCCTCTCCCTGCTCGGGCCCTCTCCCCTGGGTCCCGCAGCCGGTCGTCCCATCGTCGGGGGTTCCCCGGCTCCGTCCACGCTCTCGCTCGCCTTGTCGTCCTCCTGATCGCCTTGACGACGCCCATCGCCCTCGTCATGGTTCTCGCCCTGAGGCCGGGGTTAGCGGCTCTGCCCCTGTGCGCCCTCCCTGGCCTCTACGGATAGGGGCTCTACTCCCTTCCGCCCGCTTCCCCAGCCCAGACGACTTCCTCTTACGTTGTCCTCTCCGCGCGCGGTTGTTCATGCTGTAGCTGGCCCTCTGCTCCCTCCTCCTACACTGTCCAGGAGGGTCCGCCTGGATGTCGTTGCTTCTCCTACTTCACCTGCTTCAGTGCCTATTCTTACTTCACGGTCTCGTCCCACGGTGGTGGTCCCTCCCTCCTCCGCCTCGGTGTCGGGCCGCCCTGTTATCTCAGCCCCGGGGATCCTTGCTCTGTTTCCCCCCGCGGCTCCTGGCCTCCTTTCACCCGGCCAGCCTTCCCACTCCCGTCGTCCTGCTCCTCCTCATTCTTCTCTTCCTGACCTTCCCTTACCGTCTCGCCAGGGGGGTACCCCTCCTCTTGCCTCGGTGGGGTTTCGCGAGGTTTCGGGGTCCCCTTTCTCAGGAGCTGATGTGTCGCTGGAAGAGGGGAATGGTGCTGTTTCCCCCTCGGCCGTTCGTGATCGGGGACGAGTCCCTCAACGGCGACACAACCGTCGTCGCTCGCCTTCCTTGGGCCGCGACGCTGCTGGTTCGTGTCGTGGGTCTCGCTCCCGCTCGCCCCTGCGGGCCGACCAATCTGGGGGGGGTAGCCTCTCTCGGATCAATTGTCGGCTATGCAGGGCTGGGTTGTGTCACGCTTCGACGGGCGCTTGGAGTCGATGGAAGACTCCCTCTTCTCGCCCTTCTTGGCGGTGCCTCACCCTCAGCACCTCACCCTACCTACCCCTGCTATGGTCCCCCTCCCTTCTGCAGGCCTACGCTCTGGTCAGGCTTCAGCCGCACTGACATCCTTCCGGCTGTTCAGTCCCTGGCTGTGTTGACGGGTCTGTCCTCCTAAGGGACAGGTTTGTGCGACGCCGGTACGCCTGGCTTAGCCGTCATGCTCGGTCACCCTCTCCCATTGGAGGCCTGGTTTGCTGAGGCCTTCGACTTCACACACCGATCCGTCGACGGCTCTCCTTCCGTCCCTCCCCCGGAGTCGTCCCTGATTTTGCCTCCTCTTGTGTCTGTCGGCGGGTTGGACGGCGCGTTCTGGTCCTGGATGAGCGCGCCCGTTCTTGAACTTTGTTCTATTGCTACCCCGTTCTTCTCTCACCCGGATCAGCCCTCTGTCGCCAAGGTTTTTCCCTTGCGACGGAGGGTGACGGACTTATTGTCTTGTCTTTAGGTTCCCTCCAGACGTCTGTTCACCACCTGCGGCTTTTCGAGGCGTCTGCGCCAGGCGATCTTCGCGAGGGTTTGGACCGCGTTGAGCGGGTCCACCTTCGGCTCGCGGTGTCTTTGGTTCCCGAGCTGAAGGCGGTTTTGTGCGCGGCAACTCGGCACCGCACGACGGTACGGTCTTCGTTCTGCCGGCCGGCCCCCTTGGTTATTCGTCAGGGTTTGTTGTACTCTGCGCTATATACGTCGGGTTTTTTTACGCAGGATGCTTGGGAATGCTCCGCTTCTCTGTCGGCGGCCCCTGCTTCCGCCACACGACGCCGTGCTGTGTCGTTACGGACCCTGCTTACGTCACGCACCGACGCGCTGTGCCGCGCGCGGGGTTTTCTCAGTCCCGTCCTTCTGCCGGTCCTCTTCGGGGTGCTGCTGCAAGTGCTGCCGCCTTGCCCGGGCGCAAGACTGGGACGTTGCTGGCCAGTGCTTCGGTTCCGCCTCGCACTTCTGTTCTTGCCCCTTTCATCCCCTCTGTGTCGGGGCTGGCCGGCCTTCCACTTCCGGCCGCCTTTCGTAGGGGTCAGCCCCGCGCCGGCCTTGGGTTGGGGTGGCCCGCCCTTTTCGACGAGGTTGGGGGGGGGCGGGGGTAGAGGAGGTCAACGTGGCGCTCATGCCCGCACGGCCCGTACCGGGGGTACCTCCACGTCAACACAATGTGTAGTTCTCTGGGTCGGCCTCCTTGTTCTCCTTCTCGCCTGGGCGTACCGGGTCGCTCCCCTCCTCTCGGGTGCTCCCTCGGGTTGTTTTCGCCCTTGCGCCCCTCGGTAGCCGCGAGGGACGTTGGGGGCGGCGGGTTGCGCGGAGGGTTCTCACCTGGAGGTGGACGTCCGGACCCCCACTCCGCTCTTGTCACCGACAACGGCCCATCTCTTCAGAGGTGGCCCACGTGTTCACTTCCATGCCCGAGCTGGGTAGCGTCGAGGGAGTTGACCGCCGGTCACCCGGTTTTCCTCTCCCGTGTCTTTCTGGTTCCGTCGCCGACCTGCGACGCGATGCGACCGGTGGTGGATCTGTTGGCCCTCAATGGGCACATCGTGCACACACGGTTTCGGATGCTGCCGGTACCCCTGGTACGCCTGGCCCTGTGCCCTCTGTCGTGGGTAGTGTCGCTGGCCCTCCAGGATGTGTCTTGGCTCGTTCCTCTCCATCCTCGCTTCCAGCGATTCTTGGCCGTTCGGACTTCCGATCGTGTGTGTTCCTGTTCGACGGCCTTCCCTTCGGTCTCCACATCGCGCCGCAGATCTTCTCCGCACTGGTGGGGCAGGCTCTGGGTCCTCTCCTCAGGAGCGGGCTCCAGCTCCTGTTTTCCTTGGCCGTTTGGTTGGTAGTTTCCGACGCCCTAGGCCTGTGCATTGGCGACGCCCTCACAATCGTTCGCGACATCGCACGGTTAGGGTTCCCCTTCGATGTTCCCAAGTCACGCTTGACCCCGTCGCGTGTCGTGCCATGGGTCGGTCTCGCATGGGTTTTGTCCGGCGCTACGGTGACCCGGGGTCTGCCGGCCGCGGTGGACGGTCCTCGCCGTGTTGCACTCGGTCTCCCTCCCGGGGTGGCTCTGGGACTCGTTCGTGGGTTCGCTGCATTGGGCCGCTCTGCCCCTTCCATTAGGGAGCCTCTGGCTACGCCGCCTCCTCCTCATGGGCACCGCGGTGTTTCCGTTGCCCCTATGGATCGGCTCCTGCCGCTCCCGCGTACCGTTCGCCGGCGCTTCGGTCGCTGGGTTGCTCGGGGCTCGCTCTTTGCGGCTGTGCCCTGGACCGACCCCCCCGCCGACGGTCTGGGTAACCACAGATACGTCGAGCGAGGTTGGGTGAGGTTCCCAATCGAACCTGGGACGTCCACTTCCCGGCAGATGGGTGGGTCTCCCTCCTCTTACCTGTCTATGCCCTCGGATTGTTGGTTCCTTTGTTCTTCCTGCGGGTCCCCGCGCTGGCCCTTCGGGGTGAGTCGGTGGCCTTCGGGTTGGACACTCAGACAAGCTGTCCCCTGTTTCCTTATGCGGGGGTCCTCCAGGTCGTTGACTCTATTAGGGGTCTCGGTGGAGTTGTTCTTCCTCGCGGACCGACACCCCTTCTCCTTGCATGCCTCCTCCCTGCCCGGGCCTGCCACCCTTTGGGCGGCCGCCCTGTCGAGAGGGCAGGGCGTTCTTGTAGAATGGGCGATGAAACGGACTGTGTTCGCCGACCTCGCGGCTTCCTGAGGTGTTCCGGAGGTCGCCTTGTTCGCATCGGGGGTGCCGCGCCAGTTGCCTCTGGACCTCTCCCTCCGGCCTCGCGCTCCGGGGGGGGTCCGGACGCTTTCATGGTCGCCTGGTACTGGTGGCGGTCGATATCCATTTTTCCGCCACCAGACGCGCTGTTGATGTGCCCGGTCTTCGCGAAGCTGCGGCTGTACCACGGCTGCGTCTGGCTCCTCGCGCCTCTGTGGCCGGCACGGACTTGGTCCGCCCGGTTGCCGCGGTGGTGCCCGGGTCCGGTCCCTCTACCTGTCTCCGGCTTCCACTTGGGCTAGGTTGGGGTCCTGCGGACCTCTTTGGCCTTCGCATCGTGCTTGTTCATGAGGCACGGTGGCTCCCGGTCCCCGGCCGGGCCCTGACTGACTTCCTGCAGCGTTCCTGGCCGTCTTCTCCTTGGGGGCCTTACGGGTCCCGCTGGAGGTTTTTTACTAGGTGGCTACAGGCCACTCGCCTGCCAGTTGGCTCTCCTTCCCTCGTCCTACGCTCCTTGTTTCACCTCTTCCGTACACGTCGCTTTCCAGTCGACGCTATACGTACCCACTTGTCTGCCGTCCGGGGGGTTCTTTGGGTCCGTCGCTGGGCTGGTCGTTCCGCCACAGGTGCTGGATTCCTTCCTGACGGCTGCCTTCCGGGATTGACCGCCTCCGCGCCAGGTCTCTCCGCTGTGGGATCTGGGGCGGGCTCTGGTCCTTCTGGCTTCCCCCACGTATACAAGGGCCGCTACGCCGGTTCCGTTGCTCGGGCGTCCACTCTTCCTTGTCGCTCTGGCCACTGGGGATCGGGTGTCTGCACTAGCGGCATTGTCACGGCCCCGGGACTGCGTCCGATTCTCCCCGTCCTTGCATGGCGTCTCGTTCGCCTCCTCCCCACCTTTTGTTACCACGCATGGGAGGGAGGCCCCGTTTTCCAGCCTTTCGCCGTCCAGGCTTTACGGCGTGGGCATCCTCGCCATGTGTTGTGCCCGGTGTCAGCCTTGCACTCCTCTGTTGCGTCTGTGGCGCCGCCTTCGGGTACTGCTGTGTGGGTGTCTCCTCGGACAGGTGGGAGGCTCTAGCAGGTGCAGCTGGGCCGCCACGTTTGTCGGACCGTTCGTGCCCGTCACCCTGTTTGTAGGGGTTCTGCGCGCGATGTCAGATCCTTTGCTGCCTCCTTCCGGTTCCTGCCACGTCGATCCTTCCCTGCCTTCGCCTCCGCGGTTTTGTGGTCTTCTATCAATTCCTTCATCTCCTCCTACCTCTCCGTGTCCAGTGTTCGACCCCCTCGGCCGGTGATTGCTCTCGGGGGTCGTGTTTCCTGGTGCTCTGGCGAAGATCCCTGGTCTTCCCCCCTTGTCCCTCGTTCTTTTCCTTTGTTTTATTTGACAAAGGGGGGGGGGGGGGTGTATGGGTTTGCAACACTGGATTGCAAGTTTGGGATTATGTATTGTTCCAGTACATAAGTGTTTTTGCCACATTGAAAATTGTGTTTTGTTCTTGTGTTCAGTGTTTTTGTTGGTTTTTGAAGAAAAGGGATTTTGGGTACAGTACCTATTTGGTTTCAGACAAGTCTATGTTTTTGCATTACTATGAATGACGGGCATGTGTTAAAACTGTTTACTCCTCAGTTTTTCACTCTTTTATTAAACTCTCTTGTTTACATTGTGTCTTTGTCATTCGTAATTTTGTTTTATGCATTGGTTTTTTTGGTAGGTTGGGCTTGGATGTCCTCCTCCTATTTGTTATGCAGCCTTGACGTTGGATTTGCCAAGACTACTAACAAATTGGGAGGTTTGACGTACCTCCCAACCTACCAAATAGGAAAACCTACTATTTGGTAGTAGTCTTGGAAAATCCAACGTACATAATACCCTCCCTCACGCCGGACCCCTGCCCATCCGCGTTCTTCTGCTGACGTGAGATGTGATAACAAGAGAGGGTCGCTCATGCGCACGTTCGACAGGGATCTGCACATGACGGAACACAGGATGGGCCTTAAGCGGTAACTAAGGTAAACCCCTTTTTCTTCTCTTCTATGCTTTTTTCACCTTCGGTGGTAGTTTTGGTTAATGTACAACGTCTCCTAGAGCAAGATAAGGAGTAGACTCTAGACGTTTTCTTTTTAACCGCGGTTGGAATGACGACATAGCAGTCAAAATAGACAAGTCGTCATTGCAATTAGGTTAATAGCCTTGACGTTGGATTTTCCAAGACTACTACCAAATAGTAGGTTTTCCTATTTGGTAGGTTGGGAGGTACGTCAAACCTCCCATTCATGGCGATCATATATCTCGTCCTTCAATTCCCGCACCCCTCTCTCTACTTTATGGAAAAAGTTTCGCAGTATCAACGGACGCACTGTACGGCCTCCACTCTCTCCACTCAAAGACCCTGCCTCGGACTCGCTTACACATGACCCCCTTGACATCGCTGCCATACATGCCAAACATTTCTGTCACGTCAGCTCAGACCAGTCATTGCCTCGTCAATTTCTTCGTTATCAATGTATGGAGGAATCTCGCCCGCTATCTTTTCATAGCGGGAAAACACATGAATATAACACCCCTTTTTCAATTCCGGAATTGCGACACGCGCTCGACCTGTGTACAGACACTACTCCTGGCCCGGATGGATTCTCGTACGCTCTCATCCGTCACCTCCATCCACGTGCGCTACAACATCTTTTACAACTGTACAATCAGTTTTGGATAAGTAACTACTTCCCACCGTCTTGGCGGCATGCTTACACTATACCCGTACCGAAGCCTGGAAAAGATCATAGTCTTCCCACAAATTACAGACCGATTGTGCTTACCTCATGCCTCTGCAAATTAATGGAAAAACTTATCAATCCTCGACTTTTACATTACGCTGAGTCACATGCCCTCCTATCCCCATATCAGAATGGTTCCCGCCCTGGCCGTTCTACACTGCACTCACTTATTCGCCTTGAACACCAAATACGTGATGGGTTCTCCAAGAACCAACCCACAGTGGCAATATTTTTTGACATTGCTAAGGCTTATGACACAACATGGAGACACAGGATTTTAAAAATTTTACACGATTCTGGCATGCGGGGTCCTCTTCCCTGCTTTTTACAAAATGTTCTCTCTAACCGTACATTCCAGGTCAAAAATAATGGTCTCCTATCGGACATTATGTCACAAATTAATGGAATACCACAAGGCTGTGCCCTTAGCAGCTTACTCTTTATTATGGCGATCAATAGTGTCATACGCAGCCTCCCACCTGAAATATCGTATAGCTTGTATGTGGACGACTTTGCAATATATTATACTTCTCCCAGTCTGACTCACATACAACGGCGTCTCAACATTGCTCTAAAATCCATCCACTCTTGGGCATCCACTGCTGGTTTTCAATTTTCTGCTGAAAAGACTAACGCCGTTGTATTCTATAGAAATGTTCGACATTTACGTAACCAGTCCATTACTCTCACCATGGGACATTCTAATATTCAGATCCTTCCACATACCAGGTTCCTTGGTTTAATCTTTGATACTCACCTCAATTGGAAGAGTCACGTTGCCTGCTTAAAGGCACGTTGCCTCCAGAGAATGAATGTTCTGAAAACAGTCGCACGAGTCCATTGGGGCGCAGATCGTGCTACGCTTTTACTGTTCTACAGAGCTACCATCCTCTCAGCCCTAGATTATGGTAGCCCTGTCTATGGCACGGCCTCTGCTTCCACATTAGGAACCCTCGACAGCGTACACCATTTGGGCATCCGCATTAGCTCAGGGGCATTCCGTTCCTCTCGTGTCTCCAATATCCTATGCGAGGCTGGGACCTTACCTCTAGCCTATCACCGTCGATTAGTCCTCATGCGTACGGCTGTTCACCTCCGTCATGACCCAACTCTACTAGAACTATTCCATTCCACAGATAACTATCGTTCAACCATTCCAGTGCCATTCCCAATATTGTCTCGCCAATTGCTCTCCACTTACAATATCACCGTTCCTCCCATAACTCCCCCTCCTAGTCACATCACTCCGTGGACCCTAAAACACCCTACAGTTTGCTTTCACTTAGCAGATCAACTTGATGCCCAAGCCCCATCTCAACGTCGACATCTCGCTTTACAACATCTTGATGATCACATCCCGGCTGTTTTCATTTACACCGATGGCTCGAAAACTGCGGATGCCGTGGGTTGCGCTGCAGTCTCAGACCATGGCTTGTCTCAAAGTACCTTACACCATCACTCCACGGTTTTCACTGCTGAATTATGGGCTATTCAAGGTGCTTTAAGCACCATCTCTTCATTGTCGAGGAACTCTCCACGGGTCGTTATCTGTAGTGACTCAAAGAGTGCACTGCAAGCCTTATGTGTATTTGCCCCCAAGGACCCATTGGTCAAGACTATCATCCACACAATACACAAATTACAGTGCGCTAATCGTTCCATCACACTGTGCTGGATCCCCGCGCATGTAGGAATTCCCGGGAATGAGCGTGCAGACTTCCTCGCTAAGCAAGCGTGTCATGGTACACCCTCTACTACTTTGCTGCGTTCGGAGGATATGCTCCCTGTCCTCCGTCGCCATGTTTATGACGCTTGGCGAGTTGAGTGGAGAGCGCAACCATTAACTGGCCACCTTCGCTCCATTAAGGATGACATACACTTGTGGCCCTCTTCAATTAATGGTTCACGTGCAGACCAAACCCTATTAACTAGATTACGTTTAGGCCACACGCGCCTCACACATGGTTACCTGATGTCCACCCCTCGTGGTCCACCACCTGAATGCCAACATTGCCATACATCATTGACTGTTTTTCACTTTCTTTGTATTTGTCCCGTCTATGCATCTGAAAGACGGAGATTCTTGCTGAACACCTCATTACATGGCATCCTCTCTGACTCAGACTCTTTCAATTTCACCCCTATTCGTCACTTCCTGAGAGCGATAAATTTATACAATGACATATAACTGCTGAAATATACGTGACTTTAAACTCTGTACCACCTCCTCCACCACTAGCCTTGAGAGGGCCTAGGCCTAGTGGGCTAGTATAAAATAAAAGCATCATCAACAACAACAACAATATCCCAACTGCACTATCGGAGGCTATGCATAGGTGAATGGAAATAGTAATTAATGGGGCACTTAACCCTAGGGAAGGCCTCTCGATAAACTACTACTGAACCTTAATGAATTAATATGTTCTCTCCACCAACCAACTTTACTCCTAAACTCGATTAATGAAATTAACAAACACATGTGGCAGTCCGGGGATTCGAACCTAGGATGCTCACACCGAAAATCAACACACTTATGCATTGCGCCACGAAGACAGCTAAAGAATACTGCACAAGCCTACGATTTATTATGCAGTTTCGAATCCTGCATACCAATCTTAGCATGTACAATATCCCAACTGCACTATCGGAGGCTATGCATAGGTGAATGGAAATAGTAATTAATGGGGCACTTAACCCTAGGGAAGGCCTCTCGATAAACTACTACTGAACCTTAATGAATTAATATGTTCTCTCCACCAACCAACTTTACTCCTAAACTCGATTAATGAAATTAACAAACACATGTGGCAGTCCGGGGATTCGAACCTAGGATGCTCACACCGAAAATCAACACCCTTATGCATTGTGCCACGAAGACAGTTAAAGAATACTGCACAAGCCTACGATTTATTATGCAGTTTCGAACCCTGCATACCAATCTTAGCATATACAATATCCCAACTGCACTATCGGAGGCTGTGCATAGGTGAATGGAAATAGTAATTAATGGGGCACTTAACCCTAGGGAAGGCCTCTCGATAAACTACTACTGAACCTTAATGAATTAATATGTTCTCTCCACCAACCAACTTTACTCCTAAACTCGATTAATGAAATTAACAAACACATGTGGCAGTCCGGGGATTCAAACCTAGGATGCTCACACCGAAAATCAACACACTTATGCATTGCGCCACGAAGACAGTTAAAGAATACTGCACAAGCCTACGATTTATTATGCAGTTTCGAATCCTGCATACCAATCTTAGCATGTACAATATCCCAACTGCACTATCGGAGGCTATGCATAGGTGAATGGAAATAGTAATTAATGGGGCATCTAAGACTGGAGGGGGACATTCGTAATCATATCATAACTCTAGCAAAAGCAGATAATCAAACAACCACATAGTATTCATACTTTGTAAAAAAGATATAATTGTGTGCATAATACATTATACAGCATAAAAATATACAAAAAGGTGACCAGCAGGAGCGTGCTTCGAAGAAGCCTGCTTGGACAAAAAGGAGTTAACTCCGAGACACTGTACACAGAGCTGGTAGTTAAGAAGGCACCCCACTTAAAGTAAGTGGTGAAAAACAAAAAACATCAAAGTTTACATGTGCACATATAAACCCCATTAACTCTTGGATATAATTTGAAAAATATACCGTAAAGAGGTACAGTACTTACATTACACATACCAGCTGTGGCCGCAATTACTAAGATTTACTTTAAATTATATTGCTTCACAGCCAAAACTATTTACAACAAGCATTGTCTTTGAACTATGATTGGACGTTAGCACAATTTCCTGTAATGAATACTACAGAAAATTCTTTAAAATTACAGCACCTACACCCTGTATCACAGCTCGTATGCTTTGCACACGTCCTCCGGCGGGGTCTAGGGTGTCCTATGTTACACTGACTGCACCCCCCCCCCCTCTCTTTTCCTCATCTAAATAATAAGTGACCCAGAGGCCACCTAGACCCTCTGCCGTAAAGCTATACATGGCATGGAAGGCCTGTCCAAAGCTACTGAAAGGTATCGAGTCAAAAAAGTATGATTAGAGGACCAGAGGTGCGTGGCTGCTATGTCCTCAACAGAAAAATTCTTAACCCTCCAGCCCCGGCTATATATTATATATATATTCTCCGAAACCCGGGTGTTTTGGCCGAAAAACGTCTAGGCTAGGCTACCGTATCTTTGTTATTCTGACTGCTTCCGCATTCTCGCGCATCCCCAAGCGTAGCTGTGTTTCTTACCTGTAGAATGGCGTTAAGTAGAGCTCTCTAAGTCAACTGGTTCAGTTGTGATGATGATTTCATTGGAGATAACTTTATGGCAAAAACAGCCACTTTACACTACTTTTTGATACTTAACAACAACATACAGGCACACGCGAATAAGCGACGCTCTCCTTCTTGTGGCCGGAGATGCGGGCCGTCGGTCCAGCCGGCTGTTGTTTACATGCGTCGGACCGACGCCTCGCACACCAAGCTCACAGGCTTTCAACCACTGGGCGTTAAAGAGCCCTTCCGGGCAGCTCTGGTATGCTTTTTTATGGGCGTTCAAGAGCCCTTCCGGGAACAAAGGGAAACGTAAAGAGGTCGCCCATTTGCGTAAATCGTGAGCTCTACCCACAACGCCGGGATTACTTTCCTGAATGACGTTAACTAAGAGAGAAGCTAGTTTACGCTTCATAACGCGTTTACCCGTACTAGATACCCATAAAGCACCTTGTTGATTTCTAGGTGCGACCTTTAAATATTTGGTAAGCGCTTGCACTGGACATAAATTATGGTTCACCTTTCCCCTTTTCAATGCCGGCACTGTGAACTCTGAAAACACGTGATCACTGTGCTCATTCTTGGCGATAAACCCTGGGGAAGGAGCAATATGAATACAATCATTGAGCCTACCAAACCTGATGCAATTAGGTGTGTTGCTCATCGCCGCCAGCTCAGACACCCTGTTCCCGGTAGCTAAAGCCATAAGGAATACTGCCCTTTTTAAAAGTAAGTCAAAATCTGCAGTATTTTGGTACCGCCGGGAATGAAGTAATGACAACGCTTTGTCCAGAGACCAGGTAGGCATGAGCTGACGGTGAGGTGGGCGGAGCTTAAAACATGCCCTCATGAAGCCTGTTTCCTCCGCTAGTGGTATGGTTAGACCCGTAAGGTCCAGGAATGGCACCCTAATTGCTGTTAAGTGATTCTTTAACGTTACTACTGATAGCTGTTTCTGCTCAAACAGATAGTTTAAATAATTAAAAATCAAAGCTACCGACGGCACGGATTGTTCTGTTCTGAGTATCCAAGAAGTAAAAGACTGCCAATGCGAATGATACTGTCTCTTAGTAGATTGTGTGTATTGATTCATGAATTTATCGGTCACGGTTCTACCATACGGAGCTAGCCATTTGGCCTCCTGAATGTCCATAATGCAAAAGTCAGCGAGGTCTCTAGGTTGCCAATCGTGTCTAAGTGGAAATACCCGACCGGGAGCGACACCGGGTTCGGGCACCACGTCTTTAATTGCTGGTACCACGCCTGCGCCGGCCACAGGGGCGCGATTAATGAGACGACGCCCCGATAATCTTGTAGTTTGTTTACTACTTGGCACATTAGAGAAGCGTCTGGTGGCAGAAACAGATAAATGGAACTCCACATGTTCCAGTCTGTCACCAGTGCGTCGGGTCCTCCCGCCGGCATGGTTGTCCGGCGGGTTAGGTACAGCGGGAGTTTGTGAGTCTCCTCGGACCCAAATAGATCCACTTGTGGATGGTAAGGCTTCGCAATCATTAGGTCGAAAATGTGTTGCTTGAGCGCCCATTCTACTGTTGTGCTCTGTCTCCGAGACAGAGCGTCTGCCCAGACGTTCGCTACGCCGGGGAGATAAGAAGCGTGAAGCTGAATGTCCAGCTTGTCGGCTAGTACAAAAATCTTTTCTGACACGTTTAGCAACCTCCGAGATCGCGTTGACCCCTGTTTCTGAACGCAGTGAACCGCATTCAGATTGTCCATCCTGAAGGCCACCGACTTGCCCCGCAAAGCAAAGCCGTGAGCCTGAAGGAAATACAAGGGGACTAGTAACTCTTTGACATTTATGTGGGAGGATTCTGAGTGGGACCAGAGCCCTTGACCCTGGTGCCCTTGGTTTGACTGAAAGCCCCAACCTAACGTGCCTGACGCATCCGTGTCCACCCATACCGTCGGCGGAGGAGAGGTCCAAGACATGACTGAGTGCAATGTTTCCCTCTTCGCCCAGACCGCTAGTAAGGTGTGTATTAATTTTGGGATGGGCCATAATGTTTCCGCCGGCAGTAGTGGAAAAAATTTGTTGCCCTCCAAAATTAAACGTTTGACTTTCAACCGGCCCAACTTTACAGTTAGTTGGATCCAGTTGAGAGAGCCGACCAGAGATTCCCAGACTCTCCGTGTCGTAGTCAGACTGTGAAGAAACAGAAACAGTTTCTTGCGAAACCTGTTCCGATTGTCCACACTCTGACTCAGAGTGAGAGCAGCTGTGTCCCAGACCAGCCCTATCCACTGAACCACTCGTGAGGGAACAAGGTTTGACTTTACCAGGTTTACCTTGAATCCTAGAGTTTTTACATGAGTTAATGTTATGTTGACATGACTTATGCATAATTGTTCCGTCTCCGCCACCACCAGCCAGTCGTCTAGATACCACAAAATCCTGATCCCTTGTTGCAACAAGGGCATCAGAGCTTACCGGACTAATTTCGTGAATATGCGAGGTGCTAGGTTTAAACCGAACGGCATCCTCTGAAAGACATAAGTCTGATGCACGATTCTTAACGCTAGAAAACGTTGAAACCGTTTGTTTACCGGGACGTGCCAATACGCGTCCGTCAGGTCTAAAGAACACATCCACCCTTCCGGCGGAAGTGTTAGCCTGATCTGATTCACTGTCAGCATCCGGAAGGATACGTTGTGAATATGGAGGTTCAGATAAGACAGGTCTACGACCGGCCTCATCTGAACACTGTCCCTTTTGGGTACCAGAAAAAGTTTGGATGTAAAAACTGGGTAATTTTGGGGGACCGGGATGATAACATTCTTGGCCACCATCTCTTGGATCAGTGACTCCACCTCTAATGAAACAAAATTTGCCTTTGTCGGCTGACGTAAGCGAGGTCGCCGGAGCCACTGCCAGGTGATGCCTTTGCATGCCACCATCCTCACCCATGTGTTTAAAGACCATGCGCGATGATTCGCCCGGAACGACCCAGTTAGCAGACAAGGGTTCGCCGGCTGGACTACCCCCTGATCCACTCGCCGGGAGATCGGCCCTGGAAGTGAGGGAGACCTTAGTTTTTTGGTGGTGGTGGTGGTGGTGGTGGTGGTGGTGGTGGAAGTTTAGACGACTGGCCGGGTTTGGTTGGAGACAGGCCCTGACCCGGCCTTTGATACCTCTGTCCTTTATGGGTACCTGAAGACTTTCCCTGCCTGTATCTGTACTGACCTTGGGTGGAAGAGGATTTAGGCAAATGAAAGGATTTCGCCCCACCAGACTGAGCTTTAGCGACTGGTTTGGGCTTGGTAAAAGTGAAAGCAGGTTTCTGAGACGGGGCGGGACTGTGCTTCAAGGCCTGAGCCATGTTAAACACCGTCCTCCACACCTCCGGGGACATTAAAGAGGCAGTTAGAACTGGGGACAATATTACTTGATTTGCAATCCTATCCGGGAGCTTTCGGACTAGAGACATCCTTAGATCTTGTCTTGCCCGCACGGCCTCTAACAAGGCCGTGCGTATATCTCCTAGTGACTGAATAGAAGTTTGGAGAAGTAAGCTTCTAGATAGTGCCTTTCAGTGCCTTTCGGACTTCTGTGTCCGCGATAGCCTGAGCAGATCTTAGCATTGATTTTGCTACCTGTTGCATAACAATATGCAGTCAGGACCCCCAATACGCGATTCCACAATGCGCGAAAACCCTAATACACGAGTTACCCCTCGAAAATAACATTAATTAATTAAACATTAATTATGCGAGGTGGTACCACAATACACGAATCGAGAGAATCGAGAGCTAAGAAGGGGCCAAATCCGCTATTCCCGCTTGATACGCGAGCACGGTCTACGTTTCGCGAGGCCCAGGCGTGGCTCCGAAAAGAGAAGAAGAAGAAGACGGGCATACGCCTGCCTTCCCTCCCGCTTACCCTCCCTCCCTCCCTCCCACAGTCCCGCTCATAGCCGTGCGGAGTGACCAAACGTTTATAGTGCCTGCCACTTTTTTCGCCATGCCACGCCAATATAAGAAGATAACACAGAAAATGTAGGTGGAAGTGTTGGATCGCAAGAAAAAAGGAGAAGGAAACTGTGCAATAGGCCGTGCTATGGGCTTGTCAGAGTACAGTAAACTGTTCGTACGATTTGGTCAGGGAGGGAGAAGTTGGAGAAAATCGTGAAGTCCTACGGTCCTAGTCCTAGTCCTAGCCTATCTACTACTAATTTTAAGGTAAGGTTTCATATTTTTATTCATTGTTGTTCTTATATATAAGATATAGACTGTACTGTAGAGCCAAAAATGTCGAAAATAGGGCCAAAAATTTCGAAAATAGGCCATAATTGAGAGATGTCACCCAATCTAATTATTCCCATTTAAAGTTAGTTCCACAATACGCGAATTCGCAATACGCGATGCCTCCTGTCACCCCTATTCTCGCGAATTGGGGGTCCTGACTGTACTGAAAAAATAGTCTGTACGCCTTACCCCGTAGCCTAAACTCCCGGTCTAGGTGATTAGTGGAAGGTGTAGAGAAAGGATCTTTAAGCTCGCATAGATTAATTCTAGGGGCAGCTAAAAAAGCAAAGAGAGCAGAGGGAACTCCGCCGGCAGAGTATACTGGGAGAGAGAACCAAGAATGGCTCTCTTGTGGGATTAGGTGTGAAGCTTTAGAAGTGAATGTAGTTGCAAAGTTTTGCGCCTCGACTTCCCAGTTCACCCAAGGTCCCGGACCCAATTGCTCCACCTTCAAAACTGGATTCGCGGCTGAGTCAGTAAATGTCTTTAATCCCAACTCAGGGGTTAGAGCTGACAGCGCTTTGATATCATTGAATCCATCATGTTTCGTCCAGTCCAAAAACAGTTTTGAAGCTGATGCAGGGGCTAGGGCAGGTGTAGAAGAATATACAAAATACAGTAAACTTCCGTTAATCCGAAGGGCAGCGGACCGGCTCTCGTTCGGATTAGTGGATTTTTCGGATTATCGGACTTTACCCCTATGAACCTGTGTATGACGAAAACATTGAGACATTAGGCCACCCAAATGACACAATGGTGCACACACACATATCATATGTTCATGAAATCACTTCAAAAGTTTACCATTGTCATTGTAGCCTATTAACTACTTCAAAACATTCAGATTAATGGTCAAAGGAATCTGCTGATATAAACGTCTTCTTCTTCTTCCGTCTACTAGCGAGTTTGTCTTGCTCTTGAAGATCAGATGTGGTTCGGGAAGTAATGCCTTAACAACGGCACTTCCCTGAGAGGTTCTTGTAATTTTCCTTTTGTGATTTTCCTTTTGTGACATGCTCTGTTATATTATATTGTATTGAAAGCACCCTTGTCTTGTTGTCTTGAAAGCACCCTTGGGATGCTCCGATCACTGAACTATAAATAGTAGCGTATCGGAACATCCAAAGGTGCGTTTTCAAGCTCAAGACTAATACGTCCAAAGGTGCGTTTTCAAGCTCAAGACTGAATGCGCTTGCAGAAAATGCGGTGCAAGCCAGTAGCGCATCGGAGCGTCCCAAGGATGCGTTCAAGAGCAAAACAAACTCTCTAGCAGACGATGTGGAAGAAGAAGAAGACGAAGGTGTTTACGATTATATCAGTAGCTTCCTTTGACCATTAATCTGAATGTTTTGAAGTAGATAATAGGCTACAATGACAATGGTAAACTTTTAAAGTGAATTCATGAACATATGATATGTGTGTGCTCCATTATGTGTCATTTGAGTGGCCTAATGCCTCAAAAAGGGGACTTTGGGACTTCTTGAAATTCGGACCATCGGGTGAATTCGGATTTGGCCTCAAATTGAAAAATTCGGACTATTGGGAGATTCGAATCATCGGTCGTCGGATTAACGGACTTTTACTGTAGTCATGAGTATAATAGTTGGGGATGGCCTTAATACTAACATCAAGTACATTTCCCAGCATATCAAGAGCCCTTAACTTCCTAGATTTATTTCCTTGGATTACCCACTCTCGTGGTACCGGAAGCTCCCCTGACATAGTGGACTGTGCTGCCTCTGGCTCTGTTGGTACCAGTGATACCCACGAATCGTCTGGCCCGTATAAGAGAGGCATAGCCCCTTTTCTGACCGGGGCTTTGTCTAATGGGGGAGGATTTACGTCTGCTACTACTCGCACATTGGAAGTAGTTAGGGCCGCCGAAGTTGGCCTAGTAACAATAGTAGGTGATACAAGGGGAGTGAGCGGAGTTTGTGTCAAAGTAACGGAAGTAGCCAGAGGTCGGACAGTCGATGTTGGCGTGGGAGCTCCGAGACCAACCATAGGAGGCTCCGGTTGCTGGCCAAAAAACTTAGTTAAAGCACTCGCTAATAACCCATCAATCTCATCCGCCATGACAAAATGAGCAGATGAAAAACTATTAGGTGAAATATCCCTATTCTGAGAGTTATCTTCATTACCCACCTCAGAAATAATAGACCCATCATCCCCCGCCTCCTGAGAGGATTCCGCCGAGGCGGGGGCCCCTTGCCATGTTAAGTCAGGGATGGAAGACGGTGTCTCCGCGTCCCGGTGGACTTCCGCCTCTATCTGAGTTGCCTGAGAAGGCAGAGAGCTGTCCCGCCATGGCTGGGAGTACCTCCAAACTCCCCGGCCTTGGTCGGAACTTACTTGTGAGCCAGGCCCCACCCCAATGACTGAGCCCTCACTCAAGCCCTCTCGCGGGGTATCCCTGCCGGGAGAACCCTCTAAATCTAAAGTGAGAATATTATTTGGGGACACTATGTCCGCCGGAATATCCCCGACCACAGTCTCTGACTCCACTTCCGACCTGTCAGATTGGACTTGAGACATGTCGGGAGTAGAGGCAGAAAGCGAGGTTCGAGGCTCCGGCGAACGCCGGGAGGACTTTCGTACATGAGACTCTTTTTTAGAGGACTTGTGACTCCGCCTCGACTTAGATGTATCACTAGAACTATCCTTGGTCTTGTCTGTCTTGCTCTTCTTCCGCGAAGGTGAAGTCGAGTGACTATGTGTTTGCTTTCTGAGAGGAGACCGTAACCTCTTGATTCCGAAGTTGTCGCCG
Source organism: Paralithodes platypus (assembly GCA_032716605.1). Lineage (NCBI taxonomy): Eukaryota > Metazoa > Arthropoda > Malacostraca > Decapoda > Lithodidae > Paralithodes > Paralithodes platypus. The sequence continues at coordinate 13,629,917 of CM064496.1, read as the reverse complement.
GGGGAGACGGCTCTCGCGGTCTCTTAGATGTGCCGGGGGAGGCAAGAAGCTCTTTAACCAGCCCAGCCTCTGCCGGCTTAGTGACTTTATTTCGGGAAGGAGGACGTTTAATTGGGGGGGGTACTGAACCATCAAACGGTCCCACAGAATTACGTTATCACACTGCAATGCTTTATGAGCCACTGCAGTCGCATAATTAGTAAGAAGCTGTCTGACCTCGCGTAATGCAACCGCCGCGGCCAGATTGTCATGCTGTAATACTTTAACACCCAGCTGACTACAAAAGGTACAATTCTTTGTGACCCACAAACCCCGTGATCGGTCTAAGCATTTGACACAACGAATGCACAGAGTGTGCGCAAAAATAGGGATTCCGGAACATGAGGGTGTTGAGCAAAGAGCAAAAACAGGGGCTAGAGCAGCCATGGCAGAGACTGGTTAAAAGCTAACTCCCCCCCGGGCCTCACTTGGTCCTCTGAGGACCCGCCGGAACTCCGCTCTGGAAAAAAGAAAATTTCCAGGAATTAATGCTCATAATGTTACCCCACAATGTTCTAACACAAGTGTTAATGAACCGCCGGGCAACGAGACGTAATACTCCACCATTACCTCTCGTTACTCTGTAGGTTCGTATGTAAAGATTTGTAAATAACTTTACGTGTCCAAAAGATTTAAGAATATCCTCAGACATGATATAAAGATGAGCAGTTCTTTATAAGTGACGCAGTCTTCCCTGTGATAAAACGTTCACCGGGAACCCATAATAAGACGCCGGCCTCCTTATTATAACGCAGTTAGCCAGGTTAATCCCATCTTAATCGCCGTGAGTTGAATGTCTTGATACCTAATCGTATCCCTCAATTGTTAGGCTAATCCTATCGAATTGCAATTCGTGATTCCCACCCTCCCGAGGTTCAACCGCCGGGTGAAAATAAATAGGAAAGTTAACCCCAATTGTTCCTATCCCCACTTCTTTGTAAAAGATCGCCGGGGTGGAAAGACTACTCAAACAACACAGCCCAGTTTTTCAACGGTTTTGCAAAACCGGGAAAAACTATAGTCAACAGGTGTCCGCATGAACCCCTAGTTGAATCAGGTAAAGCCCTTCCGCCGGGAAACATACAGTAAGCCTGAACCCAGGCCCCACTACAGAGACGCAGTTCTGGAGAGCCCTCAAGCTACCACTCGCCGGGGGAGACTAGCCTTTTTTAACCATGCATGATTAAAACTCGGCAACCAGCCGGATTTTCTTGGAGCAATCGAGAAAACCCGCCGGAAAAGGCAACCCATACCCACCAGAAGCAATCTGAGAACCAGCCGGATTTTCACGGAGCAATCGAGAAAAACCCGCCGGAAACGGTAACCCACACCAACCAGAAGCAATCGGAGGTACACAAATCGTGCCTGGAATAAGCCAATACACAACTTATCCAGAACACACATGACAGTAGTACATATTTATACAATAAATCAATAACACTTGTACATGTACAAAAGCTACGAGAGGCTGGCTAGGCCTAAGCAGACGGAGTATCGCTTAAACATGTGGTAATAAAACAAAAAGCACTGAATATTATCACAACAGGAACAGCAGCCAACACACCTCGAAGAAATATACCCGGGAGAGGGAAGCACTGACACGGGACCTAGAAAAAACTTCACTAAGTGAAGAAAAATACGCTAGGAATGTCAGACAACAAACAAATAAGGCAACTTCATCAGAAAGACAAAAAGAAGCCTAATCACACGTAGTTAAAGCCAACTAAATAACTAGGCTAGCTAAACCGCGAAAACGTTTCACGCGTCCACCCCGGGACCACGAGGGTACGCCCGAAATAGGCGTCCCAAACACACGACCCAAATACACTGAACTGCGGGCAGCCTGCCCATGACACCCCTGCTACGCATATCCTAAGCTTACTCGATACATCCCAGAGTAAACAAATGAGAAAAAACTCACTAGGGACGCAGCAAATGCGGAACGAGCGGAGCGTGGGGAGACATGTCAAGGCAGGTTGAGCGCAGAGCAGAGAAGGAAGAATGACGCCTGAAGTCAGCGTCTGGTCAAAGATCCACACAAGTACATCCACGAAGTTATGGAAAGCTTATGAATAGTTATTCTTAGTTTCTTTTTATTTGTTATTTTTTACGATTTTTTTTCGTAGTGAGTACCCAATTTCATAATGACGAACCATGAGTGAGGTTGCGTGCGCTCATGATGAAGGCTCCTCAATTTTTTATGCTCTGCGCGGTAGATTCAAACTACGGTAAATGAGTGTTTGAAGAGGGTGCCTTATGTAATAGGCATAATTGTCAATGATGGATATCTAATAAATATAGGCTCTCCTATCATTGATGGAGAGAACCACTGATAAATGGATGAAATAGAAAAGATATGGATCAAACTATTTTGAATAAGCTTGAAGAAAAGGATTGTTGCAGTTACATTATTTTAATTTGTATGTATTGAACAGCTTAGGCCTTCCTGTGAGCGAGGGTGGGGACACTGGAGAGCGCCCCATCTGGCCGACGGTAGACTCCGCTGAACAAAATGCCGCTCACCTGGCTTCCTGCGCACCACAGACCGAAGCTCCATTACCACCCATCAGCTGTATGGATCTCTTTGAGGCACTGCAGGTATGTTACAGTTACCCTACTTTATGTCTGCCTGTGGGTGTCTAATAACTATCTTCCTCTAATGGGAATATATTAGTAATTGAATTTATATGGCTACTGTGTGATCAGCAAAATAACGGTCTATCCATCTACAGTACAGCTCCAACACAACATGGCTTTAGGCCACTGCACTCCACAAACACTCTTCTCACAGACCTTACACAAAGAGCTTTCGACGGCATCAACTCAGCTAGACCACCACACAGATCACTATTAGCCACACTCGACATTAGTAAAGCCTTCGATTCCATCCCCCGCCACAACCTAACAAACAAAATCTACAACACAAACATGCACAACAACACAAATAGGTGGCTGGCCAACTTCCTAGCAGGCAGATGTGCACACGTATCTTTTGCCGGTCAGTCATCTAAAATCAGAAACTTTCCAAACGGAGTCCCACAAGGATCCGTCCTATCGCCCGCACTCTTCAATCTGTACATGCACGATATAACTACACCCAATACGCCCCAAATAAACTTAGCCTCCTATGCAGATGACATAACACTCACATGCACACACCATGACCCAAAAAGAGCAACAGATCTCCTTCAACCCTATCTCAACACACTACATGGCTGGTGCACTACAAACAGACTTAATCTAGCCCCAGCCAAATCCACCACAACCCTGCTCACAAGTTGGACAGGAGAACACGAATACATCCCTCAACTCACCATAAACAACACACCCCTAACACATACACACACACCCAAAATCCTAGGAGTAACATATGATACTCATATGACATTCAAACAGCACACCACAAACATTAAAAAGAAACTGACACCCAGACTTAATGCCCTCAGGTCACTTGCTAACACAAAATTTGGACACAACAAAGAATATAGGTTTGACTCCTGTAAGGAGATAAAGAAAACCTAATATTTAGTAGTGGCCCCGTAATCATTGACGAACATGCCTATTACATAAGGCATCCTCTTCAAACACTAATCCGCCGTAGTTTGAATCTACCGCGCAGAGCATTTAAAAACTGAGGAGCCTTCATCATGAGCGCACGCGACCTCACTCATGGCTTCAGTCATTATGAATTGGGTTCTCACTACGAAAAAACTTCGTAAAAAGTAAAAACAAAAAGAAAATAAGAATAACTATCTAATAAGCTTTCCATATTGTGGATGTACTTGTGTGGATCTCTGACCAGACGCTGATTCAGGCGTCATTCTTCCTTCTCTGCTCTGCGCTCAGCCTGCCCGGACGTGTCTCCCCACGCTCCGCTGGTTCCGCATTTGCTGCGTCCCTAGTGAGTTTTTTCTCATTTGTTTACTCCGGGATGTATCGAGTAAGGTTAGGATATGCGTAGCAGGAGTGTCCTGGGCTGGTTGCCCGCAGTGCAGTGTATTTGGGTCGTGTGTTTGGGGCATCTATTTCGGATGTACCCTCGTGGTCCTGTTGTGGACTTGTGATCGTTTCACAGTTGAGTTAGCTTGTGATGCAGGCGGCTTTCATTACGCGTTAATTATTGCTGCCTTTTATCTTTCTGATGAGGTAAACTTTGCTTACTGACGTTCCCAGCGTATTTTTCTTCACTTAGTGAAGTTTTTTCTGGGTCCCGAGTCAGTCTTCCCTTTGCCGGAAGTATTTGCTACAGTGGTGTGTTGGCGGTGGTTCCTGTTGTTATATTTCCAGTGTTTTGTGTATATTTCAACATTTATGATGCCGTCTACTTAGGCCTAGCCAGCCGCTCGTAGCTTTGCCACATGTACAAGTGTTATTGTTTATTTTTATAAATATGCCCTACTGTGTCATGTGTATCCGGGTTTTAGTTGTGTATTGGCTAATTCCTCGGACTATGTTTAACTACCACCACAGTATATAAACAATACATAAGATCAGTGATGGAATACGCAAGCCCAGCCTGGGCTTCTAACCTAGCTGAAACACATCATAAGACTTTACAGACTATTGAAAACAAAGCCCGGAAGATCATTACAGGCTGCACAGCTACTGCACCCACAGATCACCTACATCAAGAAACCAAAATCCTCAAAGTCAAAGACCATCTGGACATGAGAGGCACTCAATTCCTGGCAGCAGCCTTCACGAACCAAGACCACCCACTAAACTACATGGCAACACACCCACAGACACCAAGAAATATCAAAACAACACCCAGCACACGGTATCACACAATTATTGTCCTCTCTCCCTCCCTGCCCACCCCGAACCAACTTCCAGAAGCACATCCATACTCATATCTCTCACCGATCCATCCACTCACTCACAGACAACACGCAGCAGCATGCACGACCTCCCGAAATCCATCCTTCCGAATCCTGCCTTCCTCGCGAGGACAGAGTCCACCTGGCCAGGCTGAGATGCGGACACCATCCAGCTCTCCTGAGCTATCAGAAGAGACTGGATGACTCCGTTGTCGACTCCTGCCCGGGATGTAACACAGCACCCCATACCATTAAACACATCATAGAAGACTGCATTTCACACAACCACTTACGCCAACAACACAATCTACACTCAATGAGAGCTCTGTGGGAAAGCCCGATCGTGGCCATGGCCTTCCTCAGGGACTCGGGGCTGTTCGGCCAGGCAGCTTAGGGAACAACAACAACAACAGTACAATATCTACATCCAGACCCCTTAATTCTCTTAACCCGGATGGCCTTCGTGAAGGCATATTGAGATATATCCAGGATCCTGGATGGCTATCGTGAAGTTTAATGGCGATTGCAAAGCTTAACCCTCGCCGAACGGTGGTTTAAACTTTCCCGCCAGCGCTGGATCCGGGTGAAGCATCAAATTCTTGGGATTTTGGCGCGCTTATAAATACGCAAATAAAATGGCCTAACCTAAGTTATATATATATACTGTATATCCAGAGGCAGTACTGTACTCGTTATCTTGCGATGGGTGAAGACTAGAACTCTCTTGACCAAGTGATTCAGTTTTCATTGTGAAAGAAAGTAGGTCAGTTATGGCCGCCACGAGCCTAGATTCGTGTGAATGCTCGGGTTTTGTCATTTACGGATACACACATCTCAGCAAATAAATTACCTAACCTACTGTAGGTTATATACATACCAGAGGCAGTACTCGTTAATTTGCGATGGGTGAAGACTAGAACACTGTACATTAAGCGGTTACTGTGTGAAGTGGAAAATATACTGAGTGTTTTGTCATGTTACTGAGAATTGTACGAATGCAGCGATGCAGTATCGACGGCCACGGCTACGGTCTATTTACATTCGTTCAACAATTGATTATGGAATATGTATTATGTATTAACCCTTCTCGCCCGGGTGGCCTACATAGATCCCTACCCATAGTTCATGGCTTAAAAGGGGAGGCTGAACCTTACACCCCCAATTCAGTCAAAATTAAAAAAAAAAAAATCTTCTTCTAAAATGCTTCTCTCAACATAGGAGAATAGCATAGGAGGGCAAAACAAAAAAATATTGCATCCATAACCCCCGGGGGTTCACCCACACCCCCCAGTCAACGAAAATTTTTCCCCTCGGCCCATTTTTTTTTTTTTTTTTTTTTTTTCTAAAAGGCTTCTGTAAACAATAGAAACTATCATATTATTTTTATGAGGGCAGAAACACCCATATGGCATCCCTAGGCCCCCCTCCCCCCAATGGCCCCCAATCTCATGGATTTATATAACAAACTTTGGTAAGTCTTCTGTTGTGCCTATGTTCCAAGATTTTTTATATTAGTATCCCATATAACTTCGTTTTCTCTAACAGCTTTGTAATAGTAAACGTCTCTGGAAGGAGAAGCTTAGTTATTTTCCCCAAAATTGTCACTCAAGGTATGATTTTAAAAGTTTTGCGATTTCCAGAGATCATATATTGGCAACTCCAAGTGCCACTACATTTTTGTATATTGCTCTGCTTCGTTCCCCTTCTACACACTATATATAGGACTATACAGTGGTCCCTCTCATTTGGTGATTTTATTAGTCTAGCCAAACCAGCGCCAAAAGTGAATTTCGCCAAATGCGAATAGTACTTGAAATGGGAAAATTATCCATTAGTCTTTGATGACGCCCGAGTTCACCCTTTTGACCTCCATTTTCGTACTTTAACCCTCCAGCCCCGGGGGCTATAGCTTGCGACTGTGCTCCGGTACCGGGTGTTTTGACGATCTTTGGCCTATGTTAACTACTCTGTAAGTCAATGAATATGGCATGTAATGTTGTGAATAAAAAAGAATAATGTTCCACAAACCTTCCTCTGTCGAATGGCGTTGAGTAGAGGTCTCTAGCCCCTCTGGTTGCGTAATGGTGAGCGTGGGAAGACGAGTGCTTTTCGGCGGCAAATTCTTCCCGCGTTCGGACGCGTCGCCCCGGCCATGGCTACGACGCACCTAGCCGCTCGTCGCGCCAAAGTATTTATCTCCCTTAGACGATTTTAGTGTTTGATATTGAGAATGTGATATTTATTTGATATTTTCTAGTTATTTTGAGGCCAATTATATATGTTTATTAGGGTATCACTGTCACTGATATTGCTAATTTTCACTCGATACCGTACATTTTATTAGTAATTGAGGTAGCTTATTGTTGTATTAGGCACTGATTATTCGTTATCACAGGTGTTTATTATACTTTGGCCATCATATATTAGGTCTTGTGTGACTTTCACTTTGACAAATATGCTTTAGAGAGTGTCACTGTCACTGATAATGCTCATTTTCACTCGATACCGTACATTTTATTAGTAATTGAGGTAGGTTATTGTTGTATTAGGCACTGATTATTCGTTATCACAGGTGTTTATTATACTTTGGCCATCAAATATTAGGTCTTGTGTCACTTTCACTTTGACAAATATGCTTTAGAGAGTGTCACTGTCACTGATAATGCTCATTTTCACTCGATACCGTACATTTTATTAGTAATTGAGGTAGGTTATTGTTGTATTAGGCACTGATTATTCGTTATCACAGGTGTTTATTATACTTTGGCCATCAAATATTAGGTCTTGTGTGACTTTCACTTTGACAAATATGCTTTAGAGAGTGTCACTGTCACTGATAATGCTCATTTTCACTCGATACCGTACATTTTATTAGTAATTGAGGTAGGTTATTGTTGTATTAGGCACTGATTATTCATTATCACAGGTGTTTATTATACTTTGGCCATCAAATATTAGGTCTTGTGTCACTTTCACTTTGACAAATATGCTTTAGAGAGTGTCACTGTCACTGATAATGCTCATTTTCACTCGATACCGTACATTTTATTAGTAATTGAGGTAGGTTATTGTTGTATTAGGCACTGATTATTCGTTATCACAGGTATTTATTATACTTTGGCCATCAAATATTAGGTCTTGTGTCACTTTCACTTAGTTATATGATTTGTAAACGTTTTATATACAATTTATTGTGTCTTTTTTCACTGATTTATATATTTCTATAGGTTCTAATCATATGAATATCACTTGGTATATACATATGTGTCACTTTCACATATTATTATGGTGTAATTGTATTTGTATCAATTTTCTCATAATACATGACTTTTGTATTACAATAAATTGGTTTTCTTCCACTTTTTGCCTATATATAATTATAGTGTACATATTGTCATTTTATTTGGCAATTTCAGTATGATTATTAGAACTCCAGCTTGGAGTGGTAATCAAAGAAGCACTCTAAAGCACAGAGTGCCACCTTGCACTCCACACACTCCATGGTTGACTTTTTACCTGACCTTGGCCTCACCCTGCTGTTGTAGCAGACATGGCACCGCTTCTGCTGTGTTCTTCCTGATTCATTCTGAGGCAGGGAACCAAGCCTGTGCCTAATCAAGTATTGAGCACACTGCAAGCGGTCAGTAACGGCGGGCCCAGGATGTGCCACTGCCCTCTGTGGCGTAGCATACTTCTCCAGGAGCTCCGTCAACACCTGCTTTTGGAACCTCCGCAGGCTATTGAACTTCATGGGTGTGTTCACATTCCGAAGCTTGTATATGTTGTAGGCATTCAGAACTGACATGTCCACCATATGCAGAAAGAACTTTTTGTACCATCTGCACGAGGTACACAGGCAGTCAATGAAGCCTATCTGCATGTCGGACTTGTCCACCAGCCTCATGTTGATGTTTTAGTCCAGGACAGCATCGGGCTTGGTCACCCTGGCCTGGGTGCGGCGATCCACCTTGCCAGTCTCCACCATTTCCCCCTTGTGGATGGTGGTCAGGAGGTTGACCTTCCGCTGGTCGTGCCAGTGGATAGCCAGAATGGGCCCCGACTTCTTCTTGAACACATCACCTTTTTTGGTCTTTGGAGGGAAAGGTGGCATGCCCTTCCTTTTCCCTCGTACTGTGCCTACAGTCCCCGTCTTGCGCTCATGCAGGTACTGTGAGAGAGTGGGGGACGTGTAATAATTGTCCGTGTAGAGGACGTGATTCTTGTGAAAGTAGCGGTCCATCATGGCTTGCACCACTGCTCCGCCAAAGCCAATGAGGGGGTCCACAAGCAAGTCCCCCTTCCTTCCCGCTGTAGACCAGGAAGTCCAGGACATAGCCAGTTTGGCAGTCGCACAGCACAAAGAATTTTATGCCAAAGCGATGTCTTTTTGAGGGGATGTACTGCCGGAAGCTGAGTTTTCCCCGGAACAGCACAAGAGACTCGTCAATGACGACCTTGCGGAAGGGCTTGAAGTAGGAGGTGAAGCGTTCTCGCATCATCTCGTACAACGTCCTAATCTTCCACAGCTTGTCTGGGAGGTGGACGTCAAGGTTGGTGACAAGATGGAGCGCTGCGAGGATATCAAGGTACCGGTCGCGAGACATATATTTCCCGAAGGCAGGGGTGGATATGAGATCATTGGTGATCCAATAGTCAGGCAACCTATGCTTCTTGACATGAGGCATTAGCATGGTGAGTGCCAGGAACACCATGAACTCTTTATGAGTCACTGGGGTCCACTGCCTCATGTGGCCCTTGGTCACCTTTCCCAAAAAGTGGACCTGGAATTGGTGCTGCTTATTTGTCTCTTTGACAACATAGCCTACCACCTCCTCATCAAAGAAGGCCTCAAATAGTTTGTGTGGTGGAGCATTGGGGCCTGCAGGAAAATTGGGGGTAATGCCTGAACCCTCCAGTACCTCATCAAAAGCTGGCACATCAGGGTTGTATCCATCCTCATCAACTACGTCTTGCCACTGAAAAACGTAGAATGTGTCTTGTCTACGCTGACGAGGAGCTCCAGCTGGTGGCCCAGCACGCCCACGGCCAACTCGGGAGGCGCGCGCCCTAGGGCGGCGAGGGCGGCGGCCAGGGAGGCGGGCAGCACGACGGGCAGCACGACGCCGGGCCAAGCGGATGGGTCGAGGGTCGTCGATGTCCATATAGTCATCGTCAGAGTGGTCATCTTGCCCTGACGGTGGACCTATGTAATCATGGCCAGAGTCTTCAGAGAGGTGCCCTTCATCATCAGTGGCCCCCACATAATCTGGCGGGGAACCAGTGATGCGTGGGCGGCGTGCGGGTGGGCGAGGTGGGGAAGGAGTGGCAGGTGAGGCTGTGTCCCCCCGAGGTCCTGGGCTACTTGGCCTGCGACGAGTGACAGAAAGCAATGTTTCACTGTCACTAGGCCCAGGTATTGGTGATGCGAGCTCAAAGACTTCTTCAGGAAGACATGTTGAAGGCGGGAGAGGTGGGGAGGACCGTGGGGAAAGTTGCGGGGACGTATGGCTGGGGCCGGCCGGGGTGGACGCCGCGGGAGCCTCGAACAAAACTCTCTTACTTTTCTTAATTTTTTTGGTATATTTCCTACCTTTCCCCTTTTCGGCAGCAGTATGTCTCCTGTCGGGGGACCTAGGAGGCAAATAGGCCGAAAGTGGGGGGTCCTCAACCCTTGGCAATGGTGGGGGTGGTGGGGAAGAATGCGGGGCATCCGGGTCATCTTGGGTGGCGTGGGTAGATAAGGGAGACAATGGCGGACGAGAAGGGTCACCACGCTGACCCTCACTCACAGCCTCATCCTCACCAAGTAGTTTTGCTTGTTCCCTAGCTGCCGCGGCCGCCTTCTCAAGTATTTTCTGCTTATACAAATGTAGCTTGAAAGGCGATTTACCTGGGGAAGGGCTTGGCGTCGTGTCACTTATGCGAAATTTGGTGAGTGACCTTGAACTCTCCCACTCACTCACTCTCCCCGCCGTTAGGGAGTCACCGTGTCGCGGTGGCGGGGCTTGAAGCTTGGCCGGTGGACTCTGTTCATAGGGGGGACAGACCTTCTTATGTTCGAGGCTCCGCCGCCCTCGTGGACCAAGACCTCCCTCCTCGTAGGTTTCCAGAGGCCTGCAAGGTACCACTTTTCTGTCTTTTTCCCTCTCTAACTTTGTCCTTTTCTTTGCTTCCCCTTCTTCTATCGTTGACGACTGGACTACTCTATTTAATTGATGGAGGGTGGGTGTGGACGGCGTTCCCTTCCACCCGTAGAACTGGAGTACCTGACGTGCACGCACGAGGGGAACCTTTTATCGTCAAATCTCGCTCTCTGTGCTGGACCCGAAGCTGACGAGTTGACCGTCTATAAGCACTGGGGGTAGGGATGTATATCAGGGTTTGACTCCTAGGGCAAATACCAAGTCCTCTAATTATAGGCTCCGTGGTGGGTATGGAACTTATCCCGGACGAATCATAATACCTTCGTCATATGGAGACTTCCTCTGAACCCTTGATCACCGGCACTGGCATGGATATGGATATTGAGACTGATTCACCTTCCTTGACCGTCATCCTCTCGGATGGTGGTGGCACTATGCCGGATTCTTTACCGGCCCCTGCACCGTCCTTGGACTCACCCCTCTCTATGGACCCCCCCTATCTCCCTGACCTTGGCAAGCCTTCTACTGATAATGTGACGAATTCTCCATCGTCGGATAGAGAGATCGATCAGTTGGTCCCCCCGGCATCATTTCCAATGCAAAGTGCTGCCGCTGTGACCAAGATTAGCGATGACAACCCCACGGTCTCAACCTTAACTTCTAAATTACCCGATCATGATCCTAGCCTTAGACTCCCTATTCATTCAGTCGAGGACCTTAATGATGAAGCTCGGATGCCCTCCGCTGACACCCTTACGGATACTTCGTGTATCCCTGATAAGTCTACGACTACATCTGTTACCATCTTACCTCAGGATGCTGGATCTGCTACCTCCATCAAACCTGCTTCTGTACCTCCACGATCTCAAAGGCCTACTGTCACATTACCTATCCCTCGGCCGTTGCATACCTTGAGTACCGGTACTGAAGGGAATTCAACTGCCCATACTGTGCATCCTGCCCCAACGACCACTGATTCAACTCTGCCCTCACAATCTACCGACACATCCACTCCTCCTTCCTCTCATAAAGGATCTACATCTACTGTGCAAACCCTCAAGCCGCATGTTCCTCAGCGCACACGGAACAAAGGTCGTCGTACCACATATACCCCAGTCCCACAACCAACCCTAGACGCCATGTTTCGTCCCCCTGATTGGCCTCGATTCTTCGAGGTCACTGGTGACCCCATGGACGATCTTGATCTTTATGATTCTCTTGCTTCGACCTTCGGTGATTTCACCGTACACACTGTCGGGAAAGGAAAACGCATGATTGAGGCTGCCACACAAGAACAATCAGAAGCCTTACAAGACCATTTTCTCACCCACGTTGGCAGGTATACAGGCAAGGAAGACGAATACCTTAATCAGCGCATAGGTACAGTGGCCCTCCCCTCGGACTTCGAAATTGCTGATCAAGGCTTTCAAGACTCGGCCCCACGCATCTTGAAATTATTGAAAAATACAGACCCCTCCATCGTCAAAGTCGACACTTATGTTGTGCCCCAACGCTATAATCGACCCAGTTTGCGTATTGTCAAGGTATTCTTTAAGAGGCACGTCCTCCCCATACATGTCAAACTAGCTGGACGACAACTGCCAGTACGTCGCTACGTTTATAGACCTAGACAATGTACAGAATGCTGGCGTTTTGGTCACACTACTGCACGGTGCAGAGCACGCTGTCCTCGTTGCCAATATTGTGGCTCTGAGCTCCATGATCTGGAACACTGCCAGTCAAAGGAGGCCAGATGCGCAAATTGTGACGGATGCCATGAAGCTAACAATAGGGACTGCCCACATTACAAATTCCAACGGGAGATACTACACCTACAGGCCTCGACGGGTCTCCCACTCAGGGCGGCCGAAACGCAACTCAGGGACGAAGGCAAAGCTCCTCCCTACCGGAGATATGGACCTCCCGCAACAGCTGCTACTCTCCGTCCGAAGGGACCATCTACATCGCAACACAGTCCTCGACGTTCTCCCTCCAGTGAAACATTTCGCCTCGCTAATCTCTCTTCTCCTGGGTTGTCCACTTCCAATAGATTCGAGGGCTTTACCAGCATCTCGGAAGATATGGAATTTTGGTCAATGCCTACGGTGGAGGAGGTCGTGCGACGTACCCCTGACCACGTAAATGCTCCTTCGCCACAACCTCAACTACTAAGGACACAGGCTTCTAAAAAACGCAGGATTGCCATACCAGTTAGGCCCCTTTCTCGTGATTCGGTCAACGACTCACCCACCCAACTGTGGACCATGCCTAATCACGATCCAGACTGTGGATGTCACGACTGCGGCAAATACTTTCTCCTCCGGCACAAAACCTCCAATCCTAGAGCCTTCGAAGACCATTTAAGGAACTTTGTATCCTCTCGTAGTCCAATCAACAATACGCAACATCACAAACCCCCTTGCTATTGTGTCTCTCATATCCAACACCCTGACCTTCCACCCACAGACGTAATGACGCAATTCCTGAAGGACAATAATCTCATTGACTCCGATCTGACCGAAATGGTACTCACACGGTCTGCATTTGATGTCCATCAATCGACGACACCCGTTACCCCAACTCCTCACGAAATGTGTGGTACTCGTAAACGTCTCCTCACAAAGGACGCTCCCTGTGCTTCAGACCCTGATGAACACCCCCCAATTCCAAATACTTCGCTTCCTCTTGCCACTCATACGGAAAGCGCGACTGATGAACTTTTGCATCTGGATACCCCTGTGCCACCCTCCTCTGATAACCCCCATTTGATCTGCAGCAAGGGTATTCCCCCTGGTGCCTGCGGATGCTCTGGATGTTTTCGGGAGTACATCACCCCACATCTCTCTGAGCCAGATTCTCAAATACTTGCACGAGCAAACGCCTTCGTCATTGCACGTACGCTCCCCCCTAACACAGATACTGCCACTACTTCGCCGCCGGACTTTATACATACATTACAGCTAAAGCTCCTTCACTCTCCAACACTTGTTCCCAAACTCGTAAAACAATTCTCTGCAATAAATGACGATGAATTACCCAATTCATCTGCCCCTACGTCTCAAATCCCGCAAGCAGCTATCCCTCCCCGTTCTTCGCCTGACTCCTTAAACGACATCACACCCAATACAGATGTGTCCCCCTCTGTACACAATGCCTCATAATATTGTCCAGTGGAACATTATAGGTTTGACTCCTGTAAGGAGATAAAGAAAACCTAATATTTAGTAGTGGCCCCGTAATCATTGACGAACATGCCTATTACATAAGGCATCCTCTTCAAACACTAATCCGCCGTAGTTTGAATCTACCGCGCAGAGCATTTAAAAACTGAGGAGCCTTCATCATGAGCGCACGCGACCTCACTCATGGCTTCAGTCATTATGAATTGGGTTCTCACTACGAAAAAACTTCGTAAAAAATAAAAACGAAAAGAAAATAAGAATAACTATCTAATAAGCTTTCCATCATATCGTGGATGTACTTGTGTGGATCTTTGACCAGACGCTACTGCAGGCGTCATTCTTCCTTCACTGACATATCAAGTAAACCAAAATCCTGAATACATCAACGAAGGGGATGGTCGGGAGGGCCCCAGTCGTCAATGATTACGGGGCCACTACTAAATATTAGGTTTTCTTTATCTCCTTACAGGAGTCAAACCTATAATTTATTAGTGGCCCCTCCATCATTGACGAACATGCCTGATTTCTAAGACTGGAGGGGGACATTCGTAATCATATCATAACTCTAGAAAAGCAGATAATCAAACAACCACATAGTATTCTTACTCTTGTAAAAAAGAGATATTCGGGTGCATAAACTTTATACAGCCTAAATCTTCAAAAAGGGGTACAAGCAGGAGCGTGCTTCAAAGAAGCCTGCTTGAAAAAGGGTTAACTCTGAGACTCTGTACACAGATCTGCTAGTTAAGAAGGCACCCCACTTAAAGTAAGTGGTGAAAACTAAAAACTTATAAGTTTACATGTGCACATATAAACCCCATTAACTAGTGGATATATTCCTAAAAATATAACCAAACATAAATGAATTCTTGTACATTCATAGAAGTACTGAACTCGTGTACTTATGGAGAAGTAATTACTTCAAAAGTAAAAGTCGTAGTTGCAACTACCGAGATTTCTCAAAAATCTATTGCTTCACAGCCAAAGCTACTTACAACAAGAATTGTTGTAACACTACTATTGGCCTTTAGCACAATTTCCTGCAATAAATACTACAGAGAAATTTTATAAAACAATGCCTACAAACAGTATCCCAGCTCGTATGTTCCGAACACATACTCCGGAGGGGTCTAGGGTGTCCTATGTCACACTGACTGCACCCTCCCCCCCCTTTTTCTTGAAATTAAACAAAACGTGACTAAAAGGGCCACCTAGACCCTCTGCCGTAAAGCTATACATGGCAAGGAAGGTTTGTCCAGAGCTACTGAAAGGCATCGCGTCAAAAAATTCCTGATTAGAGGCCCACAACTGTGTGGACTTAATAACTTCCACCGAAAGATTATTAAGCAAACGTAAAGAGGCTGTCCCCTTGCGTAAATCGTGGGTCTTACCCACAACGCCGGGATTCTTCTCTTTAAAGTCCTTGACCAAGAGAGAAGCCAGTGTACGCTCCATCAAGCGTTCACCCGGACTTGCGACCCATAAAGCACCCTGGTGATTTAGAGGTGCCACTCTTAAATATTTGGTTAGAGCTTGCACTGGGCAAAAAAGATGGTGCACCTTTCCCCTTTTTAACGCCGGCACCGTGAACTCTGAAAACACGTGTTCACTGTGCTCATTCTTGGCTAAGAATCCTGGGGAAGGTGCAATGTGAATACACTCATGAAGCCTATCAAACCTGAGGCAAATAGGTGTGTTGCTCATCGCCGCCAGCTCAGATACTCTGTTCCCGGTAGCCAAAGCCATAAGGAATACTGCCCTTTTGTAAAATCTGCAGTCTTTGGTACATACGGGAACGAGAATAACTACGATGCTTTGTCCAGAGATCATGTAGGCCTGAGCTGACGGGGAGGTGGGCGGAGTTTAAAACCTGCCCTCATAAATCAATTTCAGATAAATGTTTCTGCATGAACAGATACATTAAATAATTAACAACCAACGCCACCGAGGGCACAGTTTGGTTTGTTCTAAGAATCCAAGACATAAAAGCTTGCCAATGCGATTGAAACTGTCGCTTTGTAGACTGGGTATATTGATTCGTGAATATCTTGGTCACGTCGCTACCATATGGTGCTAGCCACTTGGCCTCCTGAATGTCCATAATGAACAAGTCCGCGAGGTTTCTAGGTTGCCAATTGTGTTCTAAGTGGAACAACCCGACCGGGAGTGACACTGGGTGCGGGCACCACGTGTACAAATGCTGGTACCAAACTGCACCGGCCACAGGGGCGCGATTAGCGAGACTACGCCTCGCTAATCCTGTAGTTTGTTGACTACGTGGCACATTAGAGACGCGTCTGGCGGCGGAAAATAGATAAAAGGAACTCAACCTGTTCTCGTCCGTCATCAGAGCGTCAGGTCCGCCCGCCGGCGTTATCGTCCGGCGGGTGAGGTACAGTGGGAGTTTGCAAGTCTTCTCAGACGCAAACAAATCCACTTGTGGATGGTCATGCTCCGCACACGCAAGAGCGCCCATTCCACTGAAGTGCTTTGTCTCTGAGACAGAGCGTCTGCCCAGACGTTTGCAACGCCTGGGAGATAAAATACGTGAAGATGAATGTTCAGCCTGTTGGCTAGTATAAAAATCTTTTCTGACACGTTTAGCCACTTCCGAGATCTTATTGACCCTTGTTTCTGAATACAGTGAACCACATTCAGATTGTCCATTCTGAAGGCCACCGACTAGCCCCGTAAAGCAGAGCCGTGAGCCTGAAGGACAGATAAGGGGACTAGTAAGTCTTTGACATTGATGTGGAAGATTTCTAAATGGGACCAAAACCTTTGACCCTGATGCCCGAGGTTTGACTACAAGCCCCAACCTATCGTGCCTGACGCATCCATGTCCACCCATACCGACGGCGGAGGAGAGGTTCATGACATGACTGCGTGCAACCTTTCTCTCGTCGCCCAAACCGCTAGTAAGTTGTATAATAACGTTGGGATAGGCCATACTATCCCCGCCGGTAATAGTGGGAAAAATTTGTTGCCCTCCAAGATTAAACGTTAGACTTTCAACCGGCCCAACTTCACAGTTAGCTGAACCCCGTTGAGAGAACCGACTAGAGATTCCCAAAGTTTCTGTGTCGTATTCAGACTGTGGAGAAACATAAACAGTTTTTGCGAAATCTGTTTCGAGTGCCCACACTCTGACTCAGAGTGAGAGAAGCTGTGTCCTCGACCAGCCCTATCCCCTGAAATACTCGTGGGGGAACAAGGGTTTGACTTTTACTAAGTTGACCTTGAATCCTAGAGATATGAGATGGTTTAACGTAACGTAGACATGACTGATGCGTAACTTTTCTGTTTCTGCCACCACCAGTTAGTCGCCCAGATACCACCAGACCCTGATCCCTTGTTCTAACAAGGGCATCAGGGCTTGCGGGGACCTTGCTTGAATGCTTGTGCCAAATTGAAAACAGTCTTCCAAACTGCTGGTGAAATCAAAGAAGGAATTAGAACTGGAGACAGAACTACTTGGCTTGCAATACGGTCAAGAAGTTTCTTCACTAAGAACATCCTCAGATCCTGCCTTGCTCGAACTGCCTCTAATAAGGCCGTCCGAATATCTCCTAAAGACTTGGATGGAAGTCTGGAGAAGCAAGCGCCGGGAAAGTTCAATGGCTTTCCTGACTTCCGCGGCTTCTATTGCCTGAGAAGAGCGTAACAGAGACTTTGTTACTTGCTGGGAACCATATATTGCGAAAACAGTTTAAACGCTTTTCCTCTTAACCTAAACTCCCGGTCTAGGTAAGCTGGGGAAGGCGTGCTAATGGCAGCCAAGCAGAGGGGACTCCGCCGGCACCAAAAACCGGAAGAGAGAACCAAGAATGGCGTTCTGGAGGGATTTGGTGGTAAGAATAAGTCATGGTTATAATAACTTGGAATGTCCTTAATATGAACATCCAAAACATTTCCGTAACATTGCTACCCCTGACTCATCAGGCCCGTAAAAAGAGGCATAGCTCCTGTTTTTTGACTGGCGCCTTGTCTAAAGGAGGGGGAGATATGTCTGATATGACTCGCACAGTGGAAGTAGTGAGAGCTGTTGTGCCTGGCACATTGGAAATTGGGTCTGACACAAGCGGATGGCTAGGTATTTTCGCTAAAGCAAAGGATGTAGCCAGAGGTCGCACATTCGTCGACATCGCGGGATCTCCCGTATCAGAAGGAGTTTCCGGCGTAGGGCCAAAGAACCTATTAAGTGCATTCAATAGTAGTCCATCAATCTCTTCCGCCGGTACATACCTAGCCGATGACGAACTCCGTGGAGATTCGACAGTACCCTGAGAGTCGCCTAGAAGGTGACTGGACTCTTCAACCTCCATCTCTGAGACCAGAGATCGTTGTTCTTCATCCGTTAAGTCTGGCTTATCATGGGAAGATCCCGCCGAAGCCGGGACCTCCACATGTTGCCATGTTAAAACTGGGGTAGAAGATGGTACATCGGCATCCCGTGGACGTCAGCACTTAGTGATATAAACTATCTATGTCCTGTAGGTAAAAGTGATCACCTATTACTAAAATGGAAGTTGACCTCGAGTAATGCCAATAGATTAGACAATAGCTACATAAATGACAGATTAAATTATAGTAAAGCTGATTATGTATCCTTGAAAAGATATTTAGAGGGAGTAGATTGGGATCTTATTTTGAAGGAACGGGACGTACAAGGTAAATATAGTAGATTCCTCGAAATTTATAGAGTAGGAACCAATATGTTTGTCCCAAGATATAAAACTGGAAATTTTACTAAGCAGAAAGATTGGTTTAATTTGAAATGCAAAAGAGCTTTGGGTAGGCGTGATGCAGCTTGGGCTAGATTAAGAAGAAGGAACACTGAGAGTAATCGGAATAAATATAAACAGGAGAGGAATAGATATGTTAACATAATTAGGCAAGTTAAAATGAACTATGAGAAGAACATAGTAAATAAATGTGAAAGTGACCCTAGATTATTTTATAAAATATATAAACAGTAAGTTGAAGGTAAAGAAACAAATTACTAAATTAAGAGTTGATGCTAGGACGTATGAAAATGTATCGGACATGTGTGAGGTAATGAATAACAAATTGGGGTCAGTTTTTACTAGAGAGGAAGGTTTTGACGAACCACAGGCGGGAGTACTGGAGAGTGGTCTTAGTAAGATTGAAATAACTAGAGATGAGCTGTTATCTGCGATGAGAGGACTTGAAGTAAGGAAAGCTATGGGACCGGATGAAGTGTCTGCCTGGGTTTTAAAGGAGTGTGCAGAGCAATTAGTGGAGCCAGTGAGGGACATAATTCAAGCTTCCTTAGGACAGGTTCCTGTTGAATGGAAAAGAGCTAATATCATTCCGATATACAAGAATGGAAACCCTGAGGACCCTCTAAACTATAGACCAGTTTCACTTACTAGTATTGTATGCAAGATTTGTGAAAAGCTAATTAGGAAGAGATGGATGAAAATGTTGGAGAGAAAGAAAATAATAACCCCAAAGCAATTTGGATTCAGAGAAGGGACATCTTGTGTTACCAGTTTGCTATGTTATTACAGTAGGGTGATAGATGTCTCCAAGAAAGAGGTGTTGGACTGCGTCTACTTAGACCTTTCCAAAGCATTCGATAAGGTACCACATAAGAGATTGTTATCTAAGCTTGAGACGCTAGGATGTGGTCAGGGGGAGTTTGCTGAAATGGATGGAGAGCTATTTAACAGATAGGGAAATGAGGACCAACATTAGAGGAACTTACTCATCGTGGCGGAAAGTTGAGAGTGGTGTGCCGCAGGGATCTGTGTTGGCACCTCTCATGTTCCTTATGTACGTGAATGACCTGCCGATAGGCATAAACTCTTACATGTCCAATGTTTGCAGATGACGTAAAAATTATGAGACAAACAACAAATAAAAGTAGTTGTGAGGAGCTGCAAGGGGATTTAGATAAAATATACGAATGGAGCACCAAGTGGAAAATGAAATTTAATATAAGTAAATGTCATGTGTAACTGGGAAGAAGTGTGAATAGACCAATTGGGAGTACAGGATGGAGATAATATAATTAGCAAGGCCGAAAAAGAAAAAGATTTAGGGTTGATTATACAAGATAATTTGTCGCCAGAGAAACATATTAACAAGCTCTTTAGCGGAATGTATGCAATGGCCGGGAATATGAAAGTTGCTCTGAACTACTTGGATGAGACCATGGTAGCGAAAATTATGAAGAGTATGATTAGACCAAGATTGGAGTATGCAGCAGTGGTGTGGTCCCCGCATCTAAAGAAGCATATTCACAAGTTAGAAAGAATCCAGAGAGCAGTCACTAGATTGGTTCCAAGTCTCAGAGAACTGCCATATGAAGGGAGGCTAGACAAATTAATCTACCGAGTCTAAAAGAGAGGAGAGAGAGGGGAGACATGATAATGATGTACAAATGTACCCGGGGGCTGGAGAGGCTGGATAGGGAGGATATTATGGATACAGGAATAACTAGAGGCCACAGCTACAAAGTAAAAAGACCTACCTGCAAGAACGATATCAGAAAGTTTAGCTTCCCCTATAGATGTATTGACAAATGGAATGGGTTGGAGGAGGAGGTGGTAGGGGCAAGGAACATCCATATTTTCAAGAAAAAATTGGATAAAAAGTAGACTGAGAGACGGGACAACACGAGCTTAGCTCAACTCCTGTAAACTACAATTAGGTAAATACAATTAGGTAAATACTAGTTGAGTCACAAAGGGATGTGTTCTGTCCTGCCAGGACTGTGAGTATCGCCATACACCTTGGCTGTGGCTGTCCCTCGCTTGCGAGCTCGGTATACTCTCTAAAAGAGAGCCCTGTAAAGGTTTATGATAATTAAAAGCTCCCATAGCTCATTAACACATTGAAAGCAGAGCTGGTGAGCAAAATCATAAAGTATACTAATTAATTTAATTTATATTTAATTGTATTAAAATAAATGACTATAAATAAACACAATATTATCCTAATATAATCATAGAAAATATATGGTTATTATTATTCAGTGATTAAATTATTTCATTAACAAATAAAATAATATATAGGGATACCTGATCTTAACGGCGTTGAACATACAGCAATGAGAGGTTCAAGTGCCGACATGGCAGAGACTGGGGGAAAACTACCCCGCCCCCGGGAACTACCTGGTCACCTGGTGCAACACCGGTACTCCGCCCTGGAAAGAGAATTTTCCGGGGATTAATGCTCATAGGGTTACACCCAAAAAAGGTACAAAATATGTGTCACAAGACCGCCGGTCAACGAACCGTAGCACTCCACCACTACTTTTCGTTTTCCTTTAGTTTCATATTAAAGATTTCAGGATATTTACCTGTCCAGAAGATTTTAAGCATATCTTTTGAATCCTCATAAAGATGAAGTATATCTTTATTAAAGATGAAGTCTTTCAAGTATCCCTTTACACTTGAAACATTAGTAAGATTCCGGCATCTTTTTATCCCATAAAAAGTCTAAGCCTATCCTAATTTCTAATCCGGCTTCTCCCAGAAGCCCTCATAGATCGCCGTCTTGAAGGCCGTGATACCCTATTGTATCAATCAATTGTTTGGCAAATGATCGCGAATTGCTAATCAGTTAATATAACCACCCGAAGGTATAACCGCCGGGTTTTATATGCAATGTCAAACCAATTGTACCTGCCCCAGACCTTTTTTGTAAAAAGGTCGCCGGGAGAGAAAGACTAAACAAACAAACAACATTGTTCCAATTGTTTATTAAGGATTTCAGCATATCTTTTACCTGTTCGAAAGAATTAAGCATAACTTCTGAATCCTCATAAAGATGAAACATATCTTTATTAAAGATGAAGTCCTTCAAGTATCCCTTTACACTTGAAACACTAGTAAGATTCAGGCATCTTTTTATCCCATAAAAAGTCTAAGCCTATCTTAATCTCTAATCCGGCTTCTGCCAGAAGCCCTCATAGATCGCCGTCTTGAAGGCCGTGATACCCTATTGTATCAATCAATTGTTTGGCAAATTATCGCGAATCGCAAATTCGTTAATATAACCACCCGAAGGTACAACCGCCGGGTTTTATATGCAATGTCAAACCACTTATACCTGCCCCAGACCTCTTTGTAAAAAGGTCGCCGGGAGGGAAAGACCAAACAAAATAACTGTGTGGAGCCCCCCTCACCGGGAATAACACAGGAAGCCTGATCCCAGGCTTGACCACAGAAAACGCAGTTTCTGATGAGCCCTCAAGCGACCAAACTCGTCGGGGTAACTTACCTATTTTAGCCATCCTGACTAAAACTCGGTAAACAAAAACGGTGTTCTCGGAGCAACGAGAAAAAACGCCGGAAAGGTAACCCACACCAAACGAGACATAACAGGAGGGCGTAATGCATAAAGCAATGAATAACACAGGAAGCCTGATCCCAGGCTCGACCACAGAAAACGCAGTTTCTGATGAGCCCTCAAGCGACCAAACTCGTCGGGGTAACTTACCTATTTTAGCCATCCTGACTAAAACTCGGTAAACAAAAACGGTGTTCTCGGAGCAACGAGAAAAACGCCGGAAAGGTAACCCCCACCAAACGAGACATTTTAACACATTTTATACAAAGGGTGTGCGCAAAATTAGGGATACCTGAACAGGAGGGCGTAATGCATACAGCAAAAACCGGGGCAAAGGTAGCCATGACAGAGACTGGAGGGAAACTTACTCCAGGTTCTGCATAGACCCGCCGGGACCCAGCTCTGGAAAATTAAAATTTCCAGGAATTAATGCTCATAAGGTTAACCCGCTCATGTTCGCACACAGGTGTTAAATAACCCGCCGGGTAACGAGACGTAATACTCAACGACCACAGCTCGCTACGCGGTGGGGTTTCCTAAGTAAAAGATTTCAGAATATCTTAATTTGTCCAAAAGATTTATGAATACCCTCTGACATAATATATAAAGACCATCATGGCGTTTATAAGTGATTAAGTCTTTCCGGTGGTGTTTGTTTCCATATTAAATTTTGGAAAAAAAAAACTAAAAAAGACGCCGGCCCCCGAATTATCTCGTAGATAAAAAACTGGGAAGCCTGACAAATATACGAGATCTAACTTCTGCCGAAGTATCTTTTTAGATCGCCGTATGTTGAAGGCGGCGATACAAAACGTATCCCTCAAATGTCTGGTTAACTAACTGAATTGTAAATTCGTTATTCTCATCCGTGCAAGAAACACCCGCCGGGTGTGAATAATAGTTTAAAAAACGTTAACCCCAATTGTGCCCTAAAGCGCCGTATGTTGAAGGAGGCGATACACAAAGCATCCCTCAATTGACTGGTCAACTAAACTGAATTTTGCAAATTCGGTCATCCCACCCTTCCAGGTTGCACCCACCGGGTGAATTAAAGTTTAAAAGTTAACCCCAATTGTTCCTATCCCCACTTCTTTGAAACAGATCGCCGAGGAGGAAATACAACTACAGCATAGTTTTATATTGGCTTTGCAAAACCGAAAAAACTACAAACAACACGTGTCCGTATGAACACTGTTAGATGGGTACAGCCAACCCGCCGGGAATCAGAAGGAGCCTGAAACAGGCACCCCAGAGACGCAGACCTGGGGAGCCACAGACACCCACTCGCCGGGGAAACAAGCCTGTTTAAAACCACGCGTGGCCAAAACTTGGCAACCAGCCGGGGTTATCAAGGTGAAACCGAGAAAAACCCGCCGGAAAAAAACCCACCCCGTCCAGATACCATCTGAACGCAACACCGGACCGAGGCGTAGCTAAAACACAACTAACGCCGGGCCCAACATAGTCCGTGGAATTAGCCAAAACACAACTAACCCAGGACACATAAATAGTCCGTGGAATTAGCCAATACACAACTAAACCAGGATACACATGACACAGTAGTACATATTTAGAAAATAAATCAATAACACTTGTATATGTGATAAAGCTACGAGAGGCTGGCTAGGCCTAGGCAGACGGATAACAGTAACATGTCGGTAAATAAAAAAAAAGCACTGAATTATATCACAACAGGAACCACCGCCAACACACCACTGTAGCAAACACTTCCGGCAAAGGGAAGAACTGACTCGGGACCCAGAAAAAACTTCACTAAGTGAAGAAAAATACGCTGGGAACGACAGCAAAAATACGCTACCTCATCAGAAAGATAAAAGGAAGCAATAACGTGTAATGAAAGCCGCCTGCATCACAAAGCTAGCTAACTGTGAAAAAGTTCACCTGTCCACAACAGGACCACGAGGGTACATCCGAAATAGATGCCCCAAACATACGACCCAAAATACACTGCACTGCGGGCAACCAGCCCAGGACACTCCTGCTACGCATATCCTAACCTTACTCGATACATCCCGGAGTAAACAAATGAGAAAAAACTCACTAGGGACGCAACAAATGCGGAACCCGCGGAGCGTGGGGAGACAGGTCCGGGCAGGCTGAGCACAGAGCAGAGAAGGAAGAATGACGCCTGCAGTAGCGTCTGGTCAAAGATCCACACAAGTACATCCACGATATGATGGAAAGCTTATTAGATAGTTATTCTTATTTTCTTTTTGTTTTTATTTTTTACGAAGTTTTTTCGTAGTGAGAACCCAATTCATAATGACTGAAGCCATGAGTGAGGTCGCGTGCGCTCATGATGAAGGCTCCTCAGTTTTTAAATGCTCTGCGCGGTAGATTCAAACTACGGCGGATTAGTGTTTGAAGAGGATGCCTTATGTAATAGGCATGTTCGTCAATGATGGAGGGGCCACTAATAAATTAACGGATACCAAGCTCGCCTTCATATGGGAGAATTACAAAGACTCATTCGCTTATACTCTCCCATCTGCATATGCCTACAGCATGTAGGCAATATTGTGATCCCCCCCAGACATTACTCTGTCGCTGTTAGTTCTCCGATTACCCCCACACACTATCGTACAGCAATTCTTGTTCATTACCAATATCCTTTTCTTCCCGTCACCCTCAATCCCAATCCATTTCAAACTTCTGCAGTTACCATCTCCCTCCCACAGCTTCCATCCCTCACTATTTGTTCGTCCTACAATCAACCCTCTTGTAAAGATGACACGGCTGATCTTCTCCATATCACACAACAACTAACTCCTCCTTACCTCATTCTTGGTGACTTTAATGCACATTCCCCACTATGGGGAAGCCCATTTACAGACACCCCGGGTAAACATATCGAAAACCTTCTGATTGACTCACAACTCTGCTGTTTGAACCTAGATTCCCCTACATTTTGGTCTGCAGCACACAACTCGTTCTCTGCGATAGACCTTTCACTTGCTTCGACTGACGCCGCCCCTTTATTTGAGTGGTCGGTTCTGCAGGAACGATTCTCCAGCGACCACTGCCCGATTCTTTTAAACTACTTATCCCCTGAACCCTTTACACAACTACCTCAATATAATCTCTCCAAAGCTAATTGGCTGACATACACAGAATCCACAGCTGATATTGCAGATTTCTCGGATATGATCACCCCCAAAGTTAACTTTGAATATTTCATGTCTTTCTTAACCTCTACTGCACAGCATCACATACCATTCACCTCCTCCTTGCAACATCCTCGACGAGTCCCTTGGTGGTCACCCAAACTGGCTAGCATGATCAAATTCAAACACAGGGTAGAGCGCCTTCTCACCAGGGTGGGTGATAAGCAACGGAGAATTAAAACCTCCCTCTCCAATCTTGCTACTCATCCTCAATGCTTCCGTTTCATCACCATCACCATTGAAAAACTTGCCCTCAAAACTTTCTATAATAAAGTCTGCGCTATTGTCAAACGCAATATCATCCGAAGTAAAGTGCTTTCGTGGCGCTCATACATCTCGTCCTTCACTAGTCGCACCCCTATCTCTACTCTGTGGAGAAAATTTCGTAGTGTTGACGGGCGAACTGTCCGTCCCCAACTCTCTCCATTACGGGACACTGATTCGGACTCTTTAACCCATGATCCCCACGTCATCACTGCTATGCATGCAAACCATTTCAGTGAAGTTAGCTCTAACCTATCTTTACCTCAACAATTCCTCCGCTTGAAACAAGAGAAGGAGTCCCACCCGATCACGTTTTCCGGAGGTCGCACTCATGACTATAACGCTCCTTTCTCATTACCTGAACTTCAACATGCCGTTGACCACTGCTCGGATTCCACCCCGGGTCCTGATGCCATTCCCTATGCGTTCATTCGTCATCTTCATCCACGTGCACTAAATTATCTTTTGCAACTTTATAATCAATTATGGGA
The DNA here is from genome assembly GCA_032716605.1 of Paralithodes platypus. NCBI lineage: Eukaryota > Metazoa > Arthropoda > Malacostraca > Decapoda > Lithodidae > Paralithodes > Paralithodes platypus. The sequence goes on along the minus strand of CM064496.1, from coordinate 13,603,471 downwards.
TAGACATTATTTCCCACCAAATTGGCGACATGCGTATACCATACCCGTCCCAAAACCAGGCAAAGATCATAGTTTTCCGACAAACTATAGGCCCATAGTGCTCACCTCATGTTTATGTAAACTTATGGAAAAAATGATCAATCCACGCCTTCTTCATTATGCAGAGGCGCATGACTTATTATCCCCGTATCAACATGGTTCACGTCCCGGCCACTCTACATTACACTCTCTCATCCACCTGGAGCACCAAATACGTGAAGGATTTTCGAAGAAACAACCCACAGTGGCAGTTTTCTTCGACATTGCGAAGGCTTATGATACCACTTGGCGTTATCGCATTCTAAAAATCCTCCATAGCTCTGGTATGCGGGGCTCCCTTCCCCAATTCCTCCAGAACTTTCTCTCTAACCGCACATTTCAGGTTAAAAACAACGGTATATTATCTGCAATAAAACCTCAAACTAATGGAATACCCCAAGGCTGTTCCCTAAGTAGTGTACTCTATGATATTGCAATAAATAGTGTTACACAATGCCTCCCTCCTGATATCTCTCATAGCCTCTATGTGGATGACTTAGCTATTTATTATACGTCTCCTAGTTTAACACACATTCAACGTCGTCTAAACACTGCTCTTCATTCCATACAAGCTTGGGCGTCCTCAACTGGTTTCCGCTTCTCGACTGACAAAACCAATGCTGTCGTTTTCTATCGTGACCTTAGACACTTGCGTAAGCAGTCCATCACCCTCTCTATGGGTTCTTCCAAGATTAAATTCCTTGCCTCCACTAAATTCCTTGGCCTTATCTTTGATACCCACCTAAATTGGAAATCCCATGTTGCCGCTCTGAAGGCTCGGTGCCTTCAGCGCATGAATGTCCTCAAGTCTGTGGCACGTGTTCATTGGGGTGCTGACCGATCTACGTTACTACTCTTTTATAGATCCACCATTCTATCTGCCCTAGATTATGGTTGCCCGGTATATGGCACTGCCTCGGCATCCACATTGCAGACACTTAACTCCGTTCATCACCTTGGCATACGTATTAGCTCAGGAGCTTTCCGGTCCTCTCGTGTGTACAGTGTGCTCAGTGAGGCTGGGGTCCTGCCATTAACGTATCATCGTCAGCTGGTTCAGCTGCGAACTGCCGTCCGTCTCCAACAGGATCCCACATTGAAGGACCTTTTCCGTTCCCAAGATTTTTGTGTTACTCCTACTATACCTTGCCTTTTACCCTCCTCTCCCGCCAATTACTCGCATCTTACAATATTCCAACACCTCATTCGCCCCTCCCCTGTATTTCAATTACCCCCTGGATCCTTAAACACCCTGATGTTTGTTTCCATTTGACTGACCAAGTAGAGGCTGTGACTCCAGTCCAACGCCGTACTTTAGCATTACAACATCTTGATAGTCATGTTCCAGCTGCCTTCATCTACACTGATGGTTCGAAGGTTCCGGATGCCGTCGGTAGTGCAGCGGTTTCTGAGCATGGTATCCATCAAAGCTCCCTACATCCTTGTTCCACCGTTTTCACTGTAGAGTTGTGGGCTATTCATGGTGCCCTGACCCTCATCTCTGCACTTCCAAACAATCCTCCTCACATAGTTATCTGCAGTGACTCAAAAAGTGTGTTGCAAGCATTGGGAGAGTACGCCCCACGTGACCCATTGATCATCGATGTTATCCTGAAAATCCACGAATTAAAATGCAGCTCTCGATCCATCACCCTCTGTTGGATCCCCGCTCATGTAGGCATTGCGGGAAATGAACGTGCTGACGCCCTTGCTAAACAGGCCTGTCTAGGTGCTCCGGCATCCACTGTCCTCAGATCGGATGACCTAATTCCTGTAGTTCGACGGCATATTCATGAAAAGTGGCACTCAGAATGGAGGGATCAACCTTTGGGAGGTCACCTTCGTTCCATCAAAGACGACATTCACAAGTGGCCCTCTTCACTCAGCCCCTGTCGCGCTGACCAAACCCTCTTAACTCGATTACGCATAGGACACACGAGACTCACTCATGGATATCTAATGACCACTCCCCGTAGTCCTCCGCCAGAATGTCACCATTGTCCCACAGTTCTTACTATCCCTCACATTTTATGCGTTTGTCCCATGTACGGCCCTGAAAGACGTCGCTTCTTGCGACACACCTCTTTAAAAGACATCCTTTCTGACTCAGATTCATTCTCGTTCATAGCCATCCGTCATTTCTTAGCAGCTCTTAATCTCTACGGTGAAATCTGACCAGTGACCTATATGACTTGACTTACTATCCCCCCGCCGACCACTAGCCTTATGAGGGCCTCGGCCCAGAGGGCTAGTTTAAATTAAACACGTCTTCAACAACAACTCACTCACTCTCTCAAGTTCACTGTCTTTAGGTAAACCAGCTTCCTCAACAACTGGTACATCACCTTCATCACTCTCATCACTGTCATGTTCTTTCGCAAATCCCAGGAATTGCTCTTCTTTGTCACTCTCATGGCCATAATCACTCGACTTATAATTACTGGAGTCGTCACTGACTTCATCATCAACATTATGCTTGGCATCAGCTCGCTCATAAAGTCTCAATGTCGTCTCAATACCTCCGGGAGATAACACATTTAGGCGATGGCGTCGGGGTAAGGCGCGACGAACTAGCAAGGGCGTCGTAGGAAGCACGGTATCGGACACAGCGGAATCACTATTTGGCGTACTGTCCATGATGGCGTCGGGGTAGATACTGTTGCTGTGGCGTAGTTTACGCCTGGTGGCGCCACCTACCGTCCCACGATACCGAAAATGTACGCGCGGCATTCGAAAGCACTCACGCAAGCAATGGGCGTTCAAGAGCCCTTCCGGGTTGCGCGGGCCGAGGTTGTTATGGGCGTTCAAGAGCCCTTCCGGGTTGGAGGGGTTAACTGCAAAGACATTAAACAGTGATCTCTCCCATAACCGAACTATATGGGCCATGTCCTGTTTGGTCACAGGAAGTATCGGTATAGGCCTACACAGAGTTAATTATTTATTTGTCATTATTATTAGGTTATTAGTCCTTTAACTATTTAGTTGCCTCTATTATTATATTGGCAACATACCTTCATACCAGGGGTCATAAATATATCAAAATAAGTCCAGTGGGACTATGAAATAGCTATTATTGGACAAGAAAAATATTCTGTTCATCCCTCCCCTGGAACATCATCAACAATGTCAACGTGTCGCCGTCGGCAGTGTGCAGTACTGCCAATACGTATAGCGACTTCCGCTTGATCTAGCGACCTTTACTTCGATCTAGCAGCAATGATTTACAATAGCGGTTTGTATTTAAACTTTTGTTTTGAAATTTCAGAATAATTTTGAAGTGATATTATATGGATTTTGCCAGTTCATATTTCTAGTGGTATTTATCATGTCTTACATCTAACAGTACTGCCAATACGTATAGCGACTTCCGCTAGATTTAAAGAACTTTCGATCTAGCAGCAATGATTTACACTTTAAACTTTTGTTTTGAAATTTCAGATCAATTTCGAAGTGATATTATATGGATTTTGCCAATTTATATTTCTAGTGGTATTTATCATGTCTTACATCTAACAATATATGCTAGTGGATTTAACTTCAATTGGTAACCTTCCCGCTTGAGTCGGCTCGAAGAAAATCGATAATGGTGGCACTTTAGTAAACCGGTGGTAAACAAAACTGCATGCGTATCGGTTTGGCCAAGATTACTCAGTTATATATATATATATAGTAATATCGATAGTAAAATAACTTATAATTGTTTTTATTCCCAATTAATAAGATTTTGTAAAATCTGCACTAAAGTAGATGACTTTTGGGCTAGAGCTAGGTTACTATACAGGCTCTTAGTGGACAGAGGTTTTGAGGCAAGTAAATTGTTCCATAAATTTAATCTTTTTAGGGTCAATTATTGTGACTGTATTCTAAAATTTGACATCAATAATTTTAATCAAGCATTTTTAACTTGAAGTTTCTTGTATAACCTCTGCTTACTTTTTGTCTGTATTTATTGTTTATCTTTTTCTTTTTCTATTATTATTATTATTATTATTATTATTATTATTAACCCTCCAGCCCCGGCTATGTATTATATATATATTCCTCGAAACCTGGGTGTTTTGGCCGATAAACGTCTAGGCTAGGCTACCGTATATTCGTTAATCAGACTGCTTCCCGCATTCCCGCGCATCCCCAAGCGTAGCTGTGTTATTTACCTGTAGAATGGCATTAAGTAGAGCTCTCTAAGTCAACTGGTTGAGCTGTGATGATGATTTCATTGGAGATAACTTTATGGCCAAAACAGCCACTTTACACCACTTTTCGATACTTAACAACAACATACAGGCACACACGAACAAGCGACGCTCTCCTTCTTGTGGCCGGAGATGCGGGGCGACGGTCCAGCCGGCTGTTGTTTACATGCGTCGGACCGACGCCTCGCACACGAAGCTCACAGGCTTTCAAACACTGGGCGTTCAAGAGACCTTCCGGGTACCTGTTATATGCTTTTTTATGGGCGTTCAAGAGCCCTTCCGTGGAGAGATGGTTAATATTGATGATTTTTTTAATTTATTGTTCTTGTTAAAAGAGTACTCTTTGTTTAAATCTGTTGTTACTTCATATTTTGCAATTATTTGTCTTTATATTATATGTATTCATTGTCGATAGTATCAATTGCTTACTTTTGCGATTTCCTTAGTTTATTTGTGCTATAAATGTAGGTTATTTGTAGGGTAGTTATTGATAGGGGTCAATTGAGGCATGCTATGCTTACAGGTACCTACCCGATAGCACTATCGTTAGTGAGTGCTGTACTGTATTTTATATATTATTTTGTAATAGTATAGATATCTTATCAATATTTGTATTTTGTACTATTGTCAATGTCTTGTCATGTTGCAAATTTGATTTTAAATAATATTTTGACATTTAACATGTAGTTTCTTTATTAATGCAGAGTTTAGTAAAATTTGCCAGAACGTCCCGGACTTCCCAAACTTGACTACTTCCTTTAACGTGACGATAGTGCGTTGTTATATGTGCGATTAGTTTGCTTGGGAAACAGATTAACTTGCTCATGTAGTAATGTACACCCTATGTGGTGGATTGTGTTCTTTTATTTAATAATTTTCATTTTAGTAAGCGTTGTTTCCACATAGCGATTTTGATAATTTAATTTGACTTTATATTGTCCTTGTCCCAATTTTGGTTTGTTTAGTTTGCAAGTTTTACATTTTAATTTATATAAGTTTATTATGAAATATAATTTAGTATTATGGTAAGTTGGCTACCTACTATTATGTTTATAAGATATAATAAGTAATGATAAGTAAATTATTGTATAGGCCTATCGGCTATTTCAGTCACTCAGATTCTTGGCGCCAAAAGTGAATTTGAAGCACCAAATTCGGATTCTGGTACCATATCCAACCTATCGCCAATACTGTGTTTCGCCAAGTTGAAACTCGCCAAATGAGAGGGACCACTGTATAGCAACGGTAATATGATTAGATAATGGCCGCATCTCCGATATTTTCCAAGATTTGACATTTTTCATGTCGAATTTTGCGCTACCAAAAAATATATATACTGTATATTATATATATATGCCTTCTGCGTGTCGTAAGAGGCGACTAAAGAGGTTGGGTCGGTGGGCTTGCGACCCCCACCCAGAAAAAAATATCTAAGCAAAGAAAAACGAACGAACAGCCTCGGATGCGGACGGAACCAACGTTGACGAACCACGACCGACTAAGGACATGCCTTCGGACATTCTGAGAATGGCTACATGGAATGTTGTGGCATGAATGATGGCACAAAAGAGAGAGAGGTTCTGGAAGTGTTAGTGAATGCCAGGCTGGATGTACAGTATGTGGAATGACAGAGACCAAATGGAAAGGTTCAGATGTGAGAGAGTGGGAGTGTGGAATGGGTGTGTGTGCTGGAGTGAGTGAAGGAACAGCGAGAGAAGGTGCATGTTTGTTTGTAAGTAGCAAATGGAAGGAATGTGTAAGAGAGTATGGGTCTGTGGGTTCTAGGATTGTGTGGGTGAGAATGAAAGTAGGAATACAAACGTGGGTGATTGTATGTGTGTATGCCCCGACAGAGGATATACTTGAAAGAAAGAAAGAGGAGTTCTGGATGAATGTGGAGGCGTGCCTGGAGAAGTTTGACAAGAACGAAAGAATATTTCTGATTGGGGATATGAATGGTAAGGTGGGTGATAGGAAAGTTGAGGGAGTGGTGGGAGGGTGGGGGGTACCATCAGAGGTGAATGGGAATGGTAGTGCACTTGTGGACGTATGTATGGGGAGGAGGCTGTGGATAGCCAACACCTTCTTCCGACACAGCATGATCCACAGGTACACGTGGAAACGGATGTTGACGATGAAGGATAAGACAGTGGTGGAACGAAAGTCATTGATTGATTATGTATGTGTGGATGAAAGAATGAAGAAATCTGTGATGGATGCTAGGTTGTATAGGGGTATTGGAGGGGGTCTGTCTGATCATTATGTAGTGGTAGCTAAGGTTAGGATACAAAAGAAGTGGGTGAGGAGAGCTGGAGGGAGCCGAGAGGAGGGTGGAATGGTGAGGAGGGTGGAGAGGTTGCAGGAGGAGGAAGTCAGGGAGGAGTACAGGAGAGCAGTGGAAAGACGACTAGGTGGGTTCGACCTGGAAGTTATGGAGGAAGTGGAGGAGATGAGCAAGGTGTTTAAGGATGAGATCTGTGCAGCATGTGAGGAGGTGTGTGGAGTGAGGAGAAGAGGGAGGGGAGTGAAAGGTACAGCATGGTGGACAGAAGAGGTAAGAATAGCTGTGGAAGAAAAGAAGAAAGCATATAGAGAGTGGTTGGGTAGTAGAGGGAATGAAGATTCCAAGAGACAGAAACGAGCGAGGTACGTGGAGAGTAAGAGGGTGGTGAAGAGAGTAGTGAAGGAAAGTAAGAGAAGAGTAGATGAGGAATTTGGAAGGAATCTGAGTGTAAAATGGAGGGAGAGTAAGAAACTGTTCTGGAAAGAAGTCAAGAAAGTTAGGGAAGGTAGCAAGGGAAACAGTAAGGCTGTGAAAGATAAGAATGGGAGAATGCTAGCCGAGAAGCAAGAGAGAGTCGAAAGATGGAGGGAGTACTTCAGTGAGTTGCTAAATGTAAGGAATGAAGAGCCAGCAAACATAGCTGGATATGGTATGGGAGGGAGAAGAAGAGAAGTAGTGGAGGAGGAGGTGGGGATCAGGAGGTCAGAAGTGTGGGAAGCCATGAAAAGAGTGAAGTTGGGGAAAGCACTAGGAACAGATGGAGTGTGTGGGGAAATGTTGAGGTATGGTGGTGAGATAGTGATAGAATGGGTATGGAAAATGTGCAAACTAGCATGGGAGAAGGGGAGTGCACCCGATGACTGGAAGACTGGCATAATAGTCCCCCTATATAAGAGCAAAGGGGAAAGAGGAGTGTGTGGTAACCACCGAGGAATATGTCTTCTAAGCGTAGTAGGGAAGGTATACAGTAGGGTAGTGATTGAGAGAGTGAGAGTGAGAACGGAGAAATGGATAGGCGACGAGCAGGGAGGTTTTAGGAAGGGAAGAGGATGTGTAGATCAGATTTTTACCCTGAATTGTGTTGTGGAGAAGTATCTGGAGAAGAAACAAAAGGTGTATGTTGCCTTTATGGACTTGGAGAAGGCCTATGGCAGAGTGGATAGAGAAGGTTTGTGGAAAGTACTTAGAATATACGGAGTAGAGGGCAAGTTGCTGAAAGCAGTGAAGAGCATGTATGAGGGTGCAAAGGCGGCAGTACGTGTGGAGAGTGAGCAGAGTGAGTTCTTTGACCTGAATGTTGGTTTGAAACAGGGGTGTGTGATGTCCCCGTGGTTGTTTACTGTATATATGGATGGAGTCATGAAAGAAATACTATCAAGAGCAGTGGGTGTTGGTGTATCACTGAAAAGGGAGGGAATTGAGTGGAAGCTACCTATACTGCTGTTTGCGGATGATACAGTTCTGATGAGTGATAATGAATGGGAGTTGCAGGGTCTGGTAAATGAGTTTGGAACAGTGTGCGAAAAACGGAATTTGAAGGTAAATGCGGGGAAGAGCAAGGTTATGGTCTTCGAAAGGGGTGAAGTCACAGAGTGTTAGGTGAAGCTGAATGGTCAGGCTATGGAGATCGTCAACTTTTTTAAGTATCTGGGCAGTGTGTTGAGTAAAGATGGGACTATGGATGAAGAAGTGCGGGAGAGGGTACAAGAGGGGAAGAGGGTTGTAGGAATGCTAAAAGCAGTAACAAGAAATAGGGTGGTCAGTATGGAAGTGAAGAAGTCCTTGCATGACAGTGTGGTAATCCCGACACTGACTTACGGAAGCGAAGCATGGACGTTGGTTGAGAGACTCAGACCAAGAGTGAGAGCAGTGGAAATTAATTACTTAAGGAGTGCGTGCGGAGTTACATGGAGGGATAGACAGACTAATGAGGAAGTAAGAAGGAGGTGTGGTGTGGAGGTAGATGTGCTGGAAAGTGTGAAAAGGAACAACTTGAGATGGTTCGGCCATATGGAACGTATGGAAAGCGAGAGAATGACTAAGAGGGTGTATGAGAGCGAGGTGGAGGGACAGAGAGGGAGAGGTAGACCGAATGAGAGGTGGAAGGATGGAGTGAGGAAGTACATGAACGAAGGCGGTGCTGGTTGGGGGGAGGGGCGTCGACTGACTGGGGACAGAGGTGCATGGGGGCGGTTCGTTCATGGCCACCCCTTCGGGGATCACGGCGTCAGGCAATAGATAGATAGATATATATTTTTTTCAGCACCTTCTATTATTCAATATGGGAAAACTAGATCATTTAGTTCTAGGGGATGCTTGTAGGATACGCCAGAAAAAAATTGCGGGAAATTTGATTTTTTTTCAATGACTAGTTGATTTTTCATATACTGTACAGTGGAGCCCCCATCCTCGCTACACCAGTCTTCGTTGATTCAATTCTCGCACCACACACCAAATATTCCCCATTTCAATTCTCGCGCCAAAAGCCTCATTCCTCGCATCAAAATCCCAGCCGAAACCCGAAAAAATAGCAAAAATAACGAAAAACTCAACATAAAACTAGAAAACAAACAAAAACAATAATTTTGTTTTAACATAACGAAAGAATCTGCCAGTAGCTTGCCGTTTAGAGACGAAATCCGAGTGAATCCGAGATCCGATCGTCAAATGCGCAAGATGCCGCCATCTTTGTATGACGTCATCACTAAGCAGACGCTTGCAGTTTAGCTAGTATCTGTGTTGACAAAACAACCGTTTGCAAGCCTTTTTGTGCCTGAACCCCTTATCTCTCGCGTTTATTATAACCTCTAGTACATCTAGTGATAGGGATGGTTGGCCTGGTGGTAGCAATGAAGGAATTTCATGCTCAAAACACAGCAAAGACCAGTCCATGTCGGACGAAAGCGATTGAATTGCCTAGCCTAGACGATGTTAGCCTAGGCTAGGCTAAATATGACAATGATTTATAATAAAATCTGTGTGGTAAGTAATCTTCTCATAATACGTATTTATACGTCTTTTCCTCATAATATGTATTTATTGGATGTATTTGGGGCGAAATGGGTACTTGAGGGGTGGCTGGACGAATTTAGAACCTAGGCCTAGGCTAGGCCTAAAAAATTTCGCATGATTGAAACAATGCCCCAATCTACAGTATTTATGGTTAGGACTGTCATTTAGCCATGTCTACATTATTATTTACAATGCATAAGATTTAGGCCTAGGCTACTTGATGTAGCCTAGACAAAAAACATGTTTTCATAGCCTAACACTGTGAAAAAGTGCGGTAATTGTTTAGATATTGGGCCTTTTTTTTCTAGTTATTAAAAACTTATTCTATGGTGTATTATATGATACAGTATAATGCATAAAATTTAATTTGTGTACAATAAAACATGTTTTCATAGGCAAAAAATAGAAAAAGACGCAAATTTTGGCATGAGCACGGAACCGATTGAATTTTCCCCATAAGAACAGTGCCCCGATCTTGGCTGTTTCAATCCTAGCTCTATTTCTGCGGAACCGATTAGCAGCTAGGATGGGGGCTCCACTGTAGTGCAATGAAATTCTGCGCTCACGCGCATGCACATAGAGAGCTGATTTTTTCAGCGAGTCTTAGTACAGTCGACCCTCGTATGGGCGGACCCCAGTTGACCGGACTTCGGTTTGTGCGGACCCAACAGCCGATGCTGACAAGTCCCCAAAAGACCGGACAAAACGGGCAAAAGACCGTTAATTTAAAAGTTGTCCGGTATTTTAATAATTCGTGTTTGTCTATCGCTCACTTCCCCCTCTGCAACTCTCTTTCTATCTATCTATCTATCTATCTCTCTAATGCATCTACCTAACTCCCTTATACATTAACATAACTAGGCCTATGTCTTATTTGGTCTTTTTTTAATCTATGAATCAATTCTAATACGATGGAATTGAAAACAATATTACCCTTCTAACACACAAATAATAAAATGAAAACGAGAATAAATAAATATTTCTCCTTTGTCTTTCAGAAACATAAGTCCGTCTCATATATGTTAGTATTTTATCGCTCGCTCGCCCCTAGCCACTCTCTCTCTATCTATTTATCTCTAATGCATCTAACTAACTCCATTATACATTAACATAACTATGTCTTATTTGGACTTTTTGTAATCTATAAATAATTTCTAATGCGATGGAATTGAAAACAATATTATCCTTCTAGCACACAAATAATAACATGAAAAAGAGAGTCAATAAAAAAAGTCTCCTTTGTCTATTCAGAACCAATTAAGTCCGTCTCATAATAGTTTGTGTGTGTTTATCGCTCACTCCCCCTCTGCAACTCTCTTTTTCTATCTATCTATCTCTCTAATGCATCTACGCAACTCCCTTATACATTAACATAACTATGTCTTTGAATAATTTCTAATGCGATGGAATTGAAAAATATAATATCCTTCCAGCACATAAACAAGAAATAAGATACAGTCAACAACAAATATTCCCCCGTCTTCGAGTTCCGAGCGTCGGGAGATTTAATTTTATTTATTTACTGTATTGTTTTTTTTCCCACGGTTTATTTTCGCTTTGAAAGTGTGTCTACACAAATTGATTGGGAAATATTGTAACATATTTTTAATTGACATTTGTGTCATTTTTGCTGATTATGAGTTGGTGGAAAAATGTGTTCTTTAATTCCATCATATCGGAAATGATTCACAGATTATATAGAGACCAAATAACATACACTTTTAAGTGTGTTCAATAGTTTTGCATTATCAATAGGGTGTAGCATAAGGCTTATCAACATCATCACAGTAACGGGGTCAGGGTTGAGGCCGGGACGGGGAGGGGAGGGAGTAGGCCTACAGCGGCGGGAATATTTTTGTTATTTGTGTTTTTTTTTCTTTTTTATGTGAAATTTATCAAATGACAAATATGGGGTCGGGGTTGAGGCCGGGATGGGGAGGGGAGGGAGTAGGCCTACAGCAGCGGGGATATTTTTTTTTTTTTTTTTTTTTTTTTTTTTTCCCCAATGTATTTCCAATGTCCGGACTTTTTCAGTGTGCGGACAAGGGTCATCCCCTATTAGTCCGCACATTCGAGGGTTGACTGTATTTCCATTGGTATTAAGATGGTATAATGCCAGAAACAAAATCTCTTATACAGGGTGAATTGGGGGTGTAAGGTTCAGCCTCCCCTCCCAAAAAGCGGGCATGCTTGTTTACATGACCGTAGTGATAGGCTGGTCTATCCACAGGCGCCTGAGTAGATGCTTGTGCGTCTATACAGGTATCTATATGTATATATAATAACAAGGTATGCAACAACTTTCAGTAGGAGTGACAAGTACCCTGGTATATAACGGCTTGTTTACGTAATATTTGTCACTGCTAACATTTATTAGTGGCCCCTCCATCATTGACGAACATGCCTATTACATAAGGCATCCTCTTCAAACACTAATCCGCCGTAGTTTGAATCTACCGCGCAGAGCATTTAAAAACTGAGGAGCCTTCATCATGAGCGCACGCGACCTCACTCATGGCTTCAGTCATTATGAATTGGGTTCTCACTACGAAAAAACTTTGTAAAAAATAAAAACAAAAAGAAAATAAGAATAACTATCTAATAAGCTTTCCATCATATCGTGGATGTACTTGTGTGGATCTCTGACCAGACGCTGATTCAGGCGTCATTCCTCCTTCTCTGCTCTGCGCTCAGCCTGCCCGGACGTGTCTCCCCACGCTCCGCTGGTTCCGCATTTGCTGCGTCCCTAGTGAGTTTTTTCTCATTTGTTTACTCCGGGATGTATCGAGTAAGGTTAGGATATGCGTAGCAGGAGTGTCCTGGGCTGGTTGCCCGCAGTGCAGTGTATTTTGGGTCGTGTGTTTGGGGCATCTATTTCGGATGTACCCTCGTGGTCCTGTTGTGGACATGTGAACTTTTTCACAGTTAGTTAGCTTGTGATGCAGGCGGCTTTCATTACGCGTTAATTATTGCTGCCTTTTATCTTTCTGATGAGGTAAGCTTTGCTTACTGACGTTCCCTGTGTATTTTTCTTCACTTAGTGAAGTTTTTTCTGGGTCCCGAGTCAGTCTTCCCTTTGCCGGAAGTATTTGCTACAGTGGTGTGTTGGCGGTGGTTCCTGTTGTGATATTTCCAGTGTTTTGTGTATATTTCAACATTTCTTATGCCGTCTACTTAGGCCTAGCCAGCCGCTCGTAGCTTTGCCACATGTACAAGTGTTATTGTTTATTATTTATAAATATGCCCTACTGTGTCATGTGTATCCGGGTTTTAGTTGTGTATTGGCTAATTCCTCGGACTATGTTTGTTTCCTGGTTTAGTTGTGTTTTGGCTAATTCCACGGATTATTGTGTGGACTTAGGTTAGTCGTGCGTGGCTTCCCTCGTGTCCGTTGTACGTTCAGATGGTGTCTGATCGGGGTGGGTTTCCTTCCGGCGGGTTTTTTCTCGGTTTCACCATGAAAAAAACCCGGCCGAGAGCCGTGTTGGGCCACACGTGGTTTTTAACACAGGCTTGTGTCCCCGGCGATGAGGTGTCTGTGGCTCTCCAGGACTGCGTCTCTGTTGGTGCCTGGTTTCAGGCCCCCTTTGATTCCCGGCGGAATGGCTGTACCCATCTATAAAACGTTGTTCATGCGAACATACGTTATGTAGTTTTTCTACCAGGTTTTACAAAACCACATGAAAAACCTAGCTGTCGTTAAGGGCTTTCCTCCCCGGCGATCTTTTACAAAGAAGTGGGGACAGGAACTTATGGGGTTAACGTTTTGACATCTCACCCGGCGGGTGTACCTTGGTAGGGTGGGATGAACAACTAAGTCATTCAGTTAGTTAACCAATCCATTTTTAAGTGATACTATATGTATCGCCGCCTTTATACTTACGGCGATTGAAGATTCAATTAGGGTTAACATCGTTTTTCACACCCGGCGGGTGCTCCTAGGTGGAGGAAATAAGGAATTTACAATTCAATTTCGATTTAACCACTTAATTTAGTGATACAATTAGGTATCGCCGCCTTCAAACTTACGGCGATCTTTTTGTGACAATTCGTTAGAAATCAGATCTCGTGTCAGCCTGCCCTGTGTTATTCTACTAAAATATTTCAAGGGCCGGCGTCTTTATGGGGGGTTGTTTTTGTTCCAAAATTGAATCTTGAGACAGTCACCACCAGAAAGACTATAATCGCCATGCTGGACCGTTATATTATGTCAGAGGGTATTCTTCACTTTCTTCAAAAGATTTGTTTAGATATTCTGAACCCCGCCGCGTAGCGAGCTGTGATCGTTGTGTCATTACATCTCGTTATCCGGTGGGTTATTAACACTTGTGTGCGAACATGTTGGGTTAACCTTATGAGCATTAATTCCTGGAATTTTTTTTTTTTTTTCCAGAGCTGGGCTCCGGCGGACCAATACAGACCCGGCGGTAGTTTTCCCCACCAGTCTCTGTCATGGCTACCTTGGCCCCAGTCTTTGCTTTATGCACTACCCCTGCTTGTGCCGGTATCCCTATTTTTGCGCATACTCTTTGCATAAGGTGTGTTAAATGTCTAGACCGTTCAAGGGGTCTCTGGGTAATGCGTAATTGTTCTTTTTGCTCCCAATTAGCTGTAAAGGTCCTTTGCGACAATGATAAGACCGCGGCAGTAGCGTTAAGAGAAGTAAGGCAACAGATGGCAGCCTACACTACGATTGTTGCGCATAAATCACTTCAATGTGACAACGTCCCTCTTTGGGATAGATTGCTCTTTGAACACCCTCCCCCTAAACGTTCCTCTAGAGTCACGAGTCATAAGCCGGCGGAGACTGGTCAGGGTTCTGTATCTTCTGCTGCTACACCGAAACGTCCAAGAGAGCCTACACCCCCGGCGTCCGCCTCCTTGTCTCGGGCGAGATCTCGGTCTAGGTCACCTCTCAGACGCCAGTCATCTAGTCTTGCCTCTTCACCAGCGAGTAAGAAGAGTAGGACGGAAAGTTCCACCAGTGGTCACGGCGATGAATCCTCCAAATCAAAGAGTAGTTCACGGTCACACCGTAGCCATAAATCCTCCAAAAAGGATTCCCATAAACGAAAGTCCTCCCTACATTCACCAGCTTCTAGTGCCTCTCATCGTACCTCTACCCCAGACAGAGTTTGTGTTAGGTCTCAAGGGTCCAGTGCGGTGCCTGTCCCTAAAGAGGATTTACCCATTAATATTTTAACCCTGGAATTGGAAAGTTCAGGGGGTTCAGTAATTGAGAATGTTTCAGACTCCCAAGAGAGTGTAGGCCAGGGCCTCGGTGTTTGGCGGTTTGCTCAGCCAGGGTCTGACCACCCACGTCCGACTCAAACGAGTCACACAGTAGCTGATGTCCACAGGGACGCGGCGATCCCATCCTCTATTCCTGACTTATCTTGGCAACAAGGTACCCCAGCTTCGGCGGGATCTTCTCAGGAGGATCAGGAGGAGAAAGACGAGGTTTCAATAATTTCGGAGATGGAAGGGCAAGAGTCAGGCTCAGGCTTAGACGCCGCGCAGGATATTAATGATTCACCTGTAAGTTCATCATCAAACCAATTTGTTACTGCGCAAGAAATTAATGGGCTACTTACTCATGCTTTATCTAAATTTTTTGGCCAACAACAGGAAACCCCCACAATGGACTTGGGGGCTCCCACGACAAGTTCTACGGTACGGCCTCTGATGACTTCGATTGCTTTATCTAAGATCCCTAACCCCCCCACTCTGTCAACATCAGTGGTTACTAGGCCTGCTACGGCGGCATTGACAACTTCAAATGTCAGGGTCATCACGGATGTCAATCCACCCCCTCTAGACAAGGCGCCTCTCAGAAAGGTAGCTATGCCCTTGCTTTATGGACCAGACGAGTCATGGGTCCTTTTGACCCCCACTAAACCAGAGCTCGCCCAACCTACCTTGTCAGGGGAACTCCCAGTACCGTATGAGTGGGTCATCCAGGGCAATAAATCAAAGAAATTAAGGGCCTTGGATAATTTGGGAAATGTACTAGACGTAAACATCAAGGCTATACCTAGTTATTATCACCAAGACTATTTTGTGTATGCTACTAAGCCAGCTTTACCCCCTGCCTCAGCTTCAAAACTATTTTCAGACTGGTCTAAGCTGGATGGGTTTAATGATATTAAGACTCTGTCAGCTCTCACTCCTGAACTTGATTTACAGACCGTCACAGACGAAGCAGCTAATCCAGTTTTGAAGGTGGGGCAGTTGGGTCCAGGACCTTGGGTAGATTGGGAGATAGAGGCTCAAAACTTTGCAACCACATTTACTTCTAAATCTTCCCACCAGATCCCTCAAGATACTCATTCGTGGTTCTCCATGCCGGTAGGTTCTGCCGGCGGAGTCCCGTCAGCTTTGTTTTCTTTCCTAGCTGCCCCTAAGATTAATCTTTGTGAGCTAAAAGACCCTTTCACTACCCCTACCCCTACTCACCTAGACAGAGAATTTAGGCTAAGGGGGAAAGCTTTTCGCCTGTTCTCTCAGTACATAGTGTCTCAACATGCGGTCCACTCAGGCAATCGCAGATGCGGATGCCAGAAGATCGGTTGAATTATCCCGGCGACTGCTCCTCCAGTCGTCAATCCAATCCTTGGGTGACATACGCACCGCCTTGCTTGAGGCGGTACGAGCAAGACAAGATCTCAGAATGTCTTTAGTTCGCAAGCTACCTGATCGCATTGCGAATCAGGTGGTCATGTCACCAGTGCTTACTCCCTCTTTAATGTCCCCTGAAGTGTGGCGAACGGTGTTCAATATGGCACAGGCCTTTAAGCACAGTCCCACCCCTTCTAAGAAACCTGCATTTAACTTCCCCAAACCCAGGCCAACCGCTAAAGCTCAGCCAGGAGGATCTAAACCCTTTCTTCCGCCTAAGTCCTCCCACTCCCCCCAAGGTCAGTACAGGCATAGACAGAGTAGGTTTTCAGGTCAGAGAGGACGCGGCCAGAATAAGCCAGGTCAGGGCCAGTCTTCGGCCAACACCAGCTAGCCGGCAAAGCGTCCAGCACCACCAACCCCACCATCAAAAAACTAAAGTCTCTCTCACTCCCGGTGCCAATCTTAAGGCCGGAGGACCCGAGGGTAGTACAGCCGGCGAACCCCTGTCTGCTAACTGGGTCGTTCCGAACGTGTCACCAAGCATGGCCATTAAACACTTGGGCACGGATGGTGGCACGCAAAGGCATCACTTGGCAGTGGCTCCGGCGACCTCGCTTACGTCAGCCGACAACGGCGAATTTTGTTTCTTTAGAGGTGGAGTCACTGGTCCAGGAAATGATTGCCAAGAATGTCATCATCCCGGTCCCCCCAAATTACCCTGTATTCACGTCCAAACTATTTTTGGTTCCCAAAAGGGACAGTGTTAAGATGAGGCCGGTCGTAGACCTGTCTTATCTGAACCTTCACATTCACAACGAATCTTTCAGAATGTTAACAGTATACCAAATCAGGCTAACACTTCCGCCGGGAGGTTGGATGTGTTCACTAGACCTGACAGACGCCTATTGGCACGTATCGGTCAACAAAAGATTTCAAAGGTTTTTGGCCTTACGGATCAGGCACCAAAATTTTGTTTTTCAAAGGATGCCGTTCGGCTTGAACCTAGCACCTCGATTATTCACAAAATTAGTCCGGCAAGCCCTGATGCCATTGTTAAAACAGGGGATCTGAGTGTTGTGGTACCTAGACGACTGGCTGGTGGTGGCAGAGACACAACAATTATGCATCAAACATGTCAATATCATTTTAAATCATGTCAAAACTCTAGGCTTCAAGGTAAATCTGGTAAAGTCAAACCTTGTTCCCTCACGAGTAATTCAGTGGATAGGGCTGGTCTGGGACACGGCCGCTCTCACTCTGAGTCAGAGTGTGGACAATCGCAACAGGTTTCGCAGGAAACTGTTCATGTTTCTTCACAGTCTGACTACGACGCGGAGGGTCTGGGAGTCTCTGGTCGGCTCTCTCAACTGGATTCAACTAACTGTCAAGTTGGGCCGGTTGAAAGTAAAACGATTAATATTGGAAGGCAACAAATATTTCCCGCTCTTACCGGCGGGAAAATTATGGCCCATCCCGAAATTAATCCACACCTTGCTAGCGGTCTGGGCAAAGAGGGAAACGTTGCACTCAATAATGTCATGGACCTCTCCTCCACCAACGGTATGGGTAGACACGGATGCGTCAGGCACAATAGGGTGGGGATTTCAGTCAAATCAGGGGCTTTGGTCCCACTTAGAAATCTCTCACATCAATGTCAAAGAATTACTAGTCCCCTTGTATTTCCTTCAGGATCACGGCCCGGCGTTACGGGGCAAGTCGGTGGCCTTCAGAATGGACAATCTGAATGCAGTTCACTGTATTCAGAAACAAGGATCAACGAGGTCAAGGAGGTTGCTAAACGTGTCGGAAGAGATTTTTACTCTCGCCAACAGACTAGACATTTACCTTCACGCATCTTATCTCCCAGGCGTAGCGAACGTCTGGGCAGACGCTCTGTCCCGGAGACAGAGCACGACAGTAGAATGGGAGCTCAAGCAACCCATTTTCAACCTATTGATTGCAGAGCTCTCCCATCCACAAGTGGATCTATTTGCGTCCGAGGAGACTCACAAACTCCCTCTATACCTCACCCGCCGGGCGAAAACGCCGGCAGGGGGGCCAGACGCCCTAGTGACAGACTGGAACAGATGGAGCTCCATCTATCTGTTTCCGCCGCCAGATGCGTCACTAATGTGCCACGTAGTGAACAAACTACGAGATTATCGAGGCTTAGTCTCGCTAATCGCGCCCCTGTGGCCGGCGCAGTTGTGGTACCAGCAATTGAAAACGTGGTGCCCGGACCCGGTATCGCTCCCGGTCGGGTATTTCCACTTAGACACGATTGGCAACCTAGCGACCTCGCTGACTTTTGCATTATGGACATTCAGGAGGCCAAGTGGCTACCACCATACGGTAGAGATGTGACCAATAAATTAATCAATCAATATACTCAGTCTACGAAATGACAGTATCACTCACATTGACAAGCTTTTACTTCCTGGATCATCAGAACGGAACAGAATGTGCCGTCAGTGGCTTTACTTTTCAATTATTTAAATTATCTGTTTGAGCAGAAACATTTATCTGTGGTAACATTAAAAAATCACTTAACTGCGATTAGAGTGCCCTTTTTAGACCTTACAGGTCTCTCCATACCGGTGGTGGAGGAAACAGGTTTTATGAGAGCTTGTTTTAAACTTCGCCCACCTCCCCGTCAGCTCATGCCTACTTGGTCTCTCGACAAAGCTTTATTTATTAGTGGCCCCTCCATCATTGACGAACATGCCTATTACATAAGGCATCCTCTTCAAACAGTAATCCGCCGTAGTTTGAATCTACCGCGCAGAGCATTTAAAAACTGAGGAGCCTTCATCATGAGCGCACGCGACCTCACTCATGGCTTCAGTCATTATGAATTGGGTTCTCACTACGAAAAAACTTCGTAAAAAATAAAAAAAAAGAAAATAAGAATAACTATCCAATAAGCTTTCCATCATATCGTGGATGTACTTGTGTGGATTTCTGACCAGACGCTGATTCAGGCGTCATTCCTCCTTCTCTGCTCTGCGCTCAGCCTGCCCGGACGTACCTTCCAGGCTCCGCTGGTTCCGCGTTCGTTGCGTCCCTAGTGAGTTTTTTCTCATTTGTTTACTCTAGGATGTATCGAGTAAGGTTAGGATAGGCGTAGCAGGAGTGTCCTGGGCTGGTTGCCCGCAGTGCAGTGTATTTTGGGTCGTGTGTATGGGGCATCTATTTCGGATGTACCCTCGTGGTCCTGTTGTGGACACGTGAACTTTTCACAGTTGTGTTAGTTTGTGATGCAGGCGGCTTTCATTACGCGTTAATTATTGCTGCCTTTTATCCTTCTGATGAGGTAAGCTGTGTTTTTCTGACGTTCCCAGCGTTTTTTTCTTCACTTAGTGAAGTTTTTTCTGGGTCCGTGTCAGGCTTCCCGGGGTGGGAAGTTATCGCTACGGTGGTGTGTTGGCGGTGGTTCCTGTTGTGATATTCCAATGTGTGTTTATATTTCAACTATTTTCATGCCGTCTACCTAGGCCTAGCCAGCCGCTCGTAGCTTTGCCACATGTCTAGTGTTATTATTTATTTTATAAATATGCCCTACTGTGTCATGTGTATCCGGGTTTTAGTTGTGTATTGGCTAATTCCTCGGACTATAATTGTTTCCTGGTTTAGTTGTGTATTGGCTAATTCCACGGATTATGTTGTGACCTTGGTTAGTCGTGCGTGACTCTCCTCGTGTCGTATTGTTCAGATGGTGTCTGTTCAGGGTGGGGCTTGCCTTCCGGCGGGTTTTTCTCGGTTTCACCATGAAAAATCCTGACCGATGAGCAGTGTTGGGCCACACGTGGTTTTTAACTCTGGCTGGTTCCCCGGCGTGGGGAGGTGTCTGTGGCTCTCCAGGACTGCGTCTCTGAGGGTGCCTGGTTTCAGGCCTCCTTTAATTCCCGGCGGGATGGCTGTACCCATCCTTATATATATATATATATATATCAAAAACGACGTTCTTGCGAACATTCGTTTTTATAGGTTTTTTCTACCTGGTTTACGACAACCACATGGAAAACCTAGCTGTTGTTTAGGCGTTCCTCCCCGGCGATCTTTTACAAAGAAGTGGGGTCAGGAACTTGTGGGGTTAACTTTTAGACTTCTCACCCGGCGGGTGCACCTGAGCAGGGTGGGATAAACGACTTAGGTCTCATATAGTTAACCAATCCATTTTAGTGATACTCTGTGTATCGCTGCCTTTACTCTTACGGCAATTGAAGGTTCAGTGAGGTTTAACCAAATCGATTCCCACACCCGGCGGGTGCTCCTAAGTGGAGGAACTAAGGAATTTATAACAAATTCAATTTCGATTAACCTTAATTTGGTGATACATTCAGTATCGCCGCCTTCTATTTTTACGACGATCTTTTGGGACAATTCGTTAAAAAATCAGATCTCGTATATTCCTGCCCTGGGCTATTCTACTAAAATATTTCAAGGGCCGGCGTCTTTATGAGGGGGGCTTTGTTACAAAATTGAATCTTGAGACAGTCACCACCTCCTACAGACTATAAGTGCCA
Source organism: Paralithodes platypus (assembly GCA_032716605.1). Classification (NCBI taxonomy): domain Eukaryota; kingdom Metazoa; phylum Arthropoda; class Malacostraca; order Decapoda; family Lithodidae; genus Paralithodes; species Paralithodes platypus. The sequence goes on along the minus strand of CM064496.1, from coordinate 13,582,757 downwards.
TACTGGACCATTATATCAGAGGGTATTCTTCATGTTCTTTAGCAAAAAAGATTTGTTTAGCCTCTTTACACCCCGCCGCGTAGCGAGATGTGTTAGCTGTGTCTTTGCATCCCGTTACCCGGCGGGTTATTAACACTTGTATGCGAACACTTGGGTTAACCTTATGAGCATTAATTCCTGGAAATTTTTCTTTATTTTTCCAGAGCTGAGCTCCGGCGGACCAATACAGACCCGGCGGTAGTTTCCTCACACCAGTCTCTGTCATGGCTACTGTGGCCCCAGTTTTTGCCCTGTGCATTACCCCTACTTGCGCGGGTATCCCGATTTTTGCGCATACCCTTTGCATAAGGTGTGTTAAATGTCTAGACCGTTCAAGGGGTCTCTGGGTTACACTTAATTGTTCCTTTTGCTCCCAATTAGCCAATAAAGTCCTGTGTGACAATGACAAGACCGCGGCGGTAGCGTTGAGAGAGGTCAGACAACAAATGTCGGCCTACACTACCATTGTCGCACATAAGTCACTTCAATGTGACAACGTCCCACTTTGGGATAAGTTGCTGTCAGAGCACCCTCCCCCTAAACGTACCTCTAGAGTAACGGGTTTTAAGCCGACAGAGACTAGCCAGGGTTCTGTATCGTCTGTGGATACGTCTAAACGCCCGAGAGAGCCTACTCCCCCGGCAGCCACCTCCTCGTCGCAGGCGAGATCGAGGTCAAGGTCACCTCTCAGACAGCAGTCTTCAAGTCGGGCCTCTTCCCCGGCGAGTAAGAAGAGTAAGACTGAAGCTTCCACCAGTGGTCATGGTGGTGATTCTTCCAAATCTAGGTCTAGTTCGCGGTCACACCGTAGCCACAAATCCTCCAAAAAGGATTCCCATAGGAAGTCCTCTCGACATTCTCCTAAGTCTAGTGCATCTCGTCGTACCTCTACACCTGAAAATGTTTCTGTTACAGCCTCAGAGTATAGTGAAGCGCCTGTCCCTAAACAAGATTTACCTATTGATATTTTAACCCTAGAAACGGAAAGTTCAGGAAATTCAATAATTGAGAATGTTTCAGACTCTCAAGAGAGCGTAGGCCAGAGCCTCGGTGTTTGGCGGTTTGCTCAACCAGGGTCTGACCATCCACGTCCGACTCATACGAGTCACACAGTAGCCGATGTCCACAGGGACGCGGCGACCCCATCCTCTATCCCTGACTTATCTTGGAAACAAGGTGCCCCTGCCTCGGCGGGGTCTTCTCAGGAGGAACAAGATGAAGTGTCAATAATTTCAGATAGGGATGGACAAGGGTCAGGCTCAGGCCTGGACGCCGCCCATGATAATACTGATTCACCTGAAAGTTCTGCATCTAACCAGTTTGTTACAGCACAAGAAATTGATGGGTTACTTACTCATGCTCTATCTAAATTCTTTAGTCAACAACGAGAAAACCCCACAATGGACTTGGGGGCTCCCTTGACAAGTTCTGCGGTACGGCCTCTGATAACGTCAATCGATTTATCTAAGATTCCTAACCCTCCTACTCTGTCACCGGCAGGGAGCTCTAAGCCAGCTACGGCGGCATTCACTACGTCAAATGTCAGGGTCATCACGGATGTTAATCCACCCCCTCTAGACAAAGCGCCTCTTAGAAAGGTAGCTATGCCCCTGCTTTATGGGCCAGACGAGTCATGGGTTCTTTTGAACCCCTCTAAGCCAGAGCTTGCCCAGCCTACCTTGTCAGGGGAACTCCCGGTACCACGTGAGTGGTTTATCCAGGGAAATAAGTCAAAGAAATTAAGGGCATTGGATGCCTTGGGTAATGTTTTGGACGTAAATATCAAGGCTATACCTAGTTATTATCATCAGGATTATTTTGTTTATGCATCTAAGCCTGCTTTACCCCCTGCCTCAGCTTCAAAACTTTTTTCAGACTGGTCTAAGCTGGATGGGTTTAATGATATTAAGGCTCTGTCGGCTCTTACTCCTGAACTAGATTTACAGACCGTCACAGACGAGACAGCTAATCCAGTGTTGAAGGTGGGACAGTTGGGACCAGGACCTTGGGTGGATTGGGAGGTAGAGGCTCAAAACTTTGCAACCACTTTCACTTCTAAATCTTCCCACCAGATCCCTCAGGATACACATTCATGGTTCTCCATGCCGGTAGGTTCTGCCGGCGGAGTTCCGTCAGCTTTATTTTCTTTTCTAGCTGCCCCTAAGATTAATCTTTGTGAACTAAAGGACCCATTCACTACCCCTACCCCTACTCACCTAGACAGAGAATTTAGGCTAAGGGGAAAAGCTTTCCGCCTGTTTTCACAGTACATAGTTTCTCAGCAGGTGGCTAAGTCTTTACTCAGGTCTACTCAGGCAATCGCAGACGCGGATGCTCGAAGATCAGTTGAGTTATCCCGGCGTCTGATTCTTCAGTCGTCGATTCAATCCTTAGGTGACATACGCACAGCCTTACTTGAGGCGGTGCGAGCACGACAGGATCTTAGGATGTCATTAGTTCGCAAGCTGCCTGATCGCATTGCTAACCAGGTGGTAATGTCCCCAGTACTTACTCCTTCTTTAATGTCCCCTGATGTATGGCGAACAGTGTTTAACATGGCACAGGCCGTGAAGCACAGTCCCGCACAGGCTAAGAAACCTGCATTTAACTTCCCCAAACCTAAGCCTCCTACTAAAGCTCAGCCAGGGGGTTCTAAGCCGTTTCTTCCGCCTAAGTCCTCCCAATCCCCCCTGGGTCAGTACAGGCATAGACAGAGAGGGTTTTCAGGACAGAGAGGACGCGGCCAGTATAAGCCGGGGCAGGGCCAGTCTTCGGCCCACACCAGCCAGCCGGCGAAGCGTCCAACACCACCAAACCCACCATCAAAAAACTAAAGTCTCTCTCACTCCCAGTGCCTATCTTAAAGCCGGAGGAACCGAGGGAAGTACAGCCGGCGAACCCTTGTCTGCTAACTGGGTCGTTCCGAACGTGTCACCAAGCATGGCCGTTAAAAACCTGGGCACGGATGGTGGCACGCAAAGGCATCACTTGGCAGTGGCTCCGGCGACCTCGCTTACGTCAGCCGACAACGGCAAATTGTGTTTCATTAGAGGTGGAGTTGCTGGTCCAGGAGATGATTGCCAAGAATGTCATCATCCCGGTCCCTCCAGATTACCCTGTATTCACGTCAAAACTGTTTTTGGTTCCCAAACGGGACAGTGTTCAGATGAGGCCGGTCGTAGACCTGTCTTATCTGAATCTTCACATTTACAACGAGTCTTTCAGAATGTTAACAGTTCATCAAATCAGGCTAACACTTCCGCCGGGAGGCTGGATGTGTTCCCTAGACCTGACAGACGCCTATTGGCACGTGTCGGTCAACAAAAGATTTCAAAGGTTTCTGGCCTTGAGGATCAGGCACCAAAATTTTGTTTTTCAGAGGATGCCGTTCGGTTTGAACCTAGCACCTCGACTATTCACGAAACTAGTCCGGCAAGCCCTGATGCCGTTGTTAAAACAGGGAATCAGAGTGTTGTGGTATCTAGACGACTGGCTGGTGGTGGCAGAGACACAACAATTATGCATAAAACATGTCAATATCATTTTAAATCATGTCAAAACTCTAGGCTTCAAGGTAAATCTGGTAAAGTCAAACCTTGTTCCCTCAAGAGTAATTCAGTGGATAGGGCTGGTCTGGGACACCGCCGCTCTCACTCTGAGTCAGAGTGTGGACAATCGCAACAGGTTTCGCAGGAAACTGTTCAGGTTTCTTCACAGTCTGACTACGACACGAAGAGTCTGGGAGTCTCTGGTCGGCTCTCTCAACTGGATTCAGCTAACTGTCAAGTTGGGCCGGTTGAAAGTAAAACGATTAATATTGGAAGGCAACAAATATTTCCCACTCTTACCGGCGGGAAAATTATGGCCCATACCAAAATTAATCCACACCTTACTAGCGGTCTGGGCGAAGAGGGAAACATTGCACTCAATCATGTCATGGACCTCTCCTCCTCCAACGGTATGGGTAGACACGGATGCGTCAGGCACCATAGGGTGGGGATTTCAGTCAAATCAGGGGCACCAGGGTCAGGGACTTTGATCCCACTTAGAAATCTCTCACATAAATGTCAAAGAGTTACTAGTCCCCTTGTATTTCCTTCAGGCTCACGGCCCGGCGTTACGGGGCAAGTCGGTGGCCTTCAGAATGGACAATCTGAATGCAGTTCACTGTATTCAGAAACAAGGGTCAACGAGGTCAAGGAAGTTGCTACTCGTGTCGGAAGAGATTTTTGTTCTAGCCAGCAGTCTAGATATTTATCTTCACGCATCTTATCTCCCAGGCGTAGCGAACGTCTGGGCAGACGCTCTGTCCCGGAGACAGAGCACGACAGTAGAATGGGAGCTCAAGCAACCCATTTTCGACCTAATGATTGCGGAGCTCTCCCATCCACAAGTGGATCTTTTTGCGTCCGACGAGACTCACAAGCTCCCTCTATACCTCACCCGCCGGGCGATAACGCCGGCAGGGGGGCCAGACGCCCTAGTGACAGACTGGAACAGATGGAGCTCCATCTATCTGTTTCCGCCGCCAGATGCGTCACTAATGTGCCACGTAGTGAACAAACTACGAGTTTATCGAGGCTTAGTCTCGCTAATCGCGCCCCTGTGGCCGGCGCTACTAATATTTAGTAGTGGCCCCGTAATCATTGACGAACATGCCTATTACATAAGGCATCCTCTTCAAACACTAATCCGCCGTAGTTTTGAATCTACCGCGCAGAGCATTTAAAAACTGAGGAGCCTTCATCATGAGCGCACGCGACCTCACTCATGGCTTCAGTCATTATGAATTGGGTTCTCACTACGAAAAAACTTCGTAAAAAATAAAAACAAAAAGAAAATAAGAATAACTATCCAATAAGCTTTCCATCATATCGTGGATGTACTTGTGTGGATCTCTGACCAGACGCTGATTCAGGCGTCATTCTTCCTTCACTGACATATCAAGTAAACCAAAATCCTCAATACATCAACGAATGGGAAGGGGACGGTCGGGAGGGCCCCAGTCGTCAATGATTACGGGGCCACTACTAAATATTAGGTTTTCTTTATCTCCTTACAGGAGTCAAACCTATAATTTATTAGTGGCCCCTCCATCATTGACGAACATGCCTGATTTCTAAGACTGGAGGGGGACATTCGTAATCATATCATAACTCTAGAAAAGCAGATAATAAAAACAACCACATAGTATTCTTACTTTGAAAATATATTTAACAACGGCGTAGCCGAAAAAATACAAGAAAAAGGGGGTTCAGGCAGGTGCGTGCTTCAAAGAAGCCTGCCTGACAAAAAAAAAATGGGTAACCCTGAAGATTCTGAACACAGATCTGTAGTTACAAAGGCACCCCACTCAACGAGTGGTGACAAAAAATAACAAGTTATAAGTTTATATGTGCACATAATAAACCCCAACATAAACTTGGAGATAAATTGCAAAGGAACTCCATTATTCTAAAATTAAATTGCTTTCGCAGCTAAACTACTCTAACAACACCGTTGTTTTGTACTTAACATTGTACTAGCACAATTTCTCACTGAGAAATTTTCATATCACATTTTAACCTTAAATTGTATCACAGCTCTCATACTCCGGCGGGGTCTAGGGTGTCCTATGTCAACTGACTGCCCCCCCCCCCCCCCCCCTTTCCCGTGAAAGTAAACAAAAGTGACTGCAGGGCCACCTAGACCCTCTGCCTTAAAGCTATACATGGTAAGGAAGGTTTGTCTAGAGCAACTGTCAAGTATCTAGACAGAAACGTATGATTAGACGCCCACAACTGCGTGGACGCTATGTCTTCAACTGAAAAAAATTTCAGGAAACGTAAAGAGGCTGCCCATTTGCGTAAATCGTGGGCCCGACCCACAACGCCGGGATTACTTTCTTTAATGACTTCTACCAGAAGAGAGGCTAATCGCCGTTTAAGTAAGCGTTTACCCGTACTTGCTACCCATAAAGCACCTTGGGGGTTTCGAGGAGCTACTCTCAAATATTTGGTTAGAGCTTGCACTGGACATAAATTATGATGCACCTTTCCCCTTTTTAACGCCGGCACCGTGAACTCAGAAAACACGTGTGCACTATGCTCATTCTTGGCTACAAAACCTGGGGAGGGTGCAATGGAAATACATTCATTAAGTCTACCAAACCTAAGACAATTAGGTGTGTTGCTCATCGCCGCCAGCTCAGACACTCTGTTTCCGGTGGCCAAAGCCAAAAGGAAAACCGCAAAGTCTGCAGTATTTTGGTACAGACGAGAGTGAAGCAAAGACAAAGCTTTGTCCAGAGACCAAGTAGGCATGAGCTGACGGGGAGGTGGGCGGAGTTTAAAACATGCTCTCATAAAACCTGTTTCCTCCGCTACCGGTATGGAAAGACCCGTAAGGTCTAAAAAGGGCACTCTAATCGCAGTTAAGTGATTTTTTAATGTTACCACAGATAAACGTTTCTGCTCAAACAGATAATTCAAATAATTAAAAACTAATGCCACTGAGGGTACAGTTTGTTCTGTCCTAACGATCCAAGAAGTAAAGGCTTGCCAATGTGATTGATACTGTCGTTTTGTAGACTGAGTATATTGATTAAGTAATTTATTGGTCACATCTCTACCGTATGGTGCTAGCCACTTGGCCTCCTGAATGTCCATAATGCAAAAGTCAGCGAGGTCGCTAGGTTGCCAATCGTGTCTAAGTGGAAATACCCGACCGGGAGCGATACCGGGTCCGGGCACCACATTTTCAATTGCTGGTACCACAACTGCGCCGGCCACAGTGGCGCGATTAGCGAGACTAAGCCTCGATAATCTCGTAGTTTGTTCACTACGTGGCACATTAGTGACGCATCTGGCGGTGGAAATAGATAGATGGAGCTCCATCTGTTCCAGTCTGTCACTAGGGCGTCTGGCCCCCCTGCCGGCGTTTTCGCCCGGCGGGTGAGGTATAGAGGGAGTTTGTGAGTCTCCTCGGACGCAAAAAGATCCACTTGTGGATGGGAGAGCTCTGCAATCATTAGGTTGAAAATGGGTTGCTTGAGCTCCCATTCTACTGTCGTGCTCTGTCTCCGGGACAGAGCGTCTGCCCAGACGTTCGCTACGCCTGGGAGATAAGATGCGTGAAGATAAATATCTAGACTGTTGGCTAGAGCAAAAATCTCTTCCGACACGTTTAGCAACTTCCTTGACCTCGTTGACCCTTGTTTCTGAATACAGTGGACTGCATTCAGATTGTCCATTCTGAAGGCCACCGACGCCGGGCCGTGAGCCTGAAGGAAATACAAGGGGACTAGTAATTCTTTGACATTGATGTGCGAGATTTCTAAGTGGGACCAAAGCCCCTGACCCTGGTGCCCCTGATTTGACTGAAATCCCCAACCTATTGTGCCTGACGCATCCGTGTCTACCCATACCGTTGGTGGAGGAGAGGTCCATGACATTATTGAGTGCAATGTTTCCCTCTTCGCCCAGACCGCTAGTAAGGTGTGGATTAATTTCGGGATGGGCCATAATTTTCCCGCCGGTAAGAGCGGGAAATATTTGTTGCCTTCCAATATTAATCGTTTTACTTTCAACCGGCCCAACTTGACAGTTAGTTGAATCCAGTTGAGAGAGCCGACCAGAGACTCCCAGACCCTTCGCGTCGTAGTCAGACTGTGAAGAAACCTGAACAGTTTCCTGCGAAACCTGTTGCGATTGTCCACACTATCTGACTCAGAGTGAGAGCGGCGGTGTCCCAGACCAGCCCTATCCACTGAATTACTCGTGAGGGCACAAGGTTTGACTTTACCAGATTTACCTTGAACCCTAGAGTTTTGACATGATTTAAAATGATATTGACATGTTTTATGCATAATTGTTGTGTCTCTGCCACTACCAGCCAGTCGTCCAGATACCACAACACTCTGATCCCCTGTTTTAACAATGGCATCAGGGCTTGCCGGACTAGTTTTGTGAATAATCGAGGTGCCAGGTTCAAGCCGAACGGCATCCTCTGAAAAACAAAATTTTGGTGCCTGATCCGTAAGGCCAAAAACCTTTGAAATCTTTTGTTGACCGATACGTGCCAATAGGCGTCTGTCAGGTCTAGTGAACACATCCAACCTCCCGGCGGAAGTGTTAGCCTGATTTGGTGTACTGTTAACATTCTGAAAGATTCGTTGTGAATGTGAAGATTCAGATAAGACAGGTCTACGACCGGCCTCATCTGAACACTGTCCCTTTTGGGAACCAAAAATAGTTTGGACGTGAATACAGGGTAATTTGGGGGGACCGGGATGATGACATTCTTGGCAATCATTTCCTGGGCTAGTGACTCCACCTCTAAAGAAACAAAATTCGCCGTTGTCGGCTGACGTAATCGAGGTCGCCGGAGCCACTGCCAAGTGATGCCTTTGCGTGCCACCATCCGTGCCCAAGTGTTTAACGGCCATGCTTGGTGACACGTTCGGAACGACCCAGTTAGCAGACAAGGGTTCGCCGGCTGTACTACCCTCGGTTCCTCCGGCCTTAAGGTAGGCGCCGGGAGTGAGAGAGACTTTAGTTTTTTTATGGTGGGGTTGGTGCTGGACGCTTCGCCGGCTGGCTGGTGTTGGCCGAAGACTGGCCCTGACCTGGTTTATGTTGGCCGCGTCCTCTCTGACCTGAAAACCTACTCTGTCTATGCCTGAACTGACCCTGGGGGGAGTGGGAGGACTTAGGCGGAAGAAAAGGCTTAGATCCCCCTGGCTGAGCTTTAGTAGTAGGCCTGGGTTTGGGGAAGTTAAATGCAGGTTTCTTAGAAGGGGTGGGACTGTGCTTAACGGCCTGTGCCATATTGAACACTGTTCGCCACACTTCAGGGGTCATTAAAGAGGGAGTAAGCACTGGTGACATAACCACCTGATTAGCAATGCGATCAGGTAGCTTGCGAACTAACGACATCCTAAGATCTTGTCGTGCTCGTACCGCCTCAAGCAAGGCGGTACGTATGTCACCCAAGGATTGGATTGACGACTGAAGAATCAGTCGCCGGGATAACTCAACCGATCTTCGAGCATCCGCATCTGCGATTGCCTGAGTGGACCGTAGTAAAGACTTAGCCACCTGCTGAGATACTATGTACTGCGAGAACAGGCGAAAAGCTTTTCCCCGTAGCCTAAATTCTCTGTCTAGGTGAGTAGGGGTAGGGGTAGTGAACGGGTCCTTCAGCTCACAAAGATTAATCTTAGGGGCAGCTAGAAATGAAACCAAAGCTGACGGGACTCCGCCGGCAGAACCCACCGGCATGGAGAACCATGAATGAGTATCCTGAGGTATCTGGTGGGAAGATTTAGAAGTGAAAGTGGTTGCAAAGTTTTGAGCCTCTACCTCCCAATCTACCCAAGGTCCTGGTCCCAACTGTCCCACCTTCAAAACTGGATTAGCTGCGTCGTCTGTGACGGTCTGTAAATCTAGTTCAGGAGTGAGAGCTGACAGAGTCTTAATATCATTAAACCCATCCAGCTTAGACCAGTCTGAAAATAGTTTTGAAGCTGAGGCAGGGGGTAAAGCAAGCTTAGAAGCATACACAAAATAATCTTGATGATAATAACTAGGTATAGCCTTGATGTTTACGTCCAGAACATTACCTAAAGTATCCACGGCCCTTAGTTTCTTTGACTTATTGCCCTGGATGACCCACTCACGCGGTACCGGGAGTTCCCCTGACAAAGTAGGTTGGGCAAGCTCTGGTTTAGAGGAGTTCAAAAGAACCCATGACTCGTCTGGCCCATAAAGTAAGGGCATAGCTACCTTTCTAAGAGGCGCTTTGTCTAGAGGGGGTGGATTGACATCCGTTATGACCCTGACATTTGAAGTTGTCAAAGCCGCCGTAGCAGGCCTAGTGATCCCTGAGGTTAACAGAGTGGGAGGGTTAGGGATCTTAGATAAATCAATCGAAGTCATCAGAGGCCGTACCGTAGAACTTGTCTTGGGAGCCCCCAAGTCCATTGTGGGGTTTTCCTGTTGTTGACCAAAAAATTTAGATAAAGCATGAGTAAGCAGCCCATTAATTTCTTGTGCCGTAACAAACTGGTTTGATGAAGAACTTACAGGTGAATCATTAGTATCCTGTGCGGCGTCCAAGCCTGAGCCTGACCCTTGTCCTTCCATCTCCGAAATTATAGAAACTTCATCTTTCTCCTCCTGATCCTCCTGAGAAGACCCCGCCGAGGCAGGGGTACCTTGTTGCCAAGATAAGTCTGGGATAGAGGATGGGATCGCCGCGTCCCTGTGGACATCGGCTACTGTGTGACTCGTTTGAGTCGGACGTGGGTGATCAGACCCTGGTTGAGCAAACCGCCAAACACCGAGGCCCTGGCCTACGCTCTCTTGAGAGTCTGAAACATTCTCAATTACTGAACCCCCTGAACTTTCCAATTCCAGGGTTAAAATATTAAGTGGCAAATCCTCTTTTGGGACAGGCACTGCACTGGACTCCTGGGCCTTAACACAAACTCTGTCTGGGGTAGAGGTACGATGAGATGCACTAGAAGTTGGTGAATGTCGAGAGGACTTCCGTTTATGAGAATCCTTTTTAGAGGATTTATGGCTACGGTGTGACCGCGAACTATTCTTAGATCTAGAGGAATCCTCGCCGTGACCACTGGTGGAACCTTCCGTCCTGCTCTTCTTACTCGCCGGTGAAGAGGCCCGACTAGATGACTGGTGTCTAAGAGGAGACCTAGACCGGGATCTCGCCCGAGACGAAGAGGCGGATACCGGGGGTGTAGGCTCTCTTGGGCGTTTAGGTGTAGCCGCAGAGGATACAGAACCCTGACCAGTCTCCGCCGGCTTAATACTCGTGACTCTAGAGGAACGTTTAGGGGGAGGGTGTTCGGAGAGCAATCTATCCCAAAGTGGGACGTTGTCACATTGAAGTGATTTATGTGCAACAATGGTAGTGTAGGCTGACATCTGTTGCCTAACCTCTCTTAAGGCTACCGCCGCGGTCTTATCATTATCACAAAGGACCTTTAAAGCTAATTGGGAGCAAAAAGAACAATTACGCAGAGACCCCTTGAACGGTCTAGACATTTAACACACCTTATGCAACGGGTATGCGCAAAAATAGGGATACCAGCACAAGCAGGGGTAGTGCACAAAGCAAAAACTGGGGCCACGGTAGCCATGACAGAGACTGGTGGGAGGAAACTACCGCCGGGTCTGTATTGGTCCGCCGGAGCTCAGCTCTGGAAAAAAAGAAAATTTCCAGGAATTAATGCTCATAAGGTTAATCCAACATGTTCGCGCACAAGTGTTAATAACCCGCCGGGTAACGAGATGTAATGGCACAAACACAGCTCGCTACGCGGTGGTGTTCAGAAATCTAAACAAATCTTTTGTTAAAGAAAGTGAAGAATACCCTCTGATATAATATAACGGTCCAGCATGGCGCTTATAGTCTCTTGGTGGTGGCGACTGTCTCAAGATTCAAGTTTGTAACAAAGCAACCCCCCAAAAAGACGCCGGCCCTTGAAATATTTTAGTAGAATAGCACAGGGCAGGATGATACGAGATCTGATGTCTAACGAATTGTCACAAAAGATCGCCGTAAGTTAGAAGGCGGCGATACCTACTTGTATCACTAAATTAAGTGGTTAAATCGAAATCGAATTTTGTAAATTCCTTAGTTCCTCCACCTAGGAGCACCCGCCGGGTGAGAAGAATCGATATATTAACCTAAATTGAACCTTCAATTGCGTAAGAGTAAAGGCGGCGATACACATAGTATCACTAAAATGGATTGGTTAACTAACTGAAAGACATAAGTCGTTCATCCCACCCTACCCAGGTGCACCCGCCGGGTGAGATGTCCAAACGTTAACCCCATAAGTTCCTGTCCCCACTTCTTTGTAAAAGATCGCCGGGGAGGAAAGCCTAAAACAACAGCTAGGTTTTTCAAGTGGTTTTTGTAAAACCGGGTAGAAAAACTACATAACGTATGTCCGCATGAACAATCGTTTTATAGATGGGAACAGCCATCCCGCCGGGAATCAAAGGAGGCCTGAAACCAGGCATCCACAGAGACGCAGTCCTGGAGAGCCACAGACACCCCAACGCCGGGGAAACAAGCCAGTGTTTACAACCACGTGTGGCCCAACACGGCTCGCGGCCGGGATTTTCATGGTGAAACCGAGAAAACCCCGCCGGAAGGCAACCCACCCTGAACAGACACCATCTGAACAACAAGAGCCACGCACGACAACCCCAAGGTCACTCCATAATCCGTGGAATTAGCCAATACACAACTAAACCAGGAAACAATTATAGTCCGAGGAATTAGCCAATACACAACTAAAACCCGGATACACATGACACAGTAGGGCATATTTATCAATAATAAACAATAACACTAGTACTTGTGGCAAAGCTACGAGCGGCTGGCTAGGCCTAGGTAGACGGCATAATAAAAGTTGAAATATACACAAACACTGGAAATATCACAACAGGAACCACCGCCAACACACCACCGTAGCACAAACTTCCGACCAAGGGAAGACTGACTCGGGACCCAGAAAAAACTTCACTAAGTGAAGAAAAATACGCTGGGAACGTCAGAAACAAAGCTTACCTCATCAGAAAGATAAAAGGCAGCACTAACTAACGCGTAGTGAAAGCCGCCTGCATCACAAACTAACTCAGCTGTGAAAAAGTTCACATGTCCACAACAGGACCACGAGGGTACATCCGAAATAGATGCCCCAAACACTCGACCCAAAATACACTGCACTGCGGGCAACCAGCCCAGGACACTCCTGCTACGCCTATCCTAACCTTACTCGATACATCCTAGAGTAAACAAATGAGAAAAAACTCACTAGGGACGCCACGAATGCGGAACTAGCGGAGCGTGGGGAGGCACGTCCGGGCAGGCTGAACACAGAGCAGAGAAGGAAGAATGACGCCTGAATCAGCGTCTGGTCAGAGATCCACACAAGTACATCCACGATATGATGGAAAGCTTATTGGATAGTTATTCTTATTTTCTTTTTGTTTTTATTTTTTACGAAGTTTTTTCGTAGTGAGAACCCAATTCATAATGACTGAAGCCATGAGTGGGGTCGCGTGCGCTCATGATGAAGGCTCCTCAGTTTTTAAATGCTCTGCGCGGTAGATTCAAAACTACGGCGGATTAGTGTTTGAAGAGGATGCCTTATGTAATAGGCATGTTCGTCAATGATGGAGGGGCCACTAATAATATAAACTTATAACTTGTTATTTTTGTCACCACTCGTTGAGTGGGGTGCCTTTGTAACTACAGATCTGTGTTCAGAATCTTCAGGGTTACCCATTTTTTGTCAGGCAGGCTTCTTTGAAGCACGCACCTGCCTGAACCCCTTTTTCTTGTATATTTTCGGCCTACGCCATGTTTAAATATATTTGTCAAAAGTAAGAATATGTGGTGTTTTTATTATCTGCTTTTCTAGAGTTATCATATGATTACGAATGTCCCCCTCCACTCTTAGAAATCAGGCATGTTCGTCAATGATGGAGCGCCCACTAATAAATTATAGGTTTGACTTCTGTAAGGAGATAAAGAAAACCTAATATTTAGTAGTGGCCCCGTAATCATTGACGACTGGGGCCGTCCCGACCGTCCCCTTCCCATTCGTTGATGTATTGAGGATTTTGGTTTACTTGATATGTCAGTGAAGGAGGAATGACGCCTGAATCAGCGTCTGGTCAGAGATCCACACAAGTACATCCACGATATGATGGAAAGCTTATTAGATAGTTATTCTTATTTTCTTTTTGTTTTTATTTTTTACGAAGTTTTTTCGTAGTGAGAACCCAATTCATAATGACTGAAGCCATGAGTGAGGTCGCGTGCGCTCATGATGAAGGCTCCTCAGTTTTTAAATGCTCTGCGCGGTAGATTCAAACTACGGCGGATTAGTGTTTGAAGAGGATGCCTTATGTAATAGGCATGTTCGTCAATGATTACGGGGCCACTACTAAATATTAGGTTTTCTTTATCTCCTTACAGGAGTCAAACCTATACTGTATATCGGATATCTGTAGGTAGAATAGGGCACAGACGATATATATATGTGATTAACAGAAGCACAGAGTACTTTACACACATGTTTGAGCTATAAACAGTACACTTTTACCTCCGAAAATCGCCCGCCAGATCTTCCATGCAAGGACGAAATATTAAATTTGTGTCGAACTCTCCGAATTAGGGTCATAAACACAGGTTATTGTCGAGCCGTGTATTAGTAAGTTTAAATATATAGTATAGTACATTTGAATAGTCTGGTCCTTTGTTTTACTTTATAATCAAAACAATTATATAGTGTCTATGTTTTATCTTAAACCTATTAGAAGTACAGTATATAGAAGTAATAATGAAGTACAGTACTATTACACAAATAGTATCTAGGCCTCTGGGATTCGGTGACAGCAGCCTCCAGCAGGTAAACGGCAACGCCCACTCACTTAATTACAATGAGCAATTGACAGGCAGCAATGATATTGAAAGCTTACCAACTACCAAAACTAATTTACCACAACCACATGTATCCCCTGCCATGAACTATAAGTGAAACACCCGTAGGAAAGGTAGAGAGCATAGCCTAGTTTAATTGACCACTTGCGAGTTTTGTTGTATAGCCTAGGCCTAAGGAAGTTGGAGCTGTGACCATCACTATGTAGCAGAATTACCAGCCAAAATACGGTCCTAGTACATTTACAGTGTATATACATTAAACCCAATTCAACATAGGTCTAGGCCTACCTTTTATCTAGCAGAAACCCACATTAGCCTATTAGCCTATTGCATTTCTGGATACTTAAGGCCTATTACCGAAACTACTAGAACTAGGCCCTACCACTAATTATTTCTCAATATTTGAAGGCTAAATTTAGAATAAGGATGTTGCAAAGATCATATTAAAATGTGGGTAAAAATTGAAGAGACCCCGGAAACCCGGACAGCCTTTTTACTAGTTAATTATTTTTTTTTTTTTTCTTTGATATACAGTGTTGTTTAATACCGAGGACCGTCGCATTTTAGTATTTTCAACATTAGCCTAACCTAACCTAACTTAACCTAACCTAACCGAAAACTAAACAGGGAACGTGAGCTGGGTTTAGACCGTCGCGTACCCATAAACAGGGAACGTGAGCACTGAGCTGAGTTTAGACCGTCGTGCACCCATAAACAGGAAACGTGAGCTGGGTTTAGACCGTCGGTTAGTTTTAGGTTAGGTTAGGCTAATGTTGAAAATACTAAAATGCGACGGTCCTCGGTATTAAACAACACTGTATATCAAATAAAAATAAAAATAAAACTAGAATTAACTAGGAAAAAGGCTGTCCGGGGTCTCTTCAATTTTTACCAAAATGTGTTTCAACCTCCGGAGATAACATTTTATGTGCACTAGGCTATATAAAGTACTGTAAAAACTAAAAACTCTCCCTATTGACTGCAGTGAAACTCTTATTAAGCCCCTTACTGTTAAAATTTATGCTGAATTCAATAAGTCATGGGGGGTGGGGGTGTGAGGGGGGGCAAAGTCTCCCCCCATATTTTGGCTATGTTAAATGCGGATGTTTTGACCTCCAGCTTATGAAGGCTAGCCTATCCAAGCTAGATTGATACCTTAAAATTATGTGAACATTATGATTAGCACAGATTAGGCTTACCAGGATATAAGATAGGATATTTCTACAGCTTCACAACCCCTGATTTGTCGCTATTCTGTTGTTCCTAATAGGTTAATATTATTCGTAGTAGACTTAGGCTAGTAGGCCTATGGTTCGATGATGCTCGGAAATGTATATTTGACTTGAAATAAATACATTAAGGTATTAAAAACCTTCACTAAAGTGAGACTTGTCCGCCGCAGAATGACGACTGTACCCCCGAAACTCCCGTTTTCTGTTGACCCTCTTCTTTTGACGCACAATCTTGGAAGGTGTTTTTCGCTCTCCTGCAGTACTTTTTAGGGGTAGAATGTAGAGTTCGGGCGTACCACCAGCCTTGTGTACACTACGCGGAGTGGCGGCGGACGCTTGCCATCATGTTCCCGTATATTTTGACTGCCTTTGGATACAATAATATGTTGAGGGCTTTGCCCCCCTTCACCCCCCCATGACATATTGTCATCACATATATATTTCCAGCAGGGGGCAAATAACCGAAAAAATCGCCGTCAAAATAGACGCGAACTTAACCGCGGCGATTGACCTATGTCAACATGATGACCGTACGCCCAAACACTACATCCATCCCCTTTTTAGTGATTTTATGTCTTCTACATAATTATTTAGAGCAGCGGGGATCTTGGGGCAGCAGCCCCCATGTTAGGTTAGGTTAATGACAATATTGTCATCAGAGGAGGCGGGTGATTGGTTTGTTTTTGTTACGCGGCGTCCGTGGATTGACCTCCCAATCTACCAAGATTGGAAGCCAAAGCGTCACATTTTTCCCTTGCCCCTCAACTTTCTCTTCATAATTGCTGAGGGGCACAGGGCCCTGGGTGGGGCTTTGGTTTCCCGAGCGTTTCCGCACCCTCCTCAGCTCCCCGCCATGGAGTGGCTTCGGTCACCCAGGCTTTATTGTGGTCGGCGGGGAGGGTTCTGTGGGGGCACTCAGTTATGGCCTTGGAATTGCTCGGGGCCTTGGGGCTGTTCGGCCAGGCAGCTTGGGGAACAACAACAACAACAAGATATTATATATATATATATATATATATATATATATATATATATATATATATATATATATATATATATATATATAAGTCTATACACAGAATATATATATACATATAATACAGTATATATATATATATATATATATGTATATATATGTATATATATATACGGTACGGTATATATACTGTCTATATTGGGAATGGATACAGGATAGGTTTAGGGGGGGCTTTGCCCCCATTCACCCCTCCATGACTTAGGCCTATTGAAATTAGCACCTATTTTGCCAGTAAGGGGCTTTAGGCCTATAAATCGCCCATACAATGTATTTCCAGTGGTCGAAACAAATTTAAATACGATCTTTGCAACATCCTTAGCTTATTCTATAATAGCCTTAGAATATCGAGAAATAATTAGAGGTAGGCTACCTTCGGTATTAAGTACCAAAACATCTGTGTTCAACTAATTTTGTAACATACACTATTGTTATTTACACAAACTAAGCTATACAATCATAAACCTGCGAGAAAACCAACTAGGCTTCATCCTACTAGGCTAGGCCAATTATTCACTCATTACATACTAACCAGTTTAGTGCACGAGTACTTGCTAACATTATTAAATATATTGATGTAAACAGCTATGATACAACGATGGAGCATATCTTGTAATCGTCCATAGCTCGCCTCAAGCAATAAAGCTGTACCCTGCTCCAACTTTGTTTTGGTGTGACATTTAAATAAACCCCGCTGGCCCGCTTAGGTCGGCATTCAAAACTGGATATATAATTATGTTTGTTTAATGTTAATTTTGAAGTTGGGTGATGGTAGCAGTATTTAGTTCTAATAAAGTAATAATACTGTACATATATAGTATGATATTCTCGATAGTATTTTCGCATATTTATCTACCGAATGAACATCTATTATATAACCCTGAAAACGAAGTTTCGCGACCCTAATTTCGGAGAGTTCGACACAAATTTAATATTTTGTCCTTGCATGGAAGATCTGGCGGGCGATTTTCGGAGGTAAAAGTGTACTGTTTATAGCTCAAACATGTGTGTAAAGTACTCTGCGCTTCTGTTAATCACATATATATATATCGTCTGTGCCCTATTCTACCTACAGATATCCGATATACAGGTTAGCAGTGACAAATATTACGTAAACAAGCCGTTATATACCAGGGTACTTGTCACTCCTACTGAAAGTTGTTGCATACCTTGTTATTATATATACATATAGATACCTGTATAGACGCACAAGCATCTACTCAGGCGCCTGTGGTCTATCAGAGTGAGAGTTGAGCATTCTCTGCCATACCCATAGCTTACTCTGACTGTTCCTTTTACTTTTATATTTTCTAGATCTCAAGTGATGGCGTCTTTTCCATAGATTGACCTCCCTACTGCCAACCTAGAGGTTGGCAGATTGGGAGCCAAAGTGTCACATTTTTCCTTTGCCCCTCAACTTTCCCTTCATAATTGCTGAGGGACACAGAGCCTTGGGTGGGGCTTTGGTTTCCTGGGCATTTCCGCACCCTCCTCAGCTCCCCTCCTTGGAGTGGCTTCGGTCACCCAGGCTTTATTAGTGGTAAGCAGGGAGGGTTCTGTGGGGGTGGTCGGTTATGGCCTTGGCCTTGCTCGGGACCTTGGGGCTGCTCGGCCAGACAGCCTGGGGAACAGTAACAACAACAACAACAACAACATGACCGTAGTGCTGGGTGGGTATATATACCAAAAACGAGCTTCATTCCATGCTCTTTTTCATGCATAAGCAAGAGCCAGAGCGTAAAATAATTGTATATCCGTGAAAGGGCGATAATTGGGAGGTTTGACGTACCTCCCAACCTACCAAATAGGAAAACCTACTATTTGGTAGTAGTCTTGGAAAATCCAACGTCAAGGCTATTAACCTAATT
The DNA here is from genome assembly GCA_032716605.1 of Paralithodes platypus. Classification (NCBI taxonomy): domain Eukaryota; kingdom Metazoa; phylum Arthropoda; class Malacostraca; order Decapoda; family Lithodidae; genus Paralithodes; species Paralithodes platypus. The sequence goes on along the minus strand of CM064496.1, from coordinate 13,564,119 downwards.
GCAATGACGACTTGTCTATTTTGACTGCTATGTCGTCATTCCAACCGCGGTTAAAAAGAAAACGTCTAGAGTCTACTCCTTATCTTGCTCTAGGAGACGTTGTACATTAACCAAAACTACCACCGAAGGTGAAAAAAGCATAGAAGAGAAGAAAAAGGGGTTTACCTTAGTTACCGCTTAAGGCCCATCCCGTGTTCCGTCATTTGCAGATCCCTGTCGAACGTGCGCATGAGCGACCCTCTCTTGTCATCACATCTCACGTCAGCAGAAGAACGCGGATGGGCAGGGGTCCGGCGTGAGGGAGGGTATTATGTACGTTGGATTTTCCAAGACTACTACCAAATAGTAGGTTTTCCTATTTGGTAGGTACGTCAAACCTCCCAATTTGTTAGTAGTCTTGGCAAATCCAACGTCAAGGCTGCATAATAAATAGGAGGAGGACATCCAAGCCCAACCTACCAAAAAAACCAATGCATAAAACAAAATTATGAATGACAAAGACACAATTTAAACAAGAGAGTTTAATAAAAGAGTGAAAAACTGAGGAGTAGCTAAAAAGAACAGTTTTAACACATGCCCGTCATTCATAGTAATGCAAAAACATAGACTTGTCTGAAACCAAAAAGGTATATACTGTACCCAAAATCCCTTTTCTTCAAAAACCAACAAAAACACTGAACACAAGAACAAAACACAATTTTCAATGTGGCAAAAACACTTATGTACTGGAACAATACATAATCCCAAACTTGCAATCCAGTGTTGCAAACCCGTACACCCCCCCCCCCCCTTTTGTCAAATAAAACAAAGGAAAAGAACGAGGGACAAGGGGGGAAGACCAGGGATCTTCGCCAGAGCACCAGGAAACACGACCCCCGAGAGCAATCACCGGCCGAGGGGGTCGAACACTGGACACTGAGAGGTAGGAGGAGATGAAGGAATTGATAGAAGACCACAAAACTGCTGAGGCGATGGCAGGTAAGGATCGACGTGGCAGGAACCGGAAGGAGGCAGCAAAGGATCTGACACCGTGCGCAGAACCCCTACAAACAGGGTGACGGGCACGAACGGTCCGACAAACGTGGCTGCCCATCCGCACCTGCGAGACCCTCCCACCTGTCCGAGGAGACACCCACACAGCAGTACCCGAAGGCGCCACAGACGCAACAGAGGAGTACAAGGCTGACACCGGGCACAACACATGGCGAGGATGCCCACGCCGTAAAGCCTGGACGGCGAAAGGCTGGAAAACGGGGGCCTCCCTCCCATGCGTGGTAACAAAAGGAGGGGAGGAGGCGAACGAGACGCCATGCAAGGACGGGGAGAATCGCATGCAGTCCCGGGGCTGTGACAATGCCGCTAGTGCAGACACCCGATCCCCAGTGGCCAGAGCGACAAGGAAGAGTGGACGCCCGAGCAACGGAACCGGCGTAGCGGCCCTTGTATACGTGGTGAAAGGCCAGAAGGACCAGAGCCCGTCCCAGATACCAATGTGGAGGGACCTGGCGCGGAGGCGGTCGATCCCGGAAGGCCGGCAGGAAGGAATCCAGCTCCTGCGGCGGAACGACGAGCCCAGCGACGGACCCAAAGACCCCCCGGACGGCAGACAAGTGGGTACGTATAGCGTCGACTTGAAAGCGACGTGTACGGAAGAGGTGAAACAAGGAGCGTAGGACGAGGGAAGGAGAGCCAACTGGCAGGCGAGTGTCCTGTAGCCACCTAGTAAAAGACCTCCAGCGGGACCCGTAAGTCCCTCAAGGAGAAGACGGCCAGGAACACTGCAGGAAGTCAGTCAGGGCCCGGCCGGGGACCGGGAGCCACCGTGCCTCATGAACAAGCACGATGCGAAGGCCAACGAGGTCCACAGGTCCCCAACCTAGCTCAAGTGGAAGCCGGAGACAGGTAGAGGGACCGGACTCGGGCACCACCACGGCAACCGGGCGTACCAAGCCCGGCACGGCCACAGAGGCGCGAGGAGCCAGACGCAGCCTCGCGAGGACTAGGCACATCAACAGCGCGTCTGGTGGCGGAAAGATGTATATCGACCGCCACCTGTACCAGGCTACCATGAAAGCGTCAGGACCCCCCCCCCGGAGCGCGAGGCTGGAGGGAGAGGTCCAGAGGCAACTGGGGCGGCACCCCCGATGCGAACAAGGCGACCTCCGGAACACCTCAGGAAGCCGCGAGGTCGGCGAACACAGTCCGGTGCATCGCCCATTCTACAAGAACGCCCTGCCCTCTCGACAGGGTGGCCGCCCACAGGGTGGCAGGCCCGGGCAGGGAGGAGGCATGCAAGGAGAAGGGGCGTCGGTCCGCGAGGAAGAACAACTCCACCGAGACCCCCAATAGAGTCAACGACCTGGAGGACCCCCGCATGAGGAAACAGTGGACAGCTGTCTGAGCGTCCATAACTAATCAAAATGACGATTCCATAAGGGAATTAGGCGTGCACTTATGATGAGTACTCCATGATGCTTCCGCGCGGGCTATTAAAAATGCTGGCGCAGGATGTTGAATGGAGACTATTACTATTAACCCCTTCTTTACCGCAGGACCATACCCGCGCGAGCCCTACCCTCCCCTTCCCAAACCGAATTTTCCCGCGCTCCCGCTCGTTCGTGGGGTAGTTTATGTTTTATCATTACATCGTTAATTTTGGCTATATTTCTTATTTTTTTATGTTGTCATGTAGATATTGACCATGAGATGTGTGTATCATATGTTAAAATAATTTACATATAATATTACATGCGTAACAAATTGCTTTACTAATCCTTTACTATACAGATAAATATAATGGCTGGAGACATAAAAACATATATAATGAAGACAATAATGATTGTATTACTCACCTTGTAAGTGTGGATGAGATCCATTGACAATGAGGTAGGTACAGGTAGAAAGTAGGTGAAGTAGGGCGGTGCGATGAAAGGTAGGCGCGGCGGTGCGATCAAAGGTAGGCGCACCGCGGCAGGTGAGGTGGTGCACTCCGAGGCTGGTGCACCATGAGTGTCAGAGTGCTACTGGGAGTGCCAAGCCTGATAGTGCTCCACCGAGCACAGACCAGGCTGCTGAGGGCAGGCAGGGCAATATTTCCTACTGAATTTTGCCCTACCCTCTTTGGAACACACTCGGCAACGCTTTTGAGGTCTTTTCTTGTTGTCATTGGCAGGTATTACAAGCAGTCCATGGCAGATACCAGTTTCATCTTCCCTTGTTGCCCCCCCTCCCTGCTTGGCCTTCTTCTTCTCTTTCTTTTTAGGCGATCTTTCCTCATTTTGCACCACACACAGAGCACAATAGCTGAGAGAGTACTTGGAGAGACCAATGCATACGACTTCCTGGTGGGGTCAGTTGGCTCCAAAAGTTGGTCCACCAAGTCAACTGAACCCATCTGTTCGTTGTAGCGCTGGATTGGTACTGGTTTCTTGATAAATTCCTCCTTACCCCCCCTCACATGGCGAGTACGTTCCACGAAACCTGCCTCATATTTGGTGGTGATGACATTCACTTCCTTCGTGTCATGAAACTTGACCAGCAGAATCTCATCTTTTCTGGCGAACAAGGTTTGCCCTTTTTTAAGTTTTTCATCCCTCACAGTCTTGGGTACACCTCGATTTGCACGAATTGTGCCTGTAGTCAAAGTGTCCCGGGCCAACAGGTACTCAGCAAGGTGGAGGGAAGAATACCAGTTATCAAGGATGACATGCCTTCCCTTCTTCATGAGGTCCAACATCAGAAACACAGGTACTCGCTCTGACTTCGAGAGGGGCTGTAGTTCAGGGTCATCCAACATCCTGTCATAGAGGCGGGGTGTGTACAGGCAAAAGTTCCATGTATACCCCCTGGCACTGGGTGAACTTGGGCAAAGTGCAAACAGCTTCAACCCAAAGCGTTTTCTCTTAGTTTTTATATATTGTCTGAAGTGTAATCTGCCTTTGAAAAGTATGAGAGCTTCATCAACTGCGAAATTGCTTCCAGCAGAGAAATACAAGGTAGTTTTTTCTTGCAACAATGAAAAAAAACTGCCAATCCTGGTCATGGGCATCTTGGGCTGTGCATCATCTGGGTGTGAGTATCTAATGAACCTCATGATTTGAGAGAACCTGTTCCTACTCATGATGGAGGAGTGGTACACAGGAGGGCCTCTACACATTATGGAGGTGCTCCAGTAATCTGATATCTTGGGCAATTTGGTTACCCCCATCAATAATTGAAGGCAAATAAACACATACATCTCATCTTCCTTCACATCTACCCACTTCCTTCCCATAAATCTTTTTCTATTCTTGGTAGGGTTCTCCCTGAAGAACTTATTAGCCCTCGCATTGGTCCACAGGCATAAAGTATTCACAATGTCCTTCGAAATAAATAGTTCAAAGCAATCCAAGGCTGTCATTTCCTCTGCCTCATGTTGTTGAATAATAGCTGGATGCACATCTTCAAAATCTTCAATAACCTGTGGTAAATTGGTGGGCCGCTGGTCGGCAAAGGGATCTGCCAGGAGATGAAATGCGGGAGGGCCAGCGGCGGCAGTGGGGGTGGGGGACAATGGTGGGGAGATATCATCATCAGTTTCGCTTTCCTCACTACCGCTAACATCACTGTCATTCTCGGGTAAATAATCTTCATCCTCGTCACTAATGGAGATGTCTGAGTGTTCCTCATTGTCATCTGATACATCTAAGTCACTGTACAGGTCCACTTCCTGGTCGGATTCACTAGGTAAGGACGCCATGGCACTGGTAATAATCCTGTGGCACCCTCACGGACGCCTGTCGGAGATACACTGACTCCGTCACTCCCTCCCTCCCCACCCTCATGGCTCAAGCCCAAGGCCACGTGACTGGCAACCAGACCCCCCATTGCCATGTTAGTTATTTCCATGTTATATTATATCACATAATTATAGGTTTGACTCCTGTAAGGAGATAAAGAAAACCTAATATTTAGTAGTGGCCCCGTAATCATTGACGAACATGCCTATTACATAAGGCATCCTCTTCAAACACTAATCCGCCGTAGTTTTGAATCTACCGCGCAGAGCATTTAAAAAACTGAGGAGCCTTCATCATGAGCGCACGCGACCTCACTCATGGCTTCAGTCATTATGAATTGGGTTCTCACTACGAAAAAACTTCGTAAAAAATAAAAACAAAAAGAAAATAAGAATAACTATCTAATAAGCTTTCCATCATATCGTGGATGTACTTGTGTGGATTTCTGACCAGACGCTGATTCAGGCGTCATTCCTCCTTCACTGACATATCAAGTAAACCAAAATCCTTAATACATCAACGAATGGGAAGGGGACGGTCGGGAGGGCCCCAGTCGTCAATGATTACGGGGCCACTACTAAATATTAGGTTTTCTTTATCTCCTTACAGGAGTCAAACCTATAATTTATTAGTGGCCCCTCCATCATTGACGAACATGCCTGATTTCTAAGACTGGAGGGGGACATTCGTAATCATATCATAACTCTATAAAGCAGATAATAAAAACAACCACATAGTATTCTTACTTTTGAAAAAATATATTTAAATGTGGCGTAGGCCAAAAATATACAAGAAAAAGGGGTTCAGGCAGGTGCGTGCTTCAAAGAAGCCTGCTTGACAAAAAATGGGTAACTCTGAAGATTCTGAACACAGATCTGCAGTTACAAAGGCACCCCACTCAACGAGTGGTGACAAAAATAACAAGTTATAAGTTTATATGTGCACATAATAAACCCCAAAGTAATCGTGGAGGTAAATTGCAAAGGACCTCCACTATTCTAATATTAGATTGCTTTCGCAGCTAAAACTATTATAACAACACCGTTGTTTTGTACTAACATTGTACTAGCACAATTTCTCACTGAAAATTTTTCATATCACATTAACCTTAAATTGTATCACAGCTCTCATACTCCGGCGGGGTCTAGGGTGTCCTATGTCAGCTGACTGCACCCCCCCCCTTTCTCGTGAAAAAACACAAAAGTGACTGCAGGGCCACCTAGACCCTCTGCCTTAAAGCTATACATGGTAAGGAAGGTTTATCTAGAGCAACTGACAAGTATCTAGACAAAAACGTATGATTTTGTCTCTCAATCAACACCAAACAGTCAACATCTCCTCCCCCGGCCCTGACTCAAACCAACAGTTCACCATGTGCTACAACTAATAACAATATTAATATCAACACCAAACAGTGTTGCTTGACAAAAAAAAAAAAAAAAAAAAAAATTAGACGCCCACAACTGAGTGGACGCGATACCTTCTACTGAAATTTTTTTCAGGAAACGTAAAGAAGCTGCCCATTTGCGTAAATCGTGGGCCCTACCCACAACGCCGGGATTACTCTCTTTAATGACTTCGACCAGAAGAGAGGCTAATCGTCGTTTAAGTAAGCGTTTACCCGTACTTGCTACCCATAAAGCACCTTGGGGGTTAAGAGGAGCTACTCTCAAATATTTGGTTAGAGCTTGCACTGGACATAAATTATGATGCACCTTTCCCCTTTTCAACGCTGGCACCGTGAACTCAGAAAACACGTGTGCACTGTGCTCATTCTTGGCTACAAAACCTGGGGAAGGTGCAATGTAAATACATTCATTCAGTCTGCCAAACCTAAGGCAATTAGGTGTGTTGCTCATCGCCGCCAGCTCAGATACTCTGTTCCCGGTGGCCAAAGCCATAAGGAAAACCGCCTTTTTTAAGAGTAATGCAAAGTCTGCAGTATTTTGGTACAGACGAGAGTGAAGTAAAGACAAGGCTTTGTCGAGAGACCAAGTAGGCATGAGCTGACGGGGAGGTGGGCGAAGTTTAAAACAAGCTCTCATAAAACCTGTTTCCTCCGCCACCGGTATGGAGAGACCTGTCAGGTCTAAAAAGGGCACTCTAATCGCAGTTAAGTGATTTTTTAATGTTACCACAGATAAATGTTTCTGCTCAAACAGATAATTTAAATAATTGAAAACTAAGGCCACTGACGGCACCCTCTGTTCCGTTCTGATGATCCAGGAAGTAAAAGCTTGTCAATGTGAGTGATACTGTCGTTTCGTAGACTGAGTATATTGATTGATTAATTTATTGGTCACATCTCTACCGTATGGTGCTAGCCACTTGGCCTCCTGAATGTCCATAATGCAAAAGTCAGCGAGGTCGCTAGGTTGCCAATCGTGTCTAAGTGGAAATACCCGACCGGGAGCGACACCGGGTCCGGGCACCACGTTTTCAATTGCTGGTACCACAACTGCGCCGGCCACAGCGGCGCGACTAGCGAGACTAAGCCTCGATAATCTCGTAGTTTGTTCACTACGTGGCACATTAGTGACGCATCTGGCGGTGGAAACAGATAGAGGGAGCTCCATCTGTTCCAGTCTGTCACTAGAGCGTCTGGCCCCCCTGCCGGCGTTTTCGCCCGGCGGGTGAGGTATAGAGGGAGTTTGTGAGTCTCCTCGGACGCAAAAATCCACTTGTGGATGGGAGAGCTCTGCAATCATTCGGTTGAAAATGGGTTGCTTGAGCTCCCATTCTACTGTCGTGCTCTGTCTCCGGGACAGAGCGTCTGCCCAGACGTTCGCTACGCCTGGGAGATAAGATGCGTGAATGTAAATGTCTAGTCTGTTGGCGAGAGTAAAAATCTCTTCCGACACGTTTAGCAACTTCCTTGACCTCGTTGACCCTTGTTTCTGAATACAGTGAACTGCATTCAGGTTGTCCATCCTGAAGGCCACCGACTTGCCCTGTAACGCCGGCCCGTGAGCCTGAAGGAAATACAAGGGGACTAGTAATTCTTTGACATTGATGTGAGAGATTTCTAAGTGGGACCAAATCCCCTGACCCTGGTGCCCCTGATTTGACTGAAATCCCCACCCTATTGTGCCTGACGCATCCGTGTCTACCCATACCGTTGGTGGAGGAGAGGTCCATGACATTATTGAATGCAACGTTTCCCTCTTTGCCCAGACCGCTAGCAAGGTGTGGATTAATTTCGGGATGGGCCATAGTTTGTCCGCCGGTAAGAGCGGGAAATATTTGTTGCCTTCCAATATTAATCGTTTTACTTTCAACCGGCCCAACTTGACAGTTAGTTGAATCCAGTTGAGAGAGCCTACCAGAGACTCCCAGACCCTCCGTGTCGTAGTCAGACTGTGAAGAAACATGAACAGTTTGCTGCGAAACCTGTTGCGATTGTCCACACTCTGACTCAGAGTGAGAGCGGCCGTGTCCCAGACTAGCCCTATCCACTGAATTACTCGTGAGGGAACAAGGTTTGACTTTACCAGATTTACCTTGAAGCCTAGAGTTTTGACATGATTTAAAATAATATTGACATGTTTTATGCATAAGTGTTGTGTCTCTGCCACTACCAGCCAGTCGTCCAGATACCACAACACTCTGATCCCCTGTTTTAACAATGGCATCAGGGCTTGCCGGACTAATTTCGTGAATAATCGAGGTGCTAGGTTCAAGCCGAACGGCATCCTTTGAAAAACAAAATTTTGGTGCCTGATCCGTAAGGCCAAAAACCTTTGAAATCTTTTGTTGACCGAGACGTGCCAATAGGCGTCTGTCAGGTCTAGTGAACACATCCAACCTCCCGGCGGAAGTGTTAGCCTGATTTGGTGTACTGTTAACATTCTGAAAGATTCGTTGTGAATGTGAAGGTTCAGATAAGACAGGTCTACGACCGGCCTCATCTGAACACTGTCCCTTTTGGGAACCAAAAATAGTTTGGACGTGAATACAGGGTAATTTGGGGGGACCGGGATGATGACATTCTTGGCAATCATTTCCTGGACCAGTGACTCCACCTCTAAAGAAACAAAATTCGCCGTTGTCGGCTGACATAAGCGAGGTCGCCGGAGCCACTGCCAAGTGATGCCCTTGCGTGCCACCATTCGTGCCCAAGTGTTTAAAGGCCATGCCTGGTGGCACGTTCGGAACGACCCAGTTAGCAGACAAGGGTTCGCCGGCTGTACTACCCTCGGGTCCTCCGTCCTTAAGGTTGGCACCGGGAGTGAGAGAGACTTTAGTTTTTTGATGGTGGGGTTGGTGGTGCTGGACGCTTTGCCGGCTGGCTGGTGTTGGCCGAAGACTGGCCCTGACCTGGCTTATGCTGGCCGCGTCCTCTCTGACCTGAAAACCGACTCTGTCTATGCCTGTACTGACCTTGGGGGGAGTGGGAGGACTTAGGTAGAAGAAAGGGTTTAGATCCCCCTGGCTGAGCTTTAGCAGATGGCCTGGGTTTGGGGAAATTAAATGCAGGTTTCTTAGCTGGAGTGGGACTGTGCTTAATGGCCTGTGCCATAATGAACACTGTTCGCCATACTTCAGGGGACATTAAAGAGGGAGTAAGCACTGGTGACATGATCACCTGATTCGCAATGCGATCAGGTAGCTTGCGAACTAAAGACATTCTGAGATCTTGTCTTGCTCGTACCGCCTCAAGCAAGGCGGTGCGTATGTCACCCAAGGATTGGATTGACGACTGGAGGAGCAGTCGCCGGGATAATTCAACCGATCTTCTGGCATCCGCGTCTGCGATTGCCTGAGTGGACCGTAGTAAAGACTTAGCCACCTGTTGAGACACTATGTACTGAGAGAACAGGCGAAAAGCTTTCCCCCTTAGCCTAAATTCTCTGTCTAGGTGAGTAGGGGTAGGGGTAGTGAAAGGTCTTTTAGCTCACAAAGATTAATCTTAGGGGCAGCTAGGAAAGAAAACAAGGCTGCTGGGACTCCGCCGGCAGAACCTACCGGCATGGAGAACCAAGAATGAGTATCCTGAGGGATTTGGTGGGAAGATTTAGAAGTAAAAGTGGTTGCAAAGTTTTGAGCCTCTATCTCCCAATCTACCCAAGGTCCTGGCCCCAACTGCCCCACCTTCAAAACTGGATTAGCTGCTTCGTCTGTGACGGTCTGTAAATCAAGTTCAGGAGTAAGAGCTGACAGAGTCTTAATATCATTAAACCCATCCAGCTTAGACCAGTCTGAAAATAGTTTTGAAGCTGAGGCAGGGGGTAAAGCTGGTTAGAAGCATACACAAAATAGTCTTGGTGATAATAACTAGGTATAGCCTTGATGTTTACATCTAGTACATTCCCCAAATTATCCAAGGCCCTCAATTTCTTTGACTTATTGCCCTGGATGACCCACTCACGCGGTACCGGGAGTTCCCCTGACAAGGTAGGTTGGGCGAGCTCTGGGTTAGAGGGGGTCAAAAGGACCCATGACTCGTCTGGTCCATAAAGCAAGGGCATAGCTACCTTTCTGAGAGGCGCCTTGTCTAGAGGGGGTGGATTGACGTCTGTGATGACCCTGACATTTGAAGTTGTCAATGCCGCCGTAGCAGGCTTAGGAACCCCTGATGGTGACAAAGTGGGAGGGTTAGGGATCTTAGATAAAGCAATTGAAGTCATCAGAGGCCGTACCGTAGAACTTGTCGTGGGAGCCCCCAAGTCCATAGTGGGGGTTTCCTGTTGTTGGCCAAAAAATTTAGATAAAGCATCAGTCAGTAGACCATTAATGTCTTGTGCAGTAACAAATTGGTTAGATGATGAACTTACAGGTGAATCATTAATATCCTGCGCGGCATCTAAGCCTGAGCCTGACTCTTGCCCTTCCATCTCTGAAATTATAGAAACCTCGTCTTTTTCCTCCTGATCCTCCTGAGAAGACCCCGCCGAAGCTCGGGTACCTTGTTGCCAAGATAAGTCAGGAATAGAGGATGGGATCGCCGCGTCCCTGTGGACATCAGCTACTGTGTGACTCATTTGAGTCGGACGAGGGTGGTCAGACCCTGGCTGAGCAAACCGCCAAACACCGAGGCCCTGGCCTACACTCTCTTGGGAGTCTGAAACATTCTCAATTATCGAACCTCCTGAACTTTCCAATTCCAGGGTTAGAATATTAATAGGTAAATCCTCTTTAGGGACAGACACCGCACTGGACCCTGGAGGCCTAACACAAACTTTGTCTGAGGTAGAGGTACTATGAGAGGCACTAGAAACTGGTGAATGTAGAGAGGACTTTTTCTTATGTGAATCCTTTTTAGAGGATTTATGGCTACGGTGTGACCGAGAACTACTCTTAGATTTGGAGGAATCCCCGCCGTGACCACTGGTGGAACTTTCCGTCCTACTCTTCTTACTCGCTGGCGAAGAGGCACGACTAGAAGACTGGCGTCTGAGAGGTGACCGAGACCGAGATCTCTCCCGAGACGATGAGGCGGACGCCGGGGGTGTAGGCTCCCGTGGACGTTTTGGTGTAGTAGCCGAAGATACAGAACCCTGACCAGTCTCCGCCGGCTTATAATTTGTGACTCTAGAGGAACGTTTAGGGGGAGGGTGTTCAAACAGCAAACGATCCCAAAGAGGGACGTTGTCACATTGAAGTGATTTATGCGCAACAATCGTAGAGTAAGCTGCCATCTGCTGCCGTACTTCTCTTAAAGCTACTGCCGCGGTCTTATCATCATCGCAAAGGACCTTGACTGCTAATTGGGAGCAAAAAGAACAATTACGCATAACCCAGAGACCCCTTGAACGGTCTAGACATTTAACACACCTTATGCAACGGGTATGCGCAAAAATAGGGATACCGGCACAATCAGGGGTAGTGCATAAGGCAAAGACTGGGGCTGAGGTAGCCATGACAGAGACTGGTGGGGAAACTACCGCCGGGTCTGTATTGGTCCGCCGGAGCCCAGCTCTGGAAAAAAAGAAAATTTCCAGGAATTAATGCTCATAAGGTTAACCCAACATGTTCGCACACAAGTGTTAATAACCCACCGGATAACGAGATGTAATGACACAAAGATCACAGCTCGCTACGCGGCGGGGTTCAGAATATCTAAACAAATCTTTTGAAGAAAGTGAAGAATACCCTCTGACATAATATAACTGTCCTGCATAGTCTTTATAGATTATAGTCTTTCTGGTGGTGACTGTCTTAAGATTCAATTTGGAACAAAACAACCCCCCATAAAGACGCCGGCCCTTGAAATATTTTAGTAGAATAACACAGGGCAGGCTGACACGAGATCTGATTTCTAACGAATTGTCACAAAAAGATCGCCGTAAGGTTGAAGGCGGCGATACCTAATTGTATCACTAAATTAAGTGGTTAACTCGAAATTGAATTGTAAATTCCTTATTTCCTCCACCTAGGAGCACCCCCGGGTGTGAAAAACGATGTTAACCCTAATTGAACCTTCAATCGCCGTAAGTATAAAGGCGGCGATACATATAGTATCACTTAAATGGATTGGTTAATGAACTAATTGACTTAGTTGTTCATCCCACCCTACCAAGGTACACCCGCCGGGTGAGATATCAAAAAGTTAACCCCATAAGTTCCTGTCCCCACTTCTTTGTAAAAGATCGCCGGGGAGGAAAGCCCTTAACAACAACTAGGTTTTTCATGTGGTTTTGTAAAACCTGGTAGAAAAACTACATAACGTATGTTCGCATGAACCGCGTTTTATAGATGGGTAAAGTCATTCCGCCGGGAATCAAAGGGTGCCTGAAACCAGGTACCAACAGAGACGCAGTCCTGGAGAGCCACAGACACCTCATCGCCGGGAACACCAGCCTGTGTGAAAACCACGTGTGGCCCAACACGGCTCTCGGCCGGGTTTTTTTCATGGTGAAACCGAGAAAAAACCCGCCGGAAGTAAACCCAGCCCGAACAGACACCATCTGATCGTGCAACGGACACGAAGGAAGCCACGCACGACTAACCTAAGTCCACACAATAATCCGTGGAATTAGCCAATACACAACTAAACCAGGAATAAACATAGTCCGAGGAATTAGCCAATACACAACTAAAACCCGGATACACATGACACAGTAGGGCATATTTATAAATAATAAACAATAACACTTGTACATGTGGCAAAGCTACGCATGGCTGGCTAGGCCTAAGTAGACGGCATAATAAATGTTGAAATATACACAAAACACTGGAAATATCACAACAGGAACCATCGCCAACACACCACTGTAGCAAATACTTCTGACAAAGGGAAGACTGACTCGGGACCCAGAAAAAACTTCACTAAGTGAAGAAAAATACGCTGGGAACGTCAGTAAGCAAAGCTTACCTCATCAGAAAGATAAAAGGCAGCAATAACTAACGCGTAATGAAAGCCGCCTGTAACACAAGCTAACTAACTGTGAAAAAGTTCACATGTCCACAACAGGACCACGAGGGAACATCCGAAATAGATGACCCAAACACACGACCCAAAATACACTGCACTGCGGGCAACCAGCCCAGGACACTCCTGCTACACATATCCTAACCTTACTCGATACATCCCGGAGTAAACAAATGAGAAAAAACTCACTAGGGACGCAACAAATGCGGAATCAGCGGAGCGTGGGGAGACACGTCCGGGCAGGCTGAACGCAGAGCAGAGAAGGAGGAATGACGCCTGAATCAGCGTCTGGTCAGAAATCCACACAAGTACATCCACGATATGATGGAAAGCTTATTAGATAGTTATTCTTATTTTCTTTTTGTTTTTATTTTTTACGAAGTTTTTTCGTAGTGAGAACCCAATTCATAATGGCTGAAGCCATGAGTGAGGTCGCGTGCGCTCATGATGAAGGCTCCTCAGTTTTTAAATGCTCTGCGCGGTAGATTCAAACTACGGCGGATGAGTGTTTGAAGAGGATGCCTTATGTAATAGGCATGTTCGTCAATGATGGATGGGCCACTAATAAATATAGGGTATTATATGTACAAACACTAAACTATATAGGGTACAATGACCTAAAAAAAATATTTGAGTCATTGGCATAACTCTATGCCCCATGACAGGGGCATGACAATGATGTGTGGCATCATTGGCATAGATGCCATTTGCCAACACATGGGGATCATAATAGCACCCAAACCGCAAAATATGAAGCCTCATTGACTCCTATTAGGGTCCCGTGTACCATAGTACACGAGACCGAGTCACGGTTCTTCAGCCAAACTTTTTTTGCGAGTACGGTAGTACACGTTTTGGATATGCGGTAAAGAAGGGGTTAATAGGCGAAGTCGTTAATGATTAAGGGGCCCTACTAAATATTAGGTTTTCTAGCTCTACTTCCCTTTGGGAATCAAACCTATAATCGTGTCATGAAAGTACTGTATGATTGGAAGCCCACAACTTTGTGTTGGCTATGTCATCAATTGAATAATTATGCAAGAAACGTAACGAAACTGCCCATTTCCTGATGTCGTGGGCCCTTCCCACTACACCGGGATTACTTTCACGAATTACATCTACGAGTAAAGAAGCCAATTTTCTCCTCGTGACGCGAGTACCTGTACCATTGACCCATAAGGCTCCCTGCTGTTGGGGCCGTGACACTCTCAGAAACTTTATTAAAGCCTGAACAGGGCATAATACATGGTGTGTGTCCCCGCGTTTGAGCGCCGGGTTTGTAAATTCAGAAAAAACATGCTCACTATGTTCGTTCTTAGCAACAAAAGTGGGAGATGGAGCAATTTGTACATTAACATTGAGTCTCCCAAACCTGAGGCAATTAGGTTCGTTGCTCATCGCCGCCAGCTCAGACACCCTGTTACCTGTGGCCAAAGCCATAAGGAACACAGCCTTCTTTAACCCTCCTGGCCCGGGCTGTATCTCCAAAGGATAGGGTGGGCAACCCGGGCGATCTGGCCAAAAAACGTCTAGGCCTAGGCTACCGTATTTTGGTTAATTTTAACTGCTAGAAATTTGCCACGCATCTATAAATGTGGTGCGGTTTCCAATCTGTAGACTGGTGTTGAGTAGAGCTCTCTAAGTCAACTGGTTCAGTTGTGATGACGATTTTAGTGGAGAGCATTTTCAGGCGATGTTAGCAATACGACGATCTTTTCACTACTGAAACAACGACATACAGACATACAATAACAAACGAGTCTTCTCCTTCTTGTTTTCGGAGGTGCGGTGATGCAACGATCGGCTTTGTTTACATGCGTCGGACGCACGGCGTTCAGACCAAGCTGAATAGGCTTTCAAGCTTACTATTTCCTGAAAGGACACCCGGGCACCTGCCCTTATTTCGTGGTGTCATATTAAAATGACACCCGGGGAGGAAGGGTTAACAGTGAGTCAAAATCCGGCGCATGATTATACTTGTGCGAATGAAGCAAAGACAAAGCTTTGTCAAGTGACCAGGTAGGCATGAGCTGACGGGGTGGTGGGCGAAGCTTGAAACATGCCCTCATGAACCCTTTCTCCTCCGCCTGCGGTATAGGTAGCCCTGTTAAATAAAAAAAAGGGGGGTTCTGATAGCAGACAAATGATTCTTCAGTGTAACTACAGAAATTGCAGCGGGTAGTCAAAGAGTTTGGAGTGGTTTGTGGGAGGAGGAAACTGAAGGTGAACGTCAATAAAAGTAAAATAATTGTGTGTAATAGGGGTGATCATAGGGTGAATCTAGATGTGACGCTGGGTGTGGAAATATTGGAACAAGTAGAGTGTTTTAAATATCTAGGAGGAACGATAAGCAGGAGTGGAGGTATGGAAATGGAGGTAAAACAGAGAGTGTGTGAAGGAAGGCAAGTTTTCGGAGCAATGGTGGGTGGAGTGGTCTTGCCACTGGCCTGGTAATCCAAAGGTCCCGGGTTCAAAATCCCGATGTATCAATGGGAAGATATTATTGGGATGGAATTTGTGCTGTACCTAGTATCAGTGCATTACCACAAGCCCACCGAAACGTCAATAAAATACCCTCATTGTTCCCTGATTAAATAGCACTGTATGAATATTCCCATATTCAAAATATGCTATAGGGGTGCAATGCCTGGTGAGTTATCTGCTCAACAGGTGGCGTTGTGTGTGTAAGTGTGAGAGTCCGAGTGTAGGGGGTGAGACAGTGAAGCACGGGAACGAGGTGGCTTCAGAGATGAGGTCGTTTCGGGCCATGAGTGAGCACCGTGCCTCATGTGAAGGCAAGAGGCAGGTGCTCGTTGTACTCTACGTGCTTCACATGTCTCACTCCCTAGACTGGAACAAGACCTCACGGGCTTCACTGTTCATTGTAAAGCGGTGAATGTTAAGGCTCTCAGCCTATGCCCGAGAGGAAGTAAGTTGGAATATAGAAAAAAAAAAAAAAAAAAAAAATGTGGAAGACGAGAAATCTCGGAATGAAAGTAAAAAGTGCAATGTATCAAGGAATTGTTGTGCCAACAGTGATGTATGGGGCTGAGACATGGGCTCTGAAGAAAAAGGAGAGAAGAAAGCTGGATGTGATGGAGATGAGCTGCTTGAGGAGTATGTGTGGAGTTACTTGTAGAGACGGATTGAGGAATGAAGAGATACATAGGAGAGTGGGGCAGCAGGAACATTTGGCAGCCAGAGTGGACAGAAGGGTGCTGAGCTGGTATGGTCATGTTGAACGAATGGGAGATGAAAGGCTTACAAAGAGAATATATGAGTCAGATACAAGGGGAGATAGAAGGTCAGGAAGACCCCCATTGAGATGGAGAGACTTTGTAAGACTAGCTTTGAATGATAGAGGAATGACAATAGATCAGGCAAAGGAAGTGGTAATAAACAGAAATGAATGGAGAATGCTTGTGAATAGTTGAGAGAACACGTGGTCATTTGAGGGAAGGGGTCGGACGCAAGTTGGACTAGATAATAGTCCATCAGGCGCCTGGCCCGGGGAGACTATTAATATGAAGGGTGCGCCTGGAAGTGTGGTGGGCGGGCTTGTGGCTTTGGCTCTGCTACATGTCTGCCTTCCGAGATCGGAGCCTCTCCGGGTGGTCGGGGGCCGGAGGAGTGCTGGAGCGACCTAGGTGACCCTGGTCTCTGGGTATTCTCCTGGGTGACCTAGATGTGTGTGAATTTTGTGTTTTGTCTGTGTTTGTTCGCTGTTTTGTCTTGTGTTTTTTGTTTTCCTGTTCTTGCTGTCTTGAGTCGGCCACCCCTAAGAAAAATAAAATAAAATAAATAAATAAATAATAAAATAGAGGAAAATAAAATAAAAAAAAGGAAAAGTGGGGATTGGGCCTGAGCATATAGATAGATAGATAGAATAACTACAGAAAGGCATTTTTGTTCAAAGAAATAGTCCAATTACTTGAAAACCAAAGCTACTGAAGCGTCAGTTTACGCCGTTTCTACTATCCAGGTTGTGAAAGACTTTCAATGAGATTGATATTGTCGCCTGGTAGACATAGTATACTGATTTAGATATTTATTAGTGACGCTCTCTCCATACGGAGTTAACCATTTGGCATTCTGAATGTCCAAAAGGCAAAAGTCAGCGAGGTCTTTAAGGTTGCCAATTGTCTCCAAGTGAAAGTACGAGATCGGGAGTGACACCGGGTTCTCGCACCACATTTTCAACCGGGGGTACCTCACCTGAGCCGGCCATAGAGGCACGATCATCGAGACTAAGCCCCGGTAACCCCGTAGTTTGTGAACTACCTGGCACATGAGTGAAGCATCTGGAGGTGGAAATAGATAGATGGAATTCCAACTGTTCCCGTCCTCCAACAATGCGTCTGGACCCCCCGCCAAAGTCATTTCCCGGCGGGTTAGGTAGAAAGGAAGCCTGTGGTTTTCCTTGGACGCGAAAAGATCCACTTGTGGACGGTATGGCTCTACAATCATCTGGTTGAAGATGTTTTGCTTGATTGCCCATTCTACTTTGGTGCTCTGTCGCCGGGACAGAGCGTCTGCCCAGACGTTCGCTACGCCTGGGAGGTGTGATACATGGAGATGAATGTTCAGCTCTTTGGCCAGAACAAAAATATCTTCTGACAACTCTAGCAACTTCCGAGACCTCGTTGACCCTTGCTTTTGAATGCAGGACAATGCATTCAAATTGTCCATTCGAAACGCTATTGATTTCCCCCGCAAGGAGGAGCCGTGGGTTTGAAGGAAAATTAAGGGACTAAGAGCTCTTACTCGTTGATATGAAAATTCTCGGTTTGGGACCAAAGACCCTGACCCTGATGGCCTAGGCTCGACTAATAACCCCAGCCTATTGTCCCTGAAGCATCTGTGTCTACCCATACCGTAGGGCGGGTGCCCAACCCCGAAAGGGGTTGAAATAGGGGAGCTATCCCCCCGCCAAAGGCGGCTTTCTAGGGCCTTTCCTAGCTGATGCTGAGAGGATTGGGTTCTAGTCATGTGGTGATGGGCTGGTCTATCAGAGTGAGAACTGAGCCATCTCTGCCATACCCATAGCTTACTCTGACAGTTTCTTTTACTTATATATTTTCTAGATCTCGAGTGACGGCGTCTCTTCCGTGGATTGACCTCTCAATCTACCAAGATTGGAAGCCAAAGCATCACATTTTTCCCTTGCCCCTCAACTTTCTCTTCATAATTGCTGAGGGTCACAGGGCCCTGGGTGGGGCTTTGGTTTCCCGGGCGTTTTCGCACCCTCCTCAGCTCCCCGCCATGGAGTGGCTTCGGTCACCCAGGCTTTATTGTGGTCGGCAGGGAGGGTTCTGTGGGGGCGCTCGGTTGTGGCCTTGGCCGTGCTCGGGGCCTTGGGGCTGTTCGGCCAGGCAGCTTGGGGAACAACAACAACAACAACAACAACCCATGCCGTAGGTGGGGGAGAAGCCCACGTCATTATTGAGTGCAACGTTTCTCTCCTCACCCAGACCGACAGTAATTCGTGAATTAATGGAGGAATTTTCCACAACTTTCCTGCCTGCAATAGCGGGAAAATAATGGTTTGCCTTCCACGATTAATCTCTTTACTTTCAATCGGCCCAACTTTACAGTTAGTTAAATCCAATTGAGAGAGCCGACCAGGGATTCCCATATCCTTCTCGTGGTGTTCAGACTGTGGAGAAACAAAAACAATTTCTTTCAAAATCTGTTGCGGTTGTCCACACTCTGACTGAGAGTAAGATTGGCTGTGTCCCAGACCAGCCCTATCCATTGAATTACCCGTGTGGGAACAAGATGCGACTTTGCCAAGTTGACCTTGAACCCTAGGGATTGTATATGGTTTATAATGTGATTGGCATGGATGTTGCATATACTATCTGACTCAGCCACTACCAGCCAGTCGTCTAGGTACCACAACACCTTGATTTCCTGATTTAACATCGGCATGAGGGCCTGCCGGACTAATTTTGTAAATATTCTCGGTGCAAGGTTCAACCCGAATGGCATTCTTTGAAAGTCATAAGTCTCTTGCCTTATCCTCAATGCGAGGAATTTATGGAACCTTTTGTTTACCGGGACATGCCAATAGGCGTCTGTCAGGTCTAACGAGCACATCCAACCTTGCGGCGGAAGTGTTAGCCTGATGTGATTCACAGTGAGCATCCTGAACGATGTGTTGTGAATGTGTCGATTCAAACAAGACAGGTCTACGACTGGTCTCATCTGAATGCTGTCCCTCTTTGGTACGAGAAAAAGTCTGGACGTGAAAACAGGGCAAGTTGGATTGACCGGGACAATGATATGCTTGGTGATAATTTCCTTGGCTAGTGACTCCACGTCTAAAGAAACATGATTGACTTCTAGAGTTTGACGTAAACAAGGTCGCCGGAGCCACCGCCAGGTGATGCCCTTGCGTACCACTGTCCTTGCCCAAGTTCGCCGGGGCCAGGCCCAGTGACACGGCCGAAATGACCCAGTTACTTGACTGGGTTTGTCCGGTGGAACTACCCTCGGATCCAACTCGCCCTCGATAGGCCCCGGGAGTGAGAGAGTTTCAACTGTGACTAGTTTTTTTATGGTGATGGGGTAGGGTTAGACGGCTGACTGGTTTTGGTAGACGTCGATCCCTGACCTGATCTGTGTTGTGACTTATTCTTATACCACTTCCCTGACTGTTTTCCCTGTTTAGGCTTGAGCTGAGTACAGTACAGTCAGGCCTGCCAATACGTGAGCTTCCAATACGCGAATCACCTTATACGCGAGGAGGGGGTCGAATCATACCCAAAATTTTGAAAACGCGAAGTGAACTTCTAAAATGCGTTTCCGGAGCCGATATAAGGGCAATTCCGGGGAGTCCGCCTAGTACGCTAGCCCGCCCCGCCATTCCGCGCATCCAACTGCGCAGGACAGTGACGTAGGCAGACGGACCAGGGCATTGTGGGATACGCCAGTCTACACAGTGTGCCCACCGCCATCATGCCTCGCAAGAATAAACTTATCACACTCAATTCAACTCAATTCAATGTAGCATCTGTCGATGTTGGGTACACCATGGGAGTAAGCGCTGTAGTAGAATAAAGGGGCCCCTGCCGAAGGATAAGTCAGAAATAGAGAAATTTGAGTGCGTAGTGTGCAAAGGCGAGCTTGTGTTAAGTGATGATCCTGTGGCTGTGAATTTTGGAAATGAGTCTTTGGAGCTGGTGAACAAGTTTTGTTACCTAGGAGATACCATCTCTGCCGGTGGTGGGGCCGAGGCTGCCACTGTTGCTAGAATTAGGTGTGGCTGGGGGAAGTTCAGAGAATTGATGCCAATCCTGACCATGAAAAGAATGCCTCTCCCCCTGAAGGGAAAGGTGTATGCCTCATGTGTTAGAAGTGCAATGACGTATGCCTCAGAAACATGGGCCGTTAAAGTAGAGGATGTCAACAGAATGGAGCGTAATGAGATGAGAATGGTGAGATGGATGTGTGGGGCCAGGCTACAGGATAGAATAACAAATGTTGAGCTGAGGAGACGTTTAGGTATAAAGAGTATTAGCGAGGTGATGCGTACAAGTAGACTGGGATGGTATGGACATGTGGAGAGAATGGATGAACAAAATTGGGTGACAAAATGCAGGTCTGTGATTGTGGAGGGAGCTGCACCAAGGGGTGGACCGAGGAAGACCTGGGATCGGACTATACGCGCCGATCTCAAATCCAAGAACTTGACAAGTGAAGCAGCCCTTAACAGGGTTGCCTGGAACGCCGCCATTAGGACAAGAGACTGAAACTGCACTTATGTGTGGAACACTCAGTCTTAAAATTTTATGTATGTATGTATGTACACACAAAATGAAGCTGGAGGTCATCCAAAGGAAACAAAAGGGAGAAGGAAACTCAGCCATCGGTCGAGCAATGGGGCTAGCAGAGTCAACAGTGAGGACGATATGGGCTAACAGGGAAAAGATCAACACCATCGTGAAGTCCTATGGTGCCGCCATGATGGACAAGCGTTGCAGGACCAATAACCCAGCTATGGTGGTGATGGAGCGATACCTGGCAACATTCTTAGCCCGTAAATACCGAGAGCAAGTCCCGGTGGATAAGGCCTACATCAAGCAACAGGCTAAACTGTTCTACGCCACCGCATGTGCTAGGACAAAATCTGGACAGAATTTTCATTTCAAGGCATCCAACGGTTGGATGTCTGGCTTTATGAAACGCAAGGACTTGAGGAACATCAAGGTGTCAGGGGAACGAGGATCTGCAGACATCGCGGCAGCCAACGAGTTTCCTGGGGTGCTGAAGACCATAATCGAGGATGGTGGCTACAAGAAAGACCAAATCTACAATGTGGACGAAAGTGGCCTGCAGTACAAGTGCATGCCAAAGTCTACCTATCTTGCAAAACCTGTGAAACAGGCAAGGGGCCGCAAGATAGATAAGTCAAGGTTCACTGTCATGTTTACTGTGAACCTTTCCGGCACCCACAAGATGCGCCCTGTAGTGGTGCACACAGCTGCCCACCCTAGATGTTACAAGAATGACACTGGAACTTATTGGTACAAGTCTGCTAATGGGTGGATGACCAGTGCCATTATGTCTGACTGGCTTGTCAAGCAATTTGTTCCTGACACCCGCCCTCAAATGCCAACAACTAGGCCTACCATTCAAGGCCCTATTGTTGATGGACAACGCCCCTTGCCACCCACAATATTTAGGGACTCTACATCCCGACGTACAGATTGTTTTCATGCCACCGAAAACAACCTCTCTCATACAGCCACTGGACCAAGAAGTCATATCGAATGTGAAGTTATTCTACCAGACACGACTCTACAATTATCTACGCCAGAAAACCGAGAGCAATGAAGAGATTTTGGCTATGCAGCAGGAGTTTCCATCTGATGATGAGGAGCTACAGGCAGATGAACCTCGGGCAGCGGCACCCCAGGCACCCCAGGCACCCCAGGCAGATGCACCCCAGGCACCCCCGGCAGATGCACCCCAGGCAGATGCACCCCAGGCAGAGATGACCGTGACACACTTCTGGCGTGTTTTCACCATAAAAAACGCAATCGACTTCCTTCTGCTCGCCTGGGATGATATAAATTATGCCACAATTAATCACGCCTGGCATGAACTTACTCCATACTTATGTGTTCCCAAGGGCAACCAAGTCCTGTCAGTCACTGAAGCCGAGGCAGCAACAGTTCAAGCGGCCCGCGCAGTGGCTGGATTCGGTGCAGTGTCAGCCGAGGAGATTCGGGAGGTGAGCAACGCAGGTGAACAACTGACACTGGGTGACACAATTGAGCAGATTGATGCCGAAGATCAAGCACATCAAGCACGACAACTGAACGACGAAGAACCAGCCCCTGCACCTGTACACATGGAGCTGCCTGTAGGTAAACTGAGCCAAATCTTGGCTGCGGTTGACCTACTCAAGGAAAGCTTTCGGTCAATGGAAGACTGCCCTGTGAGAAAACAAGAAGTCCTGATGAACGTTGATGGTGTATTCCGCTTCTATATTGACAAACACCATGAAGAAATCAACAAGAGAAGGCAAACACTGATGACAAAATTCCTTGCCCGCCGCCAAGAACCACAAGACGATCCTGACGATCCACAACCTTCGACCTCGGGTGCTCAAGATGACGTGCCAGAGGATTTTGGTGGCTTTATGAGGGAGGTTCAGGTGGAGCAAAGGCGCCTGGCCCTCAACAGAGTGATTGGTGACAGGGACAGTACTTCGGACGATGATGGTGCCGGGGACGGGGCCGGGGATGGGGCCGGGGCACTTTAGCTGAACTCGCCCTGCCTCGGAGGGGGTCTGCCTCGGAGCCCCCACCATTCATATCTAGCCTTCATACTGTTAATTTTAACCCGCTGAGCCCCGGCTAGTTATAATATTTTGTTCACCCCAGTCCCAAGCCATTTTCACTTCTTTTTTTTGTTTGCTAAAATGGAAGACAAGGATGAGAAATGAAAAAAAAAGGAAACAAAAATAACCTCGGACATTTTTTTTTGGGGGGGGGGGTTGGGGGGGGGGGGAGCCTCAAAAAAATTTGTTGAGCCAAAATGGAAGAGAATGGTGAGAAATGAAATGAAGACAAAAATAAAAAAAAATCATTTCGGTCATTTGGGGGGGGGGGGTTTCAATAGTTCGTCTCCCCCGCATGACCACCCACCCGGGAGCACTAGGGTAAAAACTGAGTATGGCATTGTACGGCATACATCCTAAGGAGTGTCTCACATAAATCTCAAGCCTCTAGCTCCCATACGACCGGAGTAATGAAGGTTCAAAGTGGCGGTGAACTAAGGGTGTAAACTATCCCCACTAAGCCCACCACCACCAGCCGCGCGGCTGTCTCGGCCCGCTCACACCTACTGGCCCGGCTCCCACACACACTACGGTACCTCCCCCTCCTATTCTCCCGCCATTTCCTACCTTACGAGCCACGTAAGTGTTTTTATATGTCGGACGCACGTGATGCGTCGCTGGGAGTTGGTGATCAAATACTGCCGACGCAACACGTGCGACGCTGGGTCTCACCGGGTTAAGGTGAGTTTATTATTATTGTTATATTTTCTTATGATTTGGATCTTTATGTATACATAAATGTACCTTTTGTGGTAATTAACGGTGTTAAATAGGCCTAATTTAGGCCGTGCCGCCCCTATTAATTTATTCCCATTTAAAGCTATATTTCCAATACGCGAATATCAATTCCGCGAGGGCGCGTGTCGCCCATATACTCGCGTATTGGAAGGCCTGACTGTACTTCCCTGTGCCGGGGGAGACACAGGGCCCTGAAAGGGCTTAGACCCACTAGGCTGGGATTTACCACTGCTCTTAGGCTTGGAGTACAGTTTTGGAAACTTGAAAGGCTCCTTCCTAGCCTGGGAAGTACTCGGCTTGATGCTGTCTACCATATTGTACACCGCTTTCCAAGTCTCAGGGATGAAGTTAACATAGGTGAAAGAGTTACCTGGCGGCCAATGTCGTCCGGTAACTTCTTCACCATATATACTCTCAGGTCTTACTCTTGACGTGCACGTACAGCCTCCAACAAGGCTATCCGTATGTCGCCCAAAGATTGGATAGAATTTTGTAACAGAAGCCGCCGGGATAAGTCCGTGGCCTTAACATCATGATCAGAAATAGCGGCTATAGTTCTCGTGAGGGACTGGGCTATTTGGCGACTTAGCAAAAATCGGGAAAAAGAGTCTGTAAGCCTTATTTCTCAATTTAAAGTCTCTATCCAGATGTGCCGGAGGAGGGGTGGAAAAGGGTTCCTGCAAGTCCCCATAGTGACAACTTAGGGGCAGAAAGAAACTCAAAAATTGCAGGCGGCACCCCTCCGGCTTGATTAATTGGCAATGGAAACCAAATTATAGGTTTGACTCCTGTAAGGAGATAAAGAAAACCTAATATTTAATAGTGGCCCCGTAATCATTGACGAACATGCCTATTACATAAGGCATCCTCTTCAAACACTAATCCGCCGTAGTTTGAATCTACCGCGCAGAGCATTTAAAATCTGAGGAGCCTTCATCATGAGCGCACGCGACCTCACTCATGGCTTCAGTCATTATGAATTGGGTTCTCACTACGAAAAAACTTTGTAAAAAATAAAAACAAAAAGAAAATAAGAATAACTATCCAATAAGCTTTCCATCATATCGTGGTTGTACTTGTGTGGATCTTTGACCAGACGCTGATTCAGGCGTCATTCTTCCTTCACTGACATATCAAGTAAACCAAAATCCTTAATACATCAACGAATGGGAAGGGGATGGTCGGGAGGGCCCCAGTTGTCAATGATTACGGGGCCACTACTAAATATAAGTTTTTTTTTTATCTCCTTACAGGAGTCAAACCTATAATTTATTAGTAGCCCCTCCATCATTGACGAACATGCCTGATTTCTAAGACTGGAGGGGGACATTCGTAATCATATCATAACTCTAGAAAAGCAGATAATCAAACAACCACATAGTATTCTTACTTTGAAAATATATTTAAATACGGCGCAGCCCATATATATACAAAAAAGGGGTTCAAGCAGGTGCGTGCTTCAAAGAAGCCTGCTTGACAAAAAAGGGTAACTCTGGAGATTCTGTGAACAGATCTGTAGTTACAAAGGCACCCCACTCAACGAGTGGTGACGAAAATAACAAGTTATAAGTTTACATGTGCACATAATAAACCCCATAATATTCGTGGAAATAATTTGCAAAAGATCTCCACTGTTTAATACTAAATTGCTTTCACAGCTAAAACTACTATAACAACCCCGTTGTTTTGTACTAACATTGTACTAGCACAATTTCTCGCAGAGAAATGTTCATATCACATTAACCATAAATTGTATCACAGCTCTTACACTCCGGCGGGGTCTAGGGTGTCCTATGTTACACTGACTGCACCCCCCCCCCCCCCCTTTTTCCTTGAAAGTAAACAAAAGTGACTGAAGGGCCACCTAGACCCTCTGCCTTAAAGCTATATATGGTAAGGAAGGTTTGTCTAGAGCAACTGACAAGTATCTAGTCAAAAACGTATGATTAGACGCCCACAACTGTGTGGACGAAATATCTTCTACTGAAAAGTTCTTCAGGAAACATAAAGAGGCTGCCCATTTGTGTAAATCGTGGGCCCTACCCACAACGCCGGGATTACTCTCTTTAATGACTTCGACCAGAAGAGAAGCTAATCTCCGTTTCAGTAAGCGTTTACCCGTACTCGCTACCCATAAAGCACCTTGGGGGTTTAGAGGAGCCACTCTCAAATATTTGGTTAGAGCTTGCACTGGACATAGATTATGGTGCACCTTTCCCCTTTTTAACGCCGGCACCATGAACCCAGAAAACACGTGTGCACTGTGCTCATTCTTGGCTACAAATCCCGGGGAAGGTGCAATGTGAATACATTCATTAAGTCTACCAAACCTAAGGCAATTAGGTGTGTTGCTCATCGCCGCCAGCTCAGACACTCTGTTCCCGGTGGCCAAAGCCAAAAGGAATACAGCCTCTTTTAAGAGTAATGCAAAATCTGCAGTATTTTGGTACAGACGAGAGTGAAGTAAAGACAATGCCTTGTCCAGAGACCAAGTAGGCATGAGCTGACGGGGAGGTGGGCGGAGTTTAAAACATGCCCTCATAAAACCTGTTTCCTCCGCTACCGGTATGGAGAGACCTGTAAGGTCTAAAAAGGGCACTCTAATCGCAGTTAAGTGATTTTTTAACGTTACCACAGATAAAAGTTTCTGCTCAAACAGATAATTTAAATAATTGAAAACTAATGCTACTGAGGGCACAGTCTGTTCTGTTCTAATGATCCAAGAAGTAAAGGCTTGCCAATGTGATTGATACTGTCGTTTCGTAGACTGAGTATATTGATTTAATTATTTATTGGTCACATCTCTACCGTATGGTGCTAGCCACTTGGCCTCCTGAATGTCCATAACATTTAGCGGAAAAGATCTATCTATCTATCTATTGCCTGACGCCGTGATCCCCGAAGGGGTGGCCACGAACGAACCGCCCCCATGCACCTCTGTCCCCAGTCAGTCGACGCCCCTCCCCCCAACCAGCACCGCCTTCGTTCATGTACTTCCTCACTCCATCCTTCCACCTCATATTCGGTCTACCTCTCCCCCTCTGTCCCTCCACCTCGCTCTCGTACACCCTCTTAGTCATTCTCTCGCTTTCCATACGTTCCATATGGCCGAACCATCTCAAGTTGTTCCTTTTCACACTTTCCAGCACATCTACCTCCACACCACACCTCCTTCTTACTTCCTCATTAGTCTGTCTATCCCTCCATGTAACTCCGCACGCACTCCTTAAGTAATTCATTTCCACTGCTCTCACTCTTGGTCTGAGTCTCTCAACCAACGTCCATGCTTCGCTTCCGTAAGTCAGTGTCGGGATTACCACACTGTCATGCAAGGACTTCTTCACTTCCATACTGACCACCCTATTTCTTGTTACTGCTTTTAGCGTTCCTACAACCCTCTTCCCCTGTTGTACCCTCTCCCGCACCTCTTCATCCATAGTCCCATCTTTACTCAACACACTGCCCAGATACTTAAAAGAGTTGACGATCTCCATAGCCTGACCGTTCAGCTTCACCTCACACTCTGTGACTTCACCCCTTTCGAAGACCATAACCTTGCTCTTCCCCGTATTTACCTTCAAATTCCGTTTTTTGCACACTGTTCCAAACTCATTTACCAGACCCTGCAACTCCCATTCATTATCACTCATCAGAACTGTATCATCCGCAAACAGCAGTATAGGTAGCTTCCACTCAATTCCCTCCCTTTTCAGCGATACACCAACATCCACTGCTCTTGATAGTATTTCTTTCATAACTCCATCCATATATACAGTAAACAACCACGGGGACATCACACACCCCTGTTTCAAACCAACATTCAGGTCAAAGAACTCGCTCTGCTCACTCTCCACACGTACTGCCGCCTTTGCACCCTCATACATGCTCTTCACTGCTTTCAGCAACTTGCCCTCTACTCCGTATATTCTAAGTACTTTCCACAAACCTTCTCTATCCACTCTGTCATAGGCCTTCTCCAAGTCCATAAAGGCAACATACACCTTTTGTTTCTTCTCCAGATACTTCTCCACAACACAATTCAGGGTAAAAATCTGATCTACACATCCTCTTCCCTTCCTAAAACCTCCCTGCTTGTCACCTATCCATTTCTCCGTTCTCACTCTCACTCTCTCAATCACTACCCTACTGTATAGATACTGAAAAGATAAACAAAGCCAATAGAATTGTAGGGCTGATAAGGAGGACATTTGTGTCACTTGACGAAGAAATCTTCAGGAATCTATATACAGCGCTGGTTAGGCCACACCTGGAATATGCAAACCAGGTGTGGGCTCCATATATGGTAAAGGATATAGAAGCAGTGGAGAAAGTGCAGAGAAGAGCTAGCAAGCTGGTACCAACGTTGAAGAACGCGGGCTATGAGCAGAGGTTGAGGACACTGGGACTTCCGACACTGGCATATAGGAGAAAGAGAGGGGATATGATAGAGACTTTTAAGATAGTGTCAGGAAAGTACGATGAGGATGTGTGTGAAGGTATCTTCTTGATGCGGGGGAACAAGAACGAGAGGACACTCTAAGAAAATTTACAAAGAAAGAAATAGGCTTGAGAAGGCGAAGAACTCATTTTGTGATAGAGTGGTAAATGAGTGGAACGCACTGCCCCAGTATGTAGTCGATTCCGAATCAATAAGGGAGTTTGAAAGTAATCTTGATAAAGCATGGGGAAGACAAGATTTGAAGTTTGATTATAAAACAAAAATACAGAATAGTAAAAATGTTACGTCTGCTACCGCCGCCGCCAACACCGTGAACGACCGCAGCAGTGCAAGTACTGGTACTGAGCTGGATACACAGGCATAGTTTGCCTTTTTCCAGAGGATCTACTGTAAGAAACTGTAAGAAATAATGCAAAAGTCAGCAGGGTCGCTAGGTTGCCAATCGTGTCTAAGTGGAAATACCCGACCGGGAGCGACACCGGGTGCGGGCACCACGTCTTTAATTGCTGGTACCACAACTGCGCCGGCCACAGGGGCGCGACTAGCGAGACTAAGCCTCGATAATCTCGTAGTTTGTTCACTACGTGGCACATTAGTGACGCGTCTGGCGGCGGAAACAGATAGATGGAGCTCCATCTGTTCCAGTCTGTCACTAGGGCGTCTGGCCCCCCTGCCGGCGTTTTCGTCCGGCGGGTGAGGTATAGAGGGAGTTTGTGAGTCTCCTCAGATGCAAACAGATCCACTTGTGGATGGTAGAGCTCTGCAATAATTTGGTTGAAAATGGGTTGCTTGAGCTCCCATTCTACTGTCGTGCTCTGTCTCCGGGACAGAGCGTCTGCCCAGACGTTTGCTACGCCTGGGAGATAAGATGCGTGAAGATAAATGTCTAGTCTGTTGGCTAGAGTAAAAATCTCTTCCGACACGTTTAGCAACTTCCTTGACCTCGTTGACCCCTGTTTCTGAATACAGTGAACTGCATTCAGATTGTCCATTCTGAAGGCCACCGACTTGCCCCGTAAAGCAGGGCCGTGAGCCTGAAGGAAATACAAGGGGACTAGTAAATCTTTGACATTGATGTGGGAGATTTCTAAGTGGGACCAAAGCCCCTGACCCTGGTGCCCCTGATTTGACTGAAATCCCCAACCTATTGTGCCTGACGCATCCGTGTCTACCCATACCGTTGGCGGAGGAGAGGTCCATGACATTATTGAGTGCAACGTTTCCCTCTTCGCCCAGACCGCTAGTAAGGTGTGGATTAATTTTGGGATGGGCCATAACTTTCCCGCCGGTAAGAGTGGGAAATATTTGTTGCCTTCCAATATTAAACGTTTTACTTTCAACCGGCCCAACATTACAGTTAGTTGAATCCAGTTGAGAGAGCCGAGCAGAGACTCCCAGACCCTCCGTGTCGTAGTCAGACTGTGAAGAAACATGAACAGTTTCCTGCGAAACCTGTTGCGATTGTCCACACTCTGACTCAGAGTGAGAGCAGCTGTGTCCCAGACCAGCCCTATCCACTGAATTACTCGTGAGGGAACAAGGTTTGACTTTACCAGATTTACCTTGAACCCTAGAGTTTTGACATGATTTAAAATTATGTTGACATGTTTGATGCATAATTGCTGTCTCTGCCACCACCAACCAGTCGTCTAGGTACCACTAAACTCTGATTCCTTGCTTTAACAACGGCATCAGGGCTTGCCGGACTAATTTCATGAATAATCGAGGTGCCAGGTTCAAACCGAATGGCATCCTTTGAAAAACAAAATTTTGGTGCCTGATCCGTAAGGCCAGAAACCTTTGAAATCTTTTGTTTACCGATACGTGCCAATAAGCGTCTGTCAGGTCTAGGGAACACATCCAACCTTCCGGCGGAAGTGTTAGCCTGATTTGGTGACCTGTTAACATTCGGAATGACTCGTTGTGAATGTGAAGGTTCAGATAAGACAGGTCTACGACCGGTCTCATCTGAACACTGTCCCTTTTGGGAACCAAAAATAGCTTGGACGTGAATACAGGGTAATTTGGGGGGACCGGGATGATGATATTCTTGGCAATCATTTCCTGGACCAGTGACTCCACCTCTAAAGAAACAAAATTCGCCGTTGTCGGCTGATGTAAGCGAGGTCGCCGGAGCCACTGCCAAGTGATGCCTTTGCGTGCCACCATCCGTGCCCAAGTGTTTAACGGCCATGCTTGGTGACACGTTCGGAACGACCCAGTTAGCAGACAAGGGTTCGCCGGCTGTACTACCCTCGGATCCGCCGGCCTTAAGACTGGCACCGGGAGTGAGAGAGACTTTAGTTTTTTTATGGTGGTGGAGTTGGTGGTGGTGGACGCTTCGCCGGCTGGCTGGCGTTGGCCGAAGACCTGGCTTATTATGGCCGCGTCCTCTCTGACCTGAAAACCTACTCTGTCTATGCCTGTACTGACCTTGAGGGGAGGAGGAGGACTTAGGTGGAAGAAAGGGCTTAGATCCCCCCGGCTGAGCCTTAGCGACTGGCCTGGGTTTGGGGAAGTTAAAGGCAGGTTTCTTAGAAGGGGTGGGACTGTGTTTAAAGGCCTGAGCCATATTAAACACCGTTCGCCACACGTCAGGGGACATTAAAGAGGGATTGAGCACTGGTGACATGACCACCTGATTCGCAATGCGATCAGGCAGTTTTCGGACTAAGGACATTCTGAGGTCTTGTCTCGCTCATACCGCCTCAAGCAAGGCGGTGCGGATGTCACCCAAAGATTGGATTGACGACTGAAGAAGCAGTCGCCGGGACAATTCAACCAATCGTCTGGCATCCGCGTCTGCGATTGCCTGAGTGGACCGGAGCAAAGACTTTGCTACCTGTTGAGACACTATGTATTGAGAGAACAGGCGAAAAGCTTTCCCCCTTAGCCTAAATTCTCGGTCTAGGTGAGTTGGGGTAGGGTAGTGAAAGGGTCTTTTAGCTCACAAAGATTAATTTTAGGGGTAGCTAAGAAAGCAAACAAAGCTGAAGGGACTCTGCCGGCAGAACACACTGGCATGGAGAACCAAGAATGAGTATCTTGAGGGATCTGGTGGGAAGTTTTGGAAGTAAATGTGGTCGCAAAGTTTTGAGCCTCTGTCTCCCATTCCACCCAAGGTCCTGGACCCAACTGCCCCACCTTCAAGACTGGATTAGCTGCTGTTTCTGTGACGGTTTGCAAATCGAGTTCTGGAGTGAGAGCTGACAGAGTCTTAATGTCATTAAACCCATCATGCTTAGACCAGTCTGAAAACAATTTTGAAGCTGAGGCAGAGGGTAAAGCCGGCTTAGCAGTATAAACAAAATAGTCCTGGTGATAATAACTAGGTATAGCCTTTATGTTGACATCTAGTACATTTCCCAAAGTATCCAAGGCCCTTAATTTCTTAGATTTATTGCCCTGGATGACCCACTCACACGGTACTGGGAGTTCCCCTGACAAGGTAGGTTGGGCGAGCTCTGGTTTAGTGGGGGTCAAAAGGACCCATGACTCGTCTGGTCCGTAAAGCAAGGGCATAGCTACCTTTCTGAGAGGCGCTCTGTCTAGAGGGGGCGGATTGACATCCGTTATAACCCTTACATTCGAAGTGGTCAATGCCGCCGTAGCAGGCCTAGTAACCACTGATGGTGACAGAGGGGGAGGGTGAAGGATCTGAGTCAAAGCAATAGAAGTCATCAGAGGCCGTACCGTAGAGCTTGTCGTGGGAGCTCCCAAGTCCACTGTGGGAGTTTCCTGCTGTTGGCCAAAATATTTAGATAAAGCATTACTAAGTAGCCCATCAATTTCCTGTGCAGTGACAAATTGACTTGATGATGTACTCACTGGTGAATCATTAAGATCTTGCGTGGCATCTAAGCCTGAACCTGACTCTTGCCCGTCCATATCCGATATAATTGAAACCTCGTCTTTATCATCCTGTTCCTCCTGAGAAGATCCCGCCGAAGCTGGGGTACCACCTTGTTGCCAAGATAAGTCAGGAATAGAGGATGGGATCGCCGCGTCCCGGTGGACGTCAGCCACTGTGTTAATAGTTTGAGCCGGAAGTGGGTGGTCAGGCCCTGGCCGAGAATATCGCCAAACACCTAGGCCTTGGCCTACACTCCCTTGGGAGTCCGAAACACTCTCAACCACTGAGCCCCCTGAACTCTCCAATTCCAGGGTTAAAATGTTAATGGGTAAATCATCTTTAGGTACAGGCACTATACTGGACCCTTGAGACCGAACACAAACTCTGTCTGGGGTATAGGTACGATGAGAAGCACTAGAAACTGGCGAATGTCGGGAGGCCTTTCTATCATGGGAATCCTTTTTTGAAGATTTATGGCTGCGGTGTGACCGTGAACTACTCTTCGATTTGGAGGATTTATCGCCGTGACCACTGGTGGAACTTTCTGTCTTACTCTTCTTACTCGATGGTGAAGAGGCAAGACTAAGTGGCTGGTGTCTGAGAGGTGACCTAGACCGAGATCTCTCCCGAGACGAGGAGGCTGCCGCCGGGGGTGTAGGCTCTCGTTGACGTTTCGCAGTAGCAGCAGGAGAAGACAGAACCCTGACCAGTCTCCGCCGGCTTACGACTAGTTACTCGAGAGGAACGTTTAGGGGGAGGGTGCTCAAAAAGAAGCCTATCCCAAAGAGGGACGTTGTCACATTGAAGTGACTTATGAGCCACAATCGTAGTATACGCTGACATCTGTTGCCGAACCTCTCGTAAGGCGACCGCTGCGGTCTTATCATTATCTCGGAGGACTTTGACACTTAATTGGGAGCAAAAGGAACAGTTGCGCATCACCCACAGACCCTTTGAACGGTCTAGACATTTAACACACTTGATGCAAAGAGTGTGCGCAAAAATAGGGATACCGGCACAGGTAGGGGTAATGCATAAAGCAAAAACTGGGGCAAAGGTAGCCATGACAGAGACTGGTGGGAAAACTACTGCAGGGTCTGTATTGGTCTGCCGGAGCCCAGCTCTGGAAAAAAGAAAATTTCCAGGAATTAATGCTCATAAGGTTAACCCAACATGTTCGCACACACGTGTTAATAACCCGCCGGGTAACGAGACGTAATGTCACAACGATCACAGCTCGCTACGCGGCGGGATTCTATAAAGATTTCCGAATATCTAAACATGTCTTAAGAAAGTTAAGAATACCCTCTGACATAATATAAAGGACCAGTATGGCGTTTATAAACATAGTCTTTTCGGTGGTGACTGTTTCAAGATTCAATTTTGGAAAACAACCCCCCACAAAGACGCCGGCACCTGAATTATCTAGCAGAATAACACAGGGCAGGCTGAAACGAGATCTGATTTCTAACCCCAATTGTCACAAAGGATCGCCGTAAGTTTGAAGGCGGCGATACATTAACGTATCTCTCAATTAACTGGTTAACTAAATTGAATTGTAAATTCCTTATTTCCTCCTCCCAGGAGCACCCGCCGGGTGTGAAAAATTTGTGAAAAAGATGTTAACCCTAATTGAGCCTTCGATCGCCGTAAGTCTGAAGGCGGCGATACATATAGTATCACTAAAATGGATCGGTTAACTAAACTGAATGACCAAGACGTTCATCCCACCCTACCAAGGTGCACCCGCCGGGTGAGATGTCAAAACGTTAACCCCATAAGTTCCTGTCCCCACTTCTTTGTAAAAGATCGCCGGGGAGGAAAGCCCTCAACAACAGCTAGGTTTTTTCTTTGGTTTCTAAAACCGGGTAGAAAAACTTCATAACATATGTCCGCATGAACAATGTTAGATGGGTACAGCCAGCCCGCCGGGAATCATAGGGAGCCTGAAACAGGCACCAACACAGAGATGCAGTCCTGGAGAGCCACAGACACCTCAACGCCGGGGACACAAGCCTGTGTTGAAACCACGCGTGGCCCAACACGGCTCTCGGCCGGGTTTTTCATGGTGTAACCGAGAAAAACCCGCCGGAAAGTAACCCACCCCGTTCAGAAACCATCTGAACGCACATAGGACCCGAGAGCAAGCCAAGCACGACTAGCCTAGGGCCCACACAATAATCCGTGGAATTAGCCAATACACAACTAATCCAGGAAACATACATAGTCCGTGGAATTAGCCAATACACAACTAAACCAGGATACACATGACACAGTAGGACATATTTATAAAATAAACAATAACACTTGTACATGTGGCAAAGCTACGAGCGGCTGGCTAGGCCTAAGCAGACGGCATAGGAAATGTTGAAATATAAACAAAAAACACTGGAAATATAACAACAGGAACCACCGCCAACACACCACTGTAGCAAATACTTCCGACAAAGGGAAGACTGACTCGGAACCCAGAAAAAACTTCACTAAGTGAAGAAAAATACTCTGGGAACGTCAGTAAGCAACGCTTACCTCATCAGAAAGATAAAAGGCAGCATAAATAACGCGTAATGAAAGCCGCCTGCATCACAAGCTAACTCGACTGTGAAAAGTTCACATGTCCACGACAAGACCACGAGGGTACATCCGAAATAGATGCCCCAAACACACGACCCAAAATACACTGCACTGCGGGCAACCAGCCCAGGACACTCCTGCTACGCATTTCCTAACCTTACTCGATAAATCCCGGAGTAAACAAATGAGAAAAAACTCACTAGGGACGCAGCAAATGCGGAACCAGCGGAGCGTGGGGAGACACGTCCGGGCAGGCTGAGCGCAGAGCAGAGAAGGAAGAATGACGCCTGAATCAGCATCTGGTCAAAGATCCACACAAGTACATCCATGATATGATGGAAAGCTTATTGGATAGTTATTCTTATTTTCTTTTATTTTTTATTTTTTACAAAGTTTTTTCGTAGTGAGAACCCAATTCATAATGACTGAAGCCATGAGTGAAGTCGCGTGCGGTCATGATGAAGGCTCCTCAGATTTTAAATGCTCTGCGCGGTAGATTCAAACTACGGCGGATTAGTGTTTGAAGAGGATGCCATATGTAATAGGCATGTTCGTCAATGATGGAGGGGCCACTAATAAATATGGTTGTCTTGAGGAATTCGGTGGGAGGATTTTGACGTTATTGTTGCTGGGAACTGTGCGCCTCAATCTCCCAGTCCACCCACGGACCTAGAACTACCTGCCCCACCTGCAGGACTGGATTGCTTGACTGATCCAGCACTGGAGTTGTATCCAACTCCGGCATTAGTGTTTTGAGAAACTTTATATCGTTCACACCATCAGTCTTAGTCCAATCCACAAAAAGTTGTGCAGATGAGGAAGGAGGTAATGCCGGGGTAGGGAAATACACGAAAAACTCATGATAATAAACATTGGGATAGCCTTGATTGTTACATCTAAAAGTTGACCCTGTTTATCTTTGGCTCTTAACTTCTTACTCTTACTCATCTCAATTACCCACTCACTAGGAACTGGGACCTCCCCCGATATGGTTGTTTGTGCTATATCAGGGTTTTGTGCCTTGACTTTAACCCAAGAGCAGTCGGGCCCATACAAGAGAGGCATAGGGCCTTTCTTATGGGGAACTTTTTCTAAAGGAGGGGGAGTAATGTCCGTGATACATACTGTACATGCATACATAACATTTTAAGACTGAGTGTTCCACACATAAGTACAGTCAGTCTCTTGTCCAAATGGTGGCGTTCCAGGCAACCCTGTTAATGGCTGCTTCACTTGTCAAGTTCTTGGATTTGAGATCGGCGCGTATAGTCCGATCCCAGGTCTTCCTCGGTCCACCCCTTGGTGCAGCTCCCTCCACAATCACAGACCTGCATTTTTTCACCCAATTTTGTTCATCCATTCTCTTCACAGGTCCATACCATCCCAGTCTACTTGTACGCATCACCTCGCTAATACTCTTTATACCTAAACGTCTCCTCAGCTCAACATTTGTTATTCTATCCTGTAGCCTGGCCCCACACATCCATCTCACCATTCTCATCTCATTACGCTCCATTCTGTTGACATCCTCTACTTTAACGGCCCATGTTTCTGAGGCATACGTCATTGCACTTCTAACACATGAGGCATACACCTTTCCCTTCAGGGGGAGAGGCATTCTTTTCATGGTCAGGATTGGCATCAATTCTCTGAACTTCCCCCAGCCACACCTAATTCTAGCAACAGTGGCAGCCTCGGCCCCACCACCGATGACACGTACATTGGTAGTCGTTAACCTCTCAGCTGCGCAGCCCCTGTAGTATACACCATACCCCTGTGCGTAGGTATTTAGATACATTCCTCAATAAAATTGTTAATTTACCATAAATATAATTACGGGTTTGACAACCCGAAGGGAGAGAGGGAAAACTAACTATTTAGTAATGGTTCCGTAGTCAATGACGTGAGAGCCTTATATATATAAGGGCTCCCCGGAGACACCCGTG
The DNA here is from genome assembly GCA_032716605.1 of Paralithodes platypus. Lineage (NCBI taxonomy): Eukaryota > Metazoa > Arthropoda > Malacostraca > Decapoda > Lithodidae > Paralithodes > Paralithodes platypus. The sequence continues at coordinate 13,527,550 of CM064496.1, read as the reverse complement.
AGGGTCCCGGAGAAAGCATTAACTCGACCCAAATATATAAAAAGTACATCCTAGGGTGAAACCCTTTACTTAGTTCCTAGGGAACGTCATTAAAAAAGGTAACCATTAGAAAAAGAAAGAATTTTTTTATGAGTAAAAGGTTAGGAACTACGATGTTGTGTTACTGTACTAAATTAACTGGCGCGCCGTTATACAGTCCTTCCCTTGCACGCATCTTCCAGCTGGCCATGCTGGGTTTATACGTCCTTCATAGTACCAAGTTGCGCATGTGCATGGGAAGAGGGAGGAGGGAGGGCCGCTTTACGTCATTGACTACGGAACCATTACTAAATTATAGGTTTGATTCCCGAAGGGAAGTAGAGAAAACCTAATTTTTAGTAGGGGCCCCGGAATCATTGACGACGTTGCCTATTAGTATAATAGTCTTCATTCAACACCCACGTCAGTCGTTTGAATCAACCGCCGCGGGGAAGAAAGAGATTCATCTTCATAAGTGCAACGCTACTTCTCTTATGGTGTCGTCATATTGATCGGGTACCCACTACGAAAAAACTTCGTAAAAAATAAGAGAAAAAAAAAGGAAAGAGAATTTCCACTTTAACACTGTTTCACAAGCTTCCCACATTCGGTGGATTTTCTTGCGTTGTGGCTTCTTACCGCCTCTCGCCAAGCGCAACAATTCGTCCTTCAATGATATATCAAGATAACTCAAAAATATCAGCGAATGGGAAGGGGATGGCTGGGAGGGACGTCGTCGTCAATGATTCCGGGGCCCCTACTAAATTGACCAATATCAAAACTACTGAAGCTAGTGCAACTAGCCAGGAACGTACTGGGGTCACATCTGACCCATATCGTCCTTCTGAGTCTAGTGCGACTCGCCTAGAAACTTGAAAATTATATAACCGTAGGGAAAAAACAATTCTTTATTATTCATAAAACATAAGCTGGACAGTTAGACAATGGAAACATTTTACAGAGTCACTTCGGACTTTTTGTAATCTAGTGCAACTAGTCTCGAAAAACATTCATTTATTAATCATAAAACATGAGCTTGAATTAAGCTTTATAAGCTAAATTCTCAATTCTTTCTAAACCAAGTAATCCGAGCTTCTAAGCTCATACATATCTAATATTTGGGGACAGCCCGGCGTAAACAGCGCCTAGCTAGCCTTATACCAACTTGTTGTTGTTCCCCAAGCTGCCTGGCCGAACAGCCCAAGGCCCCGAGCATGGCCAAGGCCATAACCGAGCGCCCCCACAGAACCCTCCCTGCCGACCACAATAAAGCCTGGGTGACCGAAGCCACTCCATGGCGGGGAGCTGAGGAGGGTGCGGAAACGCCCGGGAAACCAAAGCCCCACCCAGGGCCCTGTGCCCCTCAGCAATTATGAAGAGAAAGTTGAGGGGCAAGGGAAAAATGTGACGCTTTGGCTTCCAATCTTGGTAGATTGGGATGTCAATCCACGGAAGAGACGCCGTCACTCGAGATCTAGAATAGAAGATATATAAGTAAAAGGAACAGTCAGAGTAAGCTATGGGTATGGCAGAGATCGCTCAGTTCTCACTCTGATAGACCAGCCCATCACCAAATACCAACTTGTAATCCTGTGTAAGGGGAGTTCCTCTCTTGTACTGGGATCCACATATCCCCCCCTTTTTTTTCTGAAGCCCTATAGGGCGTAACTATCACAGTACTAACAACTAGGAATACAAGGCAGAACTACCGGAGTGTGTCCATGGGCAGACTTACGACAAATGTTTTTTTTTTATTTTTTATTTTTTTTAACCCGGCAAGTGCAGATCTCCTTATAAGAGTTTTACCACTGCGCTGCGGAACTCCTCATATAATCCAAGGCCTAAAACAAAAACATTTAAATCAGCCCCGTATATATATATATATATTTTTTTTATTGCCCCTTGGCCATGCCAAATATCACTCCTCCACATCCCCTCCTTCCACCCCCCCCCCCCCTTCAATTATCACCTTTTCTCCCTGTTATTCCCTTATTCTTAGGTATATTTTCGTACTAACATTAGCGAGTTGCTAGCAGGGCGTGGTCATCTGTGTTACCAAGCGTGGGAAAGAGCGAGAGAGAGACTACCACGCAACAGTGTCTCTCCAGCCTTCATGATGGCTGGCTGGCTGGCTGGCTGCCTCAGCCATAAGTTATGTAACTCCCGGCCTCTATCGCCGATTTTGACCATCCAAACGCTGTTTCCACTTGTTTTATTGTTGTAACAGGTTAATACCTTTATAATCAACGTAAAATAGGCGCATATGGATAAGTATTAATGATATTTATGGTACAATGACGATTTGAGTTTAGGAAACAGTCTAAATACCTCCGCACAGGGAGGGGTGGCCAATACCCTACCTACGCAGTGGAGAGGTTAAAGAAAATGTAGTTAGTAAATATCACGGGGAAGTAACTTTTGCCATGACAGACTGTCCTGATGGCACTTCCTAAGTCTATTACCGAGCCCCGCCTCTTGGGCGAGGATCAGCGCATAACTGAGTCAGTCGACTATCTCAGTCAGTCCGCTGGAGAATCATTAGACTATCTCAGTCAGTCCGCCGGAGAATCCTTAGACTATCTCAGTCAGTCCGCCGGAGAATCCTTAAAAGATCCATTAGGCGGGCATCAAGCAAGACACTCGGGGAACCTGAGCCGGAGGCCTTGACGGTCTCCCGCCGTGGCCCCCGCCTTTCTCGGCGTAACCCAGCCGGCACCTAGACATTTTGGTGAAAAGGTTGATATTATATCTAAAACATAATTTACAATACTCCCGAGGTCAGAGAAAGCTCAGGGGCAGCGTCATTTGGGATTGAATGGGAAAAGTAGTTTCCCTTGAAGGGATGAGTTATAGAGAACTGAATGGCCTAGGGATTAACCGGGCCGAAAGGTGGTCGGGAGCCCTGACCGAAAGCCTTAAACCACAAGGATCGTAGAAAACGGACGTGTCCGTAAGGTCAAATGAAGCCTGCTAACTGGCTTGAAGCAAGGGAATGTGGTTATGATTCTATATGGAATAACAATAAGCAAAGAGCGAGAGTGGCTTGACGGGCTCCCGTTTCTGACCATGGAACTTCAAAAGGGGTCGGAAAGAAAAACTCCGGCCGGCAGTGATTGGTTTGTAAAGTTTTTGCCCTGCTGCTGAGCCGTCCCTGACCCTGGGAAAGATTTTCCGGGTGCATACAACTTGGTTCAGTATAAAGAAAAAACCCGCCGGGATAACTTCCCATCTCCAACGGCGGGGGACGATCTCTAAAGGAACATCCGGCACCCAGACGTGCTGAGGGCTGGAATTGCTTAGTATAGTGAGGAAACTAATGTGTTACACCGTACCTATCGCATCAAGAGAGACCGTATAGGGGGACCGACCCGCGTTAATGCGGATGGGAACCTTTTGGTTACCGCCTCTCCGTACTAGTAATTGTTTGTTGTTGTTGTTGTTCCCTAAGCTGCCTGGCCAAACAGCCCCAAGGCCCCGAGCAAAGCTAAGGCCATAACCGAGCGCCCCCACAGAACCCTCCCTGCTTACCACAATAAAGCCTGGGTGACCGAAGCCACTCCATGGCGGGGAGCTGAGGAGGGTGCGGAAACGCCCGGGAAACCAAAGCCCCACCCAGGGCCCTGTGCCCCTCAGCAATTATGAAGAGAAAGTTGAGGGGCAAAGGAAAAATGTGACGCTTTGGCTTCCAATCTTGGTAAATTGGGAGGTCAATCCACTGAAGAGACGCCGTCACTTGAGATCTAGAAAATATATAAGTAAAAGGAACAGTCAGAGTAAGCTATGGGTATGGCAGAGATCGCTCAGTTCTCACCCGGATAGACCAGCCCATCACCACATGACTGGAACCCAATCCTCTCAGCATCAGCTAGGAAAGGCCCTAGAAAGTTATAGCTCCCCTATTTCAACCCCTTTTGGGGTTGGGCACCCGCCAAGTAATTGTAAGTAAGTAAGTAATTGTTTGTAGCTAGTATTACATTATTGTTAAAGGTTGCAAGGCGGCGGGCGGGTGCCTCCGGCTATCACTTTGTCATTGAATTGTGAGATGGACACTTCGAGTGCGGATCCGCCAGGGAGTTAACGTTTTTTTGTAGAACCAACTCTGGGTGGCGGCAGCAGTCTCCCTTCTCTGCGTAATGAGTTAGTCTCCCTTCCCTTATGCAGAGGGTGGTTATCGGTCTGTTATGCAACGCCATGCGAGGTAAAGCCGCATGACTTCCTCTCCGGCGTGCTGTTGTGTGGACCGATTCCGGCCAGTCAGACCGAAGATATCAGGGGGCGCTGCCCCCCGCGGGAACTTAACACTTGGTCGAACCTTGAAACCCTATTGCGCTAGCATGGCCGAGGGAGAACTGAAGAATCCTGAACCGTAGTCCTAAAAGTATATGCATTTTAACCAAAGAGCCGGAGGTGAACCCGTCCGCCTGCCGCTTGGAGCCGTCAGGGAAAAAACCTATTGGTTTGTCTTGTCCTTCGAGCGCAACATTATCCTTACATCTCGCTCCGTCTGTTTATCTATGATTCCCGCAGTCAAGACAGGGGAAAATAAGATCCTATAGTAAGCATTCAGGGGAGGTGTGGTGGAGTGGTCTTGCCACTGGCCTGGTAATCCAAAGGTCCCGGGTTCAAATCCCGATGTATCAATGGGAAGATATTATTGGGATGGAATTTGTGCTGTACCTGGTATCAGTGCATTACCACAAGCCCACCGAAACGTCAATAAAATACCCTCATTGTTCCCTGATTAAATAGCACTGTATGAATATTTCCATATTCAAAATATGCTATAGGGGTGCAATGCCTGGTGAGTTATCTGCTCAACAGGTGGCGTTGTGTGTGTGTAAGTGTGAGAGTCCGAGTGTAGGGGGTGAGACAGTGAAGCACGGGAACGAGGTGGCTTCAGAGATGGGGTCGTTTCGGGCCATGAGTGAGCACCGTGCCTCATGTGAAGGCAAGATGGCAGGTGCTCGTTGTACTCTACGTGCTTCACATGTCTCACTCCCTATACTGGAACAAGACCTCACGGGCTTCACTGTTCATTGTAAAGCGGTGAATGTTAAGGCTCTCACCCTATGCCCGAGAGGAAGTAAATTGGAATATAGAAAAAAAAAAAAAAAAAATTCATAGGTAACCCTTGAGCCATACCGAGTCTGAGTAGCTGACGTGACCGGACTGCCTCAAACAAGGCTGTTCGAATTTCCGTGAGTGTTCTAGTCGGGGTAGGGAGGAGGTATTGTTGAAAAACTTTAAAATTAATTCTTGGGCCCATGGAGAGGGATTAGGCATCGGTTGAGCAATAGCCTGGGCCGTGTCTCTAGTTAACAGGAAGCTAATAAACGTCCTGTGGGCCTTATTTCTGACCAGATATTCTCGTTTGGAGTTCAATAGGTTCAGGAGTAATGAGTGGCAATGGAAAATCTTCCGCCGTAAATTGAGGGGCTATCAGAAAGTCAAAAATAGGGAACGGAACGCCGCCCAGTCATTGTGCTAGCCAGTCAAAATCGGTAACGGGGGGAGGGGGAATTGGGGACAAGGTATTGGATGTAATTTCTACAGCAAATTGTTGCAGTTCCTGATCCCACGTTAACCACGGTCCATCGCCCACCTCACTCAGATTCCGCTCCCTTTGGTTGTTATGTGGACCACATCTGTGAAATTTTGAAGAAGGCTCCCTCTGTGTATACAGAGAACGACAACCAGTAGAGCTACATCGTTTATGGCAATCAGGGCAAACGGGAGTGTCTGGGTGAGAAGGATTCTGGACCGGGGAATCCGCCGGAAGAGGAACCAGCAGGCATGGGTTGTACACAAAATATTGAAAATTTGCCGGGTCAGGTCTAGCATCTATAGGAACCTGTATGACTGTACCGTTAGCATCTTTTGCCCTAAAGTATAGGTTTGACTCCTGCAAGGAGATAAAGAAAACCTAATATTTAGTAGTGGCCCCGTAATCATTGACGATTATGCCTATTACATAAGGCCTCCTCTTCAAACGCTCATTTACCGTAGTTTGAATCTACCGCGCAGAGCATAAAAATTTGAGGAGCCTTCATCATGAGCGCACGCAACCTCACTTATGGTTCTGTCATTATGAAATTGGGTTCTCACTACGAAAAAACTTTGTAACAAATAATATATAAAAAGAAAATAAGAATAACTATTCATAAGCTTTCCATATACTCGTGGATGTACTTGTGTGGATATTTGACCAGACGCTGACTTCAGGCGTCATACTTCCTTCACTGACATATCAAGTAAACCAAAATCCTTAATACATCAACGAATGGGAAGGGGATGGTCGGGAGGGCCCCAGTCGTCAATGATTACGGGGCCACTACTAAATTATAGGTTTGACTCCTGCAAGGAGATAAAGAAAACCTAATATTTAGTAGTGGCCCCGTCATCATTGACGAACATGCCTATTACATAAGGCACCCTCTTCAAACACTCATCCGCCGTAGTTTGAATCTACCGCGCAGAGCATAACAAATTTGAGGAGCCTTCATCATGAGCGCACGCGACCTCACTCATGGCTTCAGTCATTATGAATTGGGTTCTCACTACGAAAAAACTTCGTAAAAAATAAAAACAAAAAGAAAATAAGAATAACTATTCAATAAGCTTTCCATCATATCGTGGATGTACTTGTGTGGATCTTTGACCAGACGCTAATTCAGCGTCATTCTTCCTTCACTGACATATCAAGTAAACCAAAATCCTCAATACATCAACGAATGGGAAGCGGATGGTCGGGAGGGCCCCAGTCGTCAATAATTACGGGGCCACTACTAAATATTAGGTTTTCTTTATCTCCTTGCAGGAGTCAAACCTATAATTTATTAGTGGCCCCTCCATCATTGACGAACATGCCTGATATCTCAGACTGGAGGGGGACATTCGTAATCATATCATAACTCTAGTAAAAGCAGATAATCAAACAACCACATAGTATTCTTACTTTGTAAAAAAGATATATTTGGGTGCATAAACTTTATACAGCCTAAATCTTCAAAAAGGGGTACAAGCAGGAGCGTGCTTCAAAGAAGCCTGCTTGAAAAAAGGGTTAACTCTGAGACTCTGTACACAGATCTGCTAGTTAAGAAGGCACCCCACTTAACCCTTAATTAGCGGCGAGCAACATAAGTCGAGTTAAATAAAGCTGGACTATGTGGCGGCGCTCGACATAACTCGAGTGGCAATTTCAGCACGTAATGTGGCTGAGAGAGAGAGACAAGTGGTGGCAGGAGACTAGCGAGCGTATGACTGCTCCAGACCACCGCGGCGAACCTACTGACACAAATCTCAGCTCCCTCCTCCCTCTCTCACTCGCTACATACTCAATTATGTACCGAAAGTACCGAATTACCTGCTTTTTGCACTCGCGTTGCACGGTTATTGCAAGAAAACTATCCATCATACAAGGATCGTTATGGTGTCATTCGAAAGCTCTGTTTATGCCCTTTCAGGGATAGGTACTTGTTTTACGTTCTGGGTCTTATTTAGGCATGAAAATGATCACGTAAACAGCCCTATTTTGGCTAAAAACACCCCGCTGGGCGGTACACATAAATAAACCGCATAGGCCGCTCGTAAGGTGTTAAAGTAAGTGGTGAAAACTAAAAACTTATAAGTTTACATGTGCACATATAAACCCCATTAAACTAGTGGATATATTCCTAAAAATATACCCAAACATAAATTAATTCTTGTACTTTCGTAGAAGTACTGAACTCGTGTACTTATGCAGAAGTATTTACTTCCAAAATAAAAGTTGTAGTTGCAACTACTGAGATTTCTTAAAAATCTATTGCTTCACAGCCAAAACTACTTACAACAAGAATTGTTGTAACACTACTATTGGCCTTTAGCACAATTTCCTGTAATGAATACTACAGAGAAATTTTATATCACAATACCTACAAACAGTATCACAGCTCGTATGTTCCGTACACATACTCCGGCGGGGTCTAGGGTGTCCTATGTTACACTGACTGCACCCCCCCCCCCTTTTCTTGAAATTAAACAAAAAGTGACTAAAAGGGCCACCTAGACCCTCTGCCTTAAAGCTATACATGGCAAGGAAGGTTTGTCTAGAGCTACTGAAAGGTATCGAGTCAAAAACTTATGATTAGAGGCCCACAACTGTGTGGACTTAATATCTTCCACCGAAAGATTATTAAGGAAAACGGAAAGAGGCTGCCCCCTTGCGTAAATCGTGGGTCTTACCCACAACGCCGGAATTACTCTCTTTAAAGACCTCGACCAAGAGAGAAGCCAGTGTATGTTCCATCAAGCGTTTACCCATACTTGCTACCCATAAAGCACCCTGGTGATTTAGAGGTGCCACTCTCAAATATTTGGTTAGAGTTTGCACTGGACAAAAAAGATGGTGCACCTTTCCCCTTTTCAACGCCGGCACCGTGAACTCTGAAAATACGTGTTCACTGTGCTCATTCTTTGCTATGAATCCTGGGGAAGGTGCAATGTGAATACACTCATTAAGCCTACCAAACCTAAGGCAATTAGGTGTGTTGCTCATCGCCGCCAGCTCAGACACTCTGTTCCCGGTAGCCAAAGCCATAAGGAATACTGCCCTTTTTATAAAAGTAATGTAAAATCTGCAGTCTTTTGGTACAGACGGGAACGAAGTAACGACAATGCTTTGTCCAGAGACCAGGTAGGCATGAGCTGACGGGGAGGTGGGCGGAGTTTAAAACCTGCCCTCATAAATCACTACAGATAAATGTTTCTGCACGAACAGATAAATTAAATAATTAACAACCAACGCCACCGAGGGCACAGTTTGTTCTGTTCTAAGAATCCAAGACGTAAAAGCTTGCCAATGCGATTGATACTGTCGCTTTGTAGACTGGGTATATTGATTCGTGAATTTATTGGTCACGTCGCTACCATATGGTGCTAGCCACTTGGCCTCCTGAATGTCCATAATGCACAAGTCAGCAAGGTTTCTAGGTTGCCAATTGTGTCTAAGTGGAACAACCCGACCGGGAGTGACACCGGGTGCGGGCACCACGTGTTCAATTGCTGGTACCACACTGCGCCGGCCACAGGGGCGCGATTAGCGAGACTACGCCCTGATAATCCTGTAGTTTGTTGACTACGTGGCACATTAGAGACGCGTCTGGCGACGGAAAATAGATAAATGGAACTCCACCTGTTCCCGTCCGTCATCAGAGCGTCTGGTCCGCCCGCCGGCGTTATCGTCCGGCGGGTGAGGTACAGTGGGAGTTTGTGAGTCTTCTCAGACGCAAACAAATCCACTTGTGGATGGTAATGCTCCGCAATCGCTTGAGCGCCCATTCTACTGTTGTGCTTTGTCTCCGAGACATAGCGTCTGCCCAGACGTTTGCTACGCCTGGGAGATAAGATGCGTGAAGATGAATGTCCAGCCTGTTGGCTAGTATAAAAATCTTTTCTGACACGTTTAGCAACTTCCGAGATCTCGTTGACCCTTGTTTCTGAATACAGTAAACCGCATTCAGATTGTCCATTCGGAAGGCCACCGACTTGCCCCGTAAAGCAGAGCCGTGCGCCTAAAGGACAGATAAGGGGACTAGTAAGTCTTTGACATTGATGTGGAAGAATTCTAAATGGGACCAAAAACCCCCCTGATGCCCGAGGTTTGACTAAAAGCCCCAACCTATCGTTCCTGACGCATCCGTGTCCACCCATACCGACGGCGGAGGAGAGGTTCAAGACATGACTGAGTGCAACATTTCTCTCTTCGCCCAAACCGCTAGTAAGTTGTGTAATAATGTTGGGATAGGCCATTATATTCCCGCCGGTAATAGTGGGAAAAATTTGTTGCCCTCCAAAAATAAACGTTTGGCTTTCAACCGGCCCAACTTCACAGTTAGTTGAACCCAGTTGAGAGAACCGACTAGAGATTCCCAAAGTCTCCGTGTCGTAGTCAGACTGTGGAGAAGCATAAACATTTTTTTGCGAAATCTGTTTCGAGTGTCCACACTCTGACTCAGAGTGAGAGAAGCTGTGTCCTCGACCAGCCCTATCCACTGAAATACTCGTGAGGGAACAAGGGTTTGACTTTTACTAAGTTGACCTTGAATCCTAGAGATTTGAGATGGTTTAACGTAATGTAGACATGAGTGATGCATAACTTTTCTGTCTCTGCCACCACCAGTTAGTCGTCCAGATACCACAAGATCCTGATCCCTTGTTCTAACATGGGCATCAGGGCTTGCCGGGACTTTGCTTGAATGCTTGTGCCAAATTGAAAACAGTCTTCCAAACTGCTGGTGAAATCAAAGAAGGAGTTAGAACTGGAGACAGAACTACTTGGCTTGCAATACGGTCAGAAAGTTTCTTCACTAAGAACATCCTCAGATCCTGCCTTGCTCGAACTGCCTCTAATAATGCCGTCCGAATATCTCCTAAAGACTTGGATGGAAGTCTGGAGAAGCAAGCGCCGGGAAAGTTCAATGGCCTTCCTGACTTCCGCGGCTTCTATTGCCTGAGAAGAGCGTAACAGAGACTTTGTTACTTTCTGGGTAACCATATATTGCGAAAACAGTCTAAACGCTTTTCCTCTTAACCTAAACTCGCGGTCTAGGTAAGCTGGGGAAGGCGTGCTAAAGGGATCTTTTAATTCGCACAAATTGATTATTTGGGGGGGGGGGGGGGGAGCAGCCAAGAAGTCAAACAAAGCAGAGGGGACTCCGCCGGCACTAAAAACCGGAAGAGAGAACCAAGAATGGTGTTCTTGAGGGATTTGGTGGGAAGATTTTGACGTGAAAGTAGTTGCAAATTGTGAGCCTCTGTTTCTCATGCCACCCCAGGTCCCGTACCCAACTGCCCCACCTGCAAGACTGGATTAGAGGCTGAGTTTGTGATCGGAAACATATCCAACTCCGGCGTCAAAGCAGAAAGTGCCTTGACGTCGTTAAAGCCGTCATTCTTAGTCCAGTCAGAAAATAGCTTTGAAGCTGAGGCAGGGGGCAGGGCTGGTGTTGATGCATACACGAAAAAGTCATGGTTATAATAACTTGGAATGGCCTTAATATGAACATCCAAAACATTTCCTTGACTTATCCAAAGCTCTGAGTTTTCTAGACTTATTGCCTTGGATTACCCACTCATGTGGTACAGGGAACTCCCCCGAAATAGTAGCTTGTGCTGCCTCTGGCTGAGTTGGTAACATTGCTACCCCTGACTCATCAGGCCCATATAAAAGAGGCATAGCTCCTTTTTTTGGTTGGCGCCTTGTCTAAAGGAGGGGGAGATATGTCTGATATGACTCGCACATTGGAAGTAGTGAGAGCTGCTGTGCCTAGCACATTGGAAATTGGATCTGACACAAGAGGAGGGTTAGGTATTTTAGCTAAAGCAAAGGATGTAGCCAGAGGTCGCACATTCGTCGACATCGCGGGAGCTCCCGTACCAACTGTAGGAGTTTCCGGCGTAGGGCCAAAGAACCTATTAAGTGCATTCAATAGTAGTCCATCAATCTCTTCCGCCGTTACATACCTAGCCGATGACGAACTCCGTGGAGATTCGACAGTACCCTGAGAGTCGCCTAGAAGGTGACTGGACTCTTCAACCTCCATCTCTGAGACCAGAGATCGTTGTTCTTCATCCGTTAAGTCTGGCTTATCATGGGAAGATCCCGCCGAAGCCGGGACCTCCACATGTTGCCATGTTAAATCTGGGATAGAAGATGGTACATCGGCATCCCGGTGGACGTCAGCCACTAGTTGAGTCACAAAGGGATATGTTCTGTCCTGCCAGAACTGTGAGTATCGCCATACACCTTGGCTGTGGCTGTCACTCGCTTGCGAGCTTGGTATACTCTCCGAATGGGAGCCCTCGCCCGAGCCCCGTAAAGGTTTATGATAATTAAAAGCTCCCATAGCTCATTAACACATTTAAAGCAGAGCTGGTGAGCAAAAATATGGATACCTGAGCTTAACGGCGTTGAACATACAGCAATGAGAGGTTCAAGTGCCGACATGACAGAGACTGGGGGAAAACTACCCCGCCCCCGGGAACTACCTGGTCACCTGGTGCAACGCCGGTACTCCACCCTGGAAAGAGAAATTTCCAGGGATTAATGCTCATAAGGTTACCCCCAAAAAATGGTACAAAACATGTGCCACAACACCGCCGGTCAACGAACCGTAGCACTGCACCACTATTTTTCGTTTTCCTTTAGTTTCATAGTAAAGATTTCAGCATATCTTTACCTGTCCAAAAGATTTAAGCCGATCTTCTGAATCCTCATAAAGATGAAGTATATCTTTATTAGAAAGCCGTGATACCCTAGTGTATCAATCAATTGTTTGGCAAATTATCGCGAATTGCACATTCGTTAACATAACCACGAAGGTACAACCGCCGGGTTTTATATATCATTTCAAACCATTTGTACCTGCCCCAGACCTCTTTGTAAAAAGGTCGCCGGGAGGGAAAGACCAAACACACAAACAGCATTGTTTCAATGGCTTATTAAAGATTTCAGCATATCTTTACCTGTCCAAAAGATTTAAGCATATCTTCTGAAACCTCATAAAGATGAAGCATATCTTTATTAAAGATGAAGTCTTTCAAGTATCCCTTTACACTTGAAACACTAGTAAGATTCAGGCATCTTTTTATCCCATAAAAAGTCTAAGCCTATCTTAATCTCTAATCCGGCTTCTCCCAGAAGCCCACATAGATCGCCGTCTTGAAGGCCGTGATACCCTATTGTATCAATCAATCGTTTGGCAAATTATCGCGAATTTGCAAATCCGTTAATATAACCACCCGAAGTTACAACCGCCGGGTTTTATATGCAATGTCAAAACCAATTGTACCTGCCCCAGACCTCTTCGTAAAAAGGTCGCCGGGAGGGAAAGACCAAACAAACAGACAGCATGGTTTCAATGGCCTTGAAAAACTGAGAAAACCCTATCCAACAGGTGTCAGCATGATCACCTAGATAACTGTGTGGAGCCCCCTTCGTCGGGAATAACACAGGAAGCCTGATCCCAGGCTCGACCACAGAAAACGCAGTTTCTGATGAGCCCTCAAGCTACCAAACTCGCCGGGGTAACTTACCTATTTTAGCCATCCTGACTAAAACTCGGTAAACAAAAACGGCTTTCTCGGAGCAACGAGAAAAACGCCGGAAAGGTAACCCACACCAAACAGAACGCAGTCTGATAAACATAATCAGACCCACAGTCCGAAGCTCCTGGATCAGCCAATCACAACTAATCCAGGACACACATGGCTCATGAATCCATTTTTATTATAATAAACAATGAAAACACTTGCAAACGTGAAATTAACACCGAGTTGAGAGCAAAAGGTACAGTTTCGCATCACCCACAGACCCCTTGAGCGGTCGAGACATTTAACACATTTTATACAAAGGGTGTGCGCAAAAATAGGGATACCTGAACAGGAGGGCGTAATGCATAAAGCAAAAACCGGGGCAAAGGTAGTCATGACAGAGACTGGTGGGAAACTTACTCCAGGTTCTGTATAGACCCGCCGGGACCCAGCTCTGGAAATAAAGAAAATTTCCAGGAATTAATGCTCATAAGGTTAACCCAACATGTTCGCACACAAGTGTTAAATAACCCGCCGGGTAACGAGACGCAATACTCAACGACTACAGCTCGCTACGCGGTGGGGTTCCTAAGTAAAACATTTCAGAATATCTTAACTTGTCCAAAAGATTTATGAATACCCTCTGACATAGTATAAAGACCAGCATGGCGTTTATAACTGATTTAGTCTTTCCGGTGGTGTTTGTTTCAAGATTCAATTTTGGGAAAAAAAAACTAAAAAGACGCCGGCCCCCGAATTATCTCGTAGATCAAAAACTGGGAAGCCTGACAAATATACGAGATCTAACTTCTCCCGAAGTATCTTTTTAGATCGCCGTATGTTGAAGGCGGCGATACAAAACGTATCCCTCAATTGTCTGGTTAACTAACTGAATTGTAAATTCGTTATTCCCACCCTTCCAAGGAGCACCCGCCGGGTGTGAATAATAGTTTAAAAAACGTTAACCCCAATTGTGCCCTAAATCGCCGTATGTTGAAGGAGGCGATACACAATGCATCCCTCAATTGTCTGGTCAACTAAACTGAATTTTTGCAAATTCGGTCATCCCACTCTTCCAGGTTGCACCCGCCGGGTGATTTAAAGTTTAAAAGTTAACCCCAATTGTTCCTATCCCCACTTCTTTGTAAAAGATCGCCGGGGAGGAAATACAACAACAGCTTAGTTTTGTATTGGCTTTGCAAAACCGAAAAAACTACAAACAACACGTGTCCGTATGAACACTGTTAGATGGGTACAGCCATCCCGCCGGGATTCATAAGGAGCCTGATACAGGCACCACAGAGACGCAATCCTGGGGAGCCACAGACACCCACTCGCCGGGGAAACAAGCCTGGTTTTTAAACCACGCGTGGCCAAAACTCGGCAACCAGCCGGATTTTTCATGGTGAGACCGAGAAAAACCCGCCGGAAAAAACCCACCCCGTCCAGATACCATCTGAACGCAACACAGGACCGAGGCATAGCCAAAACACAACTAACGCCGGGCCCAACATAGTCCGTGGAATTAGCCAATACACAACTAACCCAGGACACATAAATAGTCTGTGGAATTAGCCAATACACAACTAAACCAGGACACACATGACACAGTAGTACATATTTAGAAAATAAATCAATAACACTTGTACATGTGGTAAAGCTACGAGAGGCTGGCTAGGCCTAGGCAGACGGATAAAAGTAACATGTCGGAATATAAACAAAAAGCACTGAATTATATCACAACAGGAACCACCGCCAACACACCACTGTAGCAAACACTTCCGGCAAAGGGAAGAACTGACTCGGGACCCAGAAAAAACTTCACTAAGTGAAGAAAAATACGCTGGGAACGTCAGCAAAAATAAGCTACCTCATCAGAAAGATAAAAGGAAGCAATAATAACGCGTAATGAAAGCCGCCTGCAACACAAAGCTAGCTAACTGTGAAAAAGTTCACATGTCCACAACAGGACCACGAGGGTACATCCGAAATAGATGCCCCAAACACACGACCCAAAATACACTGCACTGCGGGCAACTAGCCCAGGACACTCCTGCTACGCATATCCTAACCTTACTCGATACATCCCGGAGTAAACAAATGAGAAAAAACTCACTAGGGACGCAACAAATGCGGAACCAGCGGAGCGTGGGGAGACACGTCCGGGCAGGCTGAGCGCAGAGCAGAGAAGGAAGAATGACACCTGAGTCAGCGTCTGGTCAAAGATCCACACAAGTACATCCACGATATGATGGAAAGATTATTGAATAGTTATTCTTATTTTCTTTTTCTTTTTCTTTTTTACGAAGTTTTTTCGTAGTGAGAACCCAATTCATAATGACTGAAGCCATGAGTGAGGGCGCGTGCGCTCATGATGAAGGCTCCTCAAATTTGTTATGCTCTGCGCGGTAGATTCAAACTACGGCGGATGAGTGTTTGAAGAGGGTGCCTTATGTAATAGGCATGTTCGTCAATGATGGAGGGGCCACTAATAAATATTAGGTTTTCTTTATTTCCTTGCAGGAGTCAAACCTATAATTTATTAGTGGCCCCTCCATCATTGACGATTATGCCTGATATCTAAGACTGGAGGGGGATATTCGTAATCATATCATAACTCTAGCAAAAGCAGATAAGCAAACAACCACATAGTATTCTTACTTTGTAAAAATATATATTTTTGCGCATAAACTTTATACAGCATATATATTCAAAAAGAGGTACAAGCAGGAGCGTGCTTCGAAGAAGCCTGCTTGAAAAAAGGGTTAACTCTGAGACTCTGTACACAGATCTGCTAGTTAAGAAGGCACCCCACTTAAAGTAAGTGGTGAAAAATAAAACTTATAAGTCTACATGTGCACATATAAACCCCATTAAACTAGTGGATATATTCCTAAAAATATACCCAAACATAAAATTAATTCTTGCACTTTCGCAGAAGTACCGAACTCTTGTACTTATGCAGAAGTACTTACATCAAAAATAAAAGTCGTAGTTGTAACTACTGAGATTTCTTAAAATTATATTGCTTCACAGCCAAAACTACTTACAACAAGAATTGTTGTTTTACTACTATTGTACTTTAGCACAATTTCCTGTAATGAATACTACAGAGAAATTTTATAACATAACACCTACAAACAGTATCACAGCTCGTATGCTCCGTACACATACTCCGGCGGGGTCTAGGGTGTCCTATGTTACACTGACTGCACCCCCCCCCCCCCTGTTTTCTTAATCTAAACAATAAGTGACTTAGAGGCCACCTAGACCCTCTGCCTTAAAGCTATACATGGCATGGAAGGTCTGTCTAGACTCTAGAGCTACTGAAAGGTATCGAGTCAAAAACGTATGATTAGAGGACCATAGGTGCGTGGACGCTATGTCCTCAACAGAAAAATTCTTAAGGAAACGCAAAGAGGCCGCCCATTTACGTAAATCGTGGGCTTTTCCCACGACGCCGGGATTACTCTCTTTAATGACTTCTACTAGGAGAGAAGCTATTTTACGTTTCATTAAGCGTTTGCCCGTACTTGCTACCCATAAAGCACCCTGTTGATTCAGAGGTGCTACTCTCAAATATTTGGTTAGAGCTTGCACTGGACATAAATTATGGTGCACTTTTCCCCTTTTCAACGCCGGCACCGTGAACTCTGAAAACACGTGTTCACTGTGTTCATTTTTGGCGATGAACCCTGGGGAAGGTGCAATGTGAATACACTCATTGAGCCTACCAAACCTTATGCAATTAGGTGTGTTGCTCATCGCCGCCAGCTCAGATACCCTGTTCCCGGTAGCCAAAGCCATAAGGAATACTGCCCTTTTTAAAAGTAAGTCAAAATCTGCAGTATTTTGGTACAGACGGGAATGAAGTAAAGACAGCGCTTTGTCCAGAGACCAGGTAGGCATGAGCTGACGGGGAGGTGGGCGGAGTTTAAAACATTCTCTCATGAAACCTGTTTCCTCCGCTAGTGGTATGGTTAGACCTGTAAGGTCAAAGAATGGCATCCTAATCGCTGTTAAGTGATTTTTTAACGTTACTACAGATAGACGTTTCTGCTCGAACAGATAGTTCAAATAATTAAAAACCAAAACCACCGAAGGTACAGTTTGTTCTGTCCTAAGTATCCAAGAAGTAAAGGACCGCCAGTGCGATTGATACTGTCTCTTTGTAGATTGGGTATATTGACTCATGAATTTATCGGTCACATTTCTACCATACGGTGTTAGCCACTTGGCCTCCTGAATGTCCATAATGCAAAAGTCAGCGAGGTCTCTAGGTTGCCAATCGTGTCTAAGTGGAAATACCCGACCGGGAGCGACACCGGGTTCGGGCACCACGTTTTCAATTGCTGGTACCACAACTGCGCCGGCCACAGGGGCGCAATTAACGAGACTACGCCCCGATAATCCCGTAGTTTGTTTACTACGTGGCACATTAGAGAAGCGTCTGGTGGCGGAAACAGATAAACGGAACTCCACATGTTCCAGTCCGTCACCAGTGCGTCGGGTCCTCCCGCCGGCGTTATTGTCCGGCGGATGAGGTACAGCGGGAGTTTGTGAGTCTCCTCGGACGCAAACAGATTCACTTGTGGACGGTAAGGCTCCGCAATCATTTGGTTGAAAATGGTTTGCCTGAGCGCCCATTCTACTGTTGTGCTCTTTCTCCGAGACAGAGCGTCTGCCCAGACGTTTGCTACGCCTGGGAGATAAGATGCGTGAATATGAATGTTCAGCTTGTCGGCTAGAACAAAAATCTTTTCTGACACGTTTAGCAACTTCCGAGATCTCGTTGACCCTTGTTTCTGAATGCAGTGAACCGCATTCAGATTGTCCATCCTGAAGGCCACCGATTTGTCCCGTAAAGTAGAGCCGTGAGCCTGAAGGAAATACAAGGGGACTAGTAACTCTTTGACATTGATGTGGGAGGTTTCTGAATGGGACCAAAGCCCTTGACCCTGATGGCCGTGGTTTGACTGAAAGCCCCAACCTATCGTTCCTGACGCATCCGTGTCTACCCATACCGTCGGCGGAGGAGAGGTCCATGACATGACCGAGTGCAATGTTTCCCTCTTCGCCCAGACCGCTAGTAAGCTGTGTATTAATTTTGGGATGGGCCATAATGTTTCCGCCGGCAATAGTGGAAAAACTTTGTTGCCCTCCAATATTAAACGTTTGACTTTCAACCGGCCCAACTTTACAGTTAGTTGAATCCAGTTGAGAGAGCCGACCAGAGATTCCCAGATTCTCCGTGTCGTAGTCAGACTGTGAAGAAACAAACAGTTTCTTGCGAAACCTGTTCCGATTGTCCACATTCTGACTCAGAGTGAGAGCAGCTGTGTCCCAGACCAGCCCTATCCACTGGAGCACTCGTGAGGGAACAAAGTTTGACTTTACCGGGTTTACCTTGAACCCTAGAGATTTTACATTATTTAATGTTATGTTGACATGATTGATGCATAACTGTTCCGTCTCTGCCACCACCAGCCAATCGTCTAGATACCACAAAATCCTGATCCCTTGTTCTAACATGGGCATCAGGGCTTGCCGGACTAATTTCGTGAATAAGCGAGGTGCTAGGTTCAACCCGAACGGCATCCTCTGAAAGACATAAGTCTGATGCATTATTCGTAAGGCCAGAAATCGTTGAAACCTTTTGTTTACCGGGACGTGCCAATACGCGTCTGTCAGGTCTAAAGAACACATCCACCCTTCCGGCGGAAGTGTTAGCCTGATTTGATTCACTGTCAGCATCCTGAAGGAAACGTTGTGAATGTGGAGGTTCAGATAAGACAGGTTTACGACCGGCCTCATCTGAACACTGTCCCTTTTGGGCACTAGAAAGAGTTTGGACGTAAATACTGGGTAATTTTGAGGGACCGGGATGATGACATTCTTGGCGATCATCTCTTGGATCAGTGACTCCACCTCTAATGAAACAAAATTTGCCTTTGTCGGCTGACGTAAGCGAGGTCGCCGGAGCCACTGCCAGGTGATGCCTTTGCGTGCCACCATCCTCGCCCATGTGTTTAATGGCCATGCGCGATGACACGCCCGGAACGACCCAGTTAGCAGACAAGGGTTCGCCGGCTGGACTACCCTCTGATTCACCCGCCGTAAGACTGGCCCTGGGAGTGAGAGAGACCCTAGTTTTTTGGTGGTGATGGTGGTGGTGTATGCTTCGACGACTGGCCGGGTTTGGCAGGAGACGGGCCCTGGCCCGGTCGTTGACACTTCTGTCCTTTATGATTACCTGAAAACTTTCCTTGCTTGTATCTGTACTGAGCCTGACTTTGGGTGGAAGAGGACTTAGGCAGATGAAAGGGCTTTGCCCCACCAGGCTGAGCTTTTGCGACTGGTTTGGGCTTAGTAAAATTGAAAGCAGGTTTCTTAGATGGGGCGGGACTGTGCTTAAAGGCCTGAGCCATGTTGAATACTGTTTTCCACACCTCCGGGGACATTAAAGAGGCAGTTAGAACAGGGGACATAACCACTTGATTTGCAATCCTATCCGGGAGCTTCCTCACGAGAGACATCCTTAGATCTTGTCTTGCCCGCACCGCCTCTAGCAAGGCTGTACGGATATCTCCCACTGACTGTATAGAAGTCTGGAGTAGCAAGCGTCTAGACAGTTCGATAGCCTTTCGTACTTCCGCGTCCGCGATTGCCTGAGCAGATCTTAGCATTGACTTCGCTACCTGTTGTGTGACAATATACTGGGAAAACAGTCTATATGCCTTCCCACGTAGTCTAAACTCCCGGTCTAGGTGAGCAGTGGACGGTGTAGAAAAGGGATCTTTAAGCTCGCATAGATTAATTTTAGGGGCAGCTAAAAATGCAAATAAAGCAGAGGGAACTCCGCCGGCAGAGAATACCGGCAGCGAGAACCAAGAATGGCTTTCTTGTGGAATTTGGTGCGAAGATTTCGAAGTAAAAGTTGTAGCAAAGTTCTGAGCCTCCACTTCCCATTCCACCCAAGGTCCCGGACCCAACTGCTCCACCTTCAAAATTGGATTTGCGGCTGTGTCTGTGAACGTCTTTAAACCTAACTCTGGTGTTAGAGCTGATAGTGCTTTTATATCATTGAAACCGTCATGCTTGGTCCAGTCCGAAAAAAGTTTTGAAGCTGACGCAGGGGGTAGGGCAGGTGTAGAAGTATACACAAAATAATCATGGTGATAATAGTTAGGAATGGCCTTAATATTAACATCAAGTACATTTCCTAGAATATCTAAGGCACGTAACTTCCTAGATTTATTCCCTTGGATTACCCACTCACGGGGTACCGGAAGCTCCCCCGACATAGTGGACTGTGCTACCTCTGGCTTTGCTGGGAACATTGTTACCCATGACTCATCCGGCCCGTATAAAAGGGGCATAGCTCCCTTTCTGACTGGGGCTTTGTCTAAAGGGGGAGGATTTACATCTGCTACTACTCTCACATTGGAAGTAGTCAGTGCCGCCGAAGTTGGCCTAGTAACAATAGTAGGTGATACAGGGGGAGGGTGCGGAATTTGTGTCAAAGCAATGGAAGTAGCCAGAGGTTGGACATTCGATGGTGTCGTGGAAGCTCCCAAACCAACTGTAGGAGTCTCCGGCTGCTGACCAAAAATCTTAGTTAGTGCATTCGCTAGTAACCCATTAATTTCATCAGCTGTGACAAATTTAGCAGAGGATGAACTATGTGGCGAAGCATTCCTACTCTGAGAGTCGTCTATCAATGAACCTGACTCTTGAATCTCCATCTCAGAAATTATAGAACCCTCATCCCTTTCCCCCGGCCTCTCAGGAGAGGATTCCGCCGAAGCCGGGACCCCCTCATGCTGCCATGTTAAGTCCGGGATGGACGATGGGATCTCAGCGTCCCGGTGGACGTCTGCCACTACCTTTGGTGCATGAGAATGATGTGAGTCATCACGCCATGGCTGGTAGTACCTCCAAACTCCCCGGTCTTGGCCGGAACTCACTTGTGAGCTAGGTACCACACCAATTACTGAGCCCTCACTCGAGCCCTCTCGAGGGTTATAACTGCTGGCAGAACTCTCTAAAGCTGGTACATGTGAACTGGGAATAATATTAGGTGACAACTTGTCCGCCGGTATATCTCCCACCACAGTCTCTGACTCCACTCCCGACCTGTCAGATTGGACATGAGACATGTCGGGAGTAGAGGCAGAAAGCGAGGCACGAGGCTCCGGCGAACGCCGGGAGGTCTTTCGTACATGAGTATCCTTTTTTGAAGACTTGTAACTTCGCCTTGACTTTGATTTTACACTAGGACTGTCCTTGGTCTTCTCCTCCTTGCTCTTCTTCCTCGAAGGTGAAGTAGAGTGACTATGTGTCTGCTTTCGGAGGGGAGACCGTGACCTGGACCTCGATTTTGACTTGGAAGTTGTCGCCGGGGGTGTCGGCTCTCGAGGTCTCTTACATGTGCCGGGGGAGGGAACAAGCACTGAACCCTGCCCAGTCTCTGCCGACTTACGCACATTTACTTTACTTCTAGAAGGGGGACGTTTAAGTGGGGGATACTGAGCAATCAATCTTTCCCACAGAACTACATTATCGCACTGAAGAGCTTTATGAGCCACCGAAGTAGCATAGTTAGATAGGAGTTGTTTGACCTCGCACAATGCAACCGCCGCGGCCAAATTACCTTGCTGTAAGACTTTAATACTTAATTGACTACAAAAAGTACAATTCTTGGTCACCCACAGACCCCTTGACCTGTCCAAGTATTTGACGCGTCTGATGCATAGAGTATGCGCAAACATAGGGATCCCTGAACAGGAGGGTGTTAAGCATAGAGCAAAAACAGGGTCTAGTGGCGCCATGACAGAGACTGGGAAGAGCTAGCCCACCCCCGGGCTCCTTCTGGTCCTCTGTTGACCCGCCGGAACTCCGCCCTGGAAAAAAGAAAATTTCCAGGAATTAATGCTCATAAGGTTACCCCAAAATGTTCTAACACAAGTGTTAATGAACCGCCGGGCAACAAGACGTAATACTCCACTATTACCTCTTGTTACCCTGTAGGTTCCTATGTAAAGATTTTAGAATATCGTTACTTATCCAAAAGATTTAAGCATATCCTCTGACCTGATATAAAGACGAGCACATCTTTATAAATGACGCAGTCTTCCCAGTGGTTTTTTGTCCACTGGAAACCCATATTAAGACGCCGGCCTCCTTATTATATCGCAGTTAAAAAGGGGTAAGCCTATCTTAAACTTTTTTAGATCTGACTTCTCTCGAAGCCTTCATAGATCGCCGTATTTTGAAGACCTCGATACCCAATTGTATCCCTCAATTATCTGGCTAACTTTACCGAATTGCAAATTCGTTAATCCCACCTCCCCAAGGTTCAACCACCGGGTGTGAAAGTAATTTAAATGTTAACCCCAATTGTTCCTATCCCCACTTCTTTGCAAAAGATCGCCGGGGTGGAAAGACCAATCAAACACAACAGCCTAGTTTTTCAATGGCTTTGCAAAAACCGGGAAAAACTATACACAACCGGTGTCCGCATGAACACCTAGTTAAACGGGTATAGCCATCCCGCCGGGAAACACACAGTAAGCCTGAACACAGGCTCCACTACAGAGACGCAGTCCTGGAGAGCCCTCAGGCCACCACTCGCCGGGGGAAACTAGCCTATTTTAACCACGCGTGATATAAAATTCGGCAACCAGCCCGATTTTCTCGGTGCAATCGAAAAAAACCCGCCGGAAAAGGCAACCAGCCGGATTTTCTCGGAGCAATCGAGAAAACCCGCCGGAAAAGGCAACCCACACTAACCAGACGCAATCTGATAGACACAAATAGGCCCTGGATTAAGCCAAAACACAACTAATCCAGGACACACATGACACGGTATTACATATTTAAATCATAAATCAATAACACTTGTACATGTAAAAAAGCTACGAGTGGCTGGCTAGGCCTAAGCAGACGGAAATAACACTTAATCACGTCGTAATATAAACAAAAAGCACTGTAACATATCACAACAGGAACATCCGCCATCACCACATCGTAGAAAAAATCCCGGGAGAGGTAAGCACTGACTCGGGACCTAGAAAAAACTTCATTAAGTGAAGAAAAATACGCTAGGAACGTCAGTAAACAAACAATAAGGCAACTTCATCAGAAAGATAAGATGAAGCCCGATAACGCGTAGTTAATGCCAACTAAATAACTAGGCTAGCTAGCCGCGAAAAATGTAACACGCGTCCACCACGGGACCACGAGGGTACACCCGAAATAGGTGTCCCAAACACACGACCCAAATACACTGAACTGCGGGAAACCCGTCCCTGACACTCCTGCTACGCATATCCTAACCTTACTCGATACATCCCAGAGTAAACAAATGAGAAAAAACTCACTAGGGACGCAGCAAATGCGGAACCACCGGAGCGTGGGGAGACACGTCAGGGCAGGTTGAGCGCAGAGCAGAGAAGGAAGTATGACGCCTGAAGTCAGCGTCTGGTCAAATATCCACACAAGTACATCCACGAGTATATGGAAAGCTTATGAATAGTTATTCTTATTTTCTTTTTATTTATTATTTGTTACGAAGTTTTTTCGTAGTGAGAACCCAATTTCATAATGACAGAACCATGAGTGAGGTTGTGTGCGCTCATGATGAAGGCTCCTCAAATTTTTATGCTCTGCGCGGTAGATTCAAACTACGGTAAATGAGCGTTTGAAGAGGAGGCCTTATGTAATAGGCATAATCGTCAATGATGGAGGGGCCACTAATAAATACATGTTTACGGTTGACTTCAATAGCCCACTCCACCGGCACTGGGACCTCCCCTTGTGTTGAATTATGGCCCTCTCCTTGTGTCACTGCCGTGACGGGAAGCCAGAGCCTGCCTGGTGTTTTGATGGCCTGAGAATGGGACGTGACACCCGGCGGGACTAGGGGAGCACTGGGGTGTGAACTGAGGGTGGAAGTGAGTAACCCGACGGGTTACTCACCGTACGGGTCCTGTCTACCGAGGGGGATAAGTAAGGTTGGGTATCATCTGAACTCACAGAACTATTGTGGCTGAGGTGTTCCTGACTATGAACTGACTCAGTATCCAACCTATTCAAGGGGTATCTAAGGTTGGGAGTAACAATTGACCAAGCATCCGCCGGTAGTCCTTGCTTTGGTCGGCCGGCGGAAGGGGGAGCTATATTGGTGGGCTTGGACGCACCCCCGAACTCTCGGTCTCCTAACCCTAGGAGTTGCTTCGAGGTTGAGGGACGGACTAATGGGCCTGTCAACGAAGCTGGGGTAACCTTTACGGCCCGTGGCTGATGCTCTTGCCCCGCAGGTCGGGAATGAACTGGTCAGTTTAGCGCCGGGCCCGTAGGCGGCAGGTATCCAATTATGCGGGTCGTTGCTGGCCCGGCGGATGGGACTGCCGGAGAGGGAATGCCTACATGGATATGAGAGGGGGGCGTAGATACACTGTGAGGTGGTCCCAGTGCCCGAGTAGGGGCCTGACCCTGCTTAATGGCACACTGACTGATCACCTTCTGTAACAATTCATTTATCTGCACAGTCGTTAACTTCGTGGGAGTGGTTTGTGGAGTTAGCCTAACTTGTTGGTCTGTCAGTATCAGAGTGTCAGCCTGTTTGAGAGTGGCCGTGTGTGTCGGAGGATTGTTCATCAGTGTCTGACTGCTACTAGCCGTAGCCAGGTGGAGAGAACCGTAAGCCGGTGACTTCTGGTCACGCGGCGGAGGTGTTACCGGGTTGGTCGCATCCTTCGAACCCATATTCTTAAGGGCGGCCGTTAAGCCGAGCTGGTCCTCAGAAGGAGCCAGGAGTGTCGCGTGAGACCGTATGGTCGTAACCGCATTTGAAGTAAATACACCCGGAGACTGAGTAGAGGTCTGAGCCATGTTGGTTTGCTGAACCTGTTTGTTTGACAATACTAACTTGGAACCTTGGAGCCTAACGTGTACAGTTTGTCTAAGTCTAGTGGCAGTGTGAGAGAGGCCGGCGTCCGGCTCGAGGAGACCGGGACTAACCCCCTGCGTCCCCGAGGCGGCTGCCGGACCTTCCAGCTGTGATCCTGTGAGATCTATTTGCGTAGAAGTAGGAGTTTCATTAGAAAGTAACACACGTCGTGGTGGGCTCGAGAGCCGGCGGATCTTGTCAGGCAGATAGTCCGTGCTGTCCATGCGCCTCAGTTTGCCCACCGTGGGAGCTGGGTGAGCAGGATGGGGGCATTCCGGTGACATCAAGCGGCACCTCTTGGAAGGGGGAGAGGAGCTCTGTGTAGATGTCGTGGATGACGTAGGGGACCCAATGGTCAACAAGGGTATAGGGGAGGTGTGTGACTGGTAAGCTATATGATCATCAAATGAGTATAATTGAACTACCCTCAATAATTCTGGGTTGTCACAAGACAGTTCTTTGTTAGCTACCTGAGAAGCATTGGTCTTAAACTTAGTTTTAACGTCAATGAGAGTGAGTAAGCAAGACATATCTTGGGCCGCTAGCCATTCTTCGAATAGATCTGAACACACCGGACATGTACGAGATGCCCACATGAAAGAGTTTCTGTTTAAACATTGAACGCACCTGATACACCTGCTATGTGCTGGTATTGGTATCAAAAGACAGGCGGGGGTTGAGCATACTGTAAACAAAGGCATGATGCAGAGACTCCTCTCCCCGGCGGGAATGACGCGGTAGCCGGCTGCCTTGAGTGTCCACCTGGAAAGAAAATATTCCAGAAATCAATGCTCATAAGGATATACAGGGAGAACCTCACCTATCCTAACCTCCCGGTGTAAGAAGAATAGGAGGCAACAGCCTCCTTCTTCTTGTTACCCCTAAGAGGGCGTGAATAGGCTCTTCCCATGCCCCTGAGTAACATGAGAAGAGGATACCACTGACAACAGAGGGCCACCGTTACGACGTAGGTCGTAGAACAGTGAGCCCCCTGGCAGCGGACCGCTCTGTGCTCCACAAAACACATAAGCAGCCGCTAATTCGTTTACCAACTAGGCCGCCGGCACGGCGGGGTAAACGCCATTGAAGTAAGCGTGCTAACTGATGACGACACAAGTGCAGTGTCCGCCGGGGTCTGTTACTCACTGGGCCGCCTGCACGGCGGGGTAAACGACCGTAATATCCCACGTCAAAACTGACCAGTTTTAATGACCGGGGGACCCCTAACGGCGGGGATCGGGTTGTTCCGTACACGAAAACACCATCCGCCGGAGGACTTGTTGCTCTCGCAGCCGCCGGAAGGCGGAGGCAAAGTCCGAGGGGCTCAAAAGCACCTTACCAACCAGATTTGCATCAGTGTCCGCCGGATCCCAGAGGGACCAGGGACCAGGGGGCAGTGGCGCCGCCACACCCACCGACGCCAAACCCGGCGAGGGAGACACGAGCCCTTGCACACGCCGGCACGGCGGACCGACCCAACGGCTACGAACCTTAGGCCGGCGGGCACAGCAAAGGAAGGGGGAATCGGAGCAAAGCACAACCGCGAGGAACCCTGACCCAAACTCACGCACTCCCACGCGTGGAACACGTTGCCGGACTCCCGGAAAGTGGCACACTAACCAACAGGGAGACCACAACACACAGGGGATAATTAATGAACAATAAAAGTAATAAAAGAAAAAAAGACCCCCCAAAACTAGATAACCTATAGGCTTATCCGGAAAAAAACAGTACAGACTACATGAAGAACCACGAACAGTGCCAAAAGGGCAAGAGAAAAACCCCCACGTGGGGCCTCTCACAGGCTCAAATGCCGGAGGACGCCACAACCACGTGTGACAATCCTAACCCTGGCGCGTATGCAACAAAGACAGAGTCCCTAGACTCCCAAGCTGTACAAAGGAACAGCAAGAACTTTAAAGGAAAGCCTCCTAACTAAGGAAAAAAGCAAAAACTAAGGCACATAGCAACAAACAAAAAACACCACGTGTGGTGGAAATAATGAAAACAAGGAGTAAGCGCCTAAACGTACCCTAATTTTAACACTTCCTGAGGGCCAACAATAACACAACCCGTGCTAGCTAGTCTAAACCCTGCTCACTATCTCCCAGATACATACAAATGAGAAAAGACTCACTAGAGGAGAGCGAGCGTCGAATGAAGCCGGGGCGCAGGGGCACAAGTGTTGACAGTAGGCCCGCGGGGAAGAGAAGGACGAATTGTTGCGCTTGGCGAGAGGCGGTAAGAAGCCACAACGCAAGAAAATCCACCGAATGTGGGAAGCTTGTGAATAACAGTGTTAAAGTGGAAATTCTTTTTCCTTTTTTGTTCTCTTATTTTTTACGAAGTTTTTTCGTAGTGGGTACCCGATCAATATGACGACACCATAAGAGAAGTAGCGTTGCACTTATGAAGATGAATCTCTTTCTTCCCCGCGGCGGTTGATTCAAATGACTGACGTGGGTGTTGAATGGAGACTATTATACTAATAGGCAACGTCGTCAATGATGAAAGGGCCACTATTAACCCTCTCACCATGGAAGGGCTCTTGAACGCCCATAAAAAAGCATATAACAGGTACCCGGAAGGGCTCTTGAACGCCCAGTGGTTGAAAGCCTGTGAGCTTCGTGTGCGAGGCGTCGGTCCGACGCATGTAAACAACAGCCGGCTGGACCGATGCCCCGCATCTCCGGCCACAAGAAGGAGAGCGTCGCTTGTTCGTGTGTGCCTGTATGTTGTTGTTAAGTATCGAAAAGTATTGTAAAGTGGCTGTTTTGGCCATAAAGTTATCTCCAATGAAATCATCATCACAACTCAACCAGTTGACTTAGAGAGCTCTACTTAATGCCATTCTACAGGTAAATAATACAGCTACGCTTGGGGATGCGCGGGAATGCGGGAAGCAGTCAGATTAACACATATACGGTAGCCTAGCCTAGACATTTTTCGGCCAAAACACCCGGGTTTCGAGGAATATATATATACAGTAAAAGTCCGTTAATCCGACGACCGATGATTCGAATCTCCCAATAGTCCGAATTTTTCAATTTGAGGCCAAATCCGAATTCACCCGATGGTCCGAATTTCAAGAAGTCCCAAAGTCCCCTTTTTGAGGCATTAGGCCACTCAAATGACACATAATGGAGCACACACATATCATATGTTCATGAATTCACTTTAAAAGTTTACCATTGTCATTGTAGCCTATTATCTACTTCAAAACATTCAGATTAATGGTCAAAGGAAGCTACTGATATAATCGTAAACACCTTCGTCTTCTTCTTCTTCCACATCGTCTGCTAGAGAGTTTGTTTTGCTCTTGAACGCATCCTTGGGACGCTCCGATGCGCTACTGGCTTGCACCGCATTTTCTGCAAGCGAATTCAGTCTTGAGCTTGAAAACGCACCTTTCAAGAAGTCCCAAAGTCCCCTTTTTGAGGCATTAGGCCACTCAAATGACACATAATGGAGCACACACATATCATATGTTCATGAATTCACTTTAAAAGTTTACCATTGTCATTGTAGCCTATTATCTACTTCAAAACATTCAGATTAATGGTCAAAGGAAGCTACTGATATAATCGTAAACACCTTCGTCTTCTTCTTCTTCCACATCGTCTGCTAGAGAGTTTGTTTTGCTCTTGAACGCATCCTTGGGACGCTCCGATGCGCTACTGGCTTGCACCGCATTTTCTGCAAGCGCATTCAGTCTTGAGCTTGAAAACGCACCTTTGGACGTATTAGTCTTGAGCTTGAAAACGCACCTTTGGATGTTCCGATACGCTACTATTTATAGTTCAGTGATCGGAGCATCCCAAGGGTGCTTTCAAGACAACAAGACAAGGGTGCTTTCAATACAATATAATATAACAGAGCACGTCACAAAAGGAAAATCACAAAAGGAAAATTACAAGAACCTCTCAGGGAAGTGCCGTTGTTAAGGCATTACTTCCCGAACCACATCTGATCTTCAAGAGCAAGACAAACTCGCTAGTAGACGGAAGAAGAAGAAGACGTTTATATCAGCAGATTCCTTTGACCATTAATCTGAATGTTTTGAAGTAGTTAATAGGCTACAATGACAATGGTAAACTTTTGAAGTGATTTCGTGAACATATGATATGTGTGTGTGCACCATTGTGTCATTTGGGTGGCCTAATGTCTCAATGTTTTCGTCATACACAGGTTCATAGGGGTAAAGTCCGATAATCCGAAAAATCCACTAATCCGAACGAGAGCCGGTCCGCTGCCCTTCGGATTAACGGAAGTTTACTGTAATACATAGCCGGGGCTGGAGGGTTAAATAGTTAGTTTTCCCTCTCTCCCTTCGGGTTGTCAAACCCGTAATTTAGTAATGGTTCTCTCCGTCAATGGCGTGAGAGCCTAAGAATACCAAGATCGGTGGTTGGGACATCTCATGCTCAACGTCAAAGACGAGAAAACCAAAACTAACGGCTCGCGCATTAGATATAGATAAAATTTAGATAAATTTAAGAAAAAAGGGGTAAAGTATAAGGCAGGGCTTCTGAGTAAGCCTTAGGAAGCAAGAGAAAGTTAAAGGAAGGTAAGTGGAAGGATTTAGTAAAACTTAATAAGAGAGCAACTGTATAGTGTAAAAAACATAAAAGTTGTATATTTCTAAAGCGCACAAATAGATTTTTAAAAAGTGAAAACTTTATCATATTTATTAAACTCAAAAAGATTTTTGTGTATTTACCAAAATCCCTTTAGGCAATTAATTACCTCATTATTATCAACCTTACTTAACTCTAATATTAATCATCATCTGAGAGAGGTTCTCCAGTTCGGAAACACTCCCCCCCCCCCCCTTTTCTCAAAACACAATTATATAAGCCAGGATCTTGGGGAACCTCACCCATAGGTGTAACATAAACCAATTGCACTATTGTAATTAAAACAGAAATTAACTTGGCTTATGGAGGAGTTTCATGGCTACGCATGGAACAGTGGGACTCTTCAAATGTACTGACAGGAACAGTACTTGGATAAAATGTGTGGTGGGAGAACCAGACCTTTGTTTGTTTAATATTTTGTGTCGAGTAATTATTAAGAAATCGGACAGACGTGGCCCACTGCCTCATCTCATGAGCCTTTGTTACCGCTGACGGTTCGGCAACTTAGATAACGTCAACTAGAATAGATGCAAGTTGTCTTTGAGATAACCTTGATTTGTCATGTGAAGAGATCCACAAATGAGACAGGTGTAAGGGTGAAGTTTGTTATACTGTACCTAATTATATCATGCCATCACAGGGCATAGAGCATGGTGTTTATTGTTTTGATTTAGGGCCATAAAATCAAGGGGAGAGAACACATGATCTTCTCATTCATACTTGGCTATGAAATCGGGAGCTGGCGCTAGAGAGACCGCGCTCAGATCCTCCTTAAAGTGGAATCAATTATCAGATCTAGCCATGGTCGCAAGACCAGATACTCTATGAGCTGTTGCTACAGAAATTAAGAAAATTCATATTTGGCTATGAAATCAGGAGTTGGCGCCAGGGAGACCGCACTCAGATCCTCCTTAAAGTGGAATCAGTTATCAGATATAGCTATGGCCGCAAGCCCAGCTACTCTATGAGCCGTTGCTACAGAAATTAAGAAAACTCATTTAGATCATAATTTGTCATATGATGGGTTGACTGTGTAAGGTTTACTGATTAACAGGTTTAACACCTTATCTAGTGACTACTGTGGGAGAATCTGTCTAGATGGAGCTCGTAACTAAAACAAGTTGTAAGAAAAACTCCTCTCAACTTTTGAGGGGTAAGTCGGAAGCCAGTGAGATCAAAGAACGGCTCTTTAATGGCTGAGAATTGATTGTGTAGTGTGTTATTTGACAGTTGTTTGTCTTCAAAAGAGTAATTGAAGTACTTTAAAATTAAACTGACTGAAGCCATGTGTGGGACAGACTCTACAATCCATGTGGTAAATTGTTTCCAATGTGATTCATACTGTCTAATAGTGGATAGTGGAAGGCGTAAATTGTTTGGTTAACTTGTCGTGAACAGCTTAATCATAAGAGCTCCGCCATTTGACTTTGAAAATATCCATAAAGCTAAGTGTAGACATGTCTGCAGGTTGCCAATCTGCCCTGTATTGGAATGGGACACTCGAGAGACAGATGAATGAACTACACATTTGTTGACCAGACTGGTGTTATAAGGCACACCTGACCCTGAATTGAGTGGATATGTTGCAAAACTTTGGACATTCGTGTGTGTCCGGAGGGGGAAAGAGGTATATCGATAACCACTTGTTCCAAACCTCTGAGCACGCATCTGTTCTGCCCGCCTGGACCTCGTGCCAGCAGGTCAGAAGCAGGAGGAGTTTTGTTGATTGGTGTGAATTAAAGAGATTTACCTGTGGATGGAACGGCTTTATCAAGTTGTTGAATGCCGTCTGAGTGATTGTCTATTCGACTAGGGTACCCTTCCCTCAAGATAAGGTGTCCGCCTTGCCTGGTAGGTAAACTGCTTGAATTGTGATATGGTAATGAAGAGTAAGGAAAAATATTGTCTCCGACAATCTCAGGAGCGTGTGAGATTTCGTTGAACCCTGCCTGTTGATACAGGACACGGCTGATGTGTTGTCCATGTTGTTGTTGTTGTTGTTGTTCCCCAAGCTGCCTGGCCGAACAGCCCCAAGGCCCTGAGCAAGGCCAAGGCCATAACTGAGCGCCCCCACAGAATCCCCCCTGGCGACCACAATAAAGCCTGGGTGACCGAAGCCACTCCATGGCGGGGATCTGAGGAGGGTGCGGAAACGCCCGGGAAACCAAAGCCCCACCCAGGGCCCTGTGCCCCTCGGCAATTATGAAGAGAAAGTTGAGGGGCAAAGGAAAAATGTGACGCTTTGGCTTCCAATCTTAGTAGATTGGAAGGTCAATCCACGGAAGAGACGCCGTCACTTGAGATCTAGAAAATATATAAGTAAAAGGAACAGTCAGAGTAAGCTATGGGTATGGCAGAGATCGCTCAGTTCTCACTCTGATAGACCAGCCCATCCATGTGAAAGGCTATTACTGTACTCTGTGTTGGAGTGAAAGGGCATGATTTTTTAGGAAAAATAGAGGGACAACTAGTTCCTTTGCATTTATGTGATAGAGATTGAGAGAGGTCTAGCGACCTTGGGTTTGGCGACCGTCGAACGATTGGTAACTCCAGCTCAGGGCTCCCGCTGTGTCCATGTCGACCCACACTGATGGTGGAGGTTCTGACCAGAGGGCTGTCGAGGAAGGGGTCTCAGGTCTTATCCAGAAGCCTAGAAGTCTGATGATACGCTGAGGGAATGTAATTAGGGTATGAGGTTGATTGACTCGGAAAAGCTCTGTTGTCCAGCCCGATTTAAGTAATTCAGGCGAAGTTTGTCCAACGGAACAGGTAGCTGAGCCCAATGTATTGACCCTATTAACGACTCCCACAGTCGTTTGGTAATTGTTTTTTGCATATAATGTCTTGCATACTTGTAGTAGTCAAGCATTTGATGTTGTATGTTGTGTGATAGGGTCTCCCAATGGAGGTATACTCAGGGTTCCAACTTTACTAATCAGACGTTGGGCTGTGATATTTGTTGTATTGTTATCATCTTTAAAAAGTGGTTTATAATAAACTTGTTGAGGATTGGTAATTCTATGACTGGTCTGAACTGTAGGCTATCTCGTTTTGGTACTAGAAATAAGTGAGACAGAAAAACTTTTGATGTGGGAGGAATGTTCACTCGAATTCCTCACTGAAGCATCGCTTTTATTAGTGTTGGCACATTTACTGGTTTACGTACTTACGAAGGAACGGTCGTCTCTCCCAGTCCCAAAACAGACCATTCTTTATTAAATGTCTGGCCCAAGTTCCATTTGGTCATGCTGTGTAACTGGCCTGGAAAGAACCGGTTGTGCCTTGAGATATAATGTGATGCAAGGCTAAGATGAACGAAGCTAGTTAATTGAACCGGTATGTGCTCTTGGATGGTCAGACTGTTATTGTTGGTGTGTCTGAGTCTGTCTAATTTGTTGTCTGTGGATGAATTAACCAGTCTGCCCCGACTACTGTGGCCTGTTGAGTGTCGTTGAGATCTGAATCTAATAAAGTTAACACGGGAGAACCTTAGAGACGGTTATAAAAGTAGTGCTGATACTTCAGACCAAGTAGTTGTGGGTGTTAATCTGTTAGAATAGATGGAGAGATCAAGATTCTAGTCTTAATGTATTTGGGCAGAGTTTTTTAGATAGAAAGATACGGAGGTCTTGACGTGCTTTGGACGTCATGAAAAGGGCTGTTCTGACATCTACTGTCAGAAGAGTGTTGCAAAGATAGACTTCTCTTATGTGTGATAATGTTGCCCTAGAGTATGTATCATACAAAGGAGTACAAAGGAAATCAAGCAACAACAGGTCTAGTGACCCTTCTAGGCTGCTTGTCCTCCAAAACACTGAGGATCAAGTGTCCAAACAGTGGTTTAGAGTGGGTAAGGGAACATTGGAAAGGGAACTACTGCCCTGGAACTAATGTCCGTGGCAGGATTAGGAAGTTAGTAGGGGACAGATGGGTTAGTAACTGAGGGGAGGATAAAATAAAGTTATTCATTTACAAACGCAGTCAGTCGTGGGTTTGATGCGAGATATTTGTCTAGGCGAAATTTAAATGAATCAACGGTGCTGCAGTCTATAACATCTCGGGGAAGCCCATTCCATAAGTTGACAACTCAATTGAAGATTTTTTTTTTTAGCTTCGTGTGAGTTAAAAGATTTACCAATAATTTTGCACCCGTTTCCCCGCGTGTACAGTCCATCCTCCTATAACACGAGCTCCTACAACGCGATCCTCCTTCAACACGAGGGGGGGTCCCGAATTACCTAAACCTCTTATAACCCGAGCCGAAAACATATAACGCGAAATGGCCTTGCCGAGTGCTTCAAATCCGGCGCCTCCTCTTCCTGCGCGACCCCCCCCCCCACCTACAGCGCGACGGCAAGAGAGCTTCGGAGCTGGCCCAGCTGGGTTGACGGCAAGCTGAAACATCTCACTCAACTTACTGTTTCTTCATTCTAATTTAATTCGGTATATTTGTTTATCCAAACATGATCTTATAATTTACTTGCCTATTATTAGGAAGTAGAGTAATAAGAGCCCACAGTAACGAATATCCAATTGTTGATAATAAATTAATGTGGGACAGTACGTTTGGTTAGATTTTGTCCACGAAACAACAACAAACCCCAGCTGTGACTATGCTTGGCGGTGAATGTTATTCCGATGAAATGGAAGTTGTATAGCCTAGCCTATATATTTATTAACCCTCCAGCCCCGGCTATTATATTATATAATTTCCCCGAAACCCGGGGGTTTTGGCCGAAAAATGTCAACGCCTAGGCTACCGTATTATTGTTATTTTGACTGCTTCCGCATTCCCGCGCATCCCCCAAGCGTATATGTGTTTCGTACCTGTAGAATGGCATTAAGTAGAGCTCTCTAAGTCAACTGGTTCAGTTGTGATGACGATTTCATTGGAGATAACTTTGTGGCAATATCAGCCACTTTACACTACTTTTCGCTACTTAACAATAACATACAGGCACACACGAACAAGCGTCTCTCTCCTTCTTGTGGTCGGAGATGCGCGGCGTCGGTCCAGCCGGCTGTTGTTTACATGCGTCGGACAGACGCCTCGCACACCAAGCTTACAGGCTTTCAAGCTACCGGAGCCTCAGCACCCTTCCGGGTTGCGCCGGGGGTGTTTTTTATGGAGGCCTCGGAGCCCAACCGGGTCTGGAGGGTTAAGCTAAAAAAATACGGAAAAGTGGCAAAATTGGGGGGCCCAGTCCCATATAGAATTATCTCCATTTAAAGTGTTATTCCTACAACGCGAAATACCTACAACACGAGGGCAGTGCCGCCCCTAAACTCGCGTTATAGGAGGATGGACTGTAATTAGATTGGTCGATAGTGAAGTACTTACTACAGTTCATATTGTCGATGCCTTTGATGATTTTGAACACTTGAATTAAGTCGCCTCTTAATCTGCACTGGGTTAAAGGAAATAGATTTAATTCTCTAAGACGCTCCTCGTATTGGTTTGTTCTTTAGGCTAGGTATAATTTTAGTAACTCTACGTTGAACTCGTTCTAGCTTGTCTATATCTTTTTGGTAATAAGGGCACCAGGATTGAACGCAGTATTCCAGAAGAGGGCGGACTAAGGAATTGTAAAGGGTTAGGATAACGCCTTTGGATTTATGCTCAAATGACCTGCCTATAAAGCCAATTATTTTGTTTGCCTTCTTAACAACTTCTGAACATTGTTGACTCGGTTTTAGGTTACTCGATATTGTTACTCCCAGATCGGTTTCTCTGTTTACATTCTTAAGCTGAGTGCCATTCATCAAATAGTTTGCTTTCTCATTTTGGTATCCGATATGTAGTACTTTACATTTATCCGCATTGAAACTCATTTGCCAAATTTTGGGCCCAACATGACAACTTATCTAGATTGTGTTGCATATCGTCAACTTGTTCTTTTGAGAGTTCGCTATTTGCAATTTTTGTTTCGTCAGCAAATTTTGAGATTGTACAGGTGAGACCCTCATCTATGTCGTTGATGTAAATTAGAAAGAGAATTGGTCCTAGTACCGATCCCTGGGGTACCCCGCTACTTACATTGGTTCATTTAGATGCCTTACCGTTTATGACTACTCTTTGCTCTCTGTCGCTGAGCCAATTTTCTATCCATTTCAACACACCGTCTTGTATTCCATGCGCTTTTAGTTTTAGCAGTAAACGTTTGTGGGGAACTTTGTCAAAGGCCTTTTGAAAATCAAGGTATATAATATCTACAGCTTTACTCTCATCGTAGAGGTTGAGGATATCGTGGAAGAAGTCTAAGAGGTTTGTTAAACAGGAACGTTTTTTACGAAAGCCGTGTTGAGTATCTTTAACCCGTACAGCCCCAGCGACGCGTCTGACACGTCGACGATGTATGTAACGCACAGCCCCAGCGACGCG
Organism: Paralithodes platypus; assembly: GCA_032716605.1. Taxonomy (NCBI): domain Eukaryota; kingdom Metazoa; phylum Arthropoda; class Malacostraca; order Decapoda; family Lithodidae; genus Paralithodes; species Paralithodes platypus. The sequence continues at coordinate 13,491,489 of CM064496.1, read as the reverse complement.
TCTGACGCGTCACCCTAATTGCGCCGACCGTAACCTCAGGTGTAGCCACTCAAGAGGGCTCAGATGTGTATGGGAACTGTGTACGTATCCCACGCAACCGTGCCGATGGTTGAAAACTCTCAAAGTCCACGTGCGTGCGCGTGAGCGCGCAATAACCTGTTTTTTGGGGGTAATTGCCTTCAATTTTTTACTCTTGTAAAATACGTTTTCGGGGGCTCTGTAGGACCATTCTTTAAGCTTTTTGAGCGGTTTTTCGTGGTTTTTCCTTCATTCCTAACCCATTCGCTATTGTTTCTGGAATAAAACTATTTTTTGAAAACCGGCCGGGTTCTGGTGAACAAACATTACAAAACTAGCCGGGGCTCCACGGGTTAAGTATGTTATTTTTCTCTAAGTGATTTACGAGTCTGTCTCTTATGAGTGTTTCTAGCATTTTACATACAACTGAGGCTAATTGGACGATAGTTACTGGGTAGGGATTTGCTGCCTTTTTTTAATATCGGTGTTACTTTGGCTAGCTTCCACTGATCAGGCATAGTTCCAGACTGCAAGGATTTATTGAATAGCAATGTCAGTGGTTTAGAGAGCTCATCCTTAGCTTCCTTTAGGACTCTAGGTGAGATTGTATCAGGTCCAGGCGTTTTATTTACCTTGAGTTTATCTAAACAATTCAATACTTCTCTCTCTGTAACGGTGATATTGCTTAGAACATCTGAATTATCAATCTGAATCGGCGATGGTGTAGGGATATCACTGAGGTCTTCGGTTGTAAAAACTGATGCAAAGAAGGTATTGAGGGCATTACTCATTTGTACTTCGTCTTTGGTGTATTCTCCATTTTCATCGACTAACGGTCCTACAGTTGAAGTAACTACAGTACTCTCTTCTTTCTGATATAACTATAGAATTCTTGAATTCATGAATAGAATCTGCCACTCCTCACTACAGTGGTCCCTCTCATTTAGCGAATTCATTAGTCTAGCCAAACCATCGCCAAAAGTGAATTTCGCCAAACGCGAATAGTACTTTAAATGGGAAACTTATCCATTAGTCTTTGACGAGGCCCGAGTTCACCCTTTTGGGCCTTTTCAAACCGCCCGCCATGCGCATCATCGATCGCCGACACACTCGGCGCCGTCTGCTTACTCTGTTTTTGCTAGAAGACATAGGCCTAGCCTATATATCTCCACAAAGAATTGACCTAACCTAGGTTAGATGTATATCAGGCAGCAGAATTCATTGTTATCTTGTGAATAGTCTTATTGATAAGGAATAACCACATAACCTTAGCAACAAGTTGCTAAGTCACTAGCTAGCCAGATCAAGAAATGGTCTAACCTAGCTTAGATATATATCAGGAGGCATAAATCACTTTTACCTTGTGAATGGTGAAGACTAGAATTTTCTATACCAACTGCTTTTCGATTGAGCAAAATAATGAAATTGGTTTTGGATCTTTGGTCACTTCTTTGATTAATTATATTTATCGATTGGGCCCCTGAGTCAGCTGGTGCGCGCGTGTGTGTTTGTGTGTCGCAGACTGTTTGGCACAATAAACAAAGCAAAACACAAGAGATATGAGGTTCACAAATCGGTTTGGTCAAGATTACTCTGTTAATATACGTTTATGAAATATACCTGGGATATTCTTGCTATCCAAGCAGCTCAGTTAGGGTGTTGTGAGTAGGCCTAAGCCCATTTATAGCCTAGCCTCGGCCTAAGAGTAACTCTCAATACGGCGCTCTACTGTAGCCTACATGAAACATTAACAGCAATAGAAAAGACAATAGATAATAGATAACAGATTTTATTTACCATGAATTATTTAGAGTTAGGCCTGGTGAGACTAGCTTGCGGGCGGCGCATTCTGGGCCGACGCCATTCCGTGACGTCAGCATTCTCGCCAAAAGTGTATTTGAAGCGCCAAATTCGGATTCTGGTACCATATCCAACCTATCGCCTGGCGGGGAGCTATCCCCCCGCCAAAGGCGGCTTTCTAGGGCCTTTCCTAGCTGATGCTGAGAGGATTGGGTTCTAGTCATGTGGTGATGGGCTGGTCTATCAGAGTGAGAACTGAGCGATCTCTGCCATACCCATAGCTTACTCTGACTGTTCCTTTTACTTATATATTTTCTAAATCTCACGTGACGGCGTCTCTTCCGTGGATTGACCTCCCAATCTACCAAGATTGGAAGCCAAAGCGTCACATTTTCCCTTTGCCCCTCAACTTTCTCTTCATAATTGCTGAGGGGCACAGGGCCTTGGGTGGGGCTTTGGTTTCCCGGGTACGTGTTTCTGCACCCTCCTCAGCTCCCCGCCGTGGAGTGGCTTCGGTCACCCAGGCTTTATTGTGGTTGTTGTTGTTCCCCAAGCTGCCTGGCCGAACAGCCCCAAGGCCCCGAGCAATTCCAAAGCCATAACCGAGCGCCCCCACAGAACCCTTCCTGCCGACCACAATAAAGCCTGGGTGACCGAAGCCACTCCATGGCGGGGAGCTGAGGAGGGTGCGGAAACGCCCGGGAAACCAAAGCCCCACCCAGGGCCTTGTGGGTGGGGCGAATTTCCGCATCAGACTCAGTTCGGATGTGATTGTTAAAATTGTAAATTGTAATTGTAAATTGTAATTGTGTGTCATTGTAAAGTCGGCAAAAATTGTATGGTGCCGTTGCGAGGTCACTTCACTGGTGGCAGCTGTAAAGGGATATCTGAGAGGCTTAGTTGGGGAATCCCCATGGTGTACTGGCTTGCCTTAACTGGTTGGCTACAACAGTTGCTAAGGCTAGAGCTTTCAGAAATTCTCAGAGATGATGTCCCAGTGACTCCGGTTCGTTGGGGAGGTATATAGCGGGTTCCTGCACTGCCTCCTCGCCGTGGTGTGTGACCCGCCCGGCAAGTGACGGATATAAGGAATGTCGCGGGTGATCATTGTCTCGGAGCCTCGCTGTAGTTGACACGCTCAGACTTGTGCCTCGCTTGCTTTCGCTCGCTCGGAGTCTTCGCTACCTGGACGATAATGTGATGTAATGCCTGGATTGTGGCAAAGTATCTGTAACTGCATTCGATGCTGAAATCTGCTCGAGCTATCACGCCAAGCGCAGTACTTTTCTTGGTGTAGTGGCTAAGGCGCTCGCCTCCCACATGGTGGGCCCGAGTTCGAATCTCGGCCGGGCCGCGCCCAAAAACATTTGGGGCGAATTTCCGCATCAGACTCAGTTCGGATGTGATTGTTAAAATTGTAAATTGTAATTGTGTGTCATTGTAAAGTTGGCAAAAATTGTATGGTGCCGTTGCGAGGTCACTTCAAGTTGTCTGTAAAACAAAAGGTTGGATAATCGCCTATGGGCTGTTTATCTGAGAGTGTAAAGTCATTCCCCAACCTTTTGTTCCTAAGAAATATCCTCGTTATTTATGAGGACACGGAGTCAAGGATCTGACTCAGCCAAATTGCCAGAATAACCTTGTGTGATTAAGAGGTGTGTGGGGAAATGGTTGATTGAGCCCCGTGAAAGTTATTCCGTAATAAAGGATAGATAAAATTATCTACCTGGAGAATTCTAGTATGTGAATGTGGAACTCCGGCGAAGTAGGCAATGAATAGCTATCTAAGAGGCCTCCTTCCTCAGCCTACTTCCTCTGCAACCCGGACTCATAGAGAACGCGGGGAACTCCTACTGACCGGAGATGTAATTATAAGAGCTCCGGACTAAGTGCTAGCCGACCCAAAGTGGGACCGGAACAACCAGTTGTGCAAAGGTAAGATAGCAATTGAATGTATCGGGTCTGTCTGGTTTTTTAAAACAGACCCTGGTCGAACAATTTATTAAAAGGAATGGCTGGTGCTAGGGATACCCAAAACTCTAGCATGTTGTGCTGAGGCGTAAGGAAAACAAGCTAATGAATCATTACTATACTGGTTAAGTAGACCCTAAAGAAGTGTCCTCTGTTATAGTGGGGACTTGGAGGAAATATTACTTGGAAATTGCCAGACGGAATATTAATTCCAAGTGTTGTCCTCCTTTGTAGCATGAGGACTCGGGGGTAAAGAAATTACTCGGTAATGACTGATGGAATAACTCTGTGTTGTTTAATAGGTGCGGGGGTAAAATTTACTAATCACCTAATAGTCCGCTCGGACTGGTATGGAGGACTCAAGATTCAAACGGAAATAGAGTGAACAAAATCTATTCCGTAATAAATTATAGAGAAAAATATCTAATTGGAGAACCCTAGTATAAGACTTGTGGAACTCTGGCAGAGAAGGCAATGTTATAAATATCTAAGCTCTAGGACCCCTTCCTCAGCCTACTCTGCTAAAACCCGGACTCAGAGAAAATGTGGGGATCTCCTAGTGATCGGAGATATGGAAAAGAGCCCCAGACAAAGACACTCGCCGACCCAAAGTGGGACCGGAGGGAGGTTCAATTAATCATTGACCAACTCGAGAGTTGGTCCGGAGCCTTAAATATAAAATGTTTATTGCTGAGTTGAGTAGTCAAGCGTTAGCCTTGAATGATACTGATTATAGCATAGTATCCTTATTGAAGGAGTGATAACCTGGGAATCTTTGTGAATCAAAATTATTGATTTACTACTAGTAGTTATACTTGAATGACAATATCATATTATCCTTACTGAAGAAGTGATACTTGGGATTCTTTGTAAATCAAAATTATTGATCTACTAATAGTAGGTATAACAGTAAAATCTGGGACCAACCGGTTAACCGTGTCCATTTATATACTTGGTCTTAGGAAAGATAGATAATATCTCTTGATTTTGTCCCGCACTTGGTTGGTAATAAAAGTTAATAATAATAACAATATATAATAATCGTCAGGTTACTTATATAGCACCCATTCTCCTCCTTCGAGGGTTCACAAGCGCTTGGCTTTCTTTAGTCTACCATTGACCATTACCCATCCCCCTTGCTCATGGGGAGATGGTAACTGCCGGCTATATCCCTGAAAAACTTTTCAATCTGAGAGGGGATTGAACGCGAGACCTGCAAGATAGGTATCAGGCACGCTATCAACTGAGCCAGCCGGACGGCTAAAATATTAATCCTCCTAACCTATATTCGGAAGTTAATAATAGCCTAGAGATGGTATTGAAAAGGGTAGATGAACTGGGAGCAGAGAATATGGCATTGAAGGAGCAGCTGAAGGAATACGAAGGACGATTCAAGGAAGTAAAGGAGTCAACTGCATGGACGGTGGTAGGTGAACAGAAAGTTAAGGATTTGGAGGATATTATAAAAGAGCAAAAGGAAGAAATGAATATGACCAAAAAAGGTTTTGAGAGTGCAGTTGTAGGGGTCATGAAGAACAAGGAGAGTGTCGTGAGGGAGGCCATGGACAGGGATAGGGGTGTAATCATGCATGGAGATATAGAGGCTCATATGAATGATAATGGAGTGAGAAAAGTGAGGGATATGGAGAAAGTGAAGGAGGTCATGAAAGGTGTGGATGTGGACGGATGTGGATGGGAAGGGCAGGTGGAGGAAGTCAGTAGGATAGGTAGATATAAAAGGGGAGAGATGAGACCAATAAGAATACAGTTTAAAACCAGGGCAGTAGCAGAGACAGTGACAAATTTTAGTTGGAGGCTAAACACAAATGAAGAACTGAAACATATAAGACTAAAGAAGGATTTGAGCATAGAACAAAGACAAAAAATAAAGGAATTACAAGAAAAGGCTGATGAAAATAATGGAAAGTTGGGTGAGGAGGATAAGAGGAATTTTTATTGGAGAGTGTGGGACGGGAAATTGAAGAAGTGGTTTATACGAATAGAAGGGAGAAGGAAATCAGGGAGGGAAGCGAATGTGATAGGAGTTGTGATGGAGGAGGAGAACAGGGTGGAGGTGTCACAGGGAGAGACAGGAGACAAAGCTGCAGACCCAGTAGTGCTAAGGGGGGAGTAGGGTACGGACAGGAGGAGCGGGATGGTGTAGTTGCTGAAGGAATGGTAGATAGATTAAGGATTATGTTTAGTAATGTGGATGTGTTTACCCAGGACAAGAAAAGAGAACTGATATGTAGGTTGCAGGATGAAGAGGAAAAACCTGATGTCATAGCCTTACAGGAAGTAAGACCAAAAAATGCTAGAATTGAGAGGGAACTGGTGGAGTATAGTTTGGAGGGTTTGAGTTATATGAGAGGAATGCTATTAGAGCAGAGGTTGGAAGAGGACTGTTTATTTATGTAAGAAAAGAGCTCAAGGTAAATGAGGTGGATATGAGACAGCAGTATTGTGAGTATTTGTGTATTGAAGTAAAATGTGCAAGAGGATCAATTCTAATTGCCTCTATATATAGAAGCCCAAATAATAGTAGGGAAGAGGATGATAACCTACTGAAAGCAATGGAGGAAATAGATAATAGAGAGAACAAATATAAGATTTTGATTGGAGATTTCAATTTGCCAAGGATCAACTGGGCAAATTGTACTACTCCAGCGGGACAGTGTAGCCTGGAAAACAAGTTTATAGAGAAAGTGAGAGATTGTTTTTTAACGCAACATATTACAGAGATGACAAGATATAGAGATGGGATGCAGGGGAGTGTACTTGATTTGATTTTTAGCAATGAGGAGGATATAGTGGAACATGTCAATGTGGATAGCCCTATAGGTCGTAGTGACCATGCCTGTATAAGTTTTAGTTGCAATATTAAAACAGAGAGGGATGATAGAAGCAATACAAAAATATACATGTATGATAGAGCTGATTATGAGCTGCTGAGACGGTGTTTGGACATTGACTGGGGGGAATACTTGAACGGTGAAGACGCTGAAGGAATGTGGAGGAAGATTAGAGTCAAACTGGAGAATGCTATATCCAAATGTGTACCAGTAAGGGAATATAAGGATAAAACAAAATTGAGGAAAAGAACGAACCCAGAATTGCCAATGAAAAGAAAGCTTTGGACATTGATAAGAAGAAAGAAATGATTGTGGGAAAGACTAAAATTGTTAAAAAAGAACAGGGGGTCTAGTATAGAAGCTAAAGAAGTGGATTTGGAATGCAGACAAATAAACAATAAAATAAGGTGGGAGACAAGGAGGGGGGTGAAGGAGAGGGAGAGAGAGATTGCTAGAAATGTGAAGGATAATCCAAAAATATTCTGGAAGTATATTCAGGAAAAGTTAACAAGAAGAGTAGGTATCCCAGAACTGATAGGAGACCTGGATGATGGGAATAGAGCAGAAACTGATAAGGAGAAAGCAGAGGTGCTGGGGAAATACTTTGGGGAGGTACTAACAGTGGAGTCGGTTGATGCAGTGCCTACTATTCCCATCAAACAGGCACCAGCACTAGAACTAATAGAGTTTTCCCATGCTAGAATAAGGAGGGCTATAGAAAAAATGAACAGAAGTAAGTCCCGGGACTGGATGGGATACATCCAAGAATCATAAAGGAAGGAGGTGAGATGTTAGTAGAGCCATTACAAATGTTATTTGAGGTATCTTTTAATACAGGACAAATCCCGATGGACTGGAGAGAGGCGAACATAACAGCTATATTTAAGAAGGGAAAGAGAAATGACCCAGGAAATTATAGACCAGTCAGTTTGACAAGTGTTGTGTGTAAACTAATGGAAACGGTAATTAGAGAAGGAATAATGGAGCATATGAAATCAAACCAACTTTTCAGTGGGAGACAATTCGGATTCTTGCCGGGGAGGTCGACGGTACTACAGCTAATTAAGGTGGTAGATGATTGGATGCAAATTCTGGAGGATGGTGATGTTATAGACGTGGTATATTCCGATTTTATGAAGGCCTTCGATAAGGTCCCACATAAAAGGTTAATAGAGAAAGTTAGAAGCTATAGTATAGGGGAGAAATGTGTGAAATGGATAGAAGCCTTCCTGAAAGATCGGAGACAGAGGATACTGGTGAATGGAATAGGCTCGGGTGGAGGGAAATTACAAGTGGGGTACCTCAGGGATCTGTGTTGGGACCACTACTGTTCGTTATATTTATCAACGACTTACCTGAAGTTATAACCAATGGAAGTGAGATATACTTGTATGCGGATGACACTAAGCTGTATAGAAGAGTGAGGAGTAAGGAAGATGTAGGTTTTCTTCAAGGAGATGTGGAGGGCATGAAGGGATGGTCTGAACATTGGTTAATGCCTTTTCATCCAAAAAAATGCAAGTACATGCGGATTGGGACAAGCAAGATAGACAAGGTAGGATACAGTATGTATGAAGCGATGGAGGAAGTGAATGCAGAAAAGGATATAGGAGTAGTGATAGACAAGAAGTTAAATTTCTCAGAACATTTAGCGGAAAAGATAAACAAAGCCAATAGAATTGTAGGGCTGATAAGGAAGACATTTGTGTCACTTGACGAAGAAATCTTCAGGAATCTCTATACAGCGCTGATTAGGCTGCACCTGGAATATGCGAACCAGGTGTGGGCTCCATATATGGTAAAGGATATAGAAGCAGTGGAGAAAGTGCAGAGGAGAGCTAGCAAGCTAATTTTCTATTGCACTAGACATATCGAAAGCCTTCGATAGAGTCTGGCATAAATCTTTAATTTCTAAACTACCCTCCTTCGGTTTCTATCCCTCCATCTGTGCCTTTGTCTCTAATTTCCTTTCCGGCCGTTCCATAGCTGCGGTTGTGGACGGCCATTGTTCACTTCCTCACCCTATAAACTCCGGTGTTCCTCAGGGCTCTGTCCTATCTCCTATTCTCTTTCTAATTTTTATAAATGATCTCCTTAACTGTACCTTAATTCCCATCCATTCATACGCAGACGATTCAACCTTACACTACTCCATTAGTTTTTCAGAACGCCCCAGCCAGCAATCCCTCAACGACAAACGTAATGAAGCCATAGAACTCTTAAATTCTGATCTAAATACTATTTCCAATTGGGGCAGAGAAAACCTTGTTAACTTTAATGCTTCCAAAACCCAATTTCTCCATCTATCTACCCGTCAGGATCTCCCAGCGGACTATCCCTTATTCTTCAACAATACAAAAATCAACCCTTCATCTTCTCAATATTCTTGGTGTCTCTTTTTCTTCTGCTCTCATTTGGAAGGACCATATTACCAGTCTTGCTAAGGCAGCCTCCCAGAAGCTGGGTGTGCTCAACCGCCTTAGGGGGTTCTTTTCCCCTGCACAGCTTCTTGCTCTGTACAGGGGCATAGTGCGCCCTTGTATTGAGTATTGTTCACATGTGTGGGGAGGTTCCTCTCACACCGCTCTCCTAGACAAAGTTGAAAGGAAGGCCTTTCGTATCATTAACTCCCGTCCACTCACCAACTCTCTGCAATCTCTCTCTCTCCGCCGCAATGTTGCATCTCTCTCGCTATTCTATCGCTACTATAATAATCAGTGTTCCTCAGAGCTATCCCAGTGCATACCACCTCCTTTACGTAGGGCACGTGGTACCCGTCTTGCAACTCAATCCCACCCCTACTCTGTGCAACTCTCCAACCCGAGAGTGAAACGTTACTCTCAAACTTTCTTCTACTCAACATCTGAGCTCTGGAACTCTCTCCCAGAATCAGTCTTTCCCTCTTCCTATGACTTAAATTGCTTCAAACTCCGTGTGTCCAGGCATTTTGGCTCGAACGTCCCTTGATTTTGGCCCTGTCACTCTTTCAACTATGGGGGAGGCACTCGTTATAGGCAGTTATGCCTTTTGCCTCCCTCAATCACATAGAAAAAAAAAAAAAAAAAACAAAAAAAAAAAGCTAGTACCAACGTTGAAGAACGCGGGCTATGAGCAGAGGTTGAGGACACTGGGACTTCCGACACTGGCATATAGGAGAAAGAGAGGGGATATGATAGAGACTTTTAAGATAGTGTCAGGAAAGTATGATGAGGATGTGTGTCAAGGTATCTTCTTGATCCGAGAGGGAACAAGAACGAGAGGACACTCTTAAGAAAATTTTCAACGAAAGAAATAGGCTTGAAAAGGCAAAGAACTCATTTTGTGATAGAGTGGTAAATGAGTGGAACGCACTGCCCCAGTATGTAGTCGATTCCGAATCAATAAGGAAGTTTGAAAGTAATCTTGATAAAGCATGGGGAAGACAAGATTTGAAGTTTGATTATAAAGCAAAAATACAGAATAGTAAAAATTTTGTGTCTGCTGCCGCCGCCGCCAACACAGTGAACGACCGCAGTAGTGCAAGTACTGGCACTGAGCTGGATACACAGGCCTAGTTTGCCTTTTTCCAGAGGATTTACTGTAAGAAACTGTAAGAAACTGTAAGAAATGAATGAACAGGTTAACCATGGTATTGAAATACTGTTCTAATAAAAGGTAGGAATAATCCTACAACCTTGTACCATAATCTAGGATTGGAAAGTGTAGTGCACCTTTTGTCCCACTCTGAATGAGTATAAACATTATCAGTAATACTGAGTGAATGAAGTTTTACTCGGGACTTTGTTAAAATTGAGTTATCTCTAGTACTGTACTATGCTAAGCATATACAAGTATTGTAAAAAGTTTTTGAAGGTGATTCTATTAATTACCAATTTGAACTTCGTCATCTAGGACTGTCAACTTAAATAATAATTGAATACCCGGAGTGTGTTAGTAGAACTCGGTAGGCCTATTGGTATAATTCGGTGTCTGGAACCGGAAATAAGTGAATATTGTTTGAATACCCGGAGTTTGTTGATAGAACTCGGTGTCTGGGAACCGGGGTTAATTGAAAATATTAGACTACCCGGAGTTTTACTGGTAGAACTCAGTGTCTGGGACCCGGAGTGAAGTCACTATTGTTGAATACCCGGAGTTAGAAGGGTAGAACTCGGTATATGGGAACCGGAGATATGTTCTCACTAAGGGATACCCGGAGTTATGTTGGTAGAACTCGGTGTTTGGGAACCGGAGTTAAGACACTTTTGTTGAATACCCGGAGTTAGAGTGGTATAACTCGGTATATGGAAGCCGGAGTATGTATTCTCCTTAAGGGTTAGAGTACCCGGAGATACTGTATGGGTAGAAGTTCCTAAGATATGTCCTCGTTGACTGTGGGGACCCGGAGTCAAAGAGATGACCCAGCAATACTAATGTAAGATAACTGCATGTTGAATAAAAGGTGCGGGTGAAAGATTTAATAAGCACCGAATAGTCCGTGCGGACCTGTGTAGAGGACTCAAGTGTCGATCGGAATTGACTGAATAAAAGTTATTCCGTAAAAATGGTAGATAAAATATCTACCGGAGAATCCAGTATATGAAAATGGAACTCCGGCGAAGTAGGCAATGAATAGATATCTAAGAGGCCCCCTTCCTCAGCCTACTAGCTTCAACCCGGACTCAGAGAGAATGCGGGAATCTCCCAGTGACCAGAGATGTAAATAAGAGTCCCGGACTAATCACTAGCCGACCCAAAGAGGGACCGGAGTGAGGCTCAAAAAATAATTGACCAACCTGATGGTTGGCTCGGAGCCTAAAATAACAGTATTACTTGGTGCGGGGGGAATGGTTTTAAAGGCACCGTAAGTTATTCTGTAAAAAGTGGTAGATAAAAATATCTACTCGGAGAATCCTAGAATACAAATATGGAACTCCGGCGAAGTAGGCAATGAATAGATATTTAAGAGGCCTTCCTCAGCCTACTCCGCATCAACCCGGACTCAGAGAGAACGCGGGGATCTCCTAGTGATTGGAGATGTAATATAAGAGCTCCGGACTAAGCCCTAGCCGACCCAAAGTGAGACCGGAGTGAGGCTCAATAAATCATAATTACTCTGAAAAGTGTCTATGGTGGCTCGTATCATGAAAACAATTGTAGACAAAAACATCATAATAGAATAGAATATCACCAAATCTGCAACAAAGACAGAAAACCTGAAAGGTATAGTGACTAAGAAGATGTTGCTACAAAATAATAATAACAATAATATGTCATAAATGTTAAAATACTAACTTTTAGTAAGAGAATTTATGAACAATACATAAGAAAAACGCTCAAAGGAGCCAAGATATAAAAAATAACTAATTTCGAAACATCTAGAATGTCGGAGTGAAACAAAAAATATCGCGAGACAATCAAGTCGGCATTAAAATTTGGACTGAAAGTGCGACGTCAATGGAAAATAGTTAAGTTATCAGACAAAATGTGTAGTGATAAGAAAGTATTCTTGTTAAAGACGTAAAGTCGAATTCAACGATTAACAGTAATGTTGAAAAGGAGAAATAGTTAGAATTATAACACTTGAATTTAAGAGTAGGCTACTGGAAAATCGGCGATGGTGAATAGGCCTAGGCCTATTCAGTATTCACGAAGTCTGATGACCGCTAGACAAAAGCTAAAGGAGCCTAGAAAATGAAAGATAGGCATTCTAACTAATATAGCCTAATCGATATACAGTAAACTTCCGTTAATCCGAAGGGCAGCGGACCGGCTCTCGTTCGGATTAGTGGATTTTTCGGATTATCGGACTTTACCCCTATGAACCTGTGTATGACGAAAACATTGAGACATTAGGCCACCCAAATGACACAATGGTGCACACACACATATCATATGTTCATGAAATCACTTCAAAAGTTTACCATTGTCATTGTAGCCTATTAACTACTTCAAAACATTCAGATTAATGGTCAAAGGAATCTGCTGATATAAACGTCTTCTTCTTCTTCCGTCTACTAGCGAGTTTTTCTTGCTCTTGAAGATCAGATGTGGTTCGGGAAGTAATGCCTTAACAACGGCACTTCCCTGAGAGGTTCTTGTAATTTTCCTTTTGTGATTTTCCTTTTGTGACGTGCTCTGTTATATTATATTGTATTGAAAGCACCCTTGTATTGTTGTCTTGAAAGCACCCTTGGGATGCTCCGATCACTGAACTATAAATAGTAGCGTATCGGAACATCCAAAGGTGCGTTTTCAAGCTCAAGACTAATACGTCCAAAGGTGCGTTTTCAAGCTCAAGACTGAATGCGCTTGCAGAAAATGCGGTGCAAGCCAGTAGCGCATCGGAGCGTCCCAAGGATGCGTTCAAGAGCAAAACAAACTCTCTAGCAGACGATGTGGAAGAAGAAGAAGACGAAGGTGTTTACGATTATATCAGTAGCTTCCTTTGACCATTAATCTGAATGTTTTGAAGTAGATAATAGGCTACAATGACAATGGTAAACTTTTAAAGTGAATTCATGAACATATGATATGTGTGTGCTCCATTATGTGTCATTTGAGTGGCCTAATGCCTCAAAAAGGGGACTTTGGGACTTCTTGAAAGGTGCGTTTTCAAGCTCAAGACTGAATGCGCTTGCAGAAAATGCGGTGCAAGCCAGTAGCGCATCGGAGCGCCCCAAGGATGCGTTCAAGAGCAAAACAAACTCTCTAGCAGACGATGTGGAAGAAGAAGATGACGAAGGTGTTTACGATTATATCAGTAGCTTCCTTTGACCATTAATCTGAATGTTTTGAAGTAGATAATAGGCTACAATGACAATGGTAAACTTTTAAAGTGAATTCATGAACATATGATATGTGTGTGCTCCATTATGTGTCATTTGAGTGGCCTAATGCCTCAAAAAGGGGACTTTGGGACTTCTTGAAATTCGGACCATCGGGTGAATTCGGATTTGGCCTCAAATTGAAAAATTCGGACTATTGGGAGATTCGAATCATCGGTCGTCGGATTAACGGACTTTTACTGTATAACATAATAATTTCTTGATAAGAAGAAATAGTTGGAGTTAAATAAAAGAATATCGCGATAGCATAAGTCCGCATTAAAAAGTGGACTGAAAGAGCGACGTCATTGTAAAACAGTTAGGCTATCAGCAAAAATGCGTAGTAACAAAAAAGAAAACTCGTAATGGCGCAAAAGAGAATTTCAATGATTAACAGTAATGTGATAAGTAGGAATAGATAGAATGATAAAACTCGAATCTAGTATTGGAAAAATTCCTATGATAAATAGGCCTAGGCCTATTCATGAATCTGGTGACCGCTAGACAAAAGCTAACGGAGCCTAGAATAACTGAAATAGAGGCATTTTAACTAACATAGCCTAATAGACATCACAGAATAATGTAAGAAAGAAAAAGTGAGGAATAAACAATAACAAAATATATAATGAGAATGGTTATGGCATGTGGCGCGTCCCGCGGGAGAATCTCGGCTCTCTCTGAAAAATGCTCAATACAAAATACATATCTATGATGCCTCCTTACTATAAATTAACATATGCTTCCCAGAAGAGGCAGCAGGAAACGTCCGCAGATGAAAAGTAGCACATCCCGAGAGCACAAATAAAGCACAACCTCCCTCGTGGGACGTGACGACACGAAGGACGTATAAACCCAGCATGGCCAGCTGGAGGACGCGTGCAAGGGAAGGACTGTATAACGGCGCGCTAGTTAATTTAGTAACACAAAATTCGTAGTTTCTAACCTTTTACTCAGACAAATTTTATTTCTTTTTCTAATGGTTACCTTTTTTAACGACGTTCCCTAGGAACTAAGTAAAGGGTTTCACCCTAGGATTTACTTTTTATATATTTGGGTCGCGTTAATGCTTTCTCCGGGACCCTCACAGGGGTCTCCGGGGAGCCCTTATATATATAAGGCTCTCACGTTATTGACGGAGAGAACCATTACTAAATTAATACTTATCCATATGCGCCTATTTTACGTTTAATATGAAGATAGTAACATGTTACAACAATAAAACAAGTGGGAATAGTGTTTAGATGGTCAAAATCGCGAATAAATACGGAACGGTCCAGTCATGAAATGTGGAGCAGAGCGAGGCAACCCCACCTCTCGCGAGGTCTGGTGAGAGACTGGAGGTAGCTGCGCTACTACTCTCTCTCTCTCCTCCTTCCACACTCCTCCCTTTCCAGCTTGGAACCGGGTGGGGATTTTTGGCGCAATAAATAAACCGATATTACAGGAATAAGAGAAAAATAGGTGATAATTGACAGAGGTGGGCGCGCTCCGGTGGGACCGGTAATGCGGCAGCGCTCCGCGCTCATCAGACATAATAGTCAGGTCGATATATGGAAAATACCCCATCAACCCCCCAAAAATTGCTACAAAAGGTTTCTCAACTGATTCTGGTAGGGTTTAGTGTACTTTATAACATACTAAAAGTTTACCAAAGTAGGACCCCCGGAAAAGTTTTTTTTTCAAGATGGCGTCCAAAATGGCCGCCGAAACCTCTTAATGATAATAACTATGTAACTATCAACTCAAATTTGATAATCTTGGTGTCTATCCCTAGGTTTTTGAGGGCAAAGAACACATTAAGATCATAAAAAATGATGTTGGCCTATTATGTAACACAAAAATCCAATATGGCGTCAAAAATGGCCGCCAACACCTCCAAATGACCGCAAGTCCATAACTATTGACTCAATTTGATGATCTTGATGTCTATCCCCAGGTTTTTTGGGGCAAGGAACACATTAAGACAACTTTGGATATCACTGAGCTGTTGAATCATTATGAAATTGAATTCATGATCTTCAGCTGTCCACTATCACCTAATGCACAAACACCTTTGTCCATAGAATAAGTTTCAGAGCGTTCAGTTTTGAGTGTCATCCTCCTCCTCAGTATCGACCTCTTGAGTGTTGTTTGGATTGTCACAGTTTTCAGGTTGGCAAGGGCCACATGCAGCAGTGCAGGGGAGTCCATAGCGTCTGCAGCTGCATCGAGAGGATTTGCATCCCCCCAAACAGTTGCAATGGATAATTTTCAAGAGTTCGTCAGGCGCAGCATTGTTTTGGGTCATAATTGGAATTAACTGATCATTTTCCTGTTTCCATCCCCATTCAGTTGGGTTCATTTCATTTGCCATCCCCATCCATACCATAATTTGAAAGTACACACGTTGGCTATGGAATCTTGTTGCAGGTGATGTTGGGGGAAGCCGTTCAGGAGTGACAAATGCTTGAGCAGTTGCCACTTTCTTGGTGAAAATGATATGGCACAGTAATGATAGCGTATCATTAGACTTGCCACCAAAGAGATCAACCATCAGGTCTTTGCCAAGATCTGATATGTCCTCTTGAGATTTTTTTTGAAGGATGAATGCACTAGCACAGGACTTCATGACAGGATCAGATTTCACTAATTTCCGGAAGGCTGACTTTTTTCCGATGCCGAAAATCCTTGAAGTTGAATCACAGCCTGAGTAGGCATGTACAAAGAGCAACTCATTGCACACATCGTCTCCTAAAGTTTCTTTCAACAGGTTAATGTTATACACTCTGTGTTCTTTTGACTGCTTGTTTGCGTCAGAACGGAAGTAGATGATCTCATTGTCTGTTCTGGAGTAATGAAGGAGCAAGATCAGCAAATCTGTATCCTCTCCGACCAACGTTGTGGTGCAATGACGGGATCGTTCAACAGTTGCCTTAACGATATCAACGTCTGCATCCCCTGGTGACTGAATGACATGGCATCCCCTTTTAGTTAGTGCTGTGCTGATGAGAGCAATCATGTCTGCCTTGTTTTTGTCACGAGACAAAAAGTCCTCCTTTTTGCCTGAAAACTCTGTTTCTGCAGTGAAACTAACAATAGGGTGCAGATTTTTTCCTCGTCTCTGATGTGTGTTGTCTTTTATGGAGGGACCTTCACCATAGCCATCGAACACCACTGTCGCTTGTCCGTAATGTCTCACAGTGAAGTCTGCATAAGACTCAGCTATTGCATTATATGAGTCGCCTTTCTTCCACGGTAAACGATGGAGCAAAGAGCCACCATCAAGCACGTAACAATCTGTTTTAGGAATAGAGTTCATCACAGCCTCATTTGATAAGTCCGCAGCATGGTCTCGAATTGCCTGAGCAAGCTGAGGTTTGTCTGCTTTTCGAAGAATGTTCCTGGTCTCAAAGAGGGCTGGAGGGTAGGGGCTTAGTTCATACGTCAAAACCTCTTCAAGGGAAAGATCTCCTGACCTTGACACCACAAGGAAACGCTGGAACAGAAGGGCAGGATCAATGGTACGATCAGGAGCAATCTTCACAGCAGAGATATTCCCAAAGGTTTGGGCTCTGTCTTTCCGCTTGAATTTGTAAGTAAATGCCGACTTTCCGATTATATCTTCAATGATCTTGTTCCCAACCGATTCAAAGTCATGTACATTCACATCTGGCACTATCCCGTTGACAATGTTTCTCAGAGTAGGATCAGATGTGAAGGGTGAGCAGGCTGCAAGCTTTATCCGAATTTTCTCGAGATCAGATGCATCTCTTTTGATGCGCGCCTCAGTTGAGTCTTTGTGTTGCGGACTTGTAGTATAGGTTAGGTTTGTGAAATCCTGCATCGCACTGTTGTACTCGGATGTTACAGGTGCAAATAAGGTCCAAAGGTTTCGCATGTCCTCAGTCATCCCACTGCAGCCAAAAATCTTAACTTACCCAGTTTCCAGTTTGTTCAGCTATGTGATATCAAAAATGGTTAGAATGTGTTCCTTGTCCCCCCAACCCAGGGGATAGATCTAGACCCAATTTTAATCAAATTAGACTGAAACGTTAGTCACATGGTAGTGCCATGTTGGACACCATATTGGACTTACTTGTTAGATAATGGCCTACTTTCATTTTTAATGGTCTTAATGTGTTCCTTGCCCCCAAAAACCTGGGGATAGACATCAAGATCATCAAATTTGAGTCAATAGTTATGGAATTGCGCTCATTTGGAGGTATTGGCGGCCATTTTTTACGCCATATTGGATTTTTGTGTTGCATAATAGGCCAACATAATTTTTTATGATCTTAATGTGTTCTTTGCCCCCCAAAACCTAGGGATAGACACCAAGATCATCAAATTTGAGTTGACAGTTACATAGTTATGATCATTAAGAGGTTTCGGCGGCCATCTTGGACGCCATCTTGAAAAAACACTTTTCCAGGGGTCCTACTTTGGTAAACTTTTAGTATGTTAAAAAGTACACTAAACCCTACCAGAATCAGTTGAGAAACCTTTTTTTTTTTTTAATTGCCCCTTAGCCATGCCAAATATCACTCCTCCACATCCCCTCCTTCCACCCTTCCCCCCCCCTTCAATTATCACCTTTTCTCCCTGTTATTCCCTTATTCTTAGGTATATATTCGTGCTAACATTAGCGAGTTGCTAGCAGGGCGTGGTCATCTGTGTTACCAAGCGTGTGAAAGAGCGAGAGAGAGACTACCGAGCAACAGTGTCTCTCCAGCCGTCTTCACGGCTGGCTGGCTGGCAGGCTGGCAGGCTGCCTGAGCCATACGTTATGTAACTCCCGGCCTCTATCGCCGATTTTGACCATCCAAACGCTGTTTCCACTTGTTTTATTGCTGTAACAGGTTATTACCTTTATAATCAACGTAAAATAGGCGCATATGGATAAGTATTAATGCTATTTATGGTACGATTACGATTTGAGTGTAGGAAACACTCTAAATACCTCCGCACAGGGAGGGGTGGCCACTACCCCACCTACGCAGCGGAGAGGTTAAGAGTCTCCCCACAGCTGCCAGGTTAAAGAGGCGGGCACTGTAGTGTAGCTGTGGGAGTCTCCTGAGATTTCTTAGGAACATTGTATTGCTTCATTACCCTGTGTAATGAAGATGATGCAGTTTTTACCACCATACACTCCCTGCTGAATAGCAAGGCTAGGGTGGGTGCCCTGATGAATCAGGGACTTAGTGAATAGTTGCCACAGATTGCTAGACCGCACCGTTCACCAACAGCACTGACGTCTGCCAATAACTCACTGGCTGGCCCGAGGCTCGAACCGTCAACCTCACGGTTAGCAGGCGAACGCTTTACCAATCGAGGTACGGCCTGTGGCCGTAATCTAAATCATCCATTGTAATACATTTGCTATGTGACCCTTTTGATGATTCAGACCTACTTCTGACCCTTCTTCAATGTGTCCCGGCTGAGCAGAGTACAGTTCTAAGTCATCCGGCTCCTCCGACACTTCCATTACTTCTGGTTGTTGCCGGAGCTCAGACAACTGATCATTATCTGGCCACACTAAATCAGGTACCGAGGTTATCTACATTAGCACTTTACCTGTTATCCTCCTGATACTGAATACTGGGTTCTACACTCAAGGGTTCAGAATGCCTCCACACGCTACGCCCTTTTTCAACATGAGTTTGGGAATCTGGTATAACTTGACTTAACTGAGACCCTTCATAGTCTTGGTGTTCACTCGCCGTGTAGCCACGGTATTGTTCAGTCAACACTCTCTGAGAAACTAAAGGAGGCCTACTCAATGGTAAGTTAAAGTTTAATTTTGGAATTGCAAAATTTACGTCCTTTGGTGCGACTAAAACCTCACCAGACCCATCCCTGGGAGTTGACTCAGCTCCCTCCGTCCCTACCTCGGAACTGCCAGATTGGACGTTAGACATAGCGGAGGTAGAGGCGGAGGGCGGTGACCGCGACTCCGGCGTTAGCCGGTTCCGCGACTGCGTCTCCTCCTTGCGGGACCTTTTATGACCCTTATCAGATTTTCTGTGGCTTGACGCCGCCGGTGTCATCCTTAAGCCTCTTGCTAGACCTTGAAGTCTCTGCTGAAGACTGAGTGGACCGCTTGAGGGGCGACCTGGACCTGGACTGGTCTCGTGGCGAAGTAGAACGCGCCCTCTTGTGGCGGCTGGGGGGGGAAGGGGGTTGCCTTACTAGAGTAACTTTTACTGCTATTCACTAACTCTTTTGAAATAATTTTGGGCTTAGCTTTAGATTTGGAACTTGACTTAGAAGGTCGGGATTTAAGAACTGGTGACTATAACAGGATGGTCCCACAGTGCCTCATCATCACAATTTAATGCCTTATGGGCAATGTCTTTGGGTAGGCATTAACCCCTGGTTCCCGGAAGGGCTCTGAGGCACCCATAACAAACTAGGGCCCGGAACACGGATGGACTCTTGAGCACCGTAAGCTTGAAAGCCTATTAAGCTTGTTTTGAAAGCCGTCTGTCCGACGCATGTAAACACAGCCGGTCGGAGCGACGCCACGCACCTCCAAGCACAAGAAGAAGATCGGCGTTTGTTATTATTCAGTGTTGAAAAGTATGTCATATTGCTAACATTGCCTCGAAACTCTCCACGGAAATCGTCATCACAACTGAACCAGTTGACTTAGAGAGCTCTACTCAACGCCAGTCTATAGGTACGAAACAGCACTACGTTTGGAGATGCGTGGGAATTCGGTAGCAGTTAAAATAACAAAGATACGGTAGCCTATTAAAGACATTTTTCGGCCAAATCGCCCGGGTTTTGGGGATATCTTATAGAATGCGTAACAGGTCTGTGAGGGTTAAAAAATTTCTTAATCTCTCTCAGTGTCACTAGGCATTTATTGCACTTAATGCAGAGTTTATGTACAAAGACCGGAATTAGAGAGCAAGTGGGTGTAGCACAAAGAGTAACTTAGAGGCATGATGGAGCTATAAATGAACCCCCCCCCGGGATCGGCCCCTTCTCCTGTAGACCTGTGCCGCTTACTGATGTGCTGTGATCTGGAAATAACAACATTCCAAGAATCAATGCTCATAAGGATATACCGAGAGGTTCACACATCATAAACACCCCAAATATGCCAGAAAATTAGCTGTAGACCAACCGCTACTCTAATCTTCCGTTGGACTTGTTTGTGAAAAGGCCGTGATGACCATTTCGTTTTAGAACTGCTTACCTGTGACTAAGTGTCACCGGCCAATATCAACCATTTAATTAACTAACTAATCGTCTATTAGGACCTGAGTGATAGTTAACCTCTCCGCGGTGCACAGGGGGTTTTCTACAGGGTAAGACTGTGCGCACCTATGATGATTTTGGGACCTATTGCCAATTTCGATAAAAAGTACATCATCGTGTAGGGAATGTTTGCATGCATCGGCCCATATATATTTGACCCCCCAAAAAATGTCTGGGGGGGGTAGGGGAACGGTCCGTAGTTGAAAAATGTGGAGCGAATGGCACCGCGCGGCTAGATTGTCATCGAGCGGCGAGATTTCCCGGCCGAATTTTCACGCGCCCAGGGGATAGAAGGAGAGGGAGGAGGGGGTGGGTTACCGCGTATTATCACGTATATCTCCTTTTTCGAGCCCATTTAGGCTATTTAGAGTATGTATACGTGTGTAGGCCACCCATATAACAATGAATATGCCTCATAGTGACAAAAAATTGCAATATATAAGGGAATTATAAGAGAATTTTTAGGCGGGAATGAAGATGTGTTGGAGGTTTGGCGGCAATTTATGAGCTGAGAGTGTGGTTTACGCCATACATATCACGTATATCTTGTACGTAGAGCACTGTCATGCTATAATACAGACTTGTACGTATGTATACGTGCCATATATCAAAATATATACCGCATATAGACCAATTCATGCGATATTTACGCACATTATCAATGAGTTTCTATGCGTGAACCAAGGTGTGAGTGAGTTGTGCTGGGAATGAAAGGGGGAGAGGGTGTGTTACGCCATAAATATCACGTAAATCTTGTATTTAGAGCACTGTCATGCTATAATACAGACTTGTACGTATGTATACGTGCCATATATCAAAATATATACCGCATATAGACCAATTCATGCGATATTTACGCACATTATCAATGAGTTTCTATGCGTGAACCAAGGTGTGAGTGAGTTGTGCTGGGAATGAAAGGGGGAGAGGGTGTGTTACGCCATAAATATCACGTAATCTTGTATTTAGAGCACTGTCATGCTATAATAAAGACGTGTACATATGTAGGCGTCCCATATAACAAGGAATATACCGCATATAGCCCAATTGATGCGATATTTACGCAAATTGTGAATGTGTTTCTAGCAGACGGAAGCCTGAAAGGGTGGGTTGGGGGTGGGTGGGTGGGAGGGAGGCATGCAGGGCTGCAGTGAGTGAGTGAGTGAGCCGTGGAGAGATGGAAGTCAGGCAGATCTCTAGATAGATAACCAGCTTTGTGATAATTGTGGAGGCGCCCCAGGCGTATTGATGTCTTGGTATTTTGAACCTTATGTCTACCAGATGGCTGGTGTTCATTGCCATCAACAGGTCTACAATAACATGAGTCAGGAATGGAGAGAGAGAGAGAGAAACTGAGACATGCGTATGTCGTACATATAAATGGACTTCAGAATTGCATTTTTATGCAAGCAGACATTGCATTTTAGACACATGTGAAGTACCACAGAAACATGTAGGCCATTGACTGTAAATAAAGTACTATATTATAGACCACCAGCGACGGTGCTGAGTCAACACAGGCAGATTGCCTTTTGTGATAAAGGGCTAAATATAGAATGGTGTCTCCTTACACTTGCGAAAGGGTAGATTGCCACCAGAGAAACGTTTACTTATTTATTTCTAAGTAATATGCAATCTAAATGTATATTCGAAACCTACTGCAATTATTTGTATGACAGTCATGACTATGTATAATCCAATATACGCGCGTAGGCGAGACATAAGAAAGCTGGTTGAGCAATTTTCGACACCCACACAGTTATTATTCTTTTTTATTTACAATATTATACAATACAAATGTATTTGTGAAGAGTATTTTATCTATCTATCTATCTATCTATTGCCTGACGCCGTGATCCCCGAAGGGGTGGCCACGAACGAACCGCCCCCATGCACCTCTGTCCCCAGTCAGTCGACGCCCCTCCCCCCAACCAGCACCGCCTTCGTTCATGTAGTTCCTCACTCCATCCTTCCACCTCATATTCGGTCTACCTCTCCCCCTCTGTCCCTCCACCTCGCTCTCGTACACCCTCTTAGTCATTCTCTCGCTTTCCATACGTTCCATATGGCCGAACCATCTCAAGTTGTTCCTTTTCACACTTTCCAGCACATCTACCTCCACACCACACCCTTCTTACTTCCTCATTAGTCTGTCTATCCCTCCATGTAACTCCGCACGCACTCCTTAAGTAATTCATTTCCACTGCTCTCACTCTTGGTCTGAGTCTCTCAACGAACGTCCATGCTTCGCTTCCGTAAGTCAGTGTCGGGATTACCACACTGTCATGCAAGGACTTTTTCACTTCCATACTGACCACCCTATTTCTTGTTACTGCTTTTAGCGTTCCTACAACCCTCTTCCCCTGTTGTACCCTCTCCCGCACCTCTTCATCCATAGTCCCATCTTTACTCAACACACTGCCCAGATACTTAAAAGAGTTGACGATCTCCATAGCCTGACCGTTCAGCTTCACCTCACACTCTGTGACTTCACCCCTTTCGAAGACCATAACCTTGCTCTTCCCCGTATTTACCTTCAAATTCCGTTTTTCGCACACTGTTCCAAACTCATTTACCAGACCCTGGTATCCATTATTGTATTTATACAAATTTTGTTCCCAGACAGAGCTGCTGTTGCTGGTGTAGCTGGGGCATAAAGGGGCGGCAAGGGTCACCTCGTGACCGCTTGACCGTGTGAAAATGAGTGGAGTCGCACTGAGAGGGGCAATTTTGCTGAGTGTTTGGGCAATTTTTGACAGAATAAAGTTATATACAGTAATTACTAATTCTTGACAGAGACAAACTTTTATAAACCTTGGCATGATATAATTGATAATCCCATCAATTTACAAACGTAAATTGGTGGGATAATTCATTTTTTTTTGTATATTGTCATTTCGATTGTAGACACGAAGTTTTGAGTGATATTTGGTATGAGCTCCTGTGGCATGGTTGGTAAGGTCGCGGACTGGAAAACTCAAAGTGTCGTAGGGTAGTGGGATCGAATCCAGGAGGGGGTTATGGGGAAGGTTTTATATTGTCTAGAACATTTTTGATAAATTTTTTTTTTTACAAGATCATGCCATTGTATTCAAACAATATGAAATATTCATAGAATATATCATATTGTAAGAATACAATGACATGACCTTGTTTTTTTTTTGTTTTTTTTATTGTTTTATTTTATTATCTTAGTAGGTTTGACAGGATTTATTGAAACATATTTATTTTTGTACAATTCATTTGAGGTAAGAAAATAATTATATACACATTACTTTGGCTAATAACAAACATATATATTGATATACTAAAAAAATAAGGCATATTACATATAAATCTTTGAAACTTATAATCTAAATAATGAAACATACAATTATATAATGTAAAAGCTATATCACAGGGACATCTTTGGAACTTATACATTATATAATATATATGTTACATTATGAGGTAGCGTGATCAATTAGGTCAGGTCAGGTAAGGTAGGGCGCGAGTCCAGGACAGGGCGGGGCAGGGGGCGAGTCCAGGGCAGGGCACGGGGCGAGTCCAGGGCAGGGCAGGGGGCGAGTCCAGGGCAGGGCACGGGGCGAGTCCAGGGCAGGGCAGGGCAGGGCGACACTCAATAATTCTTGAAGGTGTGGTAGTCCCTGAAGCAGTCACCCAGGCAGAGTGGAACTTTGCACTCGGCGCACATTGAGGTGACTCTTTTCGTGACATGGGGTTTCCTGACACTGGAGCTGCAGACGGTGCACTGCGCCTGCCTGTGACGAGTGCCAAGCATCTCAGTGTTGATGGGGTAGTGTCTTTCGACACCCAGCTGGATGCGGTCAGGAACGTGATCCCCACGCCATGCCGTACGTCTGTGAGTGGTGGTGCCATACTTCTCCAGGAGTTGGTATGAGACGTTGTACACGAACTCCCGGAATTTCAGCTTCTGGTTTGGGGCCATATCCTTTTTCACCAACCACAAGTTGTAGGCGTTCAGCATCGTTATATCAACTAAGTGGAGGAAGAGCTTGTGATACCACTTCACAGTCTTCCTCAGACACTCAACGCCTGACAGCTGACAGTCAGACTTGTCCACCAGGCGCATGTTTTTAGTGTAGTCCACTACCATGTCGGGCTTGTAGATTGTCTTCCTGGTTCGGTAGTGGATTTTGCCAGAATCCACCTGGGCACCTGTGTGGACGGTGGAAAGCAGGTGGACGTCTCGCTTATCCTTCCACTTCAGGGCTATCACTTTCCCACACTTCTCGAGCTGCTTGTATTTCTGCCCCTTTCATCGCCTTCTTCGCACATGCCTCTCGCGGTGTTCCTGGGCCAGGTCGTCTTCTGAAGGTGTGTCACTGGAGGAGGCATCTGTGAGAGGAATGACATCACCTGTGAACTTTGGCATAAACTTTCTTGTCTTTCTGACAGTCCCACATGACCCCGTTTGGTTGTCATGAAGAAACTGGCAGAGAGCAGGAGAAGTATACCAGTTGTCAGTGTAGATGATGTGGCCTTTGCCCAGGTAAGGTGCCAACATTTTCCTGACGATGGCACCTGACATGCCCATGGGGTCATTGGCAGCGGCTTTCGGTATGTCAATGTCAGTGCCTGTGTACACGATCATGTCAAGCACTATTCCAGTTTCGCAGTCACACAAAACGAAGAGCTTGATTCCGAACCTATGCCTTTTCAAGGGGATATACTGCTTGAAAACAAGACGTCCTTTGAAGAGCACGAGAGACTCATCAATCACCAAATTGAGGAAGGGGTAAAGTATTTCCTATACCTCTCCAACAACATGGTGAACACATCCCGAACTTTCCATATCCTGTCAATCCTGTTAGGATTTTCGTTGTCTGCAAAGTGCATAAATCTTAGCAGCAACAAAATCTGTCACGAGTCATGAACTTATTAAAAGTTGGGGTGGCGATGAGAGGGTCGTGCTTCCAATAGTGTTGCAACACATGCTTCTTGATCAGAGGCATGAGGAACAACAAGGCAAAGAACGTCATCAATTCTTCCACAGTCGTATCCACCCAGCCTCGTATTCTCGCTTTTGGAGAAAGGACGTCCAATCTGCAAACACCCACCTGTAGTAGGCGTTTGTTTGAGCAACGATGTACGTCATTACCTCCATGTCGAAAAAAGCGAGGAAGAAGTCGCTTTCGTTCGCTTGATCGTCACAGGGCCAGTCGTCAGTTGTTCCTGACGTCCCAGGATTGAACTGGGGCACGTCATGTACAAAATTGACCCCGTCAGACCAATCGAACGAAGGCAGCTCAGGGATCGGAATGTCGTCTGCGTCTGCTTCATCGTCTGAAATATCGCTTCCATGGTCGCGATACAGCACTTCATCATCATTACCCTCCTCTTCACTTGACAGACGATGCCCTTCCTCATTTTCGTCACCGACGTCGGACTCACTCCCACTGTCCACTCCCAAATCCCCCCACCCTTGGTCCCGTGCTAGGGCTTCGTCGTCGAAACCCGGGCTGCCAATGTCCTGCGAATCACCATCAAACAGCAGGGCGGCATACTTTGATGGTGTCAGAGTTTTCCGGGTCACTTTTGCACGTGCGGGAGTCTTATGGACAGGGACAGCAGAGGCGGTGGCAGGGGCGGCGGCAGGGGCAGCAGTGGTGCGTGGCCTTGATGGCAAGATGATGGTGGTGCCTGTCGCCCTTCTCTCTGTTCCTTGGGCAGGGGCGGCATGGGCGGCAGGGGCAACAGGGGCAGCAGGGCCGGCAGGGACACCAGGGCCAGCAGGGCCAGCAGTCGCTTTCCCCAGTTCCCTCTCTCCCTTTCCCCTTCCCCTTCCCTGTTCCTTGGGCAGGGGCGGCAGGGGCGGCAGGGGCAGCCGGGCCAGGGGCGGCTGGTGGTGGTGGTGGTGGTAGGGGCACTGTGGCTGACGTACGGGTTCTTTTCCCTACGCCCGTGCCTTTAATTTTTCCTGCATCCGCAGGTTCTGCAGCCCTAGGGCGGCCTCCTGCGTCGCTGGTACCGGTGGCAGGGGTGGCAGGGGCAGCAGGGGCGGCAGGGGCAGCCGGGCCAGGGGCGGCTGGTGGTGGTGGTGGTGGTAGGGGCACTGTGGCTGGCGTACGGATTCTTTTCCCTACGCCCGTGCCTTTAATTTTTCCTGCACCCGCAGGTTCTGCAGCCCTAGGGCGGCCTCCTGCGTCGCTGGTACCGGTGGCAGGGGTGGCAGTGGTGGTGGTAGTGGTTGTTGTAGTGGCCTGGGTCGTGGTGGCAGTGTCCCGAAACACCAATGACCTCTGTACCTTTCTTGTGCTTGCACGTGTTTTTCGTGCTTTGGGTGCAGGTGTTTCATCCTCCGAGCTGTAGGGCGTGTCGTACTGGTAGCTAGGGTCTTTAGCAGCCACCCTCTGCCTTCCACGGCGGCTAACACCACCAGAAGGAGGGCTGGTTGTGTCATCAGGGAGCGAGCGTGAGGGACGTGTGGGCTCCATGACTAGTGCGTGGTTACTGGCGCGGTGGTGCTTGCACGAGTGCGGGGCGAGCGTTTGGCGGGGTGGTGTCGAGAGTTGACATGTAGTACTATACCCACACAAATTTTCAGCCGCCTGGCTATAAACGCGCGGTTTTGGTACGTGTTCAAAGGCTCTGCTCTTAAGAGTCTCCCCGCAGTGCGCCGGGGGAACTCTTATGAGTCTCCCCGCAGCTCCCGGGTTAATTACCTTACTGGACTTTTCTTCCGGGCATTATTAGTCATGTATGAGGCTATCGGTTTGGGCGAGTTCACTCGGCCGGGCCGACATCACTTCCCTTAGGAATCTGCACTTCCGCCGGGAGTCCAGTGGTACACCACACCACGCCGGGTTTCTTGGAATTTTCCTTTCTCGCCTGCAAGGCGAGCATCTGGCATCAATACACAGTATGATCGCCGGAAGAAAAAAAATCTTTGAAGGTACCGACTTATCTGAGAAAGTCAGCCACCAACAAAAACCCACCAAAACAGTCAGAGCGTCTCTTGACACCCTGCTTAACATGTATAATATCACCACATGAAAGCGAGGGTCACAACTTAAGGCTAATACACAGTATTAATTAAGCAATACAAAAAAACCTAGCCTACTAAGAATACCCCTACTGAGGCTGGCCACGAGGGTCATGGTAATAATTGCACTGAATATGTTACCCTTACCTCCGAAGAAGACACAGCAGCAGCGAACGCAGAAAACCCCACGCCCGAGGGGAAAAAGAGCAAACACGGATTCTGGAAAATTCCACACCACGTGTGGCAATTCTTAAACCAGAACGTCTGCTAAAATAAAATAAAATGCAACTACCTCAGAGAGATGGCTAGAAGCATAGTTCCGCGGATGTAAATAGCCTCCTAAATAACTAGTATATGGCAAAGGTAAGGCGCAGAAACAAGAACAAATACACATGACGCGCGGGCTCGAAGCGGACCGACATGGCGCCTACACTTAAGTACAGTGGAGCCCCCATCTTCGCCACATCAGTCTTCGTTGTTTCAATCTTCGTTGTAGACACCAAATATTCCCAATTTCCATGTTCGCTCAAAAACTTCCATCTTGGCACACAAATATTCCAGTCAAAACCCGAAAAAAGCAAAAATAATGAAAAAAATTGACATAAAACTAGAAAACATAAATAAAAACAATCAAAAAAAGTTAACTGAACTAAAAGATTCTGCCACTGTCAAGGTGTTTGCCGCATAGAGACGAAAATACGAAATCCGAGATCCGATCGTCATTGCGCAAGATGCCGCCATCTTTGTATGACGTCAACACTAGCTCACAGTCCATTCGTTTCTATGTTGAAAAACCAGCTTACAAGCTTTTTTGTGCCTGAACCTTGTATCTCTCGCGTTCATTATAACCTCTAGTACATCTGGTGGTAGGGATGGTGGGCCTGATGGTAGTAATGATTGAAATTCATGCTCACAACACAGAGCAAAGGCCAGTCGGACGAAAGTGGTTAAAATAGCCTAGACGATGTTAGTTTCTTTTTCTTACAGTAGATCCTCTGGAAAAAGGCAAACTATGCCTGTGTATCCAGCTCAGTACCAGTACTTGCACTGCTGCGGTCGTTCACGGTGTTGGCGGCGGCGGTAGCAGACGCAACATTTTTACTATTCTGTATTTTTGTTTTATAATCAAACTTCAAATCTTGTCTTCCCCATGCTTTATCAAGATTACTTTCAAACTCCCTTATTGATTCGGAATCGACTACATACTGGGGCAGTGCGTTCCACTCATTTACCACTCTATCACAAAATGAGTTCTTCGCCTTCTCAAGCCTATTTCTTTCTTTGTAAATTTTCTTAGAGTGTCCTCTCGTTCTTGTTCCCTCCCGCATCAAGAAGATACCTTCACACACATCCTCATCGTACTTTCCTGACACTATCTTAAAAGTCTCTATCATATCCCCTCTCTTTCTCCTATATGCCAGTGTCGGAAGTCCCTAGTGTCCTCAACCTCTGCTCATAGCCCGCGTTCTTCAACGTTGGTACCAGCTTGCTAGCTCTTCTCTGCACTTTCTCCACTGCTTCTATATCCTTTACCATATATGGAGCCCACACCTGGTTTGCATATTCCAGGTGTGGCCTAACCAGCGCTGTATATAGATTCCTGAAGATTTCTTCGTCAAGTGACACAAATGTCCTCCTTATCAGCCCTACAATTCTATTGGCTTTGTTTATCTTTTCCGCTAAATGTTCTGAGAAATTTAACTTATTATCTATCACTACTCCTATATCCTTTTCTGCACTCACTTCCTCCATCGCTTCATACATACTGTATGCTACCTTGTCTATCTTGCTGGTCCCAATCCGCATGTACTTGCATTTTTTTGGATGAAAAGGCATTAACCAATGCTCAGACCATCCCTTCATGCCCTCCACATCTCCTTGAAGCAAACCCATATCTTCCTTACTCCTCACTCTTCTATACAGTTTAGTGTCATCCGCATACAGGTATACCTCACTTCCATTAGTTATAACTTCAGGCAAGTCGTTGATAAATATAACGAACAGCAGTGGTCCCAACACAGATCCCTGAGGTACCCCACTTGTAATTTCCCTCCACCCCGAGCCTATTCCATTCACCAATACCCTCTGTCTCCGATCTTTCAGGAAGGCTTCTATCCATTTCACACATTTCTCCCCTATATTATAGCTTCTAACTTTCTCTATTAACCTTTTATGTGGGACCTTATCGAAGGCCTTCATAAAATCGCAATATACCACGTCTATTACATCACCATCTTCTAGAATTTGCATCCAATCATCTACCACCTTAATTAGCTGTAGTACCGTCGTCCTCCCCGGCAAGAATCCGAACTGTCTCCCACTGAAAAGTTGGTTTGACTTCATATGATCCATTATTCCTTCTCTAATTACCGTTTCCATTAGTTTACACACAACACTTGTCAAACTGACTGGTCTATATTTCCCTGGGTCATTTCTCTTTCCCTTCTTAAATATAGCTGTTATGTTCGCCTCTCTCCAGTCCATCGGGATTTGTCCTGTATTAAACGATACCTCAAATAACATTTTCAATGGCTCTACTAACATCTCCCCTCCTTCCTTTATGATCCTTGGGTGTATCCCATCCGGTCCCGGTGACTTACTTCTGTTAATTTTTTCTATAGCCCTTCTTATTCTAGCATGGGAAAACTCTATTAGTTCTAGTGCCGGTGCCTGTTTGATGGGAATAGTAGGCACTGCATCCTCTGACTCCACTGTTAGTACCCCCCCAAAGTATTTCCCCAGCACCTCTGCTTTCTCCTTATCAGTCTCCGCTCTACTCCCATCATTCAACCCCCCCACCAGCTCTGGGATCCCTACTCTTCTTGTTAATTTTTCCTGAATGTACTTCCAGAATATTTTTGGATTATCCTTCACATTTCTAGCTATCTCTCTCTCCCCCTCCTTGTTTCCCACCTTATTTTATTGTTTATTTGTCTACGTTCCAGATCCACTTCCTTAGCCTCTATACTAGACCCCCTGTTCTTTTTTAACAATTTTAATCTTTCCCACAATCGTTTCTTTCTTCTAATCAATATCCAAAGCTTTCTTTTCATTGGCAATTCTGGGTTAGTTCTTTTCCTCAATTTTGTTTTATCCTTATATTCCCTTACTGGTACACTTTTGGATACAGCATTCTCCAGTTTGACTCTAATTTTCCTCCACATTCCTTCAGCGTCT
This sequence comes from Paralithodes platypus, assembly GCA_032716605.1. Taxonomy (NCBI): domain Eukaryota; kingdom Metazoa; phylum Arthropoda; class Malacostraca; order Decapoda; family Lithodidae; genus Paralithodes; species Paralithodes platypus. The sequence goes on along the minus strand of CM064496.1, from coordinate 13,460,614 downwards.
TCACCGTTCAAATATTCCCCCCAGTCAATGTCCAAACACCGTCTCAGCAGCTCATAATCTGCTCTATCATACATCTATATTTTTCTATTGCTTTTATTATCCCTCTCCGATTTAATGTTACAACTAAAGCTTATACAGGCATGGTCACTACGACCTACAGGGCTATCCACATTAACATGTTCCACTATATCCTCTTCATTGCTAAAAATCAAATCAAGTACACTCCCCTGCGTCCCATCTCTATATCTTGTCATCTCTACAATATGTTGCGTTAAAAAACAATCTCTCACTTTCTCTATAAACTTATTTTCCATGCTACCCTGTCCCGCTGGAGTAGTACAATTTGCCCAGTTGATCCTTGGCAAATTGAAATCTCCAATCAAAATTTTATATTTGTTCTCTCTATTATCTATCTCCTCCATTGCTTTCAGTAGGTTATCATCCTCTCCCCTGCTATTATTTGGGCTTCTATATATAGAGGCAATTAGAATTGATCCTCTTACACATTTTACTTCAATACACAAATACTCACAATACTGCTGTCTCATATCCACCTCATTAACCTTGAGCTCTTTTCTTACATAAATAAACATTCCTCTTCCAACCTCTGCTCTAATAGCATTTCTCTCATATAACTCAAAACCCTCCAAACTATATTCCACCAGTTCCCTCTCAATTCTAACATTTTTTGGTCTTACTTCCTGTAGGGCTATGATATCAGGTTTTTCCTCTTCATCCTGCAACCTACATATCAGTTCTCTTTTCTTGTCCTGAGTAAACACATCCACATTACTAAACATAATCCTTAATCCATCTACCATTCCTCCAGCAATTACACCATCCCGCTCCTCCAGTCCGTACCCTACTCCCATGTTAGCACTACTGGGTCTGCCTCTTTGTCTCCTGTCTCTCCCTGTGACACCTCCACCCCGTTCTCCTCCTCCGTCACAACTCTCATCACATTCTCTCCCCTCCCTGATCTCCCCCTCCTTTCTACTCTTATAAACCACTTCCTCACTTTTCCGTCCCTCACTCTCCAGTAAAAATTTCTCTTTTCCTCCTCATCCAACTTTCCATTATTTTCATCAGCCTTTTCTTGTAATTCCTTAATTTTTTTCCTTTGTTCTATACTCAAATCCTTCTTTAGTTTTATGTGTTTCAGTTTATCATTTGTAATTAGCCTCCAACTAAAATTTGTCACAGTCTCCGCCACTACCCTAGTTTTAAACTGTACCCTTATAGGTCTCATCTCTCCCCTTTTATATCTACCTATCCTACTGATCTCCTCCACCTGCCCTTCCCATCCATATTCGTCCTCATCCACACCTTTCAAGACCTCCTTCACTGTCTCCATATCCCTCACTTTTCTCACTCCATTATCATTCATATGAGTCTCTATATCTCCATACAAGATTACACCCCTATCCCTGTCCATGGCCTCCCTCACGACACTCTCCTTGTTCTTCATGACCCCTACAACTGCACTCTCAAAACTTTGTTTGGTCATATTCATTTCTTCCTTTTGCTCTTTCATAATATCCTCCAAATCCTTGACTTTTTGTTTACCTACCACCGTCCATGCAGTCGACTCCTTTACTTCCGTGAAACGTCCTTCGTATTCCTTCAGCTGCTCCTTCAATGCCATATTCTCTGCTCCCAGTTCATCTACCCTTTTCAATAACATCTCTAGGCTCTCATTAACTGCCAAAAAAGGCCTGCATTCACTTCCTTCGCTAGGCCTATTCCCTTCCCCACCTATCACACCACACTATACACACAGTGCCTTAACTTTCTCACCAATATCCCCGTTCCATTTCTCCGTATCACTCATCCACTTTTACAAATCCTTCACAACAACAATACTAACCTCTTCTAACTTCTTATCTGTGCTCTTGAATCCCCGAAAACGTTGTAACCTTCCTTCCGACTCCGTCATACCCGAAATTCCCTCTGCCATGTTTGTTTACAAACTCAACAACTCACAACCCTACCGCTGTCCCGTCACTACACACTCTTATTACACTATATATCACCCCTCCACCACACCAATATATCCTCCAAACCTTCACTAAATCCTTCCTCTTCTTGTTAGCCCCGTATGTACTCGATATCCTTGAATTAATTGACTATTCCCATAACATATGCCGGAGCCTCAAACTTGCGTCCGCCTTCCGCCATGGTGTGCCGCCTAGGCTAGGCTAAATATGACAATGATTTAAAATAAAGTGTGTGGTAAGTAATCTTTTCAGAATATGTATTTATACATATTCTCCTCATAATATGTATTTATTGGATGTATTTGGGGCGAAATGGGTACTATAGGGGTGACTGGACGAATTTAGAACCTAGGCTAGGCCTAGCCTAGGCCTAGCCTAGGCCTACCATTTTTCCCATAAGAATAATGCCCCAATGTACAGTATTTATAATGCACCTTATGTATTTATACATATTCTCCTCATAATATGTATTTATTGGATGTATTTGGAGCGAAATGGGTACTTGAGGGGTGACTGGACGAATTTAGAACCTAGGCTAGGCCTAGCCTAGGCCTACCGTTTTTCCCATAAGAATAATGCCCCAATGTACAGTATTTATAATGCACCTTATGTATTTATACATATTCTCCTCATAATATGTATTTATTGGATGTATTTGGGGCGAAATGGGTACTTGAGGGGTGACTGGACGAATTTAGAACCTAGGCTAGGCCTACCGTTTTTCCCATAAGAATAATGCCCCAATGTACAGTATTTATAATGCACCCAAATTTGTAATGGTTAGGACTGTTATTTAGCCATGTCTACATTATTATTTACAATGCATCAGATTTACTTTATGTAGACAAAAAACGTTTTCATAGACTAAAACTGTTAAAAAAATGCAACTTTTAGAATGAGCACAGAACCGATTAGAATTTTCCCCATAAGAACAGTGCCCCAATCTTGGTTGTTTCCATCTTAGCTCGATTTCTGCGGAACCGATTAGGAGCGAAGGTGGGGGTTCCACTGTACCGTATTTTAACACTTCCCTGCGGACGTACCAATGGGGCCATCAGTCCTAGCTAGTCTAAACCTATTCTATAACAACTCAGATAAATACAAATGAGCAAAAGACTCACTAGAGTTGAACGAATGACGAATAAAGCGGAGCACTGGAGAGGCACCTCTACACAGTACGGCCGCAGGGGAAGGAAGTAGGAATGGCGTCGCTGGGTTCAGCGTCTCGGATAGAATCCACAAAAGACATCCACGAGTTGGAAAGCCTTTACTGTATATAACAATTATTAAGTTAATTTTTCTTTTTTATTTATTATGAATTTTTTTCGTAGTGAGTACTCAATCAAAAAGACGAATCCATAAGAGAATTAGCGGTGCACTTATGATGTTAGTACTCTTTCCCCTGCGGCGGGTGTTTCAAACAGGCTGACCGCGGGTGTTTGAAAGAGAGCTATTATTAAATAGGCATATCGTCAATGACGGAGGGGCCACTAATAAATACTAACGAGCAAAGCTAGATAAAAGCCTAAATAACTCAAGAAACCAGAAAAATATGGAAATAAAAACAAAATGGCCTGAAAAGGCGACGGCATCCTATAATTGTCAGACAGCTGCTGCCGGACCTGACTCGTTGCAAAACACATCACGTTCAATATAATATTATGTCTAGGTGGCTCCCTTGTTAAAATATAACATTAACTCACTAGAAGAGCAGCAGGCAGAGCTAGACGGAGAGGCACGGGAAGGTCACAGGGAGCACAACAAAAAACATGTCTGGTCGGATCGTCCGCAACCTGAATAGAGACAGAATCAAGCTCGAGTATGAGCTAGAAGGCACGCGCAAGGTAAGCCTGCCTGTATATCGGCGCGCTATGAATTCGTAGATCCTTATGCTATCTTTTATTTTATTTTTCTTACGGTGGTATCCGATTTGAGGATGTTCCCTAGGAACTAAGTAAGGGGTATTCCCTAGGATGTGTTTTATTCTTTTATGTATTCGGGTTGCGTTAAGCATTCTCCGGGTGTCCCATGGGGCCCCAGGGAGCCCTAATATATAATTAGGCTTTCATGACATTGACGGAGAGAACTACTACTAAATAAGTGAGTTTGGTGGATGGGAAGTTTATGCTCATTACTCTAAAGCAACAAATTGTCTTTGTAACCAGTACCCATCTAACGATCATATTATATTTGACAGATAAACAAGAGCGTAGTGCCTTGCCACTCCGTGTACGCGCTGGGGATGGAGAGAATATCATCGCGTCTGTGGCAACCCAGTGCGGCGGAGGTGGAGCAGGAGGCCATGGCAGCACAAGAGGCTACACTCCGGGACACCATCAAGGAACACAGACTGGCCGCCAACCCTGTCGCATGATCACTATGCCTCTCATCAGGGTGTCAATCGGGACACTACATCCAAGTCCTTATATTTTAGTTATTACAGTCGACCCTCGATTTAACGGACTAATAGGGGGGAGACAGTGTCCGTAGCTGGAAAAAGTCCGTAGCTGGAAAATTGCCTTCGGATTTCGCCCTTTTTTTTTGTGATTGAGGGACACGTTGTGCTGTACTGTCCCTGAAAACATAATAAAGGTCGTATTTGTCATTGATATGATAAATTCACATGGGAAAAAAAAAAAAAAAAAAGAGAGAGAGAGAGAGAGGAAGGATATCCCCGCCGCTGTAGGCCTACTCCCTCCCCTCCCCGTTCCGGCCTCAACCCCGACCCCGTTACTGTACTCACCTAATTGTACTCACCTAATTGTAGTATACAGGATTTGAGCCTAATCTCGTGTTGTCCTGTCTCTCTCTCTACATTTATCCAATTTTGCTTTAAAAGTTTGGATATTTCTTGCTCCCACCACCTCCCCATCCAACTTATTCCAACACTCAATGCTTCTATACGGGAAGCTGAACTTTCTTACATCAGACTTACATATAACTTTCCTCAACTTACAATCATGACCCCTGGTTCTTCCCTCGTCCCTCACCACAAAATCTCCCTTGTCGATCTTCTCAAAACCTTTCACACACTTAAACATCATGATCATGTCACCTCTCTCTCTCTCCTCTCCCTCAGCGTTGGCAGCTTTAGCCTCTCCAATCTCTCCTCATAAGGTAGGTCTCTAAGGCTAGCTATCATCTTAGTGGCAACTCTCTGAACTCTTTCCAGTTTTTTATTATGTTTTATAAGGTGTGGAGACCACACCACTGCTGCATACTCCAGTCTTGGTCATATTATTGTCCCTATTATTTTTGCTAACATCTCTTCATCTAAATAATTCAGAGCTATTCTCATGTTAGTCAACACTGCATAGGTTTCACCAGTTATTTTATTTATATGCTGTTCAGGTGACAAGCTGTCTGCCACAACTACCCCTAGGTCTTTTGCTTTCACAGCTTTACTAATTATTTCATCTCCTATTTTATATCCCCAAGAAGGTCTATATTTACTTTTTCCCATCTCAAGAACCTGACACTTACTCGTGTTGAATTCCATTTTCCAAGTTTGACTCCACTCATATAACTTATCTAGGTCTCTCTGTAATTCTTCACAACTACTCCTACTTGTAATATGCTTCATTAATTTTGCATCATCAGCAAACATAGATATATATGAGCCTATTCCCATTTGAAGGTCGTTGATGAAAACCAAAAACATGATTGGGGCCAACACCGATCCTTGAGGCACTCCGCTTTTTACCCTTTTCCACGAGGAGAACTTTCTTTTTATTACTGTTCGCATTTCCCTCCCAATTAAATAGTTTTCCATCCACTTTAATAATACTCCCTCAACCCACCCCACAGTCCTGAGCTTCCACAACAATCTCTTATGAGGCACCTTATCAAATGCCTTCTTGAAATCTAAGTAGATACAATCTACCCACCCCTCCCTCCCTTGTACAATGTCAATTACCCTATCATAGTAACTCAACAAATTTGTGGTACACGAATGACCTTTTCTGAACCCGAACTGCTTGCTTGAAATTATTTCCCTCTCCTCCAACATACCCACCCATCTTTTTCTAATAATCTTTTCACAAAGCTTGCATATAACACTCGTTAAGGATACCGGTCGATAATTTAGCGGGTCTTCTTTATTTCCACTTTTATATATTGGAGTTATATTTGCTTGTTTCCATTCTAAGGGAAGTTCCCCCTTGTTTAATGAGTGTTGAACAATATTAAAAATAGGTCTCACTAGTTGTTCAGAACATTCTCTTAATACCCATCCAGCAATATTATCTGGGCCCATAGATTTTCTCATGTCCAATTCTTCCAACAATGATTTTAGTTCATCCTTGTTGACTTCTATCGACTCTAGTCCCTGTATCTCGTTCAATTCCACCACAGGTTCTACATAGTCATCCTCCTCCACAAACACGGATGTTAATGTATCATTCATAATTTCACACATACCCACTGTGTCTTCATATAATTGACCCTCTACCCTAAGCTTTGTTATTTTGTCCTTTATTTTAGTTTTTCCGTTGATATAACTATAGAACAGTTTGGGTTCTTTATTACATTTGTTTACTATATCTTTTTCAAAGTTCTTTTTCTCCTCTCTTATAGTCTTGACATAGTTGTTTCTAGCATTCTTATACTCATCCCATTTTTCCTCAGTGTGTCTCCTTCTCACTTTATTCCATGCAGAGTCCTTTTTGTTCTGGGCAATGTGACATCGCATGTTAAACCACTCTTTCTCCTTAGCCAGCTTTCTATCCTTAAATGTTGGTACATATTTATCTACCCCCTCCCTGTAAATGTCTAGTAACATGGTGTATTTTACCTGAATATTCTGTTCTTGCTCAATAAATGACCAATCTATATTTGCAAAGTATCCTCGTAATGATTCATAATCCGCCTTACTATAATTTAGTCTATATTCCCTATGTTCCTCCTCTCTGCCTTCCAGAAATTCCACTGTCAATTCAAATTCAATCACAGCATGATCGCTTTTCCCATGGGACTCAAATATGTTAGGTTCTTTATTTCTTGGGGGTCTTTGGTGAATAATAAGTCAAGTCTTGATGGTTCATCACCTCCTCTAAATCTTGTATTTTCCGTAACGTGTTGTGTTAATAGATACCCCATTGTTAGTTCAAGAAATTTGCTACCCCAAGTATTTTCATTTGAACCCGCATCCAAACATTCCCAATCCACCTCCCCGCAATTAAAGTCCCCTGCAAGAATAAGCCTATTTTTCCTTTTACAAATAATTTCTAACATACGCAAGGTTTCCAAAATTAATTCATTATATTCATCGTTGCTCCAAGATTTAGTCTTAGGAGGTAAATACATTGATACAATGTCCAATTTTGACCTATCATTATCCTCAATTTCAACTGCTACCACTTCAGCAATGCTATCACCAAGTTTTAATTCTTTAGCAGTAATTTTATTATCTACCATGATCAACACTCCTCCTCCAAGTTTTCCTAACCTGTCTCTTCTCCATGTACTGTATCCTGCACAACTAATTATATTCGTGTCTACCTCCTGGTTAAGCTTAGTTTCAGTCAAACATACTACCCCGGGCCTCTCTCTCTTTACATATTCGTCAAACTCAATCTTTTTGGAAATTAACCCATCAATATTTGTATACATGAACTTAGCGTTTCCAGTATTTTCCCTATTTTTCTCGTCCCTGCCCGTTCCTTTCTTTTTTGTACGTACCCCTCCCAATTTATTTCCTAGCTTGTCTCCTCTCCTCTTGTCTCCACCTGGACTGTTTCTCGCTCCGTTTCCACCTCCCCTCCCTCTGCCTCCACTTGGACTGTTTCTCTCTCTATCTCCACCTCCCCTCTCTCTGCCTTCTCCCCCGTCACCCGCACCATCTCCTTTTCCCTCCCTACTTCGTCCCTTCGCTTTATATACCATTTCTTGAGTTTTCCCTCCCACACTCTCCAGAAAAACTTCTTTTCGTCTTCTTTCGTCCTTTCTCCATTCTTTACATTTGCCTCGGTTTGCAATTCTTTTCTTATGTTTCGATCCTCAATACTCATGTCTTTTCTAATTGTAATTTTCTTAAACTTGCTGGTCAAGTTAAGTCTCCATGTTACGTTCATTATTGCATCCACTGTTACCCTAGACCTAAACTGCACTCTCATTGGCCTTGTGTTTCCCTTACTATATTTACTTATTCTCCTAACTTCTTCAATATCATCTCTCCAGTTGTTTCCTTCTTCATCGACATGCTTGATCAATGTTTTTACCTTATTAATTTCTTCCTTATCCCTAGCTTTCCTCTCAATAATGTGCTCCTCTATATCCCCAAATACAATAATACACTTATTTCTATCTATTGTTTCACGCAGGACCTGTTCATTTCTCCTCATAGCTTTTACTACCACTGATTCTAAATCTTTATTTTCCCTTTCTGATTGTTTCTTTTGTTCCTCCATGATTTCCTTCATTGCCACTTCCTTCACTTTTCCTCCTTCGTCATTAACCCATTTATTGTGTTTCTCCTTAATCTCCTCCACATGTGTTTTCATTTCCTTGGTTTGCCCTTTGTATTCTTCAAGTTGCAATCTTAAAGCTTCATTTTCGTCCTGGAGTTGCCCCATATGAGTTTGAATTTCTTTTAGGCTAGCCCGACTCAAATCTTGTCCAGGCTCGATGTCCCCAGCCTGAGCACCACATAATGAACATATAGCCTCAATCTGTGAACTAACACTCACCTTTCACTCCTGCATATCCTCCTTCCACCTTTTAATGTCATTCAGCTCACGTATAATTTTCCCTAGAATGCCCTCGGTCTCACCGACTTCAAATCCATCAAAGTCAGCCATATTTGTTTACATCCACTCGCATTCACAATCACTTGAATTATTTTTATCACTCGAAATATCCTCACTTGCTTTTAATCTCAAATTATTTTAATACTGCATTTTAATACAGGACAACACAAAATATCCTTATACTCAAGTTTAGGTGAGTTTATTTGACGAGCTTGCTAGATCAGCTGATTTTCGGGAGCGTGGGTGCGGAGGTGTTGTCTCGTCGGTGGTTCTCGTCTCGTGTGATAATGTTGATAAGCCTTGTGCTACACCCTATTGATAATGCAAAACTATTGAACACACTTAAAAGTGTATGTTATTTGGTCTCTATATAATCTGTGAATCATTTCCGATATGATAGAATTAAAGATTTTTTTTTCCACCAACTCATAATCAGCAAAAACGACACAAATGTCAATTAAAAACATGTTATAATATTTCCCCATCATTTTGTGTATACCGTGGGAAAAAACAAAAACAAAAATCTATCAAACGTAAATCTCCCGTCTCGGAAGCTCGGCGCCTAGACGGAGGGGAGGGTTGAACTATTTTTTTGACTATCTTATTTATTGTTTATCTATGTGCTGGAAGGATATTATATTTTTCAATTCCATCGCATTAGAAATGATTCAAAGATTACAAAAAGTCCAAATAAGACATAGTTATGTTAATGTATGAGGTATTTAGGTAGGTGCATTAGAGAGATAAATAGATAGAGAGAGAGTGGCTAGGGGTGAGCGAGCGATAAAATACTAACATATATGAAACAGACTTATGTTTTTGAAAGACAAAGGAGACATTTATATTTACTCTCGTTTTCATTTTATTATTTGTGTTAGAAGGGTAATATTGTTTTCAATTCCATCGTATTAGAAATGATTCATAGATTAAAAAAAGACCAAATAAGACATAGTTATGTTAATGTATAAGGGATTTAGATGCATTAGAGAGATAGATAGATAGAAAGAGAGCTGTACAGGGGTTTGCCGGGAAAATGGTGCGCCGCGCCAGCCAATTACTGGACTTTTTTTCGAGCAACGAACTTTGTCCGTTGCTGGGTCCATTGTCCGGCTACGGACAGAGTCCGTTAAATCCGAAGTCTGTTGTATTGGGGTCCGTTAAATCGAGGGTCGACTGTATAATAAAATATAAAGTTTAAGTTATGCTTTACAGTTCTAATATATAATTGGAAGTTATATAATTGCCAAAATAAAGCAATATTATGTTTACTGTTGTGTATTCCTTCTCTTATGCATCCAGTCTTAAAACAAACTGTCTTTGTTTAACACCCAGCATATCATGCCTGTTGCATCATAACTCTATATGTCTCAAACATCATGCACTCTATGATTACATTTTCATCATGGTTTTTGCCTATATATTTGGAGTTATCTTTGTTCCTGTTTCCAATAGTAGCAAGTTCATTGGGGAATTTCATCCTTGGGAAGGTATTGTTAATACTGTATATCAATTTTCCACTTCATCTAGTATTTGGAACGTCACCATTAAATCTCTAATCTGGTGAAAAAACAATGGCTGTGGTGTAAAGAAAAGATCTTCCTATCGCTATTCTATGAAATTGACACCACAGTTCTATTTTGTTTAGATATATTCTTCACTAGCAAATGGAAAAGTGAAACCAGAATATAGGTTTGACTCCTGCAAGGAGATAAAGAAAACCTAATATTTAGTAGTGGCCCCGTAATCATTGACGATTATGCCTATTACATAAGGCACCTTCAAACACTCATTTACCGTAGTTTGAATCTACCGCGCAGAGCATAAAAAATTGAGGAGCCTTCATCATGAGCGCACGCAACCTCACTCATGGTTCAGTCATTATGAAATTGGGTTCTCACTACGAAAAAACTTTGTAACAAATAAAAAAGAAAAAGAAAAATAAGAATAACTATTCATAAGCTTTCCATATATACGTGGATGTACTTGTGTGGATCTTTGACCAGACGCTAACTCAGGCGTCATTCTTCCTTCACTGACATATCAAGTAAACCTAAATCCTTAATACATCAACGAATGGGAAGGGGATGGTCGGGAGGGCCCCAGTCGTCAATGATTACGGGGCCACTACTAAATATTAGGTTTTCTTTATCTCCTTGCAGGAGTCAAACCTATAATTTATTAGTGGCCCCTCCATCATTGACGATTATGCCTGATATCTAAGACTGGAGGGGGACATTCGTAATCATATCATAACTCTAGCAAAAGCAGATAATCAAACAACCACATAGTATTCTTACTTTGTAAAAAAGAGATATATATATTGGCGCAGCACATATATACCAAAAAGGGGTACAAGCAGGGGCGTGCTTCAAAGAAGCCTGCTTGATAAAAAGGTTAAGTCTGAGACTCTGAACACAGATCCGCCAGTTAAGAAGGCATCCCACTTAAATTAAGTGGTGAAAAAATAAAAACTTATAAGTTTACATGTGCACATATAAACCCCATAAAACTAGTGGATATATCTTGAAAAAACATATCCAAGCTTAAAATTATATTGCTTCACAGCCAAAGCTACTGACAACAACACTGTTGTTTGTACTACAATTGTACTAGCACAACTTCCTGTAAAGAATAGTACAGAGAATTTTTCATATCACAACACCGATGAACAGTATGTGACGGCGGGGTCTAGGGTGTCCTATGTTACACTGACTGCACCCCCCCCCCCCCCCCTTTTCTTGAAATTAAACAATAAGTGACTTAGGGGCCACCTAGACCCTCTGCCTTAAAGGTATACATGGCAAGGAAGGTTTGTCTAGAGCTACTGAAAGGTATCGAGTCAAAAACGTATGATTAGAGGCCCACAAATGTGTGGACGTAATATCTTCAACGGAAAAATTCTGAAGGGAATGCAAAGAGGCTGCCCATTTGCGTAAATCGTGGGCCCTACCCACAACGCCGGGATTACAGTACTTTCTTTAATGACTTCGACCAAGAGAGAAGCTGTTTTACGTTTCATTAAGCGTTTGCCCGTACTAGCTACCCATAAAGCACCCTGTTGATGCAGAGGTGCCACCCTCAAATATTTGGTTAGAGCTTGCACTGGACATAAATTATGATGCACTTTACCCCTTTTCAACGCCGGCACTGTGAACTCTGAAAACACGTGTTCACTGTGCTCATTTTTGGCGCTGAACCCTGGAGAAGGTGCAATGTGAATCGGGGAGGTGGGCGGAGTTTGAAGCATGCTCTCATGAAACCTGTTTCTTCCGCTTGTGGTATGGTTAGACCTGTAAGGTCAAAGAATGGCACCCTGATAGCTGTTAAGTGATTATCTAGAGTCACTACAGATAGACGTTGCTGTTCAAACAAATAGTTTAAAGAATTAAAAACTAATGCCACCGAAGGTACCGTCTGTTCTTTTCTAACTATCCAAGAAGTAAAGGACTGCCAATGAGATTGATATTGCCTCTTGGGAGATTGTGTGTACTGATTCATAAATTTATCTGTCACATTTCTACCATACGGCATTCGCCACTAGGCCTCCTGAATGACCACAATGCAAAAGTCAGCGAGGACTTTAGGTTGCCAATTGTGTCTAAGTGGAAATACCCGACCGGGAGTGACACCGGGTTCGGGCACCACGTTATCAATTGTTGGTACCACAACTGCGCCGGCCACAGGGGCGCGAGTAACAAGACTACGCCTCGATAATCCTGTAGTTTGTTGACTACATGGCACAATAGAGAAGCGGCTGGTGGCGGAAACAGATAAATGGAACTCCACATGTTCCAATCCATCACCAAAGCATCGGGCCCCCCCGCCGGCGTTAATGTCCGGCGTGTGAGGTACCGAGGGAGTTTGTGATTCTCCTCTGACGCAAACAGATCCACACGTGGACGGTAAGGCTCTGCAATCATTTGATCGAAAATGTTCTGCTTGAGTGCCCACTTGACTGTTGTGCTCTTGTCTTCGAGACAGAGCGTCTGCCCAGACGTTTGCTACGCCTGGGAGATAAGATGCATGAAGATGAATGTGCAGCTTGTCGGCTAGAACAAAAATCTTTTCTGACACGTCTAGCAACTTCCGAGACCTCGTTGACCCTTGTTTCTGAATGCAGTGAACTGCCTTGAGATTTTCCAACTTGAAGGCCACCGACTTTTCCCGTAAAGTAGAGCCGTGAACTTGAAGGAAATACAAGGGGACTAATAACTCTTTTACAATTATGTGGGAGGTTTCTGAATGGGACCAAAGCCCTTGACCCTGATGCCCGAGGTTTGACTGAAAGCCCCAACCTATCGTCCCTGACGCATCCGTGTCCACCCATACTGACGGCGGAGGAGAGGTCCATGACATGACTGAGTGCAACATTTCTCTCTTCGCCCAAACCGCTAGTAAGCTGTGTAATAACGTTGGGATAGGCCATAATATTCCCGCCGGTAATAGTGGGAAAAATTTGTTGCCCTCCAAGATTAAATGTTTGACTTTCAACCGGCCCAACTTCACAGTTAGTTGAACCCAGTTGAGAGAACCGACTAGAGATTCCCAAAGTCTCCGTGTCGTAGTCAGACTGTGGAGAAACATAATTTTTTTTTTGCGAAATCTGTTTCGAGTGTCCACACTCTGACTCAGAGTGAGAGATGCTGTGTCCTCGACCAGCCCTATCCACTGAGATACTCGTGAGGGAACAAGGTTTGACTTTTACTAAGTTGACCTTGAATCCTAGAGATTTGAGATGGTTTAACGTAATGTAGACATGAGTGTTGCATAACTTTTCTGTCTCTGCCACCACCAGTCAGTCGTCCAGATACCACAAGATCCTGATCCCTTGTTCTAACATGGGCATCAGGGCTTGCCGGGACTTTGTTTGAAAGCTTGTGCCATATTGAAAACAGTCTTCCAAACTGCTGGTGAAATCAAAGGAGTTAGAACTGGAGACAGAACTACTTGGCTTGCAATACGGTCAGGAAGTTTCTTCACTAAGAACATCCTCAGATCCTGCCTTGCTCGAACTGCCTCTTAATAAGGCTGGCCGAATATCTCCTAAAGACTGAATGGAAGTTTGGAGAAGCAAGCGCCGGGAAAGTTCAACGGCTTTCCTGACTTCCGCAGCTTCGATCGCCTGAGACGAGCGTACCATATACTTTGTTACTTGCTGGGTAACAATATATTGCGAAAAACAGTCTAAACGCTTTTCTTCTTAACCTAAACTCACGGTCTAGGTGAGCTGGGGAAGGCGTGCTAAACGGATCTTTTAATTCGCACAAATTGATTTTTTAGGGGCAGCCAAGAAATCAAACAAAGCAGAGGGGACTCCTCCAGCACCAAAAACCCGAAGAGAGAACCAAGAATGGTTTTCTTGAGGGATGTGGTGAGAAGATTTTGAAGTGAAGGTAGTGGCAACATTTTGAGCCTCTGTTTCCCATTCCACCCAAGGTCCCGTACCCAACTGCCCCACCTGCAAGACCGGATTAGAGGCCGAGTCTGTGATCGGAAACATATCCAACTCCGGCGTCAAAGCAGAAAGTGCCGTGACGTCGTTAAAGCCATCATTCTTATTCCAGTCAGAAAATAGCTTGAAGCTAAGGCAGGGGGTAGGGCTGGTGTTGATGCATACACCAAAAAGTCATGGTTATAATAACTTGGAACGGCCTTAATAGGACCATCCAAAACCTTTCCTTGACTATCCAAAGCTCTGAGTTTTCTAGACTTATTGCCTTGGATTACCCACGCATGTGGTACAGGGAGCTCCCCCGACATTATCGGTTTGACTCCTGCAAGGAGATAAAGAAAAACTAGTATTTAGCAGTGGCCCCGTAATCATTGACTATCGCCTCGGATTACCCACTCATGTGGTACAGGGAGCTCCCCCGACCTAGTAGCTTGTGCTGCCTCAGGCCTAGTTGGGAACAATGCTACCCATGACTCATCAGGCCCGTATAAAAGTGGCATAGCTCCTTTTTTCAACTGGTGCCTTGTCTAAAGGGGGGGGGGGGGGGGGAGTTATGTCTGAGATGACTCGCACATTGGAAGTAGTGAGAGCTGCTGTGCCTGGCACATTGGAAATTGGATCTGACACAAGAGGAGGGTTAGGTATTTTAGCTAAAGCAATGGATGTAGCCAGAGGTCGCACATTCGTCGACATCGCGGGAGCTCCCATACCAAATGTAGGAGTTTCTGGCGTAGGGCCAAAGAACTTATTAAGTGCATTTAATAGTAATCCATCAATCTCTTCCGTAGTTACATACCTAGCAGATGACGAACTCCGTGGAGATTCGACAGTACCCTGAGAGTCGTCTAGAAGGTGACTCGACTCTTCAACTTCCATCTTTGAGACCAGAGAATGCCGTTCTTCATCCCTTAAGTCTGGCCTATTATGGGCAGATCCCGCCGAAGCCGGGACCTCCCCATGCCGCCATGTTAAATCTGGGATAGAAGATGGTACATCGGCATCCCGGTGGACGTCAGCCACCACTTGAGTCACAAAAGGATGTGCTCCGTCCTGCCAGGGCTGTGAGTATCGTCATACACCTTGGCTGTGGCTGACACTCGCTTGCAAGCTTGGTATACTCTCCAAATGGGAGCCCTCACCCGAGCACCCTAGAGGTTTATAGTTTCTGTAAGATACTACTAAATCTGAGGCTGACACACATGACCTGGTAGAAAAGCATGAATTATTATGTTCCTTCCAACAACCAACCATACTCCTAAAATCGATTAATGAAATTTACAAACACATGTGGCAGTCCGTGGATTTGAACCCAGGATGCTCACACCGAAAATCAACACCTTATACATCGCACCACGAAGACAGTTAAAGGTTGGTGGACACTGCCTACGATTTATTATGCAACTTCGAATCCTGCATATCAATCTAAGCATGTACACACATCCCAACTGCAACTCACGTAGGCTATGCATAGGTGATGAAATGTCCGCCGGGGCATCCTCCACCACATTCGCTGACTCCACCCCCGACCTGTCAGATTGGACATTAGACTTGGTGGGGGTAGAGGCAGAAAGCGGGGTACCAGGCTCCGGCGATAGCCGTGAGTCCTTTCGCACCGGAGGATCCCTTTGTGGAAGATTGATGACTCCTACTTGACTTATGCTTAGTACTAGTTAAGGTCTTTAGGACCTGCTTCCTCAGGGGTGACCTTGATGTGGACCTCGTCGCCGTTGCCGATGGTGACGGTGAGCGAGGCCTCTTAGATTTTCCGGGGGAGGGTGTGGCAACCTGTCCCCGCCCAGACTCTGAGGTCTTACGTGCACGTATCTTACACTGAGGGGGGGGGGGATGTTTGATAATTAGAAACTCCCAAAGCTCAAGGTTATCACATTGCAATGCTTTATGTGCTACATTCATTGAATAAGTAGCGAGAAGTTGGTTCACTTCTTGCAAAGCCACCGCCGCAGTGTTATCCTTTTGAATTAAAACTTTAACACTTAAGAGGTTACAAATAGTGCAATTCTTTGTCACCTATATCCCCCCGTGACTGATCTCTGCATTTAACACATTTAATGCAAAGCTTGTGAGCAAAATTAGGGAGACCTGAGCATAACGGCGTTGAACATACAGCAATGAGAGGTTCAAGTGCCGACATGACAGAGACTGGGGGAAATCTACCCCAGTTAACCCCAATAGGTCCTAACCCCACTTCTTTGTAAAAGATCGCCGGGGAGGAAATATCAACAAAACAGCCTAGTTTTTAAATGGCTTTGCAAAAACCGGGAAAAACTATACTCAACAAGTGGCCGCTTGAACACTTAGTTAAATGGGTATAGCCATCCCGCCGGGAAAACACAGTAAGCCTGAACACAGGCTCCACCACAGAGACGCAGTCCTGGAGAGCCCCAAGCCACCACTCGCCCGGGGACACTAGCCTATTTTAACCACGCCTGATTAAAACTCGGCAACCAGCCGGATTTTTACGGTGCAACCGAGAAAACCCGCCGGAAAGGCAACCCACACCACCCAGATACAATCTGAACGCACAAATAGTCCGTGGAATTAGCCAAAACACAACTAAACCAGGACACATAATTAGTCCGTGGAATTAGCCAATACACAACTAATCCAGGACACACATGACACAGTAGTACATATTTATAACATAAATCAATAACACTTGGACATGTGAAAAGCTACGAGGCTGGCTAGGCCTAAGCAGACGGAAATAACATTTAAACAAGTCGTAATATAAACAAAAAGCACTGAATTATATCACAACAGGAACCACCGCCAACACACCATCATAGCCATGTAGTCGATTCCGAATCAATAAGGGAGTTTGAAAGTAATCTTGATAAAGCATGGGGAAGACAAGATTTGAAGTTTGATTATAAAACAAAAATACAGAATAGTAAAAATGTTGCGTCTGCTACCGCCGCCGCCAACACCGTGAACGACCGAAGCAGTGCAAGTACTGGTACTGAGCTGGATACACAGGCATAGTTTGCCTTTTTCCAGAGGATCTACTGTAAGAAACTGTAAGAAACTGTAAGTAGCACAAAAATCCCGGCAAAGGGAAGTACTGACTCGGGACCCAGAAAAAACTTCACTAAGTGAAGAAAAAGCAGGGAACGTCAGGGAAAAAGGAAAAGGCCACTTCATCAGAAAGATAAGAAGAAGCCTAACACGCATAGTTAAAGCCACCTACATCACAAAGCTGGCTAACCGCGAAAACGTTTCACGCGTCCACCACGGGACCACGAGGGTACATCCGAAATAGATGCCCCAAACACACGACCCAAAATACACTGCACTGCGGGCAACACGCTCTTGACACTCCTGCTATGCATATCCTAGCCTTACTCGATACATCCCGGAGTAAACAAATGAGAAAAAACTCACTAGGGACGCAGCAAATGCGGAACCAGCGGAGCGTGGGAAGGCACGTCCGGGCAGGTTGAGCGAAGAGCAGAGAAGGAAGAATGACGCCTGAGTTAGCGTCTGGTCAAAGATCCACACAAGTACATCCACGAATATATGGAAAGCTTATGAATACTGTAGTTATTCTTATTTTGTTTTTGTTTTTATTTGTTACGAAGTTTTTTCGTAGTGAGAACCCAATTTCATAATGACTGAACCATGAGTGAGGTTGCGTGCGCTCATGATGAAGGCTCCTCAATTTTTTATGCTCTGCGCGGTAGATTCAAACTACGGTAAATGAGTGTTTGAAGAGGGTGCCTTATGTAATAGGCATAATCGTCAATGATGGAGGGGCCACTAATAAATTATAGGTTTGATTCCCGGAGGGAAGTAGAGAAAACCTAATATTTAGTAGGGGCCCCGGAATCATTGACGATGTTGCTTATTAGTATAATAGTCTCCATCAACACCCACGTCACCCCAACTTCACACCAGAAATTCAAAACCTCATCAGACAACGCGACATACTGAAACACTCCCCAGCACCCCACACACAAGACATCACACAACAAATTCAAGCACTCAATACCCAAACTAACAACAAAATACAAGAACAACAAAAACTAAATTGGAATAACTTCCTACAAATACTTGATCACAAAACAAACCCCAAAAAACTCTACAAAACACTAAACAGCATCACACTTTCCAACAGCAACACAACACAATCACATGCTGCAATCACAACAGCAGACTCTACTCCTTCATGTAAACAACAAGGAAACACTCTCATCAATCACTTCTCACCTGTCAGCCACCTAAAACCTCACAAAGACGACCGACGTGTCATCCGACGTAAGAGACAATTCCCCACAGACCCTGACTATACACCCTTCACCAATCTCAAGCACTCACCCGCCTGTGGCCTAGACAACATAAGCAACATACACCTCAGACACCTGGGACCACAAGGCATACAAGCACTCACTAACATATCAAACTACAGCTATTCACACAACACAATACCAGACATTTGGAAGCATGGTATCATCATCACATTCCCCAAACCCAACAAAGACCCCACGCTACCCGCCTCGCACCGCCCCGTCACACTCCTTTGCTCCCCCTCCAAAGTCATGGAACGCCTAGTATTACAACTAATTACACCTGACCTACCCCTAGCTCCAACACAACATGGCTTTAGACCACTGCACTCCACAAACACTCTTCTCACAGACCTTACACAAAGAGCTTTTGACGGCATCAACTCAGCTAGACCACCACACAGATCACTATTAGCCACACTCGACATTAGTAAAACCTTCGATGCCATCCCCCGCCACAACCTAACAAACAAAATCTACAACACAAACATGCACAACAACACAAAAAGGTGGCTGGCCAACTTCCTAGCAGGCAGATGTGCACACGTATCTTTTGCCGGTCAGTCATCTAAAATCAGAAACTTTCCAAACGGAGTCCCACAAGGATCCGTCCTATCGCCTGCACTCTTCAATCTGTACATGCACGATATAACTACACCCAATACGCCCCAAATAAACTTAGCCTCCTATGCAGACGACATAACACTCACATGCACACACCATGACCCAAAAAGAGCAACAGATCTCCTTCAACCCAATCTCAACACACTACATGGCTGGTGCACTACAAACAGACTTAATCTAGCCCCAGCCAAATCCACCGCAACCCTGCTCACAAGCTGGACAGGAGAACACGAATACATCCCTCAACTCACCATAAACAACACACCCCTAACACATACACACACACCCAAAATCCTAGGAGTAACATATGATACTCATATGACATTCAAACAGCACACCACAATCATTAAAAAGAAACTGGCACCCAGACTTAACGCCCTCAGGTCACTTGCTCACACAAAATTCGGACACAACAAAGAAACTACCACCACAGTATATAAACAATACATAAGATCAGTGATGGAATACGCAAGCCCAGCCTGGGCTTCTAACCTAGCTGAAACACATCATAAGACCTTACAGACTATTCAAGACAAAGCCCTGAAGATCATTACAGGCTGCACAGCTACTGCACCCACAGATCACCTACATCAAGAAACCAAAATCCTCAAAGTCAAAGACCATCTGGACATGAGAGGCACTCAATTCCTGGCAGCAGCCTCCACGAACCAAGACCACCCACTAAACTACATGGCAACACACCCACAGACACCAAGAAATATTAAAACAACACCCAGCACACGGTATCACACACAATTATTGTCCTCTCTCCCTCCCTGCCCACCCCGAACCAACTTCCAGAAGCACATCCATACTCATATCTCTCACCGATCCATCCACTCACTCACAGACAACACGCAGCTGCATGCACGACCTCCCGAAATCCATCCTTCCGAATCCTCCCTTCCTCGCGAGGACAGAGTCCACCTGGCCAGGCTGAGATGTGGACACCATCCAGCTCTCCTGAGCTATCAGAAGAGACTGGATGACTCCGTTGTCGACGCCTGCACGGGATGTAACACAGCACCCCATACCATTAAACACATCATAGAAGACTGCATTTCACACAACCACTTACGCCAACAACACAATCTACACTCAATGAGAGCTCTGTGGGAAAGCCCGATCGTGGCCATGGCCTTCCTCAGGGACTCGGGGCTGTTCGGCCAGGCAGCTTAGGGAACAACAACAACAACAACAACACCCACGTCAGTCGTTTGAATCAACCGCCGCGAGGAAGAAAAGTCATTCCTCATAAGTGCAATGCTACTTCTCTTATGGTATCGTCATAGATTGGGTACCCACTACAAAAAAACTTTCGTAAAAAATAAAGGAAGAAAAAGGAAAAAGATTAATTACTTAATCAATGTTATAACACGCTTCCCACATTCGGTGGATTTCTTGCATTGTGGCTTCTTGCCGCTCCTCGCCAAGCGCACCATTCGTCCTTCACTGATATATCAAGATAATATTCAAGATATCAAGTGAATGGGAAGGGGATGGCTGGGAGGGCCTTCATCGTCAATGATTCCGGGGCCCCTACTAAATATTAGGTTTTCTCTACTTCCCTCCGGGAATCAAACCTATAATTTAATAGTGGCCCCTCCATCATTGACGATGTTGCCTGAATTCTCAAGACTGGAGGGGGACATTCGCACCAATATCTAAACCTCCACACCCATAGGGTATAGTCATAGGGTATGATTATAAAACAAAAATACAGAATAGTAAAAATGTTGCGTCTGCTACCGCCGCCGCCAACACCGTGAACGACCGCAGCAGTGCAAGCACTGGTACTGAGCTGGATACACAGGCATAGTTTGCCTTTTTCCAGAGGATCTACTGTAAGAAACTGTAAGAAACTGTAAGATAGTCAAGAATTCGTATAACAGAAAAACTATTTTATTGTTTGCATACAATAGGAAAAAATAATAAAAAACATTAAAGAGTGTGAGCAGTGCATTGCTTCGAAGAAGATCTGCTCTAAACAGGTTCTCTTACATGAGATACTGTTGTAAATCGTGATAAGAGGAGCCAATACAAACTCCTTACCACCCTGTCCAGATTTTACACTGTACACAGTTTATCATCTGGTAAAACCAACTGTGTCTCTTGACCAGTTTCAACACTCATCCACTATCCAGATATCTCTAGGATAGCCAACCTTAAAATAAAACTGACGAGCTTTACATAGCTTGTTTCTAAACATAACTTGAGCTCTTACAACTTAACTTAAGGGAGCTCTTACATAATGATGGATTCTCTTTATAAAATTAACATAAAATCTCGAGCTTCTAGCTCTCAACTACAAGTAATGCCCAGGCTATTTGTCCGGCGGAAGCAATGCCTGGACTCTACCCGGCGTAGCAGTGAAATTCCGGCGAGGGGGGCTTTACCTTTTGGTGTACTGGGATACACCCCCCCCACCTTTTTCTTAGCCCACCATGGGCCAAACTATCACATAACCAAAACATAGCCTAACTGCCATAAACAGATCTTATCTTAATGATAAGCCAAAATGAAAAGAGAGTGTCTCAATAGCGTATCTACGAGAATAATGAAGGATAACCTACTGTGAAGTCGTTTGGAGAAAAAAAGCCGAGGCTAATATTACCAACACAAAGGGAGGTAGAGTTCCACTCTCTCTTCATTAAGACAATCAGTACAGGTTGCAAAACCGAGAGTGGCTAAACATATACACAAGATAAAGTAGTTCGCTGAACTTACAAATATTGACAACCAATAGCACCTAAAGAACCGCATATGGACCAGTTGTAAAGGACATGGGAATACGCCGGAGGAGCTCACAAGCAACTACAATGTACCTCAACTCGCCGGCAACTATAGGCCAGGGGGTGAGCTCCTTCGGAATAAACCAGAAAACTTCAGACCCCGAAGTATAGCTTACTATTTACATGTCCTTCCTTAAAAAATGGCAAAATAATTTGAATTCCCGGGGCATGAGTAGCTCAGTGAGTCCGGGACTTGAAACAAACTTGTCTATAAAAATAATTACCCATCAGAGAACTGTGGTCTCTGCGTATGGCTTCTGTGGTCGCCGCCAGTTGACATCCTGAGGGATAGTTACCAGGCCGCCGGCCGTGGAAAAATTTAATAATCAGGAGACAAAGGAAGCTGTGCTGACCAGATTGTGCCCATTCAGGAAGAACGGATTTGATAGGAGACCGGTGCCCTGCTAGGGGTTACCTGAGGCAAACAGTGTGTCTTTCCTTGTATGATTACTCCTTCGTATGAAAAAACTGTAAATGCGAACTCCACCCTTCCCGAAGACCCTTCTTCTGAGTCTTTGTGATGGTGGTGTTCTATTTGGGCCGAAGCCGAGGAACCACTGGAAGCCAGCGGCGGGGGTGAATAACCGACCGGTCGCTGGTCTATTCCACTTATTGCATGAGGGGGGGGGGCACCTGAACCCAAACGCGAGACCGGCTTAAGGGCTCAGAAACAAGAGGAGAGCTAAATTTTGTAACTTGTTTACGTCGTAACCTAGATCGGCGCCTGAGCTACTCATGCTACCGATGACAGGAACAAAAAGCACATCTTGCCTACGTACTGACAACTCGACTAGTCAGGACTCCGGGGGACAAGAAAACAAGGGGGGGATTGAGACACAATTCCCTGTTAAAGAGGTACCCCCAACTCGGCCCGTTTAGCCGAGAGTAACAACAACTTCCACCAATAAATTGTGAAATCCTGGCCGATATTCCTCAGCGTACCGGCCAGAAGTCCAGAAAATACTGGTAGTGCAAAAATTTATCCAAGGGAAAAAATACCTCACCCCGGAAAACTGACTTGTCTTCGTTGTGTTCCGAGTAAGCAAGTGTAATAACTTTCTCAACAATAGGGATAACACATCATTGATCTGATCTTGGGCACCCAGCCACTGTCCATCGCCTCGACCGGAGTAGTTGGTGTCCCCTCGATATGCGTCCCCTAGCATTAACTTAAAGTACATCACCGGAGAGGTAGGTCTGGCTAAGATGAGGGAAAAACTACCTCGAGTGGTCTGTCATTACTGGTAGCCTACAAGAGTTGATGGCTAGCCACCGGCGGACGTCGAGGTATTATTGTTTGAGAATTCCCGACCCGTGTAAAGGTTCCAATGGGGTCTAACCCAAAAATCCCTGTGGAGTGGTCCTAGCCTTGGCACAAGACTGACACGCTCACTAGTGTTACCACATGATCAACTTCTTGGTCAGTCTATACGGACAAATCCGCCCTTACCCGTGGTTGTCCGATCCGGCTCTAAGGAGTCGGCGTGACCCACCTGGATTTTTTAAGTATCCGCCGGGACGCAGTCCGGACTTCGAATTGGAACAGAGATCCTAGGCGCGGCCCAGGTGCGGTAAACACACTCACCCCTCGAAACCTATTGCCTCAGCCAGGTCAAAGGCGAGGGGGGGAGAAGAAACAGGGAACAGTTTCACCCACTGGAAAAAAACAAAAAGCTTCAGGATAAAAAAAGGGGGGGTTGTTCAAGCTCAACATCCGCTGATCGCTGGCCCTGTAGTGCATGGCCTTGAGAGGGCCTAGGCCCAGTGGGCTAGTATAAAATAAAAGCATCATCAACAACAGTGCATGGAAAGTTAGGAGTTACTTATTTGGATTGTCCAGGTGCCACTTGAAGCATCATCCTAACATCTCTCTGTGTCTGTGGATTAACTATAGTAGCTGTCAGTACTGGAGAGAAAATAACTATAATAAACGTTCACCGGTAACCCCTGCACCATACTGAGTCTGAGTAGTTGCCGAGCTCGGACTGCCTCAAATAAGGCTGTCCAGATGTCGAGCAATGACTGCGCCGGGCGAAGTAGAAGGTATTGCTGAAAAGCTTTGACCAGCTCGTCCCTTCTCTTTGGTGGATTGGGGATTGGCTTTGCAATGGCTTGAGCTGTATCCCTGGTTAGGAGAAAACTAATACATTTTCTATGGGCATTATTTCTGACTAGGAATTCCCTCTGGAATTCAATAGGGTCTGGGACGATAAAAGGAGGTGGGAAATCCTTGACCTCGAATTGAGGGGCAATAAGAAACTCAAAAATAGCCCGGGGAACTCCGCCGGGCTGTTGCTTAAGCCAGTCAAACTCAGTATGCTGCGGTGGGGGAACCGGTAATGAGGCATTGGAAGTAACATCAATAGCAGGCGGGTGCCCAACCCCGAAAGGAGTTGAAATAGGGGAGCTATCCCCCCGCCAAAGGCGGCTTTCTAGGGCCTTTCCTAGCTGATGCTGAGAGGATTGGGTTCTAGTCATGTGGTGATGGGCTGGTCTATCCGAGTGAGAACTGAGCGATCTCTGCCATACCCATAGCTTACTCTGACTGTTCCTTTTACTTATATATCTTCTAGATCTCAAGTGGCGGCGTCTTTTCCGTGGATTGACCTCCCTACTGCCAACCTAGAAGTTGGCAGTTTGGGAGCCAAAGCGTCACATTTTTCCCTTACCCCTCAACTTTCCCTTCATAATTGCTGAGGGGCACAGGGCCTTGGGTGGGGCTTTGGTTTCCCGGGCGTTTCCGCACCTTCCTCAGCTCCCTGCCTTGGAGTGGCTTCGGTCACCCGGGCTTTGTTAGTGGTAAGCAGGGAGGATTTTGTGGGGGCGCTCGTTTATGGCCTTGGCCTTGCTCGAGACCTTGGGGCTGTTCGGCCAGACAGCCTGGGGAACAACAACAACATCAATAGCAAATTGTTGTACCTCCTGATCCCACGTCACCCAAGGTCCATGTCCAACCTCCCCTAGATTTAATTATCTTTGGTCTTGATGAGGATTACAACGATGAACAGTTAAGCTAGGTTCATCGTACTGAATAGAATGGCACCCATTGAAGCCACAGCATTGAGAGCAATCGGAGCAAACCGGGACACCTGGGGAAGAAGGGGTAGGACTAGGGTCATCCGGGGGAAGAGGAGTCAACTGACCAGGGTTGTACACAAAGTATCTAAAATTAGCCGGGTCAGGCACCGCCTGAACCTGCACATCTATTACTCTACCATGTATATCTTTTGCTCGGAAGACCTGTTTCCTATTCACTTCGATAGACCATTCCTTTGGCACTGGAACCTCCCCCTGTGTTGATTTGTGCCCCTCTCCTCTAGTTAACGCGGTAACTAGAAGCCACAGCCTACCTGGCTCTTTTAGAGTTTGAGGTTTGTATAACGACTGAGACCGAGATCTTTTAGGTCGAGTTATAGGTTGAGAGTCTATGGGTTCCTCGAGATCCGGCGGAATAGGTGCCGGTTCTCGAGCCACCCTATCAACATGAGCTTTAGTCTGACGTCTCCGGCAAGAGTTTACGTTGTTGTTGTTGTTCCCCAAGCTGCCTGGCCGAACAGCCCCAAGGCCCCCAGCAAGGCCAAGGCCATAACCGAGCGCCCCCACAGAACCCTCCCTGCCGACCACTATAAAGCCTGGGTGACCGAAGCCACTCCATGGCGGGGAACTAAGGAGGGTGCAGAAATGCCTGGGAAACCAAAGCCCCACCCAGGGCCCTGTGCCCCTCAGCAATTATGTAGAGAATGTTGAGGGGCAAAGGAAAAATGTGATGCTTTGGCTTCCAATCTTGGTAGATTGGGAGGTCAATCCACGGAAGAGACGCCGTCACTTGAGATCTGCCTTTGGCGGGGGGATAGCTCCCCTATTTCAACCCCTTTCGGGGTTGGGCACCCGCCGACATGGACATGAGGCAGTGAGCTAGAACAGTGTCCTTCCTTCCTACATAAGGCACATTAGTGCCAGATACCAGCTTGTCAATTAGCAAGGAACTACTAGGCTCCTCCCTCGTATGCAAAGACTCATCCACTCGCCGGGATTGAACCTGGCTTCTGTCTGGAAAGTCCTGTCCCTGCCTACCGGCATTGGGGAGAGAGAGGCTAGATGTTTTCGGAACCATGATAATATCTGGATCCGTAATTACATTAATTTTGGCTGGCGATAAAGGGCGGATGGAGACTTGTTCTGGCAATGTCCTCGTCGCGGGGGGAACTGAGTTAAGAAGCAAAACCTCGTTATCCCTAGAGGAGGTGGGCACTGAATCCACCGGAGGAGGTACCGCAGCCTCCGTCGGGGCTCCATGATGTCTTTTCGAAATGGCACATTGTTGAAGCACTATGTATTGTTGGTAGAGCCATTGAAAATGTTATTTGAGGTATCGTTTAATACAGGACAAATCCCGATGGACTGGAGAGAGGCGAACATAACAGCTATATTTAAGAAGGGAAAGAGAAATGACCCAGGAAATTATAGACCAGTCAGTTTGACAAGTGTTGTGTGTAAACTAATGGAAACGGTAATTAGAGAAGGAATAATGGAGCATATGAAATATGAAAAGCGAGGTACGTGGAGAGTAAGAGGGTGGTGAAGAGAGTAGTGAAGGAAAGTAAGAGAAGAGTAGATGAGGAATTTGGAAGGAATCTGAGTGTAAAATGGAGGGAGAGTAAGAAACTGTTCTGGAAAGAAGTCAAGAAAGTTAGGGAAAGGTAGCAAGGGAAACAGTAAGGGTGTGAAAGATAAGAATGGGAGAATGCTAGCCGAGAAGCAAGAGAGAGTCGAAAGATGGAGGGAGTACTTCAGTGAGTTGCTAAATGAAAGGAATGAAGAGCCAGCAAACATAGCTGGATATGGTATGGGAGGGAGAAGAAGAGAAGTAGTGGAGGAGGAGGTGGGGATCAGGAGGTCAGAAGTGTGGGAAGCCATGAAAAGAGTGAAGTTGGGGAAAGCACCAGGAACAGATGGAGTGTGTGGGGAAATGTTGAGGTATGGTGGTGAGATAGTGATAGAATGGGTATGGAAAATGTGCAAACTAGCATGGGAGAAGGGCAGTGCACCCGATGACTGGAAGACTGGCATAATAGTCCCCCTATATAAGGGCAAAGGGGAAAGAGGAGTGTGTGGTAACCACCGAGGAATATGTCTTCTAAGCGTAGTAGGGAAGGTATACAGTAGGGTAGTGATTGAGAGAGTGAGAGTGAGAACGGAGAAATGGATAGGCGACGAGCAGGGAGGTTTTAGGAAGGGAAGAGGATGTGTAGATCAGATTTTTACCCTGAATTGTGTTGTGGAGAAGTATCTGGAGAAGAAACAAAAGGTGTATGTTGCCTTTATGGACTTGGAGAAGGCCTATGACAGAGTGGATAGAGAAGGTTTGTGGAAAGTACTTAGAATATACGGAGTAGAGGGCAAGTTGCTGAAAGCAGTGAAGAGCATGTATGAGGGTGCAAAGGCGGCAGTACGTGTGGAGAGTGAGCAGAGCGAGTTCTTTGACCTGAATGTTGGTTTGAAACAAGGGTGTGTGATGTCCCCGTGGTTGTTTACTGTATATATGGATGGAGTTATGAAAGAAATACTATCAAGAGCAGTGGATGTTGGTGTATCGCTGAAAAGGGAGGGAATTGAGTGGAAGCTACCTATACTGCTGTTTGCGGATGATACAGTTCTGATGAGTGATAATGAATGGGAGTTGCAGGGTCTGGTAAATGAGTTTGGAACAGTGTGCGAAAAACGGAATTTGAAGGTAAATACGGGGAAGAGCAAGGTTATGGTCTTCGAAAGGGGTGAAGTCACAGAGTGTGAGGTGAAGCTGAACGGTCAGGCTATGGAGATCGTCAACTCTTTTAAGTATCTGGGCAGTGTGTTGAGTAAAGATGGGACTATGGATGAAGAGGTGCGGGAGAGGGTACAACAGGGGAAGAGGGTTGTAGGAATGCTAAAAGCAGTAACAAGAAATAGGGTGGTCAGTATGGAAGTGAAGAAGTCCTTGCATGACAGTGTGGTAATCCCGACACTGACTTACGGAAGCGAAGCATGGACGTTGGTTGAGAGACTCAGACCAAGAGTGAGAGCAGTGGAAATGAAATACTTAAGGAGTGCGTGCGGAGTTACATGGAGGGATAGACAGACTAATGAGGAAGTAAGAAGGAGGTGTGGTGTGGAGGTAAATGTGCTGGAAAGTGTGAAAAGGAACAACTTGAGATGGTTCGGCCATATGGAACGTATGGAAAGCGAGAGAATGACTAAGAGGGTGTACGAGAGCGAGGTGGAGGGCCAGAGGGGGAGAGGTAGACCGAATATGAGGTGGAAGGATGGAGTGAGGAACTACATGAACGAAGGCGGTGCTGGTTGGGGGGAGGGGCGTCGACTGACTGGGGACAGAGGTGCATGGGGGTGGTTCGTTCGTGGCCACCCCTTCGGGGATCGCGGCGTCAGGCAATAGATAGATAGATAGATGAAATCAAACCAACTTTTCAGTGGGAGACAGTTCGGATTCTTGCCGGGGAGGTCGACGGTACTACAGCTAATTAAGGTGGTAGATGATTGGATGCAAATTCTAGAGGATGGTGATATAATAGACGTGGTATATTGCGATTTTATGAAGGCCTTCAATAAGGTCCCACATAAAAGGTTAATAGAGAAAGTTAGAAGCTATAATATAGGGGAGAAATGTGTGAAATGGATAGAAGCCTTCCTGAAAGATCGGAGACAGAGGGTACTGGTGAATGGAATAGGCTCGGGGTGGAGGGAAATTACAAGTGGGGTACCTCAGGGATCTGTGTTGGGCCCACTACTGTTCGTTATATTTATCAACGACTTACCTGAAGTTATAACTAATGGAAGTGAGGTATACCTGTATGCGGATGACACTAAGCTGTATAGAAGAGTGAGGAGTAAGGAAGATGTGGGTTTGCTTCAAGGAGATGTGGAGGGCATGAAGGGATGGTCTGAGCATTGGTTAATGCCTTTTCATCCAAAAATATGCAAGTACATGCGGATTGGGACAAGCAAGATAGACAAGGTAGGATACAGTATGTATGAAGCGATGGAGGAAGTGAATGCAGAAAAGGATATAGGAGTAGTGATAGACAATAAGTTAAATTTCTCAGAACATTTAGTGGAAAAGATAAACAAAGCCAATAGAATTTTAGGGCTGATAAAGAGGACATTTGTGTCACTTGACGAAGAAATCTTCAGGAATCTCTATACAGCGCTGGTTAGGCCGCACCTGGAATATGCGAACCAGGTGTGGGCTCCATATATGGTAAAGGATATAGAAGCAGTGGAGAAAGTGCAGAGGAGAGCTAGCAAGCTAGTACCAACGTTGAAGAACGCGGGCTATGAGCAGAGGTTGAGGACACTGGCATATAGGAGAAAGAGAGGGGATATGATAGAGACTTTTAAGATAGTGTCAGGAAAGTATGATGAGGATGTGTGTGAAGGTATCTTCTTGATGCGGGAGGGAACAAGAACGAGAGGACACTCTAAGAAAATTTACAAAGAAAGAAATAGGCTTGAGAAGGCAAAGAACTCATTTTGTGATAGTGGTAAATGAGTGGAACGCACTGCCCCAGTATGTAGTCGATTCCGAATCAATAAGGGAGTTTGAAAGTAATCTTGATAAAGCATGGGGAAGACAAGATTTGAAGTTTGATTATAAAGCAAAAATACAGAATAGTAAAAATGTTGCGTCTGCTACCGCCGCCGCCGCCAACACCGTGAACGACCGCAGCAGTGCAAGTACTGGTACTGAGCTGGATACACAGGCCTAGTTTGCCTTTTTCCAGAGGATCTACTGTAAGAAACTGTAAGAAAATATAATAGATCATCTAATTGTTTTGATGTGAAACATTGGGGTTTCGGTCGTTTAAGAGACTTTGAACCTTTCCCCTCCAACTGCTTTTCATCTACCTGCACTAGGGGACTTGACTTTGCTAGTATCCCATCACCACTAGGTTTAGCAACTGAGAGGGGACCTTTCGCCTGCAACTCTTTGTCCTGCCAACCTGGCGATATATCGGCCTCTTTTTTTTTTTTTTTTTTAAGAGACAATGAACGGAGGAAGGAAAAACACAGATAAAACAAAAAGGTCCATGTGCCTAAAGGCATCCTCCATTCATAAAATGTTTGTAACAACTGGATTTAAACATTTGTAGATTGTAAGTTTGTGGAAAGCAATTCGAGGGAAGTGAATTCCAAAGAGTAGTAGTTCTGGGGATAAATGAATTTTGATAAGCAGAAGTTCTGCATTGTGGAGGAGAAAGTGTAAATTCATGGGCGCTCTCAGCTGCCCTAGTTCTACGGGGAAAGATGTGGAGAGGCGGCACAATTGAAGCAAGTTCCTCGGAACAATTGCTGTGAAAATATCTGTAGAATAATGCAAGGGATGCAACGTTTCTTCGTATGGCTAATGTAGGAAGGTCCTGTGTGATTGCAGGGTTATTGATTAATCTAATAGCTTTATTTTGAATTTTGTCCAACTGCCTCAATGCAACCACTCCACTTCCACTCCACAGAGGTGAACAGTAATCCATCTGAGAACACACATGACTTTTATATATTACGGCCAACTGCCCGTCAGTGAAGAATTCTCGAACTCTGTACAGGAGTCCCAGTTTTTTAGAGGCATTCTTAGCAATGCTTCTAACATAATGGATTGTGTCCAGCTCAAGTTAGTAGTTAATGTTACACCGAAAATGTCAATACTAGGGGAAGTGGGAATATTTACATCATTAAAAAATATATGGGAGTCAGTGAGATTCTGTCGGTTAGAAAATTGAATGTACTTGGTTTTCTGTGCATTAAAGGAAACTAGATTCTTTTGTCCCCATTCATTAATTCTAGAAAGGTCCTGGTTCAGAGAAATTGCAGTGTTTATTTTTGAATTTATAAGATCGGGTTGGGTGAAAGAATTGGTAAATGTGAAGGAACTGTGGAGTGTTGAGTCATCTGCGTAGGAATGTATTGGATTATGAGTGGTAGATATGAGATCATTGATATGAATGAGGAACAGAGTTGGGGCCAAAACTGATCCCTGGGGAACACCAGCATTTATTGAGTGAAATTGAGAATAAAGGCCATCTACCATTACACATTTTTCTGTTATGAAGATAAGAAGAAATTAGTGGAACTAATGATGCAAGGCCGTAGTGTGACATCTTCGACAATAAGGATTGATGCCAGACTCTATCAAATGCCTTTGATATATCCAGTGCTATTGTATGTGTTTCACCATGTTGGTCTGTAGCTTGGTTGATTTGATGCGTAAGAAGGCAAAGAATGTCTGCAGTTGATCGACATCGTCTAAAACCATATTGCCTATCACTGATTAATTTATTATTCTCAAGATGCTTAATTATGTGATTATTTAATATAACTTCAAAGACTTTACCAAGAGTGGAAGTTATAGCTATTGGTCTGTAGTTTGATGGATCTGAAGAGGCACCTTTTTTAGGAACTGGATGGATGTTTGCTTCTTTCCAGGGTACTGGGAACCCTCTGTAGAGGGTTGTAGAACCGTGTCCCTTGGGACGAAGGTCGTTGGAGTTGCCCTTACAGTATGTCCCCCCGGGGTCGGGTCGACTCTGGGGCAAGAGCCTTTTGGAATGACCATTTCCGGCGTAGCATTAGACTTGTTAACCCTCGTGTCTGTGCACCCTGATTCCGGCGCTGGCGCCTTAAGACCTGTAACTTTACCCAGACCCTGGGTCTCCGGCGCTAGAGACAGCGTTAGACCCATTCTGGCCTCTGGCAGATCCCACTTAGTCAGCAAAAGTTTGGAGCCCTGGAGCCGCACTTTTACATTCTTCCTAACCCTCGTAGCAGAATGTGGTTGTTCGGCATCCACCCCGAAAAGACCGGGGGAAACCCCAAGTGGATGTCGAGGCAACCGGCTGTGCATTAGATTGATAAAACTGGGAGCTAGAGTTAAGGTGACCGGTGACATTTTTCTCAGTAAGTCCTGGGCTAGCTAGCTTGCGTATCTTGTCTGGTAAGAACTCCAAGCTGGAAGCCCTCTGCCGCAGTTTCTCGGGTGTTTCCGGCTGGGTTGACGGCACACACTCCGGTGACTCTGAGCGAAACCTCTTGGAGCGGGGAGGGGAGCTCTGTGCGGAGGTTGTAGACGATTGGGGTGAAACACAGTTCATGCTTGGTACCGGGGGGACCTGTGCTGTAGGGACTGAGGCGTCGTCGAACGAATAGAGTTGAATGAGCCTCAACAGTTCCGAATTATCACAGAACAATTCTGCGTCTGCTACTCGTGCAGCGTACGAAGCGAACTTGTTCTTAATTTCGATCAGAGTCAGTAAACAGGACATGTCCTGGCTTGCTAGCCATTCCTCAAACAGGTCAGAGTACACTGGACATTTCCGTGAAGTCCACAAATACGAGGACTTGTTCAAACACTTGACGCACCTGATACACAGCCTATGCCCTGCTACCGGCACAAGAAGGCACGTGGGCATAGAGCAAGTCGAGAATAGAGGCATGGTCACAGACTCTCCCCTCCCCGGCGGGAACGCTTTCTCCTTAGCTGCTCGGACTGCGGAAAGGGTCTGGAAATAGAAAATGTCCAGGAATCAATGCTCATAAGGATAACCTGAGAGGTTTTAACATCCTATTACTCTAGGAGTCAGAAAAAACAGGCTACCGCCTCCAACCTTTTCCTGACTCCCCAGAGGTAGTGAAATCCTCCCCCCCCCCCCATGCCCTTTTCAATCTAGGGAGGGAGGTTCACATCGGCTTGCCTACCTGTGACATGGGTCAAAGGTTGATGAACCGTGAACTCAGCGGATATCTGCGTGCTATTACTTGCAATCGCTACCAGCCGTTGGTCCGTTTACACACTGAGCCGCCGGCTGACGGGGTAAACTGATAAGAAAAAAGGGCATACCGACACGGAATCCTAAACGGATCAAGTCTCCCTCTACCGGCCATGCAAGACCGCCGCAAGGAGGTGTAGTGGCGCACTACCAAACATAGAATAAACAGGGGTAAGGGAAAAAACCACAAGACCGCACGGCGGCACGGCGGCAACCGTCCTCAGTCCGCAGAACTAAGGGCCGGCGGGTCCCAAAACTGGAAAAGCACTCAGGCAAGGGCACAAGACTGAGAGAAAACCAACCACAAAACCCCTGCCGCAAGGACGTCTCCTTGAGCACCCGGAAAGTGAGCAACACTAACACCCAGGGAGCACAACAATATATGATACAAAGATAAAGTACATCCCTAACGAGTAGTTCTAACGAGGCTGATCACGAGGTAACACATCCTGAGATAGGATGTAACTTATCTTGAAGACATCCTCGAACGGCACGAAGCAGGTGAAGCCCCCGAAAGGGCCTCCGAGCAGGTTCGAATGCCAGAAGATCCCACACCATGTGTGTCAATCCTAGACTGGCGCGTTTGCTAAATGAAAAAGAAAAGGCCCCTAGGCCATACACACAGGACTGAAGAACAGCTCGTGATAACTAACAGCCTCCTAACTAAGGAATAGCAAAAAACTAAGGCGCGCAGACCCAAGAACAAAAACACCTGTGGTGTCGGTCCTGAACCCAACTTGTTAGCGCCTAAAAAAGTACCCATATTTAACACTTCCTGCGGGCAACAATATGATAACCCGTGCTAGCTAATCTAAACCTTGTTCACTACAACCCAGATATATACAAATGAGCAAATACTCACGAGAATTGAGCGAACGTCGAATGAAGCAGAGCGCGGGGGCACACAACTTATCCCGTTGCCCGCGAGGAAGAGAAGGACGAATGGTGCACTTGGCGAGAAGCGGCAAGAAGCCACAACGCAAGAAATCCACCGAATGTGGGAAGCGTGTTATAACATTGATTAAGTAATTAATCTTTTTCCTTTTTCTTCCCTTATTTTTTACGAAAGTTTTTTCGTAGTGGGTACCTAATATATGACGATACCATAAGAGAAGTAGCGTTGCACGTATGAGGAATGACTCTTTTCTTCCTCGCGGCGGTTGATTCAAACGACTGACGTGGGTGTTGAAGGGAGACTATTATACTAATAGGCAACATCGTCAATGATGGAGGGGCTACTATTAATTTTTTTTTTTTTTTTTTTTTTTTTTTCTATATTCCAACTTACTTCCTCTCGGGCATAGGCTGAGAGCCTTAACATTCACCGCTTTACAATGAACAGTGAAGCCCGTGAGGTCTTGTTCCAGTCTAGGGAGTGAGACATGTGAAGCACGTAGAGTACAACGAGCACCTGCCATCTTGCCTTCACATGAGGCACGGTGCTCACTCATGGCCCGAAACGACCCCATCTCTGAAGCCACCTCGTTCCCGTGCTTCACTGTCTCGACCCCTACACTCGGACTCTCACACTTACACACACACAACGCCACCTGTTGAGCAGATAACTCACCAGGCATTGCACCCCTATAGCATATTTTGAATATGGGAATATTCATACAGTGCTATTTAATCAGGGAACAATGAGGGTATTTTATTGACATTTCGGTGGGCTTGTGGTAATGCACTGATACTAGGTACAGCACAAATTCCATCCCAATAATATCTTCCCATTGATACATCGGGATTTGAACCCGGGACCTTTGGATTACCAGGCCAGTGGCAAGACCACTCCACCACACCTCCCCTACATGATAATGATATGTGGATTCAAACTGTATAATATTTTTAACATCGTTCTTAACACCAATAACACCCCAAATATAATTAACCCTTTCAGTACCGATGCCGTCCATTTAACTTTACTTTGGCTTCTACTAGACGATATTCAGTTTAAAAAGGGCCTCCATTAATTATAAGGCTTCTAACTACAGTATCTCACTTAACCTCACTTCGGCCAGGAAGCTTGGGGAACAACAACAACAACAACAACAACAACAACAACCTCACTTAACCATACTGGGTGGGTGCCCAACCTCGAAAGGGGTTGAAATAGGGGGAGCTACCGCTACCCCCCCCCCCCCCCCCACCAAAGGTGGCTTTCTAGGGCCTTTTCTAGCTGATGCTGATAGGATTGGGTTCTAGTTATGTGTGTATGGGATGGTCTATCAGAGTGAGAGTTGAGCGTTCTCTACCATACCCATAGCTTACTCTGACTGTTCCATTTACTTACATATTTTCTAGATCTCAAGTGGCAGCGTCTCTTCCGTGGATTGATCTCCCTACTGCCAACCTAGAGGTTGGCAGACTGGGAGCCAAAGCATCACATTTTTCCTTTGCCCCTTAACTTTATCTTCATAACTGTTAACCCAGGAACGGCGAGAACACTCTTAAGAGGTTTTGGTGGGCAAAGGCGACAATCCTCTTAAGAGGTAAGGCCTAAAAAAAACTTTTAAAAGGCCCCAGTAGCACTTAAAACAAGGGAATTGGTGATTAAGTGAGATAATTCCCCTCCATACCTCCTTTCACTCCTCCACTCACGGTATAGTAACATAAGGAGGTAGGCGCATGGCGGTAGTATTGGAACCACGACAGTCACTTGTTTGGGCCTCCGTGACGTCACTGAATGACTCTTATACCGTCTCCCAAGCTAAATGTGGTGTTCTAACAGGATCAGTATATTGCGTTTTCCACCGAAAATGTAAAGTGACATGGCTAAACATATACATATATAGTGTGACAGGACCCTAGTCTATTTGCTAAAGTTGTTATTTTTTGCATTTGAAGAATATATTATAGGTTTGACTCCTGTAAGGAGATAAAGAAAACCTAATATTTAGTAGTGGCCCCGTAATCATTGACGAACATGCCTATTACATAAGGCATCCTCTTCAAACACTAATCCGCCGTAGTTTGAATCTACCGCGCAGAGCATTTAAAATCTGAGGAGCCTTCATCATGAGCGCACGTGACCTCACTCATGGCTTCAGTCATTATGAATTGGGTTCTCACTACGAAAAAACTTCGTAAAAAATAAAAACAAAAAGAAAATAAGAATAACTATCCAATAAGCTTTCCATCATATCGTGGATGTACTTGTGTGGATCTTTGACCAGACGCTGATTCAGGCGTCATTCTTCCTTCACTGACATATCAAGTAAACCAAAATCCTTAATACATCAACGAATGGGAAGGGGATGGTCGGGAGGGCCCCAGTTGTCAATGATTACGGGGCCACTACTAAATATTAGGTTTTCTTTATCTCCTTACAGGAGTCAAACCTATAATTTATTAGTGGCCTCTCCATCATTGACGAACATGCCTGATTTCTAAGACTGGAGGGGGACATTCGTAATCATATCATAACTCTAGAAAAGCAGATAATCAAACAACCACATAGTATTCTTACTTTGAAAATATATTTAAATACGGCGCAGCCCATATATATACAAAAAAGGGGTTCAAGCAGGTGCGTGCTTCAAAGAAGCCTGCTTGACAAAAAAGGGTAACTCTGGAGATTCTGTGAACAGATCTGTAGTTACAAAGGCACCCCACTCAACGAGTGGTGACAAAAATAACAAGTTATAAGTTTACATGTGCACATAATAAACCCCATAATATTCGTGGAAATAATTTGAAAAAGATCACTGTTTAATACTAAATTGCTTTCACAGCTAAAACTACTATAACAACCCCGTTGTTTTGTACTAACATTGTACTAGCACAATTTCTCGCAGAGAAATTTTCATATCACATTAACCATAAATTGTATCACAGCTCTTACACTCCGGCGTGGTCTAGGGTGTCCTATGTTACACTGACTGCACCCCCCCCCCTTTTTCCTTGAAAGTAAACAAAAGTGACTGAAGGGCCACCTAGACCCTCTGCCTTAAAGCTATACATGGTAAGGAAGGTTTGTCTAGAGCAACTGACAAGTATCTAGTCAAAAACGTATGATTAGACGCCCACAACTGTGTGGACGAAATATCTTCTACTGAAAAGTTCTTCAGGAAACGTAGAGAGGCTGCCCATTTGCGTAAATCGTGGGCGCTACCCACAACGCCGGGATTACTCTCTTTAATGACTTCGACCAGAAGAGAAGCTAATCTCCGTTTCAGTAAGCGTTTACCCGTACTCGCTACCCATAAAGCACCTTGGGGGTTTAGAGGAGCCACTCTCAAATATTTGGTTAGAGCTTGCACTGGACATAGATTATGGTGCACCTTTCCCCTTTTTAACGCTGGCACCGTGAACTCAGAAAACACGTGTGCACTGTGCTCATTCTTGGCTACAAATCCCGGGGAAGGTGCAATGTGAATACATTCATTAAGTCTACCAAACCTAAGGCAATTAGGTGTGTTGCTCATCGCCGCCAGCTCAGACACTGTTCCCGGTGGCCAAAGCCAAAAGGAATACAGCCTTTTTTAAGAGTAATGCAAAATCTGCAGTATTTGGGTACAGACGAGAGTGAAGTAAAGACAATGCCTTGTCCAGAGACCAAGTAGGCATGAGCTGACGGGGAGGTGGGCGGAGTTTAAAACATGCCCTCATAAAACCTGTTTCCTCCGATACCGGTATGGAGAGACCTGTAAGGTCTAAAAAGGGCACTCTAATCGCAGTTAAGTGATTTTTTAACGTTACCACAGATAAACGTTTCTGCTCAAACAGATAATTTAAATAATTGAAAACTAATGCTACTGAGGGCACAGTCTGTTCTGTTCTAATGATCCAAGAAGTAAAGGCTTGCCAATGTGATTGATACTGTCGTTTCGTAGACTGAGTATATTGATTTAATAATTTATTGGTCACATCTCTACCGTATGGTGCTAGCCACTTGGCCTCCTGAATGTCCATAATGCAAAAGTCAGCGAGGTCGCTAGGTTGCCAATCGTGTCTAAGTGGAAATACCCGACCGGGAGCGACACCGGGTGCGGGCACCACGTCTTTAATTGCTGGTACCACAACTGCGCCGGCCACAGGGGCGCGACTAGCGAGACTAAGCCTCGATAATCTCGTAGTTTGTTCACTACGTGGCACATTAGTGACGCGTCTAGCGGCGGAAACAGATAGATGGAGCTCCATCTGTTCCAGTCTGTCACTAGGGCGTCTGGCCCCCTGCCGGCGTTTTCGTCCGGCGGGTGAGGTATAGAGGGAGTTTGTGAGTCTCCTCGGATGCAAACAGATCCACTTGTGGATGGTAGAGCTCTGCAATCATTTGGTTGAAAATGGGTTGCTTGAGCTCCCATTCTACTGTCGTGCTCTGTCTCCGGGACAGAGCGTCTGCCCAGACGTTTGCTACGCCTGGGAGATAAGATGCGTGAAGATAAATGTCTAGTCTGTTGGCTAGAGTAAAACTCTCTTCCGACACGTTTAGCAACTTCCTTGACCTCGTTCAGATTGTCCATTCTGAAGGCCACCGACTTGCCCCGTAAAGCAGGGCCGTGAGCCTGAAGGAAATACAAGGGGACTAGTAATTCTTTGACATTGATGTGGGAGATTTCTAAGTGGGACCAAAGCCCCTGACCCTGGTGCCCCTGATTTGACTGAAATCCCCAACCTATTGTGCCTGATGCATCCGTGTCTACCCATACCGTTGGCGGAGGAGAGGTCCATGACATTATTGAGTGCAACGTTTCCCTCTTCGCCCAGGCCGCTAGTAAGGTGTGGATTAATTTTGGGATGGGCCATAACTTTCCCGCCGGTAAGAGTGGGAAATATTTGTTGCCTTCCAATATTAAACGTTTTACTTTCAACTGGCCCAACATTACAGTTAGTTGAATCCAGTTGAGAGAGCCGACCAGAGACTCCCAGACCCTCCGTGTCGTAGTCAGACTGTGAAGAAACATGAACAGTTTCCTGCGAAACCTGTTGCGATTGTCCACACTCTGACTCAGAGTGAGAGCAGCTGTGTCCCAGACCAGCCCTATCCACTGAATTACTCGTGAGGGAACAAGGTTTGACTTTACCAGATTTACCTTGAGCCCTAGAGTTTTGACATGATTTAAAATTATGTTGACATGTTTGATGCATAATTGCTCTGTCTCTGCCACCACCAGCCAGTCGTCTAGGTACCACAAAACTCTGATTCCTTGCTTTAACAACGGCATCAGGGCTTGCCGGACTAATTTCGTGAATAATCGAGGTGCCAGGTTCAAACCGAATGGCATCCTTTGAAAAACAAAATTTTGGTGCCTGATCCGTAAGTCCAGAAACCTTTGAAATCTTTTGTTTACCGATATGTGCTAATTATAGGTTTGACTCCTGTAAGGAGATTAGGAAAACCTAATATTTAGTAGTGGCCCCGTAATCATTGACGAACATGCCTATTACATAAGGCATCCTCTTCAAACACTAATCCGCCGTAGTTTGAATCTACCGCGCAGAGCATTTAAAAACTGAGGAGCCTTCATCATGAGCGCACGCGACCTCACTCATGGCTTCAGTCATTATGAATTGGGTTCTCACTACGAAAAAACTTCGTAAAAAATAAAAACAAAAAGAAAATAAGAATAACTATCCAATAAGCTTTCCATCATATCGTGGATGTACTTGTGTGGATTTCTGACCAGACGCTGATCCAGGCGTCATTCCTCCTTCACTGACATATCAAGTAAACCAAAATCCTTAATACATCAACGAATGGGAAGGGGACGGTCGGGAGGGCCCCAGTCGTCAATGATTACGGGGGCACTACTAAAAATTAGGGTTTTCTAATCTCCTTACAGGAGTCAAACCTATAATTTATTAGTGGCCCCTCCATCATTGACGAACATGCCTGATATCTAAGACTGGAGGGGGACATTCGTAATCATATCATAACTCTAGAAAAGCAGATAATAAAAACAACCACATAGTATTCTTACTTTTGAAAAATGTATTTAATACGGCGTACGCCGGAAATATACAAGAAAAAGGGGGTTCAGGCAGGTGCGTGCTTCAAAGAAGCCTGCCTGACAAAATAGGTAACCCTGAAGATTCTGAACACAGATCTGTAGTTACAAAAGGCACCCCACTCAACGAGTGGTGACAAATAATAAGTTATAAGTTTATATGTGCACATCATAAACCCCAAAATACATGTGGAGATCAATTGCTAATGAACTCCATTGAACTAATGTTACATTGCTTTCGCAGCTAAAACTACTATAACAACACTGTTGTTTTGTACTAAACTTTGTACTAGCACAAATTCTCTCAGAGAAATTTTCATATCACATTTCCACCTTAAATTGTATCACAGTTCTCATACTCCGGCGGGGTCTAGGGTGTCCTATGTCAACTGACTGCACCCCCCCCCCCCCCCTTTCCTTGAAAATAAACATAAGTGACTACAGGGCCACCTAGACCCTCTGCCTTAAAGCTATACATGGTAAGGAAGGTTTGTCTAGAGCAACTGACAAGTATCTAGAGAGAAACGTATGATTAGACGCCCACAACTGTGTGGACGCAATATCTTCAACTGAAAAGTTTTTCAGGAAACGTAAAGAGGCCGCCCACTTGCGTAAATCGTGGGCCCTACCCACAACGCCGGGATTACTCTCTTTAATGACTTCTACCAGAAGAGAGGCTAATCGCCGTTTAAGTAAGCGTTTACCCGTACTCGCTACCCATAAAGCACCTTGGGGGTTATGAGGAGCTATTCTTAAATATTTGGTTAGAGCTTGCACTGGACATAAATTATGATGCACCTTTCCCCTTTTTAACGCCGGCACCGTGAATTCAGAAAACACGTGTGCACTATGCTCATTCTTGGCTACAAACGCCGGGGAGGGTGCAATGGAAATGGAATCATTAAGTCTACCAAACCTAAGACAATTAGGTGTGTTGCTCATCGCCGCCAGCTCAGACACTCTGTTTCCGGTGGCCAAAGCCAAAAGGAAAACTGCTTTCTTTAAGATTAAAGCAAAGTCTGCAGTATTTTGATACAGACGAGAATGAAGTAAAGACAAAGCTTTGTCCAGAGACCAAGTAGGCATGAGCTGACGGGGAGGTGGGCGGAGTTTAAAACACGCTCTCATAAATCCTGTTTCCTCCGCCACCGGTATGGATAGACCTGTAAGGTCGAAAAAGGGCACTCTAATCGCAGTTAAGTGATTCTTCAGAGTAACCACAGATAAACGTTTCTGCTCAAACAGATAGTTCAAGTAATTAAAAACCAATGCCACTGAGGGTACAGTTTGTTCCGTTCTAACAATCCAAGAAGTAAAAGCTTTCCAATGAGATTGATATTGTCGCTTAGTAGACTGAGTATATTGATTGAGCAATTTATTGGTCACATCCCTACCGTATGGTGCTAGCCACTTGGCCTCCTGAATGTCCATAATGCAAAAGTCAGCGAGGTCTCTAGGTTGCCAATCGTGTCTAAGTGGAAGTACCTGACCGGGAGCGATACCGGGTCCGGGCACCACATTATTAACTGCTGGCACCACACCTGCGCCGGCCACAGGGGCGCGATTAGCGAGACTAAGCCTCGATAAACTCGTAGTTTGTTCACTATGTGGCACATTAGTGACGCATCTGGCGGTGGAAACAGATAGATGGAGCTCCATCTGTTCCAGTCTGTCACTAGGGCGTCTGGCCCCCCTGCCGGCGTTATCGTCCGGCGGGTGAGGTATAGAGGGAGCTTGTGAGTCTCCTCGGACGCAAAAAGATCCACTTGTGGATGGGAGAGCTCCGCAATCATTAGGTCGAAAATGGGTTGCTTGAGCTCCCATTCTACTGTCGTGCTCTGTCTCCGGGACAGAGCGTCTGCCCAGACGTTCGCTACGCCTGGGAGATAAGATGCGTGAAGATAAATATCTAGACTGGTGGCTAGGACAAAAATCTCTTCCGACACGAGTAGCAACTTCCTTGACCTCGTTGACCCTTGTTTCTGAATACAGTGAACTGCATTCAGATTGTCCATTCTGAAGGCCACTGACTTGCCCCGTAACGCCGAGCCGTGAGCCTGAAGGAAATACAATGGGACTAGTAACTCTTTGACATTTATGTGAGCGATTTCTAAGTGGGACCAAAGTCCCTGACCCTGGTGCCCCTGATTTGACTGAAATCCCCACCCTATGGTGCCTGACGCATCCGTGTCTACCCATACCGTTGGAGGAGGAGGTCCATGACATGATTGAGTGCAATGTTTCCCTCTTCGCCCAGACCGCTAGTAAGGTGTGGATTAATTTTGGTATGGGCCATAATTTTCCCGCCGGTAAGAGTGGGAAATATTTGTTGCCCTCCAATATTAATCGTTTTACTTTCAACCGGCCCAACTTGACAGTTAGCTGAATCCAGTTGAGAGAGCCGACCAGAGACTCCCAGACTCTTCGTGTCGTAGTCAGACTGTGAAGAAACCTGAACAGTTTCCTGCGAAACCTGTTGCGATTGTCCACACTCTGACTCAGAGTGAGAGCGGCGGTGTCCCAGACCAGCCCTATCCACTGAATTACTCTTGAGGGAACAAGGTTTGACTTTACCAGATTTACCTTGAAGCCTAGAGTTTTGACATGATTTAAAATGATATTGACATGTTTTATGCATAATTGTTGTGTCTCTGCCACCACCAGCCAGTCGTCTAGATACCACAACACTCTGATTCCCTGTTTTAACAATGGCATCAGGGCTTGCCTGACTATTTTGTGAATAATCGAGGTGCTAGGTTCAAACCGAACGGCATCCTTTGAAAAACAAAATTTTGGTGCCTGATCCTCAAGGCCAGAAACCTTTGAAATCTTTTGTTGACCGACACGTGCCAATAGGCGTCTGTCAGGTCTAGGGAACACATCCAGCCACCCGGCGGAAGTGTTAGCCTGATTTGATGAACTGTTAACATTCTGAAAGACTCGTTGTAAATGTGAAGATTCAGATACGACAGGTCTACGACCGGCCTCATCTGAACACTGTCCCGTTTGGGAACCAAAAACAGTTTTGACGTGAATACAGGGTAATCTGGGGGTACCGGGATGATGACATTCTTGGCAATCATCTCCTGGACCAGCAGCTCCACCTCTAATGAAACACAATTTGCCGTTGTCGGCTGACGTAAGCGAGGTCGCCGGAGCCACTGCCAAGTGATGCCTTTGCGTGCCACCATCCGTGCCCATGTTTTTAACGGCCATGCTTGGTGACACGTTCGGAACGACCCAGTTAGCAGACAAGGGTTCGCCGGCTGTACTTCCCTCGGTTCCTCCGGCTCTAAGGTAGGCACTGGGAGTGAGAAAGACTTTAGTTTTTTGATGGTGGTTTTGGTGGTGTTGGCCGCTTCGCCGGCTGGCTGGTGTGGGCCGAAGACTGGCCCTGACCCGGCTTATACTGGCCGCGTCCCCTCTGTCCTGAAAACCCTCTCTGTCTATGCCTGAACTGACCCAGGGGGGATTGGGAGGACTTAGGCGGAAGAAACGGCTTAGAACCCCCTGGCTGAGCTTTAGTAGGAGGCTTAGGTTTGGGGAAGTTAAATGCGGGTTTCTTAGCCTGTGCGGGACTGTGCTTCACGGCCTGTGCCATGTTAACACTGTTCGCCATACATCAGGGGACATTAAAGAAGGTGTAAGTACTGGGGACATAACCACCTGGTTAGCAATGCGATCAGGCAGCTTGCGAACTAATGACATTCTAAGATCCTGTCGTGCTCGCACCGCCTCAAGTAAGGCTGTGCGTATGTCACCTAAGGATTGAATGCACGACTGAAGAATCAGACGCCGGGATAATTCAACTGATCTTCGAGCATCCGCGTCTGCGATTGCCTGAGTAGACCTGAGTAAAGACTTAGCCACCTGTTGAGAAACTATGTACTGTGAAAACAGGCGGAAAGCTTTTCCCCTAAGCCTAAATTCTCTGTCTAGGTGAGAAGGGGTAGGGGTAATGAATGGTTCCTTTAGTTCACAAAGATTAATCTTAGGGGCAGCTAAAAAGGAAAATAAAGCTGACGGAACTCCGCCGGCAGAACCTACCGGCATTGAGAACCATGAATGTGTATCCTGAGGGATCTGGTGGGAAGATTTAGAAGTGAAAGTGGTTGCAAAGTTCTGAGCCTCTACCTCCCAATCCACCCAAGGTCCTGGTCCTAACTGTCCCACCTTCAACACTGGATTAGCTGTCTCGTCTGTGACGGTCTGTAAATCTAGTTCAGGAGTAATAGCCAACAGAGCCTTAATATCATTAAACCCATCCAGCTTAGACCAGTCTGAAAAAAGTTTTGAAGCTGAGGCAGGGGGTAAAGCAGGCTTAGATGCATAAACAAAATAATCCTGATAATAATAACTAGGTATAGCCTTGATATTTACATCCAAAACCTTACCCAAGGCATCCAATGCCCTTAATTTCTTAGACTTATTTCCCTGGATAAACCACTCACTTGGTACCGGGAGTTCCCCTGACAAGGTAGGCTGGGCAAGCTCTGGCTTAGAGGGGTTCAAAGGGACCCATGACTCGTCTGGCCCATAAGCAGGGGCATAGCTACCTTTCTAAGAGGCGCTTTGTCTAGAGGGGTGGATTAACATCCGTAATGACCCTGACATTTGACGTAGTGAATGCCGCCGTAGCTGGCTTAGAGCTCCCTGCCGGTGACAAAGTAGGAGGGTTAGGAATCTTAGATAAATCGATTGACGTTATCAGAGGCCGTACCGCA
Source organism: Paralithodes platypus (assembly GCA_032716605.1). Lineage (NCBI taxonomy): Eukaryota > Metazoa > Arthropoda > Malacostraca > Decapoda > Lithodidae > Paralithodes > Paralithodes platypus. Next base: position 13,416,214 of record CM064496.1, on the reverse strand, counting down.
GAACCTGTCAAGGGAGCCCCCAAGTCCATTGTGGGGTTTTCTCGTTGTTGATTAAAGAATTTTGATAGAGCATGAGTAAGTAACCCATCAATTTCTTGTGCTGTAACAAACTGGTTAGGTGCAGAACTTTCAGGTGAATTAGTATTATCATGGGCGGCGTCCAGGCCTGAGCCTGACCCTTGTCCTTCCCTATCTGAAATTAATGACACTTCATCTTGTCCCTCCCGATCCTCCTGAGAAGACCCCGCCGAGGCAGGGGCACCTTGTTTCCAAGATAAATCAGGGATAGAGGATGGGGCCGCCGCGTCCCTGTGGACCTCGGCTACTGTGTGACTCGTATGAGTCGGACGTGGATGGACAGACCCTGGCTGAGCAAAACGCCAAACACCTAGGCTCTGGCCTACACTCTCTTGAGAGTCTGAAACATTCTCAATTATTGAATATCCTGAACTCTCCATTTCTAGGGTTAAAATATCAATAGGTAAATCTTGTTTAGGGACAGGCGCTTCACTATACTCTGAGGCTGTAACAGAAACATTGTCAGGTGTAGAGGTACGATGAGATGCACTAGACTTAGAAGAATGTCGAGAGGACTTCTTATGGGAATCCTTTTTGGAGGATTTATGGCTACGGTGTGACCGCGAACTGGACCTAGGTTTGGACGGATCACCACCATGGTCCCTGGGGGAAGCTTCAGTCTTGCACTTCTTACTAGCCGGGGAAGAGGCCCGACTTGAAGACCGTTGTCTGAGGGGAGACCTTGACCTCGATCTCGCCTGCGACGAGGAGGTGGCTGCCGGGGGAGTAGGCTCTCTCGGGCGTTTAAACGTCTCCACAGACGATACAGAATCCTGGCTAGTCTCTGTCGGCTTAAAACCCCTTACTCTAGAGGTACGTTTAGGGGGAGGGTGCTCTGACAGCAACTTATCCCAAAGTGGGACGTTGTCACATTGAAGTGACTTATGTGCGACAATGGTAGTGTAGGCCGACATTTGTTGTCTGACCTCTCTCAACGCTACCGCCGCGGTCTTGTCATTGTCACACAGGACTTTATTAGTTAATTGGGAGCAAAAAGAACAATTACTTGTAACCCAGAGACCCCTTGAACGGTCTAGACATCTAACACACCTTATGCAAAGGGTATGTGCAAAAATGGGGATACCCGCGCAAGTAGGGGTAATGCACAGGGCAAAAACTGGGGTGACATTAGCCATGACAGAGACTGGTGAGAGGAACTACCGCCGGGTCTGTATTGGTCCGCCGGAGCTCAGCTCTGGAAAAATAAAGAAAATTTCCAGGAATTAATGCTCATAAGGTTAACCCAAGTGTTCGCATACAAGTGTTAATATCCCGCCGGGTAACGGGATGCAAAGACACAGCTAACACATCCCGCCACGCGGCTGGGTATAAAGAGGCTAAACAAGTCTTCTTAGCTAAGAACATGAAGAATACCCTCTGATATAATGGTCCAGTATGGCACTTATAGTCTGTAGGAGGTGGTGACTGTCTCAAGATTCAATTTTGTAACAAAGCCCCCCTCATAAAGACGCCGGCCCTTGAAATATTTTAGTAGAATAGCCCAGGGCAGGAAAATACGAGATCTGATTTTTAACGAATTGTCCCAAACGATCGTCGTAAAAATAGAAGGCGGCGATACTGAAAGTATCACCCAATTAAGGTTAATCGAAATTGAATTTGTTTATAAATTCCTTAGTTCCTAAACTTAGGGACACCCGCCGGGTGTGGAAATCGATTTGGTTAAACCTCACTGATCCTTCAAATGCCGTAAGAGTAAAGGCGGCGATACACAGAGTATCACTCACATGGATTGGTTAACTATAAGAGACCTAAGTCGTTTTATCCCACCCTGCTAAGGTGTACCCGCCGGGTGAGAAGTCTAAAAGTTAACCCCACAAGTTCCTGACCCCACTACTTTGTAAAAGATCGCCGGGGAGGAACGCTAAACAACAGCTAGGTTTTCCCCGTGGTTTGTTAAACCAGGTAGAAAAACCTATAAAAAACAAGTGTTCTCACGAACATCGTTTCTTTATATATAACTAAATATATATGTAAGGATGGGTACAGCCATCCCGCCGGGAATAAAGGAGGCCTGAAACCAGGCACCCACAGATACGCAGTCCTGGAGAGCCACAGACACCTCCCCGGGGAACCAGCCAGTGTTAACAACCACGTGTGGCCTAACACTGCTCATCGGTCAGGTTTTTTCACGGTGAAACCGAGAAAACCCGCCGGAAGGCAAACCCACCCTGAACAGACACCATCTGAACAAAACGACCCGAGGAGAGACACGCACGACTAACCAAGGTCACAACATAATCCGTGGAATTAGCCAATACACAACTAAACCAGGAAACAAATATAGTCCGAGGAATTAGCCAATACACAACTAAAACCCGGATACACATGACACAGTAGGGCATATTTATAAAATAAATAATAACACTAGACATGTGGCAAAGCTACGAGCGGCTGGCTAGGCCTAGGTAGACGGCAAGAAATAGTTGAAATATAAACACACACTGGAATATCACAACAGGAACCACCGCCAACACACCACCGAAGCGAAAACTTCCCAACCCCGGGAAGCCTGACACGGACCCAGAAAAAACTTCACTAAGTGAAGAAAAATACGCTGGGAACGTCAGCAAACATACAGCTTACCTCATCAGAAGGATAAAAGGCAGCAATAATTAACGCGTAATGAAAGCCGCCTGCATCACCAACTAAACCAAACTGTGAAAAGTTCACGTGTCCACAACAGGACCACGAGGGTACATCCGAAATAGATGCCCCATACATACGACCCAAAATACATTGCACTGCGGGCAACCAGCCCAGGACACTCCTGCTACGCCTATCCTAACCTTACTCGATACATCCCAGAGTAAACAAATGAGAAAAAACTCACTAGGGACGCCACGAATGCGGAACCAGCGGAGCCTGAAAGGAACGTCCGGGCAGGCTGAGCGCAGAGCAAAGAAGGAGGAATGACGCCTGGATCAGCGTCTGGTCAGAAATCCACACAAGTACATCCACGATATGATGGAAAGCTTATTGGATAGTTATTCTTATTTTCTTTTTGTTTTTATTTTTTACGAAGTTTTTTCGTAGTGAGAACCCAATTCATAATGACTGAAGCCATGAGTGAGGTCGCGTGCGCTCATGATGAAGGCTCCTCAGTTTTTAAATGCTCTGCGCGGTAGATTCAAACTACGGCGGATTAGTGTTTGAAGAGGATGCCTTATGTAATAGGCATGTTCGTCAATGATGGAGGGGCCACTAATAAATAAGCGTCTGTCAGGTCTAGGGAACACATCCAACCTCCCGGCGGAAGTGTTAGACTGATTTGGTGTACTGTTAACATTCGGAATGACTCGTTGTGAATGTGAAGGTTGAGATAAGACAGGTCTACGACCGGTCTCATCTGAACACTGTCCCTTTTGGGAACCAAAAATAGCTTGGACGTGAATACAGGGTAATTTGGGGGGTCCGGGATGATGACATTCTTGGCAATCATTTCCTGGACCAGTGACTCCACCTCTAAAGAAACAAAATTCGCCGTTGTCGGCTGACGTAAGCGAGGTCGCCGGAGCCACTGCCAAGTGATGCCTTTGCGTGCCACCATCCGTGCCCAAGTGTTTAACGGCCATGCTTGGTGACACGTTCGGAACGACCCAGTTAGCAGACAAGGGTTCGCCGGCTGTACTACCCTCGGATCCGCCGGCCTTAAGACTGGCACCAGGAGTGAGAGAGACTTTAGTTTTTTGATGGTGGTGGAGTTGGTGGTGGTGGACGCTTCGCCGGCTGGCTGGCATTGGTCGAAGACGGGCCCTGACCTGGCTTATTATGGCCGCGTCCTCTCTGACCTGAAAACCTACTCTGTCTATGCCTGTACTGACCTTGAGGGGAGGAGGAGGACTTAGGTGGAAGAAAGGGCTTAGATCCCCCCGGCTGAGCCTTAGCGACTGGCCTGGGTTTGGGGAAGTTAAAGGCAGGTTTCTTAGAAGGGGTGGGACTGTGTTTAAAGGCCTGAGCCATATTAAACACCGTTCGCCACACGTCAGGGGACATTAAAGAGGGAGTGAGCACTGGTGACATGACCACCTGATTCGCAATGCGATCAGGCAGTTTTCGGACTAAGGACATTCTGAGGTCTTGTCTCGCTCGTACCGCCTCAAGCAAGGCGGTGCGGATGTCACCCAAAGATTGGATTGACGACTGAAGAAGCAGTCGCCGGGAAAATTCAACCGATCGTCTGGCATCCGCGTCTGCGATTGCCTGAGTGGACCGGAGCAAAGACTTTGCTACCTGTTGAGACACTATGTATTGAGAGAACAGGCGAAAAGCTTTCCCCCTTAGCCTAAATTCTCAGTCTAGGTGAGTTGGGGTAGGGGTAGTGAAAGGGTCTTTTAGCTCACAAAGATTAATTTTAGGGGCAGCTAAGAAAGCAAACAAAGCTGAAGGGACTCCGCCGGCAGAACACACTGGCATGGAGAACCAAGAATGAGTATCTTGAGGGATCTGGTGGGAAGTTTTGGAAGTAAATGTGGTCGCAAAGTTTTGAGCCTCTGTCTCCCATTCCACCCAAGGTCCTGGACCCAACTGCCCCACCTTCAAGACTGGATTAGCTGCTGCGTCTGTGACGGTTTGCAAATCGAGTTCTGGAGTGAGAGCTGACAGAGTCTTATTTTTTTTTTTTTTTTTTTTTTTTAAGAGACAATGAACGGAGGAAGGAAAAACACAGATAAAACAAAAAGGTCCATGTGCCTAAAGGCATCCTCCATTCATAAAATGTTTGTAACAACTGGATTTAAACATTTGTTGATTGTAAGTTTGTGGAAAGCAATTCGAGGGAAGTGAATTCCAAAGAGTAGTAGCTCTGGGGATAAATGAATTCTGATAAGCAGAAGTTCTGCATTGTGGAGGAGAAAGTGTAAATTCATGGGCGCTCTCAGCTGCCCTAGTTCTACGGGGAAAGATGTGGAGAGGCGGCACAATTGAAGCAAGTTCCTCGGAACAATTGCTGTGAAAATATCTGTAGAATAATGCAAGGGATGCAACGTTTCTTCGTATGGCTAATGTAGGAAGGTCCTGTGTGATTGCAGGGTTATTGATTAATCTAATAGCTTTATTTTGAATTTTGTCCAACTGCCTCAATGCAACCACTCCACTTCCACCCCACAGAGGTGAACAGTAATCCATCTGAGAGCGCACATGACTTTTATATATTACGGCCAACTGCTCGTCAGTGAAGAATTCTCGAACTCTGTACAGGAGTCCCAGTTTTTTAGAGGCATTCTTAGCAATGCTTCTAACATAATGTGTCCAGCTCAAGTTAGTAGTTAATGTTACACCGAGAATGTCAATACTAGGGGAAGTGAGAATATTTACATCATTAAAAAATATATGGGAGTCAGTGAGATTCTGTCGGTTAGAAAATTGAATGTACTTGGTTTTCTGTGCATTAAAGGAAACTAGATTCTCTGTCATTAAACCCATCATGCTTAGACCAGTCTGAAAACAATTTTGAAGCTGAGTCAGAGGGTAAAGCCGGCTTAGCAGCATAAACAAAATAGTCCTGGTGATAATAACTAGGTATAGCCTTTATGTTGACATCTAGTACATTTCCCAAAGTATCCAAGGCCCTTAATTTCTTAGATTTATTGCCCTGGATGACCCACTCACGCAGTACTGGGAGTTCCCCTGACAAGGTAGGTTGGGCGAGCTCTGGTTTAGTGGGGGTCAAAAGGACCCATGACTCGTCTGGTCCGTAAAGCAAGGGCATAGCTACCTTTCTGAGAGGCGCTCTGTCTAGAGGGGGCGGATTGACATCCGTTATAACCCTTACATTCGAAGTGGTCAATGCCGCCGTAGCAGGCCTAGTAACCACTGATGGTGACAGAGGGGGAGGGTGAGGGATCTGAGTCAAAGCAATAGAAGTCATCAGAGGCCGTACCGTAGAGCTTGTCGTGGGAGCTCCCAAGTCCACTGTGGGAGTTTCCTGCTGTTGGCCAAAAAATTTAGATAAAGCATTACTAAGTAGCCCATCAATTTCCTGTGCAGTGACAAATTGACTTGATGATGTACTCACTGGTGAATCATTAAGATCTTGCGCGGCGTCTAAGCCTGAACCTGACTCTTGCCCTTCCATATCCGATATAATTGAAACCTCGTCTTTATCATCCTGTTCCTCCTGAGAAGATCCCGCCGAAGCTGGGGTACCACCTTGTTGCCAAGATAAGTCAGGAATAGAGGATGGGATCGCCGCGTCCCGGTGGACGTCAGCCACTGTGTAAATAGTTTGAGCCGGAAGTGGGTGGTCAGGCCCTGGCCGAGAATATCGCCAAACACCTAGGCCTTGGCCTACACTCCCTTGGGAGTCCGAAACACTCTCAACCACTGAGCCCCCTGAACTCTCCAATTCCAGGGTTAAAATGTTAATGGGTAAATCATCTTTAGGTACAGGCACTATACTGGACCCTTGAGACCGAACACAAACTCTGTCTGGGGTAGAGGTACGATGAGAAGCACTAGAAACTGGCGAATGTCGGGAGGCCTTTCTATCATGGGAATCCTTTTTTGAAGATTTATGGCTGCGGTGTGACCGTGAACTACTCTTCGATTTGGAGGATTTATCGCCGTGACCACTGGTGGAACTTTCTGTCTTACTCTTCTTACTCGATGGTGAAGAGGCAAGACTAGGTGGCTGGTGTCTGAGAGGTGACCTAGACCGAGATCTCTCCCGAGACGAGGAGGCTGCCGCCGGGGGTGTAGGCTCTCGTTGACGTTTCGCAGTAGCAGCAGGAGAAGACACAGAACCCTGACCAGTCTCCGCCGGCTTACGACTAGTTACTCGAGAGGAACGTTTAGGGGGAGGGTGCTCAAAAAGAAGCCTATCCCAAAGAGGGACGTTGTCACATTGAAGTGACTTATGAGCCACAATCGTAGTATACGCTGACATCTGTTGCCTAACCTCTCGTAAGGCGACCGCTGCGGTCTTATCATTATCGCGGAGGACTTTGACACTTAATTGGGAGCAAAAGGAACAGTTGCGCATCACCCACAGACCCCTTGAACGGTCTAGACATTTAACACACTTGATGCAAAGAGTGTGCGCAAAAATAGGGATACCGGCACAGGTAGGGGTAATGCATAAAGCAAAAACTGGGGCAAAGGTAGCCATGACAGAGACTGGTGGGAAAACTACTGCAGGGTCTGTATTGGTCTGCCGGAGCCCAGCTCTGGAAAAAAGAAAATTTCCAGGAATTAATGCTCATAAGGTTAACCCAACATGTTCGCACACACGTGTTAATAACCCGCCGGGTAACGAGACGTAATGTCACAACGATCACAGCTTGCTACGCGGCGGGATTATATAAAGATTTCCGAATATCTAAACATGTCTTAAGAAAGTTAAGAATACCCTCTGACATAATATAAAGGACCAGTATGGCGTTTATAAACATAGTCTTTCCGGTGGTGACTGTTTCAAGATTCAATTTGGAAAATAACCCCCCACAAAGACGCCGGCACCTGAATTATTTAGCAGAATAACACAGGGCAGGCTGATACGAGATCTGATTTCTAACGAATTGTCACAAAGGATCGCCGTAAGTTTGAAGGCGGCGATACACTAACGTATCTCTCAATTAACTGGTTAACTAAATTGAATTGTAAATTCCTTATTTCCTCCTCCCAGGAGCACCCGCCGGGTGTGAAAAATTTGTGAAAAAGATGTTAACCCCAATTGAGCCTTCGATCGCCGTAAGTCTGAAGGCGGCGATACATAAAGTATCACTAAAATGGATCGGTTAACTAAACTGAATGACCAAGACGTTCATCCCACCCTACCAAGGTGCACCCGCCGGGTGAGATGTAAAAAACGTTAACCCCATAAGTTCATGTCCCCACTTCTTTGTAAAAGATCGCCGGGGAGGAAAGCCCTCAACAACAGCTAGGTTTTTCCTTTGGTTTGTAAAACTGGGTAGAAAAACTTCATAACATATGTCCGCATGAACAATGTTAGATGGGTACAGCCCGTCCGCCGGGGATCATAGGGAGCCTGAAACAGGCACCAACACAGAGACGCAGTCCTGGAGAGCCACAGACACCTCATCGCCGGGGACACAAGCCTGTGTCGAAACCACGCGTGGCCCAACACGGCTCTCGGCCGGGTTTTTCATGGTGTAACCGAGAAAAACCCGCCGGAAAGTAACCCACCCCGTTCAGAAACCATCTGAACGCACAAAGGACCCGAGAGCAAGCCAAGCACGACTAGCCTAGGGCCCACACAATAATCCGTGGAATTAGCCAATACACAACTAATCCAGGAAACATACATAGTCCGTGGAATTAGCCAATACACAACTAAACCAGGATACACATGACACAGTAGGACATATTTATAAAATAAACAATAACACTTGTACATGTGGCAAAGCTACGAGCGGCTGGCTAGGCCTAAGCAGACGGCATAAGAAATGTTGAAATATAAACAAAAAACACTGGAAATATAACAACAGGAACCACCGCCAACACACCACTGTAGCAAATACTTCCGACAAAGGGAAGACTGTCTCGGGACCCAGAAAAAACTTCACTAAGTGAAGAAAAATACGCTGGGAACGTCACTAAGCAACGCTTACCTCATCAGAAAGATAAAAGGCAGCATAAAATAACGCGTAATGAAAGCCGCCTGCATCACAAGCTAACTCAACTGTGAAAAGTTCACATGTCCACAACAGTACCACGAGGGTACATCCGAAATAGATGCCCCAAACACACGACCCAAAATACACTGCACTGCGGGCAACCAGCCCAGAACACTCCTGCTACGCATATCCTAACCTTACTCGATTCATCCCGGAGTAAACAAATGAGAAAAAACTCACTAGGGACGCAGCAAATGCGGAACCAGCGGAGCGTGGGGAGACACGTCCGGGCAGGCTGAGCGCAGAGCAGAGAAGGAAGAATGACGCCTGAATCAGCGTCTGGTCAAAGATCCACACAAGTACATCCACGATATGATGGAAAGCTTATTGGATAGTTATTCTTATTTTCTTTTTGTTTTTATTTTTTACGAAGTTTTTTCGTAGTGAGAACCCAATTCATAATGACTGAAGCCATGAGTGAGGTCGCGTGCGGTCATGATGAAGGCTCCTCAGATTTTAAATGCTCTGCGCGGTAGATTCAAACTACGGCGGATTAGTGTTTGAAGAGGATGTCTTATGTAATAGGCATGTTCGTCAATGATGGAGGGGCCACTAATAAATATACGGCTATGAGGTAGTATATAGCCGACGTCGCTTCAAATTTTACCTCGGAAATGCGATGATATTTTTGTTGACCTAATTACCTAATATAGTATTGTCGATTGATATCGATAATATTATTGTAGTAGGACCCAAGCTACATGTTAGCATTGTTATTTGATATATGTGTAGTTTACATGAAGAGATATTTCAAAGGTGTTGGTGATATTCGATTCGTCGGTCGGAAGAAAAGGTAGGCCTAAACGGATTCTCGTTTATCCCTTGCTTAACTTCCTTTAAATTCACGTAGTTTGCCTCTGACACTCATCAACTTTCACCCAGTGATGGCGTGTGAGGGTGTATGAAGGCCTAGGGGATGTGGAGAGATAATTTGTATAAATATATGGCCAGCTAGAGGGAACATAGATTTCTACGAAGCGAAATTGTGGGAGTGGGGGGAGAAGAACGGACGGTGGTGCCCTCTGACGGCCAGAGAGAACACTATAGCGGAGCCTATGTCAACAAACGATGGTATACGAATATTTCACTAAATATTCGCTTATAGAATAATCAACGTTATTCCGACAACTATATCTTATATTATGACGGTACCATGGTTGAGCGTGAAGTCACAAAATAAAAATAATTAATAGAAGTCTGTTTAGTGCTTTTTAGAAGCCTTTATGTATACGAGTTCAAGAATTCGGTGCGTCTACCTTCTATGTTACTATACCGTGCCTCCACTTGTGTCAAAACCCCCTCCTTCCCCCCTTCAATTATCATCTATTTTTCCTCTTATTCCCTTGTTTATCGGTGTATTTACCGCATCAATATCTCAAAACCGGTTCCAAGGTGTGGTGCTGCATGTGTCTACTGCGTGAGGAAGGAAAGAGAGAGAGAGACATGCTTCAGTCTCTCGCTAGGCTTCGATAGAGGAGGGTGTCGGCCTCGCGTGTCTCTCGCCTCATAAATGAACGGTCGGCAATAATTCGCGATTTTCAACCCTCAAAAGCTATTTATTTAGTAGCAGTCTCTATGTTTCCAACGTAGGGCTTAAGATCTCAGCCGCTACCACAGCGGGCCGATTTATCGGTACTCACGCGAAGTACTAATAATCTCTAGAGTTGCACCTCAATTCACTACTAGGCACGTTGTACACACTCCGAGACGACTAAAGAAGGAAGAGAAAGCGAAGGAGAGAAAGAAGTTATAGTTACCCATTTAATCTAGCTGCTCTCCTCTTAGCCATGCTCCATTTTCTATGAGCCTGCACCAGTACATGTAACAGTATCAGTCTCTTCGCGCCCACCGTCGATGACACTCGCCTTTTTTGTCTGTGTTTCGCGAGTGCCGGATGTTGCCTGCCCCTTTGCTTCAACTAAGTGAGTGTGAGCCTTTTCAGGCTGTTGAAGTTTTAGAGGGATGTTTCAGTGATGTAGGCAGCACTTTACGGATTTCTGGCGTGTTTTTTGGGTGTGCGCGGAGTGCTGGAGACGTATTGAATTACAGTATATTGATTACTTCGAGGGTGGTTGGTCCTCAGCACCGCGTAGCAGTCGTTGAGTGTACTATTCTACCCTCGCTTTTTGGGTTAATGTTCACTTTAATAACCCTTAACGTAACTTTGGGGGGGGGGGGGGGGGGATGTATGCTTCCCTCATGATGCATTGTTTCTTTTCCCTTTTTTGTGTGATTTTTGTTTTATTTTGTTTTTCGTATGACTGCGTGTCAAAGTTTTACAAGACTTGAGCATGAAGTTTCTCCGGATTCTGCTTTTGTAAGAGCATAGGGCATTCAGCCTTTATTCTCTTTAAAAATGCTGCTTTTGTCTCCACTTGACCTTATTATAAGCCCTTCTGACTTGTTTTTCAACATGTCCATAGTTGGTGGTCTTGTAATTCGTCGCCTGGTTCACACTTTTGTCAGTTCCTTTTCGTTTCCCCGGGCCTACTTGACTTGAGGATACGTGGTTCTGGCAACAGTGTCAGTCGCCCCCTAAGCTAACCTAACTTTTATTATATTCCTTTAACGTAATTGTGGGGTTCTCGGGCAGTGTTTAGCTTTGTTAGTAGGTTCTTTCACTCAGGGATTGACGCTGCCCTAGTGTTTTATCTTTTTCTGTGTTTTGTGTAACTAAGCTAGGCCTGTTTTTTACCTTGAGCAGACCAAGTCGGAATAGGCCACACAGGTCCTTTCCTTCTATTTTCCTCTTGTCTCTACTGACTTGGTGGTTATGGTCTTATACGCTCTTGTTAAAATTCTCGCCTTTATGTTTTGTGTAACTAAGCTAATCGTTTTTTTGCCTTGAGCTGACCGCAGTTGGGATGGTCCATACAGGATCTTTCCTTCTTCTCGTCTTGTCTCAACTGACTTGGAGGTCTCGATCTCGTCGTTTTTGTTATAATTCTCGCTTTTCTTACATTTTAACTGTTTCTGTTCTTCCCCTGCCTGTGTTTACTTGAGCATAGGGGAGGGGATGTCTGGAAACTATAAGGGCCCCACTCACAGGGAGGCTAGGCCTGGACAAATTGACTCGACATTCGTGTTTACACACGTTTTTCGCCACACAGGTGGGGGGGGTCTTCAGCTTGACAAGTTGACTCGATATTCGTGTTTACACGCCTTTTTTTGCCACACAGGCAAGGGTCTCCTGGTGTCTTCGGCTCCTTCATCTTTTCTAAAATTCCGCTCTACAAGCGGTTATTCCACTTTTGATGTACCCTGTGCCATGTATCTGTATCAAGGAATCGGCCTCATAGCAATTTTCCTTGTTTATTGATATTGTTGGAGCCCTGTCTACATGTTATGTCCTTTGACTAACTGTACCTGGACATGGCTACTTGGCTGTTTCCTATACCTTGTGTCCTCCTTCTGTGCCTAGTTTCCGCCCTACAGGCGGCCTTCTAGTATACTAGGTGGACTCAGGGACCTGTTGAAAAGTCCTAGGACTCTGCCCAAAGTGGCGATTGTCCTATGTGTATTGGATTCCCTCCTCCCCTATTTCTACTAATAGGGTACTGTTGGGTAGCTCACACTTGACTTTTTTCCTTCCAGCTTGTGCCCGCTCTACTGCCGGCCATACCTGACCCATCACCGCTGCGCTCCTTCCTACCTCCGCTCATACAGAGGGTTCTCAGGTATTTTGAACGGGGGTCTCTTTTCCCCAAATGGTTTTTGGACCTGTTCACCAGGGTTGGGTCTTGCTAAGGGGCTTGTCTCAGCCCTGGTGTTTATGGTCTACGGTGTGGGTGGCTGTACAGTAAACCCTCGCCATCTCGGACCTCTAGAAGTCGGAAACCCGTACTAGTCGGACTGGCTACGGCCTCTCGGACATGCACTTCCGTATTTCGGACATTTCCGTCATCGTTCCAACAGTCTCTGACGTTGTCGGACTTTATATAAGTATTCGGAAAATGTCCGATATTATATTTTTCAATTCCATCACATTAGAAATGATTTAAAGATTACAAAAAGTCCAAATAAGACATGGTTATGTTAATGTATAAGGGAGTTAGGTAGATGAATTAGAGAGACAGATAGATAGAAAGAGAGTGTATATGGAAGGAAAAAAACAAAACAAAAAATCTATCAAACGTAAATCTTCCATCTCTACTCGTACTCCCACGGAGGGGAGAGTTGAAATATTGTGTTGACTATCTTATTTATTATTTATCTATGTGCTGGAAGGATATTATATTTTTCAATTCCATTGCATTAGAAATGATTCAAAGATTACAAAAAGTCCAAATAAGACATAGTTATGTTAATGTATAAGGGAGTTACGTAGATGCATTAGAGAGATAGATAGATAGAAAGAGAGAGTTGCAGAGGGGGAGTGAGCGATAAACAAACTATTATGAGATGGACTTAATTGGTTCTGAAAAGACAAAGGAGACTTTTATATTGACTCTTTTTCATGTTATTATTTGTGTGCTAGAAGGATAATATTGTTTTCAATTCCATCGCATTAGAAATTATTTATAGATTACAAAAAGTCCAAATAAGACATAGTTATGTTAATGTATAAGGGAGTTAGTTAGATGCATTAGAGAGATAAATAGATAGAGAGAGAGAGTGGCTAGGGGCGAGCGAGCGATAAAATACTAACATAATTATATGAGACAAGACACAGACTTATTGTTATGCCCTGTTTTTCTACAGGTTTAACTTGGGTAATGTGAGTTCTGAATGACTGGGTATATAAGGCTGCATGCACAATACAAGGTATGAGGAATAGAGAACACAAAATAAACACACGGTAACACGACACAAGTTCACGTTTATTGAAGTAAATAAATAAAGAGCATAGAAAGATAGTAATTCTCGCACAAAACAAATAATAGAAGGGAACTGCTAGCATTAGCGGATCTGGATGGAGCCTAGTCTCCCACTTCCAACGTTCAGGTATATTCTTCTGATCACAGGTTTAATTAGCAAGTTTTTATTTTACTGGAAGACCTCAATATATTCGTGTAATTCAATTTCACTGATTTGATCTCTTACTGGCTGGTCGCGTGCCCAAGTAGCAGCTCACAGTTAGGATTAGACACAAGTATATTGTAGAACACGGAATCTCTAGTAACCTCATGGGGGTACTGATCTAAGTTATATATTCTTATGGCAGAAATACGTAGAACACAAATCAGGCGGCTAGCCTCGCACCGACGACCATTGGCTGCCGGGTTGTGAATGGGTTGTAAGAGAGTAGATGGCATGCAAGGGGTTAGTAAAGTTCTAATGTTGTTCTGGCCTACTAAGTGAAGGTAGGCTGGATAGGAGTATATATATAAAAGGTTGGAGAGCGTTATAATAATAATAATAATAATAGTTCTTAAAGCTAGCGCATGCTAAGCTAGCTAAGGATAGCTCAATAAGGCCGATTAGGCGTATTTCCATTGGGGTCCTGTACTACTATCCCATCCCTTTGCTCATGAGGGATGGTAACGACTCAGTGCTTGTGAAAAATCTTTAATGCGCCGAGCGTGGGCGCGAACCCGGGCCTTCTGGGTGGAAGTCCGAGACGCTAGTCACTACACCAAGCGAGCCGCTAACGGTTAGCAACGGGAAATTCAAGGATCTTCAAGAGGTATGAGAGAGAGGCTAGGTCGGACAAGAGTAGAGAAGCACGGGGTCTTATAATGAGAGGGGAGGAGTTCAGGGGGGCTATAGGGGAATTTGACCCTAAGGTCTCTGGGCGTGGGGGTGGCATTAGGCTGCAGTTGATATGGGAGTTTGAAAAGGCAGTGGAGTACGTTAGCCAAATGCTACCGGGGAATGCAACTATGGGGTGGTATATAAGTCTGGAAAAGAGTTATGTGATCCGTCCGAGGGTTATGGATACTATTAGTTGGCCCTGGGAACTGCGTTTTCTATAATATATATATATACCAACAAAAACGGCAGTTCGTAGGGGTACTTAGTTATTGTTTCGGGGTACTTATGACAGATACTGGTAACAAGGTTATCTTATACAATCTCGGTTTGGGGTAAGAGGTGTATGACACGAAGTAAATTGGCGTAGTGTGGACTGTGGATACGAAGGAGGCAAGGGGAAGACGTATGACAATTGTGGAAAAGTAAATGGAAAAAGGTGAACACAATGGCGGATAAGGATACTTAACCTAAGGATTGAATACATAGATTTATGGGGTGATGGGTCTTCCGAAGCTTAGTCTGGCAAGACAAGATGTTAGGGAATGTTAATATTAATACTTAAACTAAGGATTGCATACATCGATGAACGACGACATTATAGTCGTCGTCCTAATAAGGTGATGAAACCTGGTTGATCTGCACTTGGCACAATACGACACAAGGACAGTGCCGCTATGTCGTATCAATACTGGTGGCAGTTAATATTATAGACACTTAGTTACTAGAGGAACAATGCAAGGGGTGACTGAGCACGGGTTACATATATCTATACTCGTCATGGGAAATGATATACGAGGTCTAGGGACAGGCGTGGGTGTTTTAACTTCTAAGATATATAACATCTACTTCTCGCATGTAAGAACATACATAGATATAATTATGGCTGTCTGATGTGTTGGCATTGGCTCAACATAGGGACAGGGCATGGGTGTTTTTAATATGAATGTATATTCCTGTTCATCATCTTTGTAGTTAGGAGTGTAGGACACGAGGGGTAGTGTACGTGAGGTGTGAAAAATGGTCAGTTTAGAAAAGGTAGATAGGTGCGGCCTGGAGCTGCTTAGCCCTGCGGGCTTGGGCCTGTCTGAAATGGCTGGCTCGGTCAGCTGGTCCTTTCGTTCTGTGGACCTTTCTTCCGGGTGTTTCTGTGTGGTGTTCGGTCGTGGCTTCTGTGGTGGGCTTCTTGTTCTGGGGCATTTTACTTCCCTCTCCTTCATTATAGGCTCGTCCTCGAGCCTCAAGGGTGAAGTAAAAAGAAGCATAGTGATGGTGGGTCATTTTAAGGGTATTTAGAAAGTTCCACCAAGCACGAGAGCGACGGTCAAGGTTTCTTTTGCAGGTCAATGTATACCTGTAAGAATGTGTCCTCTGTGTTGTGGCGGGCGGCTGCCCGGGCTTGGTGTGGGTGTGGTACACGGGCCAAGTGTCCAGTGTTTTTTTTTACTTTAACCTTTCGTATGAATGGTTTGTAGCTTTCCCCCGTGGGGGTCGGAGTGAGGTGTGTGGGATTGACAGGAAGTCTGTTTAGTGTGGTGAATGGGTTACTAACCAAAAGGGGATTCACGCGTGACAACAGAGCTGGGGATGATGGGGGAATGTGAGTCTGGGTTTTATTTGGTTTTCTTGGGCGGTGTTGTAGGTTGGGAATATATAGTGAGGCAATGCGCAAGATCGGTTTAGGTAAGGTGGGTGAAGGAGGTGTGTGGGAAGGAGGGGGTGTGTGTTGTGTGGCTTGGGTCCTTAGTGTTAGAACGGGGTGTTATTTTTGTATCGCTGTCTTTAAATCTGATGGGTCTGTTGATTATTCTACCTCTGGCGGTCCTGGTGGGAAGGTAGATGTTTGTCGTGGGACTTGAGTCGCTCGACGATGTTTTATATTGAGGGGAAGCACGTTTTATAGGTAAATGACATGTGGGGGTTTTCTCGGGGGTGACTTTGTGGGGGGGTTTCTTAGGGTTGGTTGGTTGGGGGTTCGGTGAGATGAGGAGGTTGGTCGGTGTGTGGGTGGGGTGGTGGGGATCGTGGAGGGGAAAGGGGCGGATGCGGGGGGGGGGGGGGGGGTAGGCGGGTGGGTAAAGAGTGTAGATTTAAGTTGGAGGGTTGGGGGTAGGGGCGTGTGTGGGGTGTGTTGTTTGATGAGGTTGGTGATTTGCTGGTGATTATTCGTCTTCTTTCCCTTTGTGGGGGAGAATTCGACGAAGAAGAAGAAGAGGAGGAGGAGGAGGAGGAGGGTAGTGGTCTGGCAGCCCTATGGAACTTGGTTAGCAGGGTGTGTTTTCTGGAGGTTTTAAACGATTTTTGTCGTGGGCGTAAGTTGTAGCGTGAGGTTACTGAGGTAGATTGTGTGGTGCGGTTGGGTGTGTACTTGGTTTGGGGTGGGGGTGGTGGTTTTCTCACTGTGGTGCCTGGTGGAGGTATGTCAGGGCTAGACGGGAGGGTTTCTGTTGTGGTCGGGGTTGTGGGTGGAGGTTTTCGTACTTGGATAAGTTGGGGAGGAACTTGACTATCAGAAGTGAAGGAAGGTGTCATGGTGGAAGAGGGTGTGATAGTGGGGGCTTGGGGTTTGTGGAGGTTAGTTTGGGGGGTATGTTGAGAAAAGATTTGTCGGTTCGGTGCTGGAGGGCTTAGGTCCTTAGGGGTTTGTATGGGAATATTCATAGCCTGAGTGAGAGGGTGAGTAGGGGTGTTTAATTTAGGGTCAGATGTGTGGAGTGGGGTAATGTCTTGTGGCTTTAGAGGTTTAAACGCTCGGACGAATCTAGTTTGGAGCGTGCGAGTCACGCCGTGATAGTCGATGGTGACTTGAAAGGCATTTGGGACTTGTATGACGGTGTAGGGCCCGACATAGCGAGGGCCTAACTTGTTGGTGATAGGGAGGTTGGCTACCATTATGGTGTCATGGATGGCGAAAGGGTTTTTGTCATCGATGTTATCAGTTTTGGTGTCTTGACAGATCTGCGCGGTATGGAGGGTGTTTTGCAGATGTTGCAATGGGTCAATTGTGGAGGTGGTGGAGGGAAGGTGAGCGTGGTGGTGGAATGGCAGTAAACACGTTCATGAGGGGAAATACCGTCTTCCCGAGGACAGGTGTTCATACCCCACTGTATCATCTTTAGTTGTGATGGCCAGTCTGAGGTGTTAAGAGCAATCATTCTTGTACGTAACTGGTTGTTGATGGTGCGATGGCTGCGTTCGCATATAGCATTTCCTTGAGGCCAGTACGGGGATGAGTGTTTAATCTTAATACCGCATTGTTGGGTGAATTGTTGCCAAACGTGTCCACTAAACTCGGGGGCATTGTCCGATAGAAGAGCAAGGGGAAGGCCGAATATAGGGAACACTTCTGTGGCAAGCAGTGTGGCGACTGTGGTGGCTGTGTGGTCTTTAACTGGGCAGGCTATTAAAAATTTTGAATATACGTCTACAAATGTGACGATATAGCGGTTGCCAGCGTAAGAGGGGAACGGGCCCATGATGTCGAGGGATAGGACTTGGAACGGTTTGTTGGCAGAAATGGTACCAGCTGGGCCTAGGGTGCGTGATCTATCCTTTCCCAATAAACACGGTTTGCAGGATTCTGTCACTCGTTGTGCAATTTTGGAGGGGTTGGGGGTCCAGTATTGGTCTGTGAAGATCTTTAACATTTTCTTTTGTCCAAGGTGTATGCCGTTTCCCTCGTGGATGGCAATCATGTAGTCGTGGGCTATGGTGGGGTCCAAGATTATGTGACCAGTGTCTGTGGCAAGTTGATCTCCCCAGCGAGTCAGTCTCCTGAAGACATTTAACGGTATCCAGGGGGGTCTGATTCGTGCTTCCCAAGATTGAATTAGGGAGGGGGCTGGGGGGGCATTCTGTCGGGGGGTGGGGGTAGATACCAATTGAGTGTTTTGTAAGGCGGCTAGGTTGGTGGGGGGGTCTTTTGGTACTGGCAAACGTGACAGGGCGTCTGCATTAGTATGGAGTTTGCCGGGACGGTATTGTATGGTAAAGTCGTAGTCCTCTAGTGTCTCTCTCCAACGTACCAAAATGGCTGAGTTGGTTTCGCACCTACGCAGCCATTGTAAAGATTGATGGTCGGTAATTATTTCGAGTTTTGCGCCCAACACAAATGACCGGAAGTGGCTGAGTGCCCAAATGATCCCTAAGCACTCTCTCTTGGTGGCTGCGTAATTCTGTTGGGGTGGGGTGAGTGTGGAGCTGGCATACACTATCACATGTTCCTTTCCATCTCTGAATTGAGCTAATACTGCACCTATGGCGTACAGAGATACGTCGGTATAAAGACGGAAAGGTTTCTGGTAGTCAGGGATAACGACAATAGGGGCTTGGATTAGCTTTTGTTTCAAAGTGTTAAACGCGAGGTCTCTTTCAGGTGTCCAGGCGAATGGGGTGTCTTTGTGGGTAAGTTGGTGGAGGGGTCTGGCTATGGTAGCAAAGTGGGGGACGAAACATCTGTAGTATGTGGCTAAACCTAGAAACGAACGTATTCCTTTAACCGTGGTGGGTGGGGTTTGGTTTTGTATGGCTTGAAGTTTCTTTGGGTCTGGCGAAATACCATGTTCAGATATCACGTGTCCGAGAAAATCTACCTTATTCCGGGCAATCACGCACTTTGAGGGTTTTAATTTCAACCCGGCGGCTCGGATTCTTTGAAGGACTTGTCTCAACCTAAGGAGGTGTTCTTCCCAGGTTGGAGAGTACACAATAATATCGTCCAGATAGGCTAGGCAGGTTTCCCAGGTTAGGCCATGTAATAGCGTTTCCATCAAACGGGAGAAAGTGGCGGGTCCGTTACAGAGGCCAAAAGGTAGGACGTTAAATTCATAGTGATGGCCACCACTAGTGGAAAATGCTGTTTTCTTTTGGTCCTCGGCCTTGATAGGCACTTGCCAATACCCTGCTTGCAAGTCGAGGGTAGTGAACCATTTGGATCCGTATAAGGAGTCAAGGGAATCGTCTATTCGGGGTAAGGGCGTAGCGTCTTTAATGGTTATGTCATTTAACCTCCTGTAATCGACGCAAAAACGGGTGTCCCATCTTTCTTTTTGACTAAGACAACAGGGGAAGACCAGGGGCTAATGGACGGGGTGGCAATCCCGGCCTCTAACATTTCCTGGACTTGGCGTTCCTCTTCCTGACGTTGTATGGGGTTCTTTCTACGGGATGGTTGTCGTATGGGGGGGCCTGTGGTGTTAATGATGTGTTGTTCTACATCAGTCTGTCCGATTTCGGTGGGTTGTTGGGCAAAGACGTCACTGAATTCCAGCAGTAGGTCGTACATGCCGTTCTTTTGGTGGTCAGATAGTGTCTCAGGAAAAGGGGGCAATTGGAGGCTGGTAGGGGTGTCGTTACAATGTATGGGGAGGTCATCGAAAGTTTCGAGGTCTCCTATAATGAGACCTTTTGGTAATGTCAGGGGTTCCTCTGAGATATTTGCCACGAGAATGTGGTTGATACGAGCGGAAATGATGGCGGGTTGTAAGAGGCAACGATGGGGGTTGGGGGATGTGTTAGTGGGGGAAAATACCATGTGAGTTTGGGGTATGGGCCGCAGGTTCACCCATTTTTGATGGTGGGGGGGAATTTGGCATTTATCCTGAACTACCGCTGGGCTAATGATGGTGGGGGATTGACTGGCGAGCAGGTGCTTGGTACTTATAAGGGGGGCAAGGTCACTTTGGTGGGGGTCACGCGTGAGGGGGGGATTAACGGCGCGTGTGAGAGGATCAGTGGGGCGCGGTGTGAGGGGGTTAGAAAACAGGATTTGTTGGAGGGACTGCGGAGGGTTGGTGGGGGGAGCGTTGTCGGTGGCAGTAACGGATTGTTTGGAGTTTATGTGGTTTTGGTGGTTATGTTTGTCATGAGAGGGCGAGTCAAGTGTGGGGGTGTGAAGTTTTGTAGGGGTGTGAATTGGGGGGGGGGGGAGGGGAGCTACTGACGAAAAACTGTCACAGGGGGGATTGGGGGGCTGGTGGAATAGCTGGGCATTTCTGGGGGCATGGTGGGAACATGGTTGTGTCCCTCGGTCGGCATGCGTGAGGGGGGGAGTAACGGCGCGTGCGGGCGGTTCAGAGGGGTGAGAGGTGAGCGAGTTAGAAAACGGGATTTGCTGGGGGGACTGCGGAGGGTTGGTGGGGAAAAAGTTAGGTGTAGAACATGGGTTATTGGTGTAGGACTGGTGTATTGATTTGGGGTTGTTAACATTTCTGGGGGCATGGGGGAAACATGGTTGGGTACATCGGTTGGCATTTTCTCTGGAAACATGTGTACATAAACATTGGATAGAATTATGGTTACATATATCAGAGTCTGTCCTGAAAACATGGGAGGATTTATTCTGGACAGAGTTACGAGAATTGAGGGGATTACCGAGAGGGAGTTGCTTGGACTTGTCTTCTTTCATTTGTTGAGGCATTTTTTTACTGAATTGAGTGAGGTTTTGAGAGATCTCGGGGCAAGGGGAGGTTTTAGGAGTCACCTTAGTGCTAGCTGCAACTTGGTAACCCTGAATCAGGGTTTGTTGAGGGGGAGGTTGTTTTTTTCTTTTTGGGAATGGGTTTCTGCGTGATTGGTTTGTCAGAGGCTTTGGGCTGGAATTTGTTTTTGAATGAGATCAGCCTTTGGCCGCAGTCAATCTGGGCCTGGAGTTTTTGAAGGAGGTCAAGTCCAAGGAAACCATCATAATGTTTACAGTTGGAGGAAAATACTGTAAATGTGTGATAACAACGAGCATGGGGGTCAGGAGTGGTTACTGATAGGGGTAAAGTGTCTCCTAGGAGATTTAAGTAAGTATCAGCAGCTGAGATGAGTTCTGTTTTGGTGTTTAACAAAGGGCCAAATAGTCGGGGATGTTTTTCATAGTAAGATTTGAACAAACATGACTTGGCAGCTCCCGTGTCGATTAGCAAGCGGACAGGAATGTCCTTGATTTTGGCCATGTAATAAATGGGGGCAGTGCGACTAGTTATGGCGTCCCCCGCCGAGCCCATCGTGGGCGGGGGATACTTTAAAAATCCTGGGGGTCGGTATCTACCTCCTCCAGGGTTTCCTCGGTATCGTCTGAGGTCATGGTATGGGGGGCTATTTCTTCCTCTTGTCCCCACTCCTCTTCATTTACAGAAATGCGAGGAGTAGAGGGGCGAGGTTTGGCAGAGTCACGAATTTGGTGGAGGGCACACTGAGCATTACAGGCAGGGAAATCATAGGGGTTGATAATGACTAAGGTAGGGTTTTTACTTTGGTAGGTGTTGTAGTTGCTGTTCCGGTTGAAGATTCTGCGTGGCTGGGACGGTTGGAACTGGGGTCTACTGGGTTGGGGCTTGCCGGAAGGGTAGGTGGGTCTGTTGTTGAAGGATGAGGCTGGGTAGGCATTCTTGGGGTTTTGGTGGTTGGTTTGCTGCGGGTGCGTGGGAAACCTCTTGATTGCAGCGATTTGGGTGGGTGCTTCTGTGCGCACGGCCAAAATACGTCGGATCGTGATGAGGTCTTTTTTTTATCCGACGAAATCGTGCACCCGGAAATGGTCTTTTACTGCTGAGGGCAATATCGACACAAGGTTGACCAGAATTTGCTGTTCTTGTTGGATTCTGGTCAACGTGGGGATTTTTTTTTTTATGTGTTGGGCAAGCTTATTCACTGTGGCATCTACATCGCCTTCGAATTTAGTGTCTAGAATACGGGTGTGGGCCACGAAAGCACCCAACGAAGGCTTAATGGCTTCTATCACTATTGTGCGAAATTCGTTCCAGGTGAGATCAGGGTGCACTTGATAGGCAACCAGGGAAACGGCTTTTCCCAGGTGTGCTAATGTTACGGCTATTTTTTGTGCGTCCGTGGTATAAGTCATGTCAAGTAAGGGTTTCACTATGTCCATGAATATTTCGATCCCATAATTTGTTTCATCATAATGTGGGATGGAAGTGTGAGTAGGGTGCGCCATGATGTTCTCGTGTTCTAGCTGTTCCAAACTTGCAATGTAATGCAACCTTTTATCCTAATCAAGAACCACCGCTGCCGCCAATGTTATGCCCTGTTTTTCTACAGGTTTAACTTGGGTAATGTGAGTTCTGAATGACTGGGTATATAAGGCTGCATGCACAATACAAGGTGTGAGGAATAGAGAACACAAAATAAACACACGGTAACACGACACAAGTTCACGTTTATTGAAGTAAATAAATAAAGAGCATAGAAAGATAGTAATTCTCGCACAAAACAAATAATAGAAGGGAACTGCTAGCATTAGCGGATCTGGATGGAGCCTAGTCTCCCACTTCCAACGTTCAGGTATATTCTTCTGATCACGGGTTTAATTAGCAAGTTTTATTTTACTGGAAGACCTCAATATATTTGTGTAATTCAATTTCACTGATTTGATCTCTTACTGGCTGGTCGCGTGCCCAAGTAGCAGCTCACAGTTAGGATTAGACACGCGTATATTGTAGAACACGGAATCTCTAGTAACCTCATGGGGGTACTGATCTAAGTTTTATATTCTTATGGCAGAAATACGTAGAACACAAATCAGTGGGCGAACGTTAGATATCACTAGAGTTTTAATATCTAAATAAGGTAATTACGAGTCAATGTCGCCTGTTAATTAAAGAGCACTGATCGCTTAGTACGTCCCAAATGGAATGGTTAAATATGAATTACACTGGGCAAGGTTTTAGCCACTTTCTAGAAAGTTAATAAGTGAGTATCAAACTAGTACTATAACACTTAGTACTAGCAACATGAATCTTGGATAGTATTTGTAGATCTGGTCCTGGTTATCTTGCTTCCGGTGATGTTGGGGGCTAACGACTGGTTCCTCGGCCGTCCAGATGGTCCAAAATGTAGGAAGTTCTCAAGTCGGATCTCTTGACGATCGTTGCTGGCTACACACTTATATACCCACGAATTTGTGTGAAGGTTATAAGGTGCACGTTAGGACTTGTACATGGACAGATGCTTCTATTAGTCTTCTCTGCCACGGAGTCTGCCGAATCTGGAATCTCTCAACTCCGGAATAACACAAGGGCAGAGCTAGAGGTTAACTGCAGGGTAGTGACCACTGGTTGGTGTCTAGCTTTCAACTGATTTGACTGGGGGCGGGAGCTAGGTTTATAGGCTCGGTTCTGGACCCTGTAGACAGTAGGGATCTCGAGTCTTATGGACTTATTTGAGCTCTCAATAGATATGGGGACTAGGTCAGATGTTGATTACTGTTGTGGCACATGGCTATAGGAAGCCTTCATATTTAAATATAACTGAGCCTTAGTAAAAGGTACTATTTTGGCTATACTGGAAGTATTTAGGGGAGAGAGACTGGATCTACTTTGCGAGGAGGATGGGGACAGCTGTGATAGGAGTGTCTCTCTTAGATTGTTCAATCTTCATTCTATGGTATAGCTGAGGTGCTAATTTAGTGATCAGAGTATGCAAGAAAGGTAAATGGTTTATTGTGAGTTAATAGAGGTTAGTAAAGGTGTTAGTCATGCATGGTTAGTTCATTGATAGGAAGAATTCCTGTGCTACCTGGCAATGACTCAGAAGTCAAAACAGGGGCCAGGTATACCTCCGCGGGGGTGGGGGTCTCCCTCCTCGGGTGGGCAAAAAAGGGGGAGCTGGGCGCCCTCTCTCCGTGATAGTCGTCCGGCGGCTGTGGCTAGGGGCTTGCCATATCACCAGTGTTTGTAATAACCCTCTGTGTATGAGACAGATGTGGGTGTCCTTAATACCAAAACCGAAGGTGCCTTGGCTAGCTGGTTTTACTCGGCTGGTTGTTAATTGTAGGGTTTGCTGGATGTGGTGGAGACTGGGTTGCTAACTCTGCCACATTTATCTGGAAGTATGGCAATAGAAGTTAGTTACTGGTGAGGCGGCTAGCCTCGCACCGACGACCATTGGGTGCCGGGTTGTGAATGGGTTGTAAGAGAGTAGATGGCATGCAAGGGGTTAGTAAAGTTCTAATTTTGTTCTGGCCTACTAAGTGAAGGTAGGCTGGATAGGAGTATATATATAAAAGGTTGGAGAGCGTTAGCAACGGTAAATTCAAGGATCTTCAAGAGGTATGAGAGAGAGGCTAGGTCGGACAAGAGTAGAGAAGCGCGGGGTCTTATAATGAGAGGGGAGGAGTCCAGGGGGCTATAGGGGAATTTGACCCTAAGGTCTCTGGGCGTGGGGGTGGCATTAGGCTGCAGTTGATATGGGAGTTTGAAAAGGCAGTGGAGTACGTTAGCCAAATGCTACCGGGGAATGCAACTATGGGGTGGTATATAAGTCTGGAAAAGATAGAGTTATGTGATCCGTCTGAGGGGTTATGGATACTATTAGTTGGCCCTGGGAACTGCGTTTTCTATAATATATATATATATACCAACAAAAACGGCAGTTCGTAGGGGTACTTAGTTATTGTTTCGGGGTACTTATGACAGATACTGGTAACAAGGTTATCTTATACAATCTCGGTTTGGGGTAAGAGGTGTATGACACGAAGTAAATTGGCGTAGTGTGGACTGTGGATACGAAGGAGGCTAGGGGAAGACGTATGACAATTGTGGAAAAGTAAATGGAAAAAGGTGAACACAATTGCGGATAAGGATACTTAACCTAAGGATTGAATACATAGATTTATGGGGTGATGGGTCTTCCGAAGCTTAGTCTGGCAAGACAAGATGTTAGGGAATGTTAATATTAATACTTAAACTAAGGATTGCATACATCGATGAACGACGACATTATAGTCGTCGTCCTAATAAGGTGATGAAACCTGGTTGATCTGCACTTGGCACAATACGACACAAGGACAGTGCCGCTATGTCGTATCAATACTGGTGGCAGTTAATATTATAGAGACACTTAGTTACTAGAGGAACAATGCAAGGGGCGACTGAGCACGGGTTACATATATCTATACTCGTCATGGGAAATGATATACGAGGTCTAGGGACAGGCGTGGGTGTTTTAACTTCTAAGATATATAACATCTACTTCTCGAATGTAAGAACATACATAGATATAATTATGGCTGTCTGATGTGTTGGCATTGGCTCAACATAGGGACAGGGCATGGGTGTTTTTAATATGAATGTATATTCCTGTTCATCATCTTTGTAGTTAGGAGTGTAGGACACGAGGGGTAGTGTACGTGAGGTGTGAAAAATGGTCAGTTTAGAAAAGGTAGATAGGTGCGGCCTGGAGCTGCTTAGCCCTGCGGGCTTGGGCCTGTCTGAAATGGCTGGCTCGGTCAGCTGGTCCTTTCGTTCTGTGGACCTTTCTTCCGGGTGTTTCTGTGTGGTGTTCGCTCGTGGCTTCTGTGTTCTGGGGCATTTTACTTATGTTTCTGAAAGACAAAGGAGACATTTTTATTTACTCTCGTTTTCATTTTATTATTTGTGTGTTAGAAGGGTAATATTGTTTTCAATTCCATCGTATTAGAATTGATTCATAGATTAAAAAAAGACCATATAAGACATAGTTATGTATATGTATAAGGGAGATAGATGCATTAAATAGATAGATACAAAAAAAAAAAAAAAAAAAAAAATATTCAATTTCTCTGGTGATGCGGACTTTCCTCTTCTAATTCGGAATTTTCCCTCTCTTAAGTCGGACATAAGTCGGACTTCGGACATCTCGGAAGTGGTCTCCCCCCAATTAGTCCGAGATAGCGAGGGTTTACTGTACTTGACTTTCCTTGTTATCATTGCTACTTGGCATATTCATGGATATTGTCTTACTTGGGTGTCCCATATATATTGGCTATATTGCCTCATATTTTTACCCTGTCTCACCTCCACTGGTGTGTACCGCTCCCCCCAATTTTTAGTGACATGATGCTGGCTCCTCCCTGCTTCCGCCCGACATGCAATCGGTCGGCCATGCTGGGCCATCGGGGATGATGCCCCCACACGGCCTGCTTCGGCAAGAATGTCTACGACCCCCCGCCGATGTGGAGTTTGTCTCTCTGCCCTTCAACTCCTGGAATCGCACCCTGCATCGGAGGAAGGACGACGGGCCAAGAGGTCTCTCCGTCAATCATGGGATATCATCTCACGTTATGTACGCCTTGCCTCTGCCCTGTGTCCAGCCCTCTCCCCTCCATTCCCCGTTCGGTCTCACTGATGTCCTCGAGGTGGATCCGGGGGGGGGGGGGGGGAAGATGGTCGCGTCATGGAAGACCTGTGTCGGCACACATTCCTTTGACAAGTTGACTCGACATTCGTGTTTACACGCGTTTTTTCGCCACACAGGTGAAGGTTTCCTGGTGTCCTCTGGCTCTTCATCTTTTTCTAGAATTCCACTCTACAAGCGAATTTTCTACTTTTTGATGTACCCTGTATCTGCATCTGGGAATCGGCCACATCGCCTTTTTCCTTGGTTATTGATGAAGTTGGTGCCCTGTCTAAGTTTGAATGTATGTACGGTCCTGGATATGTCTACTTGGCTGATTTCCTATCCTCTGTGTCCTCCTTCTGTGCCTCATTTCCGCCCTACAGGTGGCCTTCTAGTGTACTAGTTGGACTCAGGGACCTGTTGAAAAGTCCCAGGACTCTGCTCACATTGCAATTGTCCTGTGTGTCTTGGATTCCCCCTCCTATTTGTACCAATTAGGTGTCGGGTAGCTCACACTTGACTTTTTACTGACAGGGAGGTTTGGCCTTGATTCCACGTTGTGTTTACACACGTTTTCCGCCAAACAGGCGGGGCGTCCTCTGCCTCTTCCTCTTTCTGTAGAAACCCGCTCCACAGGTGGATTTTCTATTCTTGGATGTACCCTGTGACCTGTATTTAGTATTGGTTCCTTCGTCAATGACGAAGAGCCTATACTATATATAGGCTGAGATTCCGGGACCCGTTCGGGATTCCTATCACAACCGTTGCGTATATAGCATAAAAACAATCCTTGGTAAATACCCATTAAATCTTACCAAGGGCTCGTCATTGAAAATGAATACCACTAGAAATAAAATTTAAAGAAGAATCTATCATTTCAAACCTCCCGGTGCCTCAGCCCTCCAGCTGTGCTGTCGTTATGCTTCCCTTGCACGTGATGCCAGACTTTCTAGCGTGTTTATCTGCCTCTTTACGGTTGTGATCCAGACGAGTCGGACGTGTGCCCCCTTGCTCTGGGCGTCTCGGCGTTTGCCTGGCTTTCTCACTCCTAGTGAGTCCTTGTTATATATTATTTGAGTTAGATCCAAACATTAATTGAGTAATCGCCCTGTATGTTTCAGAGGGCCACCGTCCACACTTGTCCACACCGAAAGTATATGGATACTGCTTCGCCATTCTTAATATTGGTTGTTCGTCGTAGTAAGTGATTATTGTTATATTAGGCTATATCCTATACGCTTGCATTTAATTATTTACTTATCGTAGGCTATTATTCATCTTATTCGTGTGCCCTCAGGATACACGTTGAACTCTAAGGATATTATTAATTCAAAGTTTTCCTTGTAAAGTAGCCTACACGATTTCCTGAATTCTACTAGTATTAAATTTTTCAAAGTCGCTTCACTTTATAGTTTGCATGCTTCTAGCATTACTTCGAGCTGATAGGGTCTTAGCCAGACTTATTGATTCCCTTATATGTCCCATTCTTGCACCAGTATTTATTTATAAGGCCATTTTTTGTTCGCCACCTCGGACAAGTGTCCACGAGGGCGGCCAATAGGCCTAGCTAGCTCGGCTTCCCTCTACTGAATTTTACATGAGGGACCAATTGTTCTCTTCCTATATGAGTAATATGTTATGAAGTGCTTCGATACCAATGATTCCTAAGAGTTTGCATGACCAAGTGCAAGAGCACCAACTAAAAACCTATACAATTTGCATTCTTCGAGTCCCGGAGTCGGCGGGGCTCCTGTGTCCCTCCGTTCTTTCCGGGTCTCCGGGTTTAGAACTCCGGGTACTAAATGGTTTCGAGTAAATAAATATAAGCACCAACACAATTATATGTTAATTTTTTAAAATAGAAAGAGTTTGCATGAAACCAAATGGAGCAACAAAGTTTCCTCCAGTGCAAGAGCACCAACACAATTATGTGTTAATTTCTTAAAATAGAAAGAGTTTGCATGTAAACAAATTGAGCAACAAAGTTTCCTCCAATGCAAGAGCACCAACTAACCCTATACAATTGCATGCTTCGAGTCCCGGAGTCGGCGGGGCTCCTGTGTCCCTCCGTTCTCTCCGGGTCTCAGGGTTTTAGACCTCCGGGTACTAAATGGTTTCAAGGAAACCGAGGAACAAAAAAGAAAAAAAAAAAAAAAAAAAAAAATGCACAAAGAAGTTCCGGTTAAATGGAGAAACAAAGTTTTCTTCCAGGTGCACAAAACACCAACAAAACCAAGGAACCAAAAGGTTCAGGTTAACATAAAGGAACGAGTGCTTCCTCCGGGTACTCCGAGTAATACAAAAACCAAGGAACCAAAAGTTCAGGTTAAATTAAGGAACGAGAGCTTCCTCCAAGTACTCCGGGTACTAAGGGTCAGAGCTGGGCACCACAAACAAAAAGTCAAGCCAGCAAACACAAATCAGCAAACCCAGAACATAACTTCAGCAAACACAAATGTGCAAACCTTGTGAAATTTCTAGTCCTCAAATGCAAATATGCAAACGCAAACCGTTTTTTATTAATTTTAAATTTAAACTACAGAATCAAGGGTAAATCAATAAATTCAATCTCTAATGTCAATAAATATATATATTTACTTAAATATAATGTTGCCCAACTTCCATGGACCTCAAGGATATACATACAGGCTTTTAAAGCTTGGAAACTGCTGTAAATTGCCAAAACATTCCAGAACATCACCCGCAGTGAAAGGGTTAATATATATAGCATAGGCCGCTTAGTTTGTCCACATGGGCAGTAAAACGTTGGGGCAACTTGTTTATGGGGAGAGTGCTTCAGTAATAATCAGTATTCGCAATTCCGCACCATTCAGGAGGAGGTACGCCGGATCACAGAGGTGCAAGGAGGCGATTTATTCGTGGTCCCCCCCTTTGGGAATGGCAATAGGCTATATATGCCTAGATAGGTCTACTTTAGATAGATTAAGTAATTTAATAGAAAGTAGCCTAGGCCTATTAATTTTAATGCTCAGAATAAAGGCCTAGCTTCAGATCAAAATTTAATACAATTTTATTGTAGGGTAAATTTAGTCTAGGCCTAGGCTATATGATATTTTCAAAATTAACACTTTCTACTTGACACTAATAAAATGAGTGTGATTATAGGCCTAGGCCTATACATAGAAGTTAGAACATGCAATATTTAGCCTAGGCCTACATGCTTTGATGCATTTTGATGGAATTAGTGACTGATTATAGCCTAGACCTAGGCCTAGGCTATACATATTAATTATATTAATTATATAGGCTATACATATTAGGCTGTATATTAAAGTTAGAACATGCAATATTTAGCCTACATGCTTTGAGACATTTTGATGGAATTAGTCATTATAGCCTAGACCTAGGCTATATATATAGAAGTTAGAACATGCAATATTTAGCCTACATGCTTTGAGGCATTTTGATGGAATTAGTGATTGACTGATTATAGCCTAGACCTAGGCTAGCCTAGGCCTATATATATAGAAGTTAGAAAATGCAATATTATTTAGCCTACATGCTTTGAGGCATTTTGATAGGATTAGGGTAGCCTAGGCCTAGCCTAATAAAATTACGGAATTTTTTTATTTTAATACCACGAATTTTCCGAGTGTTTTTTATAAACAAAATTGGTCATTTGCATCAATATATAGTATTTGTAATTAATTAGAAATCTCGGGAAAACCTATTTTCCCCATTAGGCCTATCGATCGATGTTGAGACACGCTCGCTTCCCATAGTGATTTGAAGACATTAGCCTAACCTAACAACCTTACCTAACCTAACCTAGTATTATGGGTGGGGGCTGCCACCCCCACACCCCCGCTGGTTGAGTACTAATCCCTTAATAAAAAAAAAAAAATTGGCTGTCGATTATACGAAGTTGAAAAAAAAAAATCGATGAAGTCTATGGTGTTTACTTTGCAATCTTTAGCTTGATTGTACATTGATAACGGGAAAGTACCGTATTGACAACCTTGTTACGAAAATTAAATTTTAGTACCATACTTTTATATTAGGCTTTTACGAGGGTTTAACACATTTTCATATGATCTTTAGAGCTATCGATGACTGAAAGTACCGTATTGACAACCTTGTTACGAAAAAGAAATTTTAGTACCATACTTTTTTATTAGGTTTTGCCGAGGGTTAAAACAAATTTTATTATGATCTTTAGAGCATATAGATTCAATATTTATCTTCAAATATATCAACAAAATTCGTGGTATTAAAATAACATTGAACCAAAATTACTTATATTAGTAATTAGCCTATAGGCCTAGGCTATATTTAGAAGTTAGAACATGCAATATTTAGCCTAGGCTACATGCTTTGAGGCATTTTGATGGGATTAGTGATTATAGACCTAGGCCTAGGCTATATAGCCTAACCTAGCCTATATAGAAGTTAGACTTAGTCTAGGCCTACATGCTTTGAGGCATTTTGATGGGATTAGGGTAGCCTAATAAGTTAATAACATTAGTTTAGGTTAAAAATTAACAGGCTATCAATCAAATTAACGATAGCCTAACTTTATAATCTTAAATTAGGCTAGATTATAAAGTTATAAAGCCCTTCTCCAGAGACATCTTCTTGGTAATTACAGGCCCATAGAAGGTTTCTAGGTGGGGCCATGGGTGGCTTAGGTCCTCGATTTCTGCATGCTCTGCAGCATCACTGTCGGATGATGGTGGTGAACTGCTCCCCATGCTGTTGGCAGCTGCGGTAGGCATGATGGTAGACTCCATGTTCACTTCAATAGGCCGAAAATATATACAAAGTTGAAGTGCTAGCAGGTTGGAACTCTTGGACTGCTGTGTGTTGTAAGTGTTAGCTCGAGGCTGCTCGACGCTTGCTACTAAGTAAGTGGACGCTTGCTACTAAGTAAGTGAACAAACGTGAAGAGCCGGTGTATAGGCCTAGATTCCAGAACACAGGTAGTTGGCTTGGTCACATGACTTTTTTTGGCTGGAGCTGCAGGAGCGGCCCAGCTGGCTGGCGGCTGGAATTTTTATTTTGCGGACTCGAGGTTTGCAACATGGAGGTACTTTCCAGAGCTTCAAACCCGCAAATAGGCAGCCATTTTGGCGCCAACGCTAATTCGCCGACAAAATGACACTTCCGCCATGGCGGAATTGGCTATTTGCGGAAGTGTTGGCTAAAGTGCCCAGCTCTGCTAAGGGTACTCCGGGTACTCCGAGCAATACTGAAAACCAAGGAACCAAGAGGTTCAGGTTAAATTAAGGAACAAGAGCTTCCTCCAAGTACTCTGGGTACTCCGGGTAAACACTGACACCCCAGGAACCAAGAGGTTCAGATTAAAATAAGGAATGATAGCTTCCTCCAAGTACTCCGGGTACTCCGGGTAAACACTGACAACCCAGGAACCAAGAGGTTCAGATTAAAAAAAAAGAAAAAAAAGAAAGGAACGATAGCTTCCTCCAAGTACTCCAGGGGCGCGTTCGGTATACCTATCGTTTAGGGCCGATAGCTCTAGCGAACGCGATAGCCGCCGATTCGATGAATCGGCGATCGAAAACGATTGCTGTTTTAGCTATCAGAGCGATCGGTCCTCGGAGGTCGATCGAATGATCGACGAGAATGTAAACAAACCATTTATAGTTATTATATTGCTAATAATATAGATTGCGTATCGTGTTTCCCCTTCTTGAATACAATTTATGTAAATATTAAACACACTACGAAAAATAGGCGAAAAATAAACAATTCTTGTTGCGATGTCTTCTTCTTCTTCTTCTTTCTTGGGTCAAAGGGCTATTGTTATTGTTTACAAAGCTCTGGCAGACCGATCGGCGATCTGTGTCGTTCGGTAGTGAAATCGAAACACCGTTCTATCAAGCGCTATCAGACGAATCGGCGATAGGTATATCGAACGCGCTCCGGGTACTCCGGGTAATACTGAAAACCAAGGAACCATGAGGTTCAGGTTAAGGGAACCGACCGGTTAATTACAAACTTCCAGGTCATACTTTCAATTTAAGTGAAATTTGGCACAGGCGTACACTGTATATGACCATAAAACTAGATAAATTTTTTTTTGTTTTTTTTGCTTTTTTCTTGCAATTTAGGTAAAAAGACGTTGAAAATCATAGCACTGCAGAAAATGATAAACTCCTACAGAAATCCCCATAGCACATGTTTTATGTGATCAAACAACTCACAAAAGGTGTATCTGTAGTTTCTATAAAAAACATTTTATATATTTTGTGTATTTGTTCGATTTAGGTGATTGCGGATTCAGGCGAATATATTTATAGAAAATTACAACTTTGACGACATATTGTGAAAAAAATTAAATTACTAGAGTAAATTGGCTTTATAGGCCTTTTAGTGTTTTTAATTACCTTTCCAATGGTATATACACCATTCCTATAGGTCCAATAATAACTGTAGAATAACATCCGATAGTGCGGCAATATAGGTTCTGAGAAAAACAGGTGAAAGTTTAAGGTAATTAGGTGAACATTTTTACTTTTGTTTTTTAGATTTACAATATTTTACGCAGGAACATGGCAAAGTAGAAGATAAAGCATATGGGAGCTTGTAGAGTAGCTTACGCTCTTTCGATTTATATAGGTATGCTCCTCGTACGACCAGTAGTTACTGAGCATGTTAATTTCAAAGTTCGCTATATAACGTTTTTAGAATTACAGGAAAAGTTTGGAAAACATAAATAAAACTATTTCCAATGGGTTTTCACTAATAACATTTCACTGGCTTATGAAGGGATGTTGACTCTTGTTGAGTAAACACCTATTGGCATTTTCAGGATTTCGAGTTTTTTAAGCCTAAATTAACCAGTCGGTCCCCTTAAATTAAGGAACGAGAGTTTCCTCCAAGTACTCCGGGTACTCCGGGAACTCCGGGGTGGGGGGGTGGGGGGAACAATGTTTTCCTTCAGAAACAAACATCCGATGTACCAAAAGGTTCCGGTTAAATTCAAGACCAAGGTTTCCGTCCGAGCTCTCAATGTAGAACAATGAATGGAAAAAGAAGGGAGGAGAGTACTGTACTCCAGTGGCATTTATGATAGCCTATAGACTATCCCACTTAAATCCATTCTTATATACGATGTAGCGAATATGCTACCCTACTCTAAGCAGGCTACTCGACATTACATGAGCCTTATACATAAGGAACTGGTGCATGCTTTGTTTCTTTGCTCTTATATTATGTAATATTGATTCTTGGCCTTTTTCTGACAGGTGGGCTATAGGTCTCCTCAGTAATCTCCGCCCCCTCACCTGAGCCACAACTGACGAGGTATGTACACCAGATGTCTTGTGTGAATTGTACATTGACTAAGTGGGCTCCTAAAATTTTTACAAATTGTGCACTCTTTGTGTAACACTGCCACAATCCGAGTGGCCACATAACAGCCCCGACTCAGGTATTACTAACATATAAATTCTAAAGCTAACATATAAATTCATTCAGAGCCTTAACACTTCTGAGAACAGGATCATTAAAATGCTACAAACTCCAAGCATAGTGTACACCTCCAGGATCCAGGTACACTGGAGGAAGTTGCTCTATATTTAACCTTAAGTAATGATTTCAGGTCTGCTACTCTACAGAATTAGCATACCGGTACTGATCCTCATAGTACAGTACAGTACCGATATTCCTATACTGTACTGTAGCAACATACTGTACCGGAAGCTAAATGATGTGAGGCATGGTACTGTACACAATTAGGACAGTGGTTTTGGTAACACAGTAGTTTGATGACCACTGTTTTTGGTTGAGGCAGTGCTGTGAACTACATGATAGCAAGCTGGGTATTATTTAATTTCTTTTTATTTTATGTAGCCTATGTACAGTAGCTTATATATATTTATATATATTTATGTTACTGTAAGGTATATATGGACCCCAGTATGGTCCCCTCTGTACTGTGTGAGTCTGAAATAAAGTATTATTATTATTATTATTATTATTACTAAAATTTGGGATGAAGTGAAAGTTTATATATCCTCAAAAAAAAAAAAAAAAAAAAAGTCCCAGACATGGTCAGTAGGGACTATGTTTATTTCTTACTGGACGCTCTGTGTCTTCCACAAAAGAAACCCCTAAAAAGAGGTCTATACCTACAGAGTTAACCCCTTCAGACTCATATGACACAGAGGTTGCCAGATTAGCAATAAGAAATAGAGTTCTCTCACTCTTATAATTACCTCTCCAAAATTAGTTTTCTGCCCACAGCTAACTCAAAGACAACTGCAGAGGTTGAAGTAACTATAAACTAAAGGTTTCTTAATATCCCTGATGGTAGCAAAGGTTTTAAAGTATCCCCCAATAGGCTCAAAATCGCGTCATATGTCGGAGAGGGTTAAAAGGCCCTCCTCGCCCCAAATTTGTTAGGCTTGACCTAGATAAAGATGAGGAACAATGTTTTCCTCAGGATACTATCCCGATTAGATAGCACTCTAATCGTATTCATGATAGCCGATAGAATATATCCCCCTGGAATCCATTCTTATATAAGTTATGGCAGATACGTATTACGTACATAGTCTGCAGTTTACGTGATCACTACTTCTTTGCTCATATATCAAAGTATTCTACACTTTCATAGTTACACACTGGTAACATTAATTTGAGCGGATATGCTCTGGACTCTACTTAAGGATTCTTATATCGGGATATTCTCACGCGAGCGCGCGATCACGGAAGCGGCCAATAGGCCTAGCTCGAGCATCACTACTGAATTTTATAATGTAAGAGATAGATGAGCTCTTCCTATATAGATATATAGATATATAAATATTATATGAAGTTTTTCGAGGGGTTTACTTAATTTTTCAACATTATAGGTTTGACTCCTGCAAGGAGATAAAGAAAACCTAATATTTAGTAGTGGCCCCGTAATCATTGACGATTATGCCTATTACATAAGGCACCCTCTTCAAACACTCATTCGCCGTAGTTTGAATCTACCGCGCAGAGCATAAAAAATTGAGGAGCCTTCATCATGAGCGCACGCAACCTCACTCATGGTTCAGTCATTATGAAATTGGGTTCTCACTACGAAAAAACTTCGTAACAAATAAAAAACAAAAAGAAAATAAGAATAACTATTCATAAGCTTTCCATATAATCGTGGATGTACTTGTGTGGTATCTTTGACCAGACGCCGACTCGGGCGTCATTCTTCCTTCACTGACATATCAAGTAAACCAAAGTCCTTAATACATCAACGAATGGGAAGGGGATGGTCGGGAGGGCCCCAGTCGTCAATGATTATGTGGCCACTACTAAATATTAGGTTTTCTTTATCTCCTTGCAGGAGTCAAACCGATAATTTATTAGTCCATCATTGACGATTATGCCTGATATCTAAGACTGGAGGGGGACATTCGTAATCATATCATAACTCTGGCAAAAGCAGATAATCAAACACCCACATAGTATTCTTACTTTGTAAAAAAGATATATTTGGGTGCATAAACTTTATACAGCCTAAATATTCAAAAAGGGGTACAAGCAGGAGCGTGCTTCGAAGAAGCCTGCTTGAAAAAGGGTTAACTCTGAGACTCTGTACACAGATCTGCTAGTTAAGAAGGCACCCCACTTAAAGTAAGTGTTGAAAAATAAAAACTTATAAGTTTACATGTGCACATATAAACCCCATTAAACTAGTGGATATATTCCTAAAAATATAACCAAACATAAATTAATTCTTGTACTTTCGCAGAAGTACTGAACTCGTGTACTTATGCAGAAGTACTTACATCAAAAATAAAAGTCGTAGTTGCAACTACTGAGATTTCTTAAAAATCTATTGCTTCACAGCCAAAACTACTTACAACAAGAATTGTTGTATTACTACTATTGGACTTTAGCACAATTTCCTGTAATGAATACTACAGAGAAATTTTATATCACAATACCTACAAACAGTATCACAGTTTGTATTTTCCGTACACATACTCCGGCGGGGTCTAGGGTGTCCTATGTTACACTGACTGCACCCCCCCCCCCCCCCCTTTTCTTGAAATTAAACAAAAAGTGACTAAAAGGGCCACCTAGACCCTCTGCCTTAAAGCTATACATGGCAAGGCAGGTTTGTCTAGAGCTACTGAAAGGTATCGAGTCAAAAACGTATGATTAGAGGCCCACAACTGTGTGGACTTGATATCTTCAATCGAAAGATTATTAAGGAAACGTAAAGAGGCTGCCCCCTTGCGTAAATCGTGGGTTTTACCCACAACGCCGGGATTACTCTCTTTAAAGACCTCGACCAAGAGAGAAGCCAGTGTACGTTTCATCAAGCGTTTACCCATACTTGCTACCCATAAAGCACCCTGGTGATTTAGAGGTGCCACTCTCAAATATTTGGTTAGAGCTTGCACTGGATAAAAATTATGGTGCACCTTTCCCCTTTTTCAACGCCGGCACCGTGAACTCTGAAAACACGTGTTCACTGTGCTCATTCTTGGCTATGAATCCTGGGGAAGGTGCAATGTGAATACACTCATTAAGCCTACCAAACCTGAGGCAATTAGGTGTGTTGCTCATCGCCGCTAGCTCAGATACTCTGTTCCCGGTAGCCAAAGCCATAAGGAATACTGCCCTTTTTATAAAAGTAATGTAAAATCTGCAGTCTTTTGGTACAGACGGGAACGAAGTAACGACAATGCTTTGTTCAGAGACCAGGTAGGCATGAGCTGACGGGGAGATGGGCGGAGTTTAAAACATGCCCTCATAAAAACCTGTTTCCTCCGCGACTGGTATGGTGAGACCGGTAAGGTCCAAAAATGGCATCCTAATCGCTGTTAAGTGATTTTGTAAAGTTACTACAGATAAATGTTTCTGCACGAACAGATAATTTAAATAATTAAAAACCAACGCCACCGAGGGCACAGTTTGTTCTGTTCTAAGAATCCAAGACGTAAAAGCTTGCCAATGCGATTGATACTGTCGCTTTTTAGACTGGGTATATTGATTCATGAATTTATTGGTCACGTCGCTACCATATGGTGCTAGCCACTTGGCCTCCTGAATGTCCATAATGCACAAGTCAGCGAGGTTTCTAGGTTGCCAATTGTGTCTAAGTGGAACAACCCGACCGGGAGTGACACCGGGTGCGGGCACCACGTTTTCAATTGCTGGTACCACAACTGCTCCGGCCACAGGGGCGCGATTAGCGAGACTACGCCCCGATAATCCTGTAGTTTGTTGACTACGTGGCACATTAGAGACGCGTCTGGCGGCGGAAATAGATAAATGGAACTCCACCTGTTCCAGTCCGTCATCAGAGCGTCTGGTCCGCCCGCCGGCGTTATCGTCCGGCGGGTGAGGTACAGTGGGAGTTTGTGAGTCTCCTCTGATGCAAACAAATCCACTTGTGGATGGTAAGGCTCCGCAATCATTTGGTTGAAAAATGGTTTGCTTGAGCGCCCATTCTACTGTTGTGCTTTGTCTCCGAGACAGAGCGTCTGCCCAGACATTTGCTACGCCTGGGAGATAAGATGCGTGAAGATGAATGTCCAGCCTGTTGGCTAGTATAAAAATCTTTTCTGACACGTTTAGCAACTTCCGAGATCTCGTTGACCCATGTTTCTGAATACAGTGAACCGCATTCAGATTGTCCATTCTGAAGGCCACCGACTTGCCCCGTAAAGCAGAGCCATGAGCCTGAAGGACATATAAGGGGAATAGTAATTCTTTGACATTGATGTGGAAGATTTTTAAATGGGACCAAAGCCCTTGACCCTGGTGCCCTTGGTTTGACTGAAAGCCCCAACCTATCGTTCCTGACGCATCCGTGTCTACCCATACCGTCGGCGGAGGAGAGGTCCATGACATTACTGAGTGCAACGTTTCCCTCTTCGCCCAGACCGCTAGTAAGGTGTGGATTAATTTTGGTATGGGCCATAATTTTTCCGCCGGCAATAGTGGAAAAAATGTGTTGCCCTCCAAAATTAAACGTTAGACTTTCAACCGGCCCAACTTTATAGTTAGTTGAATCCAGTTGAGAGAGCCGACCAGAGACTCCCAGATTCTCTGTGTCGTAGTCAGACTGTGAAGGAAGAGAAACAATTTCCTGCGAAATCTGTTTCGATTGTCCACACTCTGACTCAGAGTGAGAGTAGCTGCGTCCCAAACCAGCCCTATCCACTGAACTACTCGTGAGGGAACAAGGTTTGACTTTACCAGGTTTACCTTGAATCCTAGAGATTTGACATGATTTAATGTTATGTTGACATGATTGACGCATAAATGTTCCGTCTCTGCCACCACTAGCCAGTCGTCTAGATACCACAAAATCCTGATCCCTTGCTCTAACAAGGGCATCAGGGCTTGCCGGACTAATTTCATGAATAAGCGAGGTGCTAGGTTCAATCCAAATGGCATCCTCTGAAAGACATAAGTCTGATGCATTATTCGTAAGGCCAGAAACCGTTGAAATCTTTTGTTTACCGAGACGTACCAATTATAGGTTTGACTCCTGCAAGGAGATAAAGAAAACCTAATATTTAGTAGTGGCCCCGTAATCATTGACGAACATGCCTATTACATAAGGCATCCTCTTCAAACACTAAATCGCCGTAGTTTGAATCTACCGCGCAGAGCATTTAAAATCTGAGGAGCCTTCATCATGAGCGCACGCGACCTCACTCATGGCTTCAGTCATTATGAATTGGGTTCTCACTACGAAAAAACTTCGTAAAAAATAAAAACAAAAAGAAAATAAGAATAACTATCCAATAAGCTTTCCATTATATCGTGGATGTACTTTATCTTTGACCAGACACTGATTCAGGCGTCATTCTTCCTTCACTGACATATCAAGTAAACCAAAATCCTTAATACATCAACGAATGGGAAGGGGATGGTCGGGAGGGCCCCAGTCGTCAATGATTACGGGGCCACTACTAAATATTAGGTTTTCTTTATCTCCTTGCAGGAGTCAAACCTATAATTTATTAGTAGCCCCTCCATCATTGACGAACATGCCTGATTTCTAAGACTGGAGGGGGACATTCGTAATCATATCATAACTCTAGAAAAGCAGATAATCAAACAACCACATAGTATTCTTACTTTGAAAATATATTTAACCATGGCGCAGCCCATATATATACAAAAAAGGGTTTCAAGCAGGTGCGTGCTTCAAAGAAGCCTCCTTGACAAAAAGGGGTAACTCTGGAGATTCTGTGAACAGATCTGTAGTTACAAAGGCACCCCACTCAACGAGTGGTGACAAAAATAAAAAGTTATAAGTTTACATGTGCACATATAACCTCATCATATTCGTGGAAATATTTAAAAAAATATCTCCACTGTTTAATACTAAATTGCTTTCACAGCTAAAACTACTATAACAACCCTGTTGTTTGTACTAACATTGTACTAGCACAATTTCTCGCCCTGAATAGAACAGAGAAATTTTCATATCACATTATCCTTAATTTGTATCACAGCTCTTACACTCCGGCGGGGTCTAGGGTGCCTATGTTACACTGACTGCACCCCCCCGCCCCCTTTTTCTTGAAAGTAAACAAAAGTGACTGAAGGGCCACCTAGACCCTCTGCCTTAAAGCTATACATGGTAAGGAAGGTTTGTCTAGAGCAACTGACAAGTATCTAGTAAAAAACGTATGATTAGAAGCCCACAACTGTGTGGACGTAATATCTTCTACTGAAAAGTTCTTCAGGAAACGTAAAGAGGCTGCCCATTTGCGTAAATCGTGGGCCCTACCCACAACGCCGGAGTTACTCTCTTTAATGACTTCGACCAAAAGAGAAGCCAATCTCCGTTTCAGTAAGCGTTTACCCGTACTTGCTACCCATAAAGCACCTTGGGGGTTTAGAGGAGCTACCCTCAAATATTTGGTTAGAGCTTGCACTGGACAAAGATTATGGTGCACCTTTCCCCTTTTTAACGCCGGCACAGTGAACTCCGAAAACATGTGTGCACTGTGCTCATTCTTGGCTACAAATCCTGGGGAAGGTGCAATGTGAAGACATTCATTAAGTCTACCAAACCTAAGGCAATTAGGTGTGTTGCTCATCACCGCCAGCTCAGACACTCTGTTCCCGGTGGCCAAAGCCAAAAGGAATACAGCCTTTTTTAAGAGTAATGCAAAATCTGCAGTATTTTGGTACAGACGAGAGTGAAGTAAAGACAATGCCTTGTCCAGAGACCAAGTAGGCATGAGCTGACGGGGAGGTGGGCGGAGCTTAAAACATGCTCTCATAAAACCTGTTTCCTCCGCTACCGGTATGGAGAGACCTGTAAGGTCGAAAAAGGGCACTCTAATCGCAGTTAAGTGATTTTTTAACGTTACCACAGATAAACGTTTCTGCTCAAACAGATAATTCAAGTAATTAAAAACTAACGCCACTGAGGGCACAGTGTGTTCTGTATTAATGATCCAAGAAGTAAAGGCTTGCCAATGTGATTGATACTGTCGTTTCGTAGACTGAGTATATTGATTTATTAATTTATTGGTCACATCTCTACCATATGGTGCTAGCCACTTGGCCTCCTGAATGTCCATAATGCAAAAGTCAGCGAGGTCACTAGGTTGCCAATCGAGTCTAAGTGGAAATACTCGACCGGGAACGACACCGGGTGCGGGCACCACGTCTTCAATTGCTGGTACCATAACTGCGCCGGCCACAGGGGCGCGATTAGCGAGACTAAGCCTCGATAATCTCGTAGTCTGTTCACTACGTGGCACATTAGTGACGCGTCTGGCGGCGGAAACAGATAGATGGAGCTCCATCTGTTCCAGTCTGTCACTAGGGCGTCTGGCCCCCCTGCCGGCGTTCTCGTCCGGCGGGTGAGGTATAGAGGGAGTTTGTGAGTCTCCTCGGACGCGAACAGATCCACTTGTGGATGGTAGGGCTCTGCAATCATTAGGTTGAAAATGGGTTGCTTGAGCTCCCATTCTACTGTCGTGCTCTGTCGCCAGGACAGAGCGTCTGCCCAGACATTTGCTACGCCTGGGAGATAAGATGCGTGAAGATAAATTTCTAGCCTGTTGGATAGAGTAAAAATCTCTTCCGACACGTTTAGCAACCCCCGTGATCTCGTTGACCCCTGTTTCTGAATACAGTGAACCGCATTCAGATTGTCCATTCTGAAGGCCACCGACTTGCCCCGCAAAGTAGAGCCGTGAGCCTGAAGGAAATACAAGGGGACTAGTAATTCTTTGACATTGATGTGGGAGATTTCTAAGTGGGACCGAAGCCCCTGACCCTGGTGCCCCTGGTTTGATTGAAAACCCCAACCTATTGTGCCTGACGCATCCGTGTCTACCCATACCGTTGGCGGAGGAGAGGTCCATGACATTACTGAGTGCAACATTTCTCTCTTCGCCCAGACCGCTAATAAGGTGTGGATTAATTTTGGTATGGGCCATAATTTTCCCGCCGGTAAGAGTGGGAAATATTTGTTGCCCTCCAATATTAAACGTTTTACTTTCAACCGACCCAACATTACAGTTAGTTGAATCCAGTTGAGAGAGCCGACCAGAGACTCCCAGATCCTCCGTGTCGTAGTCAGACTGTGAAGAAACATGAACAGTTTCTTGCGAAACCTGTTTCGATTGTCCACACTCTGACTCAGAGTGAGAGCAGCTGTGTCCCAAACCAGCCCTATCCACTGAACCACTCGTGAGGGAACAAGGTTTGACTTTACCAGGTTTACCTTGAACCCTAGAGTTTTGACATGATCAAAAGTTATGTTGACATGTTTGATGCATAATTGCTCTGTCTCTGCCACCACCAGCCAGTCGTCTAGGTACCACAAAATTCTGATACCTTGCTGTAGCAATGGCATCAGGGCTTGCCGGACTAATTTCGTGAATAATCGAGGTGCCAGGTTCAAATCGAATGGCATCCTCTGAAAAACAAAAGTTTGATGCCTGATCCGTAAGGCCAGAAACCTTTGAAATCTTTTGTTTACCGATACGTGCCAATAAGCGTCTGTCAGGTCTAGGGAACACATCCATCCTCCCGGCGGAAGTGTGAGCCTGATTTGGTGTACTGTTAACATTCTGAATGACTCGTTGTGCATGTGAAGGTTCAGATACGACATTCTTGGCAATCATTTCCTGGACCAGTGACTCCACCTCTAAAGAAACTAGATTCGCCGTTGTCGGCTGACGTAAGCGAGGTCGCCGGAGCCACTGCCAAGTGATGCCCTTGCGTGCCACCATCCGTGCCCAAGTGTTTAACGGCCATGCTTGGTGACACGTTCGGAACGACCCAGTTAGCAGACAAGGGTTCGCCGGCTGTACTACCCTCGGATCCGCTGGCCTTGAGACTGGCACCGGGAGTGAGAGAGACTTTAGTTTTTTGATGGTGGAGGAGTTGGTGGTGGTGGACGCTTCGCCGGCTGGCTGGCGGTGGCAA
This sequence comes from Paralithodes platypus, assembly GCA_032716605.1. Classification (NCBI taxonomy): domain Eukaryota; kingdom Metazoa; phylum Arthropoda; class Malacostraca; order Decapoda; family Lithodidae; genus Paralithodes; species Paralithodes platypus. Next base: position 13,373,294 of record CM064496.1, on the reverse strand, counting down.
AAGACGGGCCCTGACCTGGCTTATGATAGCCGCGTCCTCTCTGACCTGAAAACCTACTCTGCCTATGCCTGTACTGACCTTGAGGGGAGGAGGACTAAGGTGGATAAAAGGGCTTAGATCCCCCTGGCTGAGCCTTAGCGACTGGCTTGGGTTTGGGGAAGTTAAAGGCCGGTTTCTTAGAAGGGGTGGGACTATGTTTAAAAGCCTGAGCCATATTAAAAACTGTTCGCCACACTTCAGGGGACATTAAAGAGGGAGTGAGCACTGGTGACATGACCACCTGATTCGCAATGCGATCAGGAAGCTTCCGTACCAGGGACATTCTGAGATCTTGTCTCGCTCGTACCGCCTCAAGCAAGACTGTGCGTATGTCACCCAATGATTGGATGGACGACTGAAGAAGCAGTCGCCGGGACAGTTCGACCGACCTTCTGGCATCCGCGTCTGCGATTGCCTGAGTGGACCGGAGCAATGACTTTGCAACCTGTTGTGACACTATGTATTGGGAGAACAGGCGAAAAGCTTTCCCCCGTAGCCTAAATTCTCGGTCTAGGTGAGTTGGGGTAGGGGCAGTGAAAGGGTCTTTCAGTTCACACAGATTAATTTTAGGGGCAGCTAAGAAGGCAAACAAAGCTGAAGGGACTCCGCCGGCAGAACACACTGGCATGAAGAACCAAGAATGAGTATCTTGAGGGATCTGGTGGGAAGTTTTGGAAGTAAATGTGGTCGCAAAGTTTTGAGCCTCTGTCTCCCATTCCACCCAAGGTCCTGGACCCAACTGCCCCACCTTCAAGATTGGATTAGCTGCTGCGTCTGTGACGGTTTGCAAATCGAGTTCTGGAGTGAGAGCTGACAGTGTCTTAATGTCATTAAACCCATCATGCTTAGACCAGTCAGAAAACAATTTTGAAGCTGAGGCAGAGGGTAAAGCAGGTTTAGCAGTATAAACAAAATAGTCCTGGTGATAATAACTAGGTATAGCCTTGACATTGACATCCAATACATTCCCCAAGTTATTCAAGGCCCTTAATTTCTTAGATTTATTGCCTTGGACGACCCATTCCTGCGGCACTGGGAGTTCCCCTGACAAGGTAGGTTGGGCGAGCTCTGGCTGAGTGGGGGTCAAAAGGACCCATGACTCGTCTGGTCCGTAAAGCAAGGGCATAGCTACCTTTCTGAGAGGAGCTTTGTCTAACGGGGGCCGATTGACATCCGTTATAACCCTTACATTCGAAGTGGTCAATGCCGCCGTAGCAGGCCTAGTGACCACCGATGGTGACATAGAGGGAGGGTGAGGGATCTGAGTCAAAGCAATAGAAGTCATCAGAGGCCGTACCGTAGAGCTTGTCGTGGGAGCACCCAGGTCCACCGCAGGAGTTTCCGGCTGTTGGCCAAAAAATGTAGATAATGCATTAACTAGTAGCCCATCAATTTCCTGTGCTGTGACAAATTTATCTGATGATGAACTGAATGGTGAATCAATAAGATCTTGTGCGGCGTCTAAGCCTGAACCCGACTCTTGCACTTCCATATCTGATATAATTGAAACCTCGTCTTTACCATCCTGTTCCTCATGAGAGGATTCTGCCGAAGCTGGGGTACCATCTTGTTGCCAAGATAAGTCAGGAATAGAGGATGGGATCGCCGCGTCCCGGTGGACGTCAGCCACTGTGTGAATAGTTTGAGCCGGAAGTGGGTGGTCAGACACTGGTCGAGAATAACGCCAAACACCTAGGCCTTGGCCTACACTCCCTTGTGAGTCCGAAATACTCTCAACCACTGAGCTCCCTGAACTCTCCAAATCCAGGGTTAAAATGCTAATAGGTAAATCCTCTTTAGGTACAGGCACTACACTGGACCCCTGAGACCGAACACTAGCTCTGTCTGGGGTAGAGGTATGACGAGAAGTACTAGATTCCGGCGAATGTCGGGAGGCCTTTCTATCATGGGAATCCTTTCTTGAAGATTTATGGCTGCGGTCTGACCGTGAACTACTCGTTGATTTGGAGGATTTATCGCCGTGACCACTGGTGGAAACTTCCGTCTTACTCTTCTTACTCGATGGCGAAGAGGCAAGACTGGGTGGCTGGTGTCAAAGTGGAGACCTAGACCTAGATCTCGCCCGAGACGAGGAGGCTGCCGCCGGGGGTGTAGGCTCACGTTGACGTTTCGAAGTAGCTGGGGCAGGAGATGACACAGAACCCTGGCCAGTCTCCGCCGGCTTACGGATAGTTACTCGAGAGGAACGTTTAGGGGGAGGGTGCTCAATGAGAAGCCTATCCCAAAGTGGGACGTTGTCACATTGAAGTGACTTATGAGCTACAATAGTAGTATAAGCTGCCATTTGTTGCCTAACTTCTCGTAAGGCGACCGCTGCGGTCTTATCGTTGTCTTTTAATACTTTGACACTGAGTTGGGAGCAAAAGGAACAGTTGCGCATCACCCACAGACCCCTTGAACGGTCTAGACATTTAACACACTTGATACAAAGAGTGTGCGCAAAAAGAGGGATACCAGCACAGGTTGGAGTAATGCATAAAGCAAAAACTGGGGCAAAGGTAGCCATGACAGAGACTGGTGGGAAAACTACTGCAGGTTCTGTATTGGTATAAAATTTCCAGGAATTAATGCTCATAAGGTTAACCCAACATGTTCGCACACAAGTGTTAATAACCCGCCGGGTAACGAGACGTAATGTCACAACGATCACAGCTCGTTACGTGGCGGGATTCTATAAAGATTTCTGAATATCTAGATATGTCTTACAGAAAGTTAAGAATACCCTCTGACAAATATTAAAGACCAGTATGGCGTTTATAAATATAGTCTTTCTGGTGGTGACTGTTTCAAGATTCAATTTTGGAAAACAACCCCCCACAAAGACGCCGGCCCCTGAATTATTTTGCAGAATAACACTGGGCAGGCTGATACGAGATCTGACTTCTAACGAATTGTCATATAGATCGCCGTATGTTGAAGGCGGCGATACACTAAACGTATCTCTCAATTATTTGGTTAACTAAATTGAATTGTAAATTCCTTATTTCCTCCTCCCAGGAGCACCCGCCGGGTGTGAAAAACTTATGAAAAAGATGTTAACCCTAATTGAACCTTCGATCGCCATATGTGTGAAGGCGGCGATACATAAAGTATCACTAAATGGACCGGTTAACTAAACTGAATTACCAATTCGTTCATCCCACCCTACCAAGGTGCACCCGCCGGGTGAGATCTGATGATTAAACGTTAACCCCATAAGTTCCTACCCCACTTCTTTGAAAAGATCACTGGGGAGGAAAGCCCACAACAACAGCTAGGTTTTTCCTTTGGTTTGTAAAACCGGGTAGAAAAACTTCATAACATATGTCCGCATGAACAATGTTAGATGGGTACAGCCATTCCGCCGGGAATCAAAGGGAGCCTGAAACAGGCACCATCACAGAGACGCAGTCCTGGAGAGCCACAGACACCAACTCGCCGGGGACACAAGCCTGTTTTGAAACCACGCGTGGCCAAAACTCGGCTCTCGGCCGGGGTTTTCAAGGTGTAACCGAGAAAAACCCGCCGGAAAGTAACCCACCCCGTCCAGAAACCATCTGAACGCACATAGGACCCGAGAGATAGCCAAAACACAACTAACCTCGGGCCCACAAACATAATCCGTGGAATTAGCCAATACACAACTAAACCAGGAAACACATGACACAGTAGTACATATTTATAAATAAACAAGAACACTTGTACATGTGGCAAAGCTACGAGCGGCTGGCTAGGCCTAGGCAGACGGCACAAAAACGTTGAAATATAAACAAAAGCATTGGAAATATCACAACAGGAAACACCGCCAACACACCACTGTAGCAATAACTTCCGGTAAAGGGAAGACTGACTCGGGACCCAGAAAAAACTTCACTAAGTGAAGAAAAATACGCTGGGAACGTCAGCAAAACAAACGCTACCTCATCAGAAAGATAGAAGGCAGCCAAAAGCGCGTAATGAAAGCCGCCTGCATCACAAGCTAACTAACTGTGAAAAAGTTCACACGTCCAAAACAGGACCACGAGGGTACATCCGAAATAGATACCCCAAACACACGACCCAAAATACACTGCACTGCAGGCAACCAGCCCAGGACACTCCTGCTACGCATATCCTAACCTTACTCGATACATCCCGGAGTAAACAAATGAGAAAAAACTCACTAGGGACGCAGCAAATGCGGAACCAGCGGAGCGTGGGGAGACACGTCCGGGCGGGGTGAGCGCAGAGCAGAGAAGGAAGAATGATGCCTGAATCAGGGTCTGGTCAAAGATCCACACAAGTACATCCACGATATAATGGAAAGCTTATTGGATAGTTATTCTTATTTTCTTTTTGTTTTTATTTTTTTACGAAGTTTTTTCGTAGTGAGAACCCAATTCATAATGACTGAAGCCATGAGTGAGGTCGCGTGCGCTCATGATGAAGGCTCCTCAGATTTTAAATGCTCTGCGCGGTAGATTCAAACTACGGCGATTTAGTGTTTGAAGAGGATGCCTTATGTAATAGGCATGTTCGTCAATGATGGAGGGGCCACTAATAAATACGCGTCTGTCAGGTCTAATGAACACAGCCACCCTCCCGGTGGAAGTGTTAGCCTGATTTGATTCACTGTCAGCATCCTGACGGACACGTTGTGAATGTGGAGATTCAAATAAGACAGGTCTACGCCCGGTCTCATCTGAATACTGTCCCTTTTTGGTACTCGAAATAGTTTGGATGTAAACACCGGGTAAGTCGGGGGGTCGGGGATAATGACACTCTTGGTAATCATCTCCTGAACTAGTGACTCCACCTCTAAAGAAACATGATTGGCCTTTGTTTTATGGCTGACATAAGCGAGGTCGCCGGAGCCACTGCCAAGTGATGCCTTTGCGTACCACAGTCCTCGCCCCTGTGAAACTTGTGGCCTTTACCTGAGAAATTACCCTGTTTATACCTGAACTGAGCCTGACCCTGGGTGGAAGGAGACTTTGGCTGATGAAAAGGCTTAGACCCACTAGTTTGAGCTTTCGAAACTGGTTTGGGTTTTTAGGGAAAGTGAAGGTAGGTTTCTTAGGTTGAGAGGGACTTTGTTTGAATGCTTGTGCCATATTGAAAACAGTCTTCCAAACTGCTGGTGAAATCAAAGAAGGAGTTAGAACTGGAGACAGAACTACTTGGCTTGCAATACGGTCAGGAAGTTTCTTCACTAAGAAACATCCTCAGATCCTGCCTTGCTCGAACTGCCTCTAATAAGGCCGTCCGAATATCTCCAAAGACTGTATGGAAGTCTGGAGAAGCAAGCGCCGGGAAAGTTCAATGGCTTTCTTGACTTCCGCGGCTTCTATTGCCTGAGAAGAGCGTAACAGAGACTTTGTTACTTGCTGGGTAACTATATATTGCGAAAACAGTCTAAACGCTTTTCCTCTTAACCTAAACTCGCGGTCTAGGTGAGCTGGGGAAGGCGTGCTAAACGGATCTTTTAATTCGAACAAATTGTTTTTAGGGGCAGCCAAGAAATCAAACAAAGCAGAGGGGACTCCGCCGGCACTAAAAACCGGAAGAGAGAACCCAGAATGGTGTTCTTGAGGGATTTGGTGGGAAGATTTTGACGTGAAAGTAGTGGCAAAATTTTGAGCCTCTGTTCCCCATTCCACCCAAGGTCCCGTACCCAACTGCCTCACCTGCAAGACTGGATTAGAGGCTGAGTCTGTGATCGGAAACATATCCAACTCCGGCATCAAAGCAGAAAGTGCCTTGACGTCGTTAAAGCCGTCATTCTTAGTCCAATCAGAAAATAGCTTTGAAGCTGAGGCAGGGGGTAGGGCTGGTGTTGAAGCATAACCAAAAAAGTCCTGGTTATAATAACTTGGAATGGCCCTAATATGAACATCCAAAACATTTCCTTGACTATCCAAAGTTCTGAGTTTTCTAGACTTAATGCCTTGGATTACCCACTCATGTAGTAATAGTAGCTTGTGCTGCCTCTGGCTTAGTTGGTAACATTGCTACTCATGACTCATCAGGCCCGTATAAAAGAGGCATAGCTCCTTTTTTTGACTGGCGCCTTGTCTAAAGGGGGGGAGTTATGTCTGATATGACTCGCATATTGGGGAGTAGTGAAAGCTGCTGTGCCTGGCACATTGAAAATTGGATCTGACACAAGAGGGGGGGGGTTTAGGTATTTTAGCTAAAGCAATGGATGTAGCCAGAGGTCGCACATTCGTCGACGTCGCGGGAGCTCCCGTACCAACTGTAGGAGTTTCCGGCGTAGGGCCAAAGAACCTATTAAGTGCATTCAATAGTAATCCATCAATCTCTTCTGCCGTTACATACCTAGCTGATGACGAACTCCGTGGAGATTCGACAGTACCCTGAGAGTCGTCTAGAATGTGACTGGACTCTTCAACCTCCATCTCTGAGACCCGAGATCGTTGTTCTTTATCCGTTAAGTCTGGCCTATCATGGGAAGATCCCGCCGAAGCCGGGACCTCCACATGCTGCCATGTTAAAACTGGGATAGAAGATGGTACATCGGCATCCCGGTGGACGTCAGCCACTACTTGAGTCACAAAGGGATGTGTTCTGTCCTGCCAGGACTGTGAGTATCGCCATACACCTTGGCTGTGGCTGTCACTCGCTTGCGAGCTTGGTATACTCTCCGATTGAGAGCCCTCACCCGAGCCCCCTATAGGTTTTATGATAATTAAAAGCTCCCATAGCTCAAGGTTATCACCTTGCAATGCTGTATATGCTACATTCGTTGAGTAAGTAGCGAGAAGTTGTTTCACTTCTTGTAAAGCTACCGCCGCAGTGTTATCTTTCTGAATTGGAACTTTAACACTTAAGAGGTTATAAATAGTGCAATTCTTTGTCACCCATATCCCCCGTGACCGATCTAGGCATTTAACATATTTAATGCAGAGCTTGTGAGCAAAAATAGGGATACCTGAGCATAACGGCGTTGAACATAAAGCAATGAGAGGTTCAAGTGCCGACGTGACAGAGACTGGGGGAAAACTACCCCGCCCCCGGGAACTACCTGGTCACCTGGTGCAACGCCGGTACTCCGCCCTGGAAAGAGAAATGTCCAGGAATTAATGCTCATAAGGTTACCCCAAAATGGTACAAAACATGTGCCTTAAAACCGCCGGTCAACGAACCGTAGCACTCCACCACTACTGTTCGTTTTCCTTTAGTTTCATATTAAAGATTTCAGCATATCTTTAACCATTCAAAAGATTTAAGCATATCTCCTGAATCCTCATAAAGATGAAGCATATCTTTATTAAAGATGAAGTCTTTCAAGTATCCCTTTACACTTGAAACACTAGTAAGATTCAGGCATCTTTTTATCCCTTAAAAAGTCTAAGCCTACCTTAATCTCTAATCCGGCTTCTCCCAGAAGCCCTCATAGATCGCCATCTTGAAGGCTGTGATACCCTATTGTATCAATCAATTGTTTGGCAAATTATCGTGAATTGCAAATCCGTTAATATAACCACCCGAAGGTACAACCGCCGGGTTTTATATGCAATGTCAAACCAATTGTACCTGCCCCAGACCTCGTTGTAAAAAAGGGTCGCCGGAAGGGAAAGACCAAACAAACAAACAGCATTGTTTCAATGGCTTATTAAAGATTTCAACATATCTTTTACCTGTCCAAAAGATTTACGAATATCCTCTGACATGATATGAAGACCATCATGGCTTTTATAACTGACGCAGTCTTCCCAGTGGTGTTAAGTTTTACTGGAAAACCCATGAAAAGACGCCGGCCCCCGTATTATCTCGCAGATCAAAAACTGAGAAGCCTGTCTTAAATGCTAGATCTGACTTCCCCCGAAGTCTCCTAGATCGCCGTATTGTCGAAGGCGGCGATACCTTAACGTATCCATCAATTGTCTGGTCAACTACACTGATTTGCAAATCCGTTAATCCCACCCTCCCAAGGTGCAACCGCCGGGTGTGAATTTAAGTTCAACGTTAACCCCAACTGTTCCGATCCCCACTTCTCTGCAAAAGATCGCCGGGGAGGAAAGACCAAACGACAAACAGCCTAGTTTTACTGGCTTTGTAAAAACTGGGAAAACTACACACCACAAGTGCCCCCAAGAACACTGTTAAATGGGTACAGCCATCCCGCCGGGAATCAAAGGAAGCCTGAACACAGGCTCGATCAGGGACGCAGTCCTGGAGAGCCTCAAACAACCACTCGCCGGGGAAAACAAGCCTTTTTTAACCACGCGTGGCTAAAACTCGGCAACCAGCCGGGTTTTTCAAGATGTAACCGAGAAAAACCCGCCGGAGAAGGCAACCCACCCCGTTCAGATTCAATCTGAATGCACCAAATATATCGTGGAATTAGCCAAAGCACAACTAACCCAGGACACACAAATAGTCCGTGGAATTAGCCAATACACAACTAATCCAGGACACATATATAGTCTGTGGAATAGCCAATACACAACTAACCAGGACACACATGACACAGTAGTACATATTTATAACATAAATCAATAACACTTGTACATGTGGCAAAGCTACGAGAGGCTGGCTAGGCCTAGGCAGACGGACATAACAAGTAAACATGTCGTAATATAAACAAAAAGCACTGAATTATATCACAACAGGAACCACCGTCAACACACCACTGTAGCAAACACTTCCCGGCAAAGGGAAGAACTGACTCGGGACCCAGAAAAAACTTCACTAAGTGAAGAAAAATACGCTGGGAACGTCAGAGAAAAAAGCTACCTCATCAGAAAGTTAAAAGGAAGCAATAATAACGCGTAAAGAAAGCCGCCTACATCACAAAGCTAGCTAACTGTGAAAAAGTTCACCTGTCCACAACAGGACCACGAGGGTACACCCGAAATAGATGCCCCAAACACACGACCCAAAATACACTGCACTGCGGGCAACTAGCCCAGGACACTCCTGCTACGCATATCCTAACCTTACTCGAGACATCCCGGAGTAAACAAATGAGAAAAAACTCACTAGGGACGCAACAAATGCGGAACCAGCGGAGCGTGGGGAGGCACGTCCGGGCAGGTTGAGCGCAGAGCAGAGAAGGAAGAATGACGCCCGAGTCGGCGTCTGGTCAAAGATACCACACAAGTACATCCACGATTATATGGAAAGCTTATGAATAGTTATTCTTATTTTCTTTTTGTTTTTTATTTGTTACGAAGTTTTTTCGTAGTGAGAACCCAATTTCATAATGACTGAACCATGAGTGAGGTTGTGTGCGCTCATGATGAAGGCTCCTCAATTTTTTATGCTCTGCGCGGTAGATTCAAACTACGGCGAATGAGTGTTTGAAGAGGGTGCCTTATGTAATAGGCATAATCGTCAATGATGGAGGGGCCACTAATAAATATAAGCGGGGGGCCAATGGTTCTGATACTGTTGACTTATAAGGAACACTGTTCCTCCGGATACTATTCCTATTTTTAAGCCAAATATCGACTCGATATTATGAAGTTTTCTCACGCTCGTCACATCGAGCGTGGAAGTGGGCAATAGGCTATAGTTCAAAGCCTCACTCTACTGAAGTTACAGCACAAGAGATAGATTGGTATCTTCCTAGATATAAGTATTATGTATAGATATATAAATATTATATTATGAAGATTTTCGAGGGATTTACTTCATTTGTCAACATATAAGCGGGGGGCCAATGGTTCCGATATTGTTGACTTATAAGGAACAATGTTCCACCGAATACTATTCCTATTTTTTAAGCCAAATATTAACTCGATATTATGAAGATTTCTCACGCTCGTCACATCGAGCGCGGAAGTGGCCAGTAGAGTGAGGCTCTGAGCTATAGCCTATAGCTCAGAGCCTCACTCTACTGAAAGTTACAGCACAAGAGATAGATTGGTATCTTCCTAGATATAAGTATTATATGAAGTTTTTCGGTGGATTTATTTCATTTGTCAATAGATAAGCTGGGGGCCAATGGTTCTGCTATTATCGAACTACAGTATAAGAAACAACGTTTCCTCCGGGTACTATCCCTATTATAAACCAAATATTGACAGTATATTAGGAGTTTTTTGAGGGATTTACTTCATTTTTCAATGAATAAGCTGGGGACCAATGGTTCCGCTATTATTGGACTATAAGGAACATCATTTCCTCCGGGTACGATCCCTATTGAAAACCCAATATTGAATGTATATTAGGAAGTGGTTAGAGGGATTTCCTTAATTTTTCAATTTATAAGCGGGGTGCCAAGGGTTTCCACTGTTGTTGAAGGATAAGGACCAACGCTTCCTCTGGGTACTATCCCTATTATAAGCCAAATATTGACTTTATAATTCAAAGTTTTTCCATGGATTTACTTCATTATTCAATGCATAAGCGGGGGGGCCAATGGTTCCGCTATTGTTGTTGTTGTTGTTGTTGTTCCCTAAGCTACCTGGCTGAACAGCCCCAAGGCCCCAAGCAAAGCTAAGGCCATAACCGAGCGCCCCCACAGAACCCTCCCTGCTTACCACAATAAAGCCTGGGTGACCGAAGCCACTCCATGGCAGGGAGCTGAGGAGGGTGCGGAAACGCCCGGGAAACCAAAGCCCCACCCAGGGCCCTGTGCCCCTCAGCAATTATGAAGAGAAAGTTGAGGGGCAAAGGAAAAATGTGATGCTTTGGCTTCCAATCTTGGTAAATTGGGAGGTCAATCCACGGAAGAGACGCCGTCACTTGAGATCTAGAAAATATATAAGTAAAAGGAACAGTCAGAGTAAGCTATGGGTATGGCAGAGATCGCTGAGTTCTCACTTTGATAGACCAGCCCATCACCACTATTGTTGAAATATAAGGAACAATGTTTGCTTCGGTTCCTATCCCTATTATAAGCCAAACATTAACGTTATAGTAGGAAGAATTTCGTTGGATTTACTTCATTTTTCAATGTATATGCTGGGTGCCAATAGTGTGGGCTATTATTGAACTATCAAGGAAAAGTTTCCTCCGGGTACTATCCCTATCATAAGCCAAATATTGAAATTATATTATGAAGTTTTTCGATGGCTTCACTTCATTTTTCAATATATAAGCCAGGTGCTAAAAGGTTCCTGCTTACTAATGTTATCACTTCTGACATGGAAATAGTTCGGAAACTTTGAGCCCTGTAGTCGGCGGGACTCCTGTGCCCCAGTGGGCTATTAGGGACAGATGAGGAGCAAAGCTTACTCCAGATACTATCACTATTATAAGCCCAATATTGAATTGATATACACGGACTAACCAATGGTGTCCGGGTACCGGGTACCCAACGGACCTCCTGTGACATTGATAATCTACTGATTATTATTATTATTATTATTATTCCATTGTTATAACTTAAGTTACTGCAAATTGCAATTACAGTCTCTCGAATTGAATTGAACTGAAATAGACCTTGACTCTTAGCTACGGTCCACTCTCTCCGGTTCCGTGTTCCCGATCGGGTTGCTATGAAGGTCTTCGGGCTTCACCTCCATCTCCGGGTGATGCCCAACGGCGTGTCTTTCCGGGTCAATGATAAACATCTTTCCCATAAGTTCTCAATGGAGGACAATGAATTTATATAAGAGATAGCAGATACGCTACTCTACTCTAACAGCATTCATATAGCCAATAGGCTATTCACCGCCAGGTGTTGCCCAACGTAATTTCTTGTTGAGTCGCTGTTAAAAGTCTTCACCTTGTGTTCTCAATGTAGAACCACGAATGAGAGAAAGGGGGGGGGGGATACTCTAATCATATTAATGATAACCATCGACTATCCCACTCTAATCCATCTTTATATAAGATGCAGCTGATATGCTACCCCGTTCTAACTTCTTTTACTGCATTCATATAGCCACCAGGCTACTCGGCATTCCATAGGCCTTGTGCATGACGAGCCGGTACATGTTTTTGTTCTTTGCTCTAGTATTATGTAACATTAATTCTTGGCCTGATGAGCAACAGCTCTCTCTTGTAATCGTCACGACCATTGTGCAGTGGTTCGGGTTCACAAGATATCCCCCTTCTTGGACGTACGAAGTATGTACGCCATCTGTCTTGTGTTGATTGTAAGCTAGCTAGTGGGCTACTAAGAAGTGTACAAACTGTGCACCCTTCGTGAAACATCACAATCTGATGGGCCACAAAACTGAGGTTGGGGCGCCTTAGGTTTTGCTCAATATTTGGAGTGATGTAAAAGGTTACATATCTTAAGTCCCAGACATTATCCATAATGCCTACGTGAGTTTCGTAAACATTCTTTTGCCCACGTCCCAACGAAGTTGGAGACCCTGTTCCAAACAAAGGTTCTAGCAGCAATTAAGTCCAAGTTTAGTCTGAGACAAGAGTCTCTGACTCCCCAGGTTAGGCTGTCCTCTCAGGTAATGCCTTCTACGCTACCTACTGTTCCTTTACAACCTGTCCTTATATGAATAAAGATCACCAGACCGCCTCGTCCCTCAGGGTCAATTGGTCCTAGTGTTCCCTAACCGGTGAATCAGAAGCGATTCCCACCCTTGACAGGTGGGGCTATTCCTATCCCCTTCACTCCGGGTGCCCTTGAGGAGGACCCGGGGTTTCCCAACAAGCCAATGTCTTTGCTTTATGATCCTGCCCGAGTTTGCCAACCAATCAGTGATCCTCCTATTCCGGATGACGCGGAGACAGGTATCCCTGAACTTTACCAGGTCCCTCAAGCCGGGGTCCTCGAGGTAAATGAGTTAAAACATCTGCAAGCAAAAGATGCTGAAAGGCGGGGAATGGAATTAGTCGTGCCTCCTTTCCCTTCCAGGTCTGATATTCAGTTTTGTGGACAACCCTGCCCCAATGTTTTCTGCCACAACATCCCGGGAGTCTCGGTCAGATTTCTCTAAGCTTGCTGCTCTTAATGCTATAAAGTCCCTCCTCAGTGTGTTCTACAAAGAATAGAAACTGTTGCTACAGACCCTCAGTCTCGCATGTTCCCTTAGAAGGAGTGGGACAAGGTCCGTGGGTGGAATGGGCAGTAGAGGCGGTAAAATTTGCTCTAGCCATCACTGCAATTGCCCCACTAAAGCTCCAATTGAGGAACATTGATTTGCTACTTGTCATATGTGATCTGCACAACAATACAATGATACTTTCACCAAACGTCATAGAAGTAATCAAAGAATGATTAAAGCCGATGGTATTAGTGCCAGTTCTAAAAGGAACCACAGTTTTCCTATCCCGCACATTTCTTGTTCCCAAATGAGACAACTTAAAGATGAGACCAGGCAGAGACCTCTCCTCACACAAAATTACAGATTTTGCATGCTCACAGTGCCTCGGATACGGCTACTCCTTCATTAGGACGTGTGACTGATAACGTTGAACCTCAAGGATGCCTTTTGGCACATTCCGTTCTTCACAAGAGATCAAAGATTTCTTACAGACACCTTATCCCGGTGCAAGTGCAAGTCAGTGGAACGGGCACTCACACAAGAAGCTTTCAGCAAGCGGATTCACCCCTACATTAGTACCTCCCGGGAAGGGCCAACCTTTGGGGTGACACCTTATCTCGGGGCAAGAGTAGGCTACTCCAGTGGTATGGGCACTCAAACAGGAAGCTTTCGCCAAGCCGACTCTTCCTTTCCATCCACAAGTAGACCTTTTGGCATTCCACACATTATCAAAGACCCCTCAATCTCTAACCCGGTAGTCAATAACCCCGGTGCAGGGACTGGCCTCTTTTGCGGTCAATTCTCCCTACCGACAATTCCTTGAGACCTCTGGTGAACGCTTCGGAACTAACGCCAGAGCTACGACTGTAGACATCACTATACCAAATACCTATAAGATGTACAGTTTATCTCAAGATTTGTGTGATTCTACACAATTTTCTTATACAGTATACGACTACACTACGTTCTTGTATAGTATAGTAATAAAGGGAAGGTCCATATGCAGCCGATAATGACTACAAACATAATTGTAAGCTGATTATAAACAATTATCAATTATTAATTGACAAAATTGGAAGGAAAATATCTGCTAACTTTGTATTGCATATATATGTTATGGGTGATTTTAAATATATAACACGAAAGTATGCATAGGCCAAAGTATGTGTCAGCTACAGAACACAGGGTCGTCCATCTACCTGTTCCCTCCCCCAGGCACGACCCTCAGATGCACAATCAGACAAGGGTCTAGTGTGTCACTTTGCACCAATTTGGCCCATACAAGAGGGATACAACCGCCTGAGCCTATAGTGCCCGTATCCAGTGAAATTTCCAATCTCTCAATTCCTCTTGGACCAAGCTGGAAGCCTTCAGATTTCTCTAACTTTTGCATTATGGACGTTTAACGGGCCAAATGGCTAAGAGCAAAATACAAGCCTATCTTTCACCCTAAATCGAAGGCCTATTAGTCGGTAACCACTATCAGGCAATAGGCGTCACACTGAAAGAGTTTTATTCACCATGACTAAGTAAGAAGACAAAGGATTTTTCTTCTATAGTAAATAGTACGAGTTGTATGTACTGAATGAGTCTGGTTCTCCTTTCCGCCTTCGGAATCTCCCCCCCCCCAAAAAAAAGGGGGGGGATGTAGAACATAAATAAGTATACGAAGACAAAGAGTTTTCTTCTATAAGGAATAAGTCCGAGTTGTATGTACTGAAAAAGTATGAACAAATAGTTCATTTTTTGGTTTTTATACCAATGCAAGCAAGAAATGCGCTTGCTAACTTGTTGCACAGCTTCAGGAGCATTATAGTATGAGATGTTTTGACATTAAAGCATCCGTTCATACACATTTTTACATCTTGTTCTCCTCAACACATTTTAAGTTATGACTATTCTTCCATCTTTCCTTCTTTATGAGGCTTCCCAGTATACCCGCCTCTTCTTTCTCTAATACAGTAATTTGAATTTCTCCCGGTGTCAGCCTATTGGTTCTCTCTGGATACGTTGAGCATCTGATGTCCCACCTCCGGTCGTGATATTCTAGGCTCTTCGTCATTGACGAAGGAACCAATACTAAATTACGGGTTTGACAACCCGTAGGGAAGGAAGGAAAACCTTCTATTTAGGAGTGGTTCCGTAGTCAATGACGCAAAGGTTCCCTCCCACCTTCCCCTTCCCATGCACATGCCCAACTTGATATAACATTTGAGGCAGATAAACATGCTAGAAAGTCTGGCATCACGTGCAAGGGAAGCATAACGACAGCACAGCTGGAGGGCTGAGGCACCGGGAGGTTTGAAATGATAGATTCTTCTTTAAATTTTATTTCTAATGGTATTCATTTTCAATGACGAGCCCTTGGTAAGATTTAATGGGTATTAACCTAGGATTGTTTTTATGCTATATACGCAACGGTTGTGATAAGAACTCCGGGGAATCCCGAACGGGTCCCGGAATCTCAGCCTATATATAGTATAGGCTCTTCGTCATTGACTACGGAACCACTCCTAAATAGAAGGTTTTCCTTCCTTCCCTACGGGTTGTCAAACCCGTAATCTGTAACCAGGAATCGGCCACATAGATTTTTCCTCTGGTTATTTATGCCCTTTGCATTCATCTGCACCCAGGGAATGGCTGCTTAGCTGGGTTTCCTCCCTTGATATGTCCTCTGTTTCCTTCTGTGCCTCGAATCCGCTCCACAGGCGGCCTCTTGCTCCTAGATCGACACAGAGACCTGCTGAAAGGTCCCTTGCCTCCGCTCACGTGGCGTTGGTCCTGTGTGTATTGGATTCCCCCCTTTCTTCATTGAAATTTTACCGACCATCCCCACTGTGGCCTCCACTTTTGTGTCTGGCCTGCTGCTCCGCTCCTCGGACTTCACTGGGATCTTAAGCCCTACGTTGAAATTGCTTTTCCTACCCAGTCCAGGACGTTCGCCACCCATTACCGTCGACAGGTTCGGGTGGATTTTCTGCTCGTCAGCCCCTGCCGACGTCCGCAGCCACCTCCTCCTGACGGGTCTTTTAAGTCCGGGACTGTTCCCGGGGGTGGCTTGGCAGGAGGCTTTCTTGCTTGTGCTGAGCGACACATGCTCCGCCCAATGGGAGGTCGTGGCAAAGCCCTCGTTGTCCTCTTCCAACCATGTGAGTGGAGGTCCGTCGCCGGCAAGGAGCCGGCTCCTTGCCCCAGGCAAGGAGCCTGGGGCTTGGGCTATGGGACAGGCTGCGGGGGGCATTGTGTACGCTCCTGCCGTGGCTGTTTGTACCCGGTTTGCCGTCCCGTCCTGTGGGTGGACTAAGCTGGCAAGTTCCGGGACCCTCGTCCTACGCTTCCTTGCTCGGACAGGAGGGGGACAGGCCGGAGCGCGAGGCCCGCTCTCCGTTTTCATCAGGACGGCCAGGAGGACGGGGATTGGCCGTGGTAGTTCCTTTCTCCATGACGAGTTTATGGGAGGCTATGCTCCGCACAACGCGTAGCTCCTCCTGGCCAATACCCTCTCCCCTCACCTGGCCGTCTCATTGACTTGGTGGTGGGCCTTACACAAAGCGCCCGCACCGGCTTCTCCCGCCCCCACTTCCGGCACTAGCCACGCCGGACATGGGCACGACGGTGGTATAGAAGGGTCTGGCCTGGAGGTGGAGGTCTCAACCTCCTCTTGGGCACTCTCCCCGTCATCGATGCAGTGTCTCAGGAGGTGGCTCAGGTAATCCGGTCCATGTATGGGGGAGGTGCCGTCGCGATAATATCTTCTACACACATTGTGTACTGGACACACTCGCTGTAGTCATCCGTGTCACGAGCCTGGGGTTCACAATCGGTATTTAACAAGGCGGGCCTCCCACCTTCACACTGAGGGCCATGGGACCTACACAGTGCTCCTGTTCCCCGGAGTCGGGCGTACGCGTCAACACTTCGCGTGTCGTGTTCTGCCCGTTCTTGTTCACGAACGTGTTCTGGTATCTTTACCTTGGGCGGCACTGACCGTGCCTTGAGGCCAGCTCGGACTCGACCACCTTGTTCTGCTGGTCCCCTAACACTTCCCTGTATCGCCCCCCCTCCCCCTTACTGGCTGTGGCCGGTACCGCACTTGCTACATATGAGACTGTCACACTGGGTCGCTCGGGGCTCGCTCGCTGCAGCGGTGCCCTGGACTGCTCCCCCAGCGGCCATCTGGATAGACACAAATGCGTCGTGTGAGGTGGGGTGGGGCTCCCAATCTAATATGGGTCGTTGTCACCACGGCAAGTGGTCAGGGCTCTTACGCTTATACACTGACATATCCGACACAGGGTTATGGTCCCCCCGCAGTGCATTTGTGTCACCTGCTTCGTCATCCATCCTGATTCTATTCATGCTGTATGACGACCATACTGTATTTTCTTCCTTTCCCTGAAAAGGGGTGGGGGGGGGAGGTATTTTTGTATGCTTGTACAAAGCCTTTCTTTCAATACATGTATGTCCTGTCTGTTTAGTATTGAGGATGTAGCTCTTACGGTTTTTACATTCTGACTCCACTTTCTCCGGGTTTTGTGTTGGTATGCTTATGCCTCCTACCCATGTCATGTAACTACAGAGTGTCCTATGATGACATCCGCCAGCTATGCCATGCCTTGTGTTTTTGTAAATACTTTACACTTGGCTTCACTTTAGGATTTCGCTCTTACAGTTTTTACATTCTGACTCCACTGTCTCCGGGTTTTGTGTTGGTATGCTTCTGCCTCCTACCCATGTCGTGTAACTACAGAGTGTCATATGGTGACGTCCACCATCTCCTGTGTCTCTTCATCCCATACTGTATTTTCTTCCTTTCCCTAGAACAGGGGGGGGGAGTTCTTTTTGTATGCTTGTACAAAGACTTTCTCTTTCAATACTTGTATGAACAGTACTGTCTGTTTAGTGTTAAGGATGTAACTCTTAAGGTTTATTACATTTGGACTATACTGTCTACAGGTTTTTGTATTGGTATGCCTATACCTCATAGCCATGTCTTGTACTTAAAGAGCGTCTTCGGAGGTCATCCACCTGCTGTGCCGTGCTTTTAGTTTTTGTAATACTTTACAATTGACTTCACCTTTCCCATGTTGGTGTGCCATTCCAAGGTCAACATGACCTATTCCTTTACCTGCCTGTGCATTTTAGACCCTAGACTGATACGCTAGTAACTGTATTTTCTTAATATGCACCATACTGTTATGCTCTTTTTTCCCAATAAACTAAAATGTGTATTTGTCTTTTCTTGGTCTTCTACTATGCTAAGGCTTGGATTTTTGTGGTTTATTGGATGTCCGCCTCCAATGTGGGACTCAAGCCCTACGTTGGAAATATAGAGACTGCTACTAAATTGGGAGGTTTGACGACCTCCCTTATAACCAAATAAGGAACACCTCTTATTTGGTAGCAGTCTCGGAGTATCCAACGACAGAGTATCCCGCCCTCATGCCGATCCCCTGCCCATCCAATCTAAACTGATTACAGTGAACCCTCAAAGTACGCTCAATTTATCTACGCGTAATCAAAGCTACGCTTGAACCACAATTGAGGCAACAAATTGAAAAGTACGCTCAATTATTCAAATGTACGCGCCGAGCGAACGAGCGGGAGTCGATTTGTATATGTTGGAGAGTTTCGGGCGGCCATATTGGCGTGACGCCGGGCCCTCCGACGTCGTCACCGATGACTGTGGAGAGAGACACATCTCCCGTACCAAACTATTGTGTATCTATAAAGCTCAACAGGATATTATGAATCTATTAAAAGACTGTTCTTCGTTTTTCATTGCATGTATCATTTATTGAGCAAACACAATCGGAAATGGAAAATCTGTTTCTGTTCAGGAGTTGGAGGCGAGATTGTTTACACTTCTCGAAAGTCGCTTCAAAGCTTACTGCTCTCCCCTGGCTAAATTGTGTGAAGCCAATTCCTTAATATATATATGACCTATTGAACTATCTCACTTGACTTTAAGGCTATATAAAACTATATACAGGGTGTATTACTTTTCGACTCAAAATTTACCAGTAGGCCTAGGCGGCTAGGCCTATTATTTCGGTCGATCCGTTTCGGAACTTTCGGGTGCAGCGCTATCGATCGATGGCGCAGATCCATAACATCGGCGTTGCTCAACCACTACCAATGTGAGTTAATTTACGTTTGTGTCTTATTTTTAGACATTAAATATATTTTGTGTGGTAGATTAGGTTACAAAAGCATATTTGTACAGTAATAAGTTATATATTTGTGGTTTTTAGGTGATGAAAGATAGAAATAGTACAACTTTCGGTCGGACCCAGACCAATACCTATTTTCCCCATTTATATTTAACTCCCATGTACTCACCTAATTGTAGTATACAGGATTTGAGCCTAAGCTCGTGTTGTCCTGTCTCTCTCTCTACATTTATCCAATTTTGCTTTAAAAGTTTGGATATTTCTTGCTCCCACCACCTCCCCATCCAATTTATTCCAACAATCAATGCTTCTATACAGGAAGCTGAACTTTCTTACATCAGACTTACATACAACTTTTCCTCAACTTACATTCATGACCCCTGGTTCTTCCCTCGTCCCTCACCACAAAATCTCCCTTGTCGATCTTCTCAAAACCTTTCACACACACTTAAACATCATGATCATGTCACCTCTCTCTCTCCTCTCCCTCAGCGTTGGCAGCTTTAGCCTCCAATCTCTCCTCATATGGCAGGTCTCTAAGGCTAGCTATCATCTTAGTCGCAACTCTCTGAACTCTTTCCAGTTTTTTATTATGTTTTATAAGGTGTGGAGACCACACCACTGCTGCATACTCCAGTCTTGGTCGTATTATTGTCCCTATTATTTTTGCTAACATCTCTTCATCTAAATAATTCTGAGCTATTCTCATGTTATTCAACACTGCATAGGTTTCACCAGTTATTTTATTTATATGCTGTTCAGGTGACAAGCTGTCTGCCATAACTACCCCTAGGTCTTTTGCTTTCACAGCTTTACTAATTATTTCATCTCCTATTTTATATCCCCAAGAAGGTCTATTTATTAGTGGCCCCTCCATCATTGACGAACATGCCTATTACATAAGGCACCCTCTTCAAACACTCATCCGCCGTAGTTTTGAATCTACTGCGCAGAGCATTTAAAATATGAGGAGCCTTCATCATGAGCGCACGCGACCTCACTCATGGCTTCAGTCATTATGAATTGGGTTCTCACTACGAAAAAACTTCGTAAAATATAAAAACAAAAATAAAATAAAAATAACTATTCAATAAGCTTTCCATAATATCGTGGATGTACTTGTGTGGATCTTTGACCAGACGCTGACTCAGGCGTCATTCTTCCTGCTCTGCTCTGCGCTCAGCCTGCCCGGACGTGTCTCCCCACGCTCCGCTGGTTCCGCATTTGTTGCGTCCCTAGTGAGTTTTTTCTCATTTGTTTACTCCGGGATGTATCGAGTAAGGTTAGGATATGCGTAGCAGGAGTGTCCTGGGCTGGTTGCCCGCAGTGCAGTGTATTTTGGGTCGTGTGTTTGGGGCATCTATTTTGGATGTACCCTCGTGGTCCTGTTGTGGACTTGTGAACTTTTTCACTGTTAGCTAGCTTTGTGATGCAGGCGGCTTTCATTACGCGTTATTATTGCTTCCTTTTATCATTCTGATGAGGTAGCTTATTTTTGCTGACGTTCCCAGCGTATTTTTCTTCACTTAGTGAAGTTTTTTCTGGGTCCCGAGTCAGTTCTTCCCTTTGCCGGAAGTGTTTGCTACAGTGGTGTGTTGACGGTGGTTCCTGTTGTGATATAATTCAGTGCTTTTTGTTTATATTACGACATGTTTACTTTTATGTCCGTCTGCCTAGGCCTAGCCAGCCTCTCGTAGCTTTGCCACATGTACAAGTGTTATTGATTTATTTTATAAATATGTACTACTGTGTCATGTGTGTCCTGGTTTAGTTGTGTATTGGCTAATTCCACGGACTATTTATGTGTCCTGGTTTAGTTGTGTATTTGCTAATTCCTCGGACTATGTTGGGCCCGGCGTTAGTTGTGTTTTGGCTACGCCTCGGTCCTGTATTGCGTTCAGATGGTATCTGGACGGGGTGGGTTATTTCCGGCGGGTTTTTCTCGGTTACACCATGAAAAACCCGGCTGGTTGCCGAGTTTTAGCCATGCGTGGTTTAAAAACAGGCTTGTTTCCCCGGCGAGTGGGTGCCTGTTTCAGGCCCCTTATGAATCCCGGCGGGATGGCTGTACCCATCTAACAGTGTTCATACGGACACGTGTTTGTATTTTTTTCGGTTTTGCAAAGCCAATAAAAAACTAAGCTGTTGTTGTTTTTCCTCCCCGGCGATCTTTTACAAAGAAGTGGGGATAGGATTGGTTGGGGTTAACTTTTAATCACCCGGCGGGTGCAACCTGGAAGGGTGGGATGAACGAATTTACAAAAGAAATTCAGTTTAGTTGACCAGACAATTGAGGGATGCATTGTGTATCACCTTCAACATACGGCGAATTAAGGCACAATTGGGGTTAACGTTTTTAAACTATTATTCACACCCGGCGGGTGCTCCCTGGAAGGGTGGGAATAACGAATTTTCAATTCAGTTAGTTAACCAGACAATTGAGGGATACGTTTTGTATCGCCGCCTTCAGCTTAAGGCGTAATTGGGGTTAACAGTTTTTAAACTAATATTCACACCCGGCGGGTGCTCCCTGGAAGGGTGGGAATAACGAATTTACAATTCAGTTAGTTAACCAGACAATTGAGGGATACGTTTTGTATCGCCGCCTTCAGCATACGGCGATCTAAAAAGATACTTCGGGAGAAGTTAGATCTCGTATATATGTCAGGCTTCCCAGTTTTTGATCTACAAGATAATTCGGGGGCCGGCGTCTTTTTTAGGGGGTTTTTCCAAAATTGAATCTGGAAACATACACCACCGGAAAGACTAAATCAGTTATAAACGCCATGCGGGTCTTTATATTATGTCAGAGGATATTCATAAATCTTTTTGGACAAGTTAAGATAATTTAAAACTTTTACTTAGGAACCCCACCGCGTAGCGAGCCGTAGTCGTTGTGGATTGCGTCTCGTTACCCGGCGGGTTATTTAACACTTGTGTGCGATTGTTGGATTAACCTTATGAGCATTAATTCCTGGAAATTTTCTTTTTTTACAGAGCTGGGTCCCGGCGGGTCTATACAGAACCTGGAGTAAGTTTCCCACCAGTCTCTGTCATGGCTACCTTTGCCCCGGTTTTTGCTTTATGCATTACGCCCTCCTGTTCAGGTATCCCTATTTTTGCGCACACCCTTTGTATAAAATGTGTTAAATGTCTCGACCGCTCAAGGGGTCTGTGGGTGATGCGAAACTGTACCTTTTGCTCTCAACTCAGTTTAAAAGTCTTACAAGACAATGACAAGACCGCAGCGGTCGCCTTACGGGAGGTCAGGCAGCAGATGACCGCTTATACTACTATTGTGGCTCATAAGTCACTTCAATGCGATAACGTCCCGTTGTGGGATAAGTTACTAATTGAGCACCCTCCCCTTAATGTCCCTCTAGAGTAACTGTTCGTAAACCAACAGAGACTGGACAGGGTTCTATACTTGCTCCAGCCCCAGGCACAGCTAAGCGACAGCGAGAACCGACGCCCCCGGTGGCAGCCTCCTCGTCACGAGCGAGATCTAGGTCCAGGTCCCCGCTTAGGCAGCAGCCACCGAGTCTCTCTTCTTCACCAACGAGCAAGAAGAGTAAGACAGAGGGGTCAACAAGTGGATATAGCGAGAAATCTTCTAAACCCAAGAGCAGTTCGCGGTCTCACCGTAGCCACAAATCTTCCCAAAAGGACTCACATGATCGAAAGGCCTTCCGGCGTTCACCGGAGTCTAGTGCCTCTCGTCATACCTCTACCCCCGACAGAGCTAGTGTGCAATCTCATGGGGAGAGTTTAGTACCAGTACCAAAAGATAGTTTACCTCTTAGTATTTTAACTCTAGATTTGGAGAGTTCAGTGGACAGTGATCGTCCACTGGCAGAGTCAAGTGGGAACTCCATAATTGAGGGTATTTCAGACTCCCAAGGGAGTGCAGGCCAAGGCATGGGTGTTTGGCGGTTTTCTCAACCTATGGCTAGAACTACACAAACAGTGGCTGATGTCCACCGGGACGCGGCGATCCCATCGTCTATTCCTGACTTGTCTTTACAACAAGATGAGACTCCGGCTTCGGCAGAATCCTCTTGTGGTGAGCCGGATGACAAAGACGATGTATCTATCATCTCAGACATGAAAGTGCAGGAGTCAGGGTCAGTTTTAGACGCCGGACAGGATCGTAATGATTCACCTTTGAGTTCATCATCGAATAAATTTGTCACAGCAGAGGAAATAGATGGGCTGCTAGTTAATGCTCTCACTAAATTTTTTTGGCCAACAGCCGGAGACTCCTACAGTGGACCTGGGAGCTCCTATGACAAGTTCTAACGTCCGGCCTCTGATGACTTCTATTGCTTTGACTCAGATCCCTCACCCTCCCTCTATATCACCATCGGTGGTCACTAGGCCTGCTACGGCGGCACTGACTACTTCGAATGTAAGGGTTATAACGGATGTCAATCCACCCCCTTTAGATAAAGCACCTGTGCGAAAGGTAGCTATGCCCTTACTGTACGGCCCAGATGAGTCATGGGTTCACTTGATCCCCACTAATCCAGAGGTCGCTCAACCTACCTTGTCAGGGGAACTTCCGGTGCCACGAGAGTGGGTAATACAAGGCAATAAATCTAAAAAATTAAGGGCCTTGGATACTTTGGGGAATGTACTAGATGTTAATGTTAAGGCCATTCCTAATTATTATCACCAGGACTATTTTGTTTATACTGCTAAACCTGCCCTGCCCCCTGCCTCAGCTTCGAAACTGTTTTCTGACTGGTCCAAGCACGATGGTTTTAATGACATAAAGACACTGTCAACCCTCACACCAGAACTTGATTTGCAAACTGTCACAGACTCAGCCGCTAATCCAGTGTTGAAGGTGGGGCAGTTGGGTCCGGGACCTTCGGTGGATTGGGAGACGGAGGCTCAGAACTTTGCGACCACCTTCACCTCAAAAACTTCCCACCAGATCCCTCAGGATAGTCATTCTTGGTTTTCGATGCCAGTGTGTTCTGCCGGCGGAGTCCCTTCAGCTTTGTTTGATTTCTTAGCTGCCCCCAAAGTCAATTTATGTGAACTCAAGGACCCTTTCACTACCCCTACCCCTACTCACCTAGACCGAGAATTTAGGCTATGGGGGAAAGCATTTAGACTGTTCTCACAGTACATTGTGACGCAACAGGTGGCTAAATCGATGCTCCGGTCCACTCAGGCAATCGCAGACGCGGATGCTAGAAGATCGGTTGAACTGTCTCGGCGACTGCTCCTTCAGTCGTCAATTCAGTCATTGGGTGACATACGCACAGCCTTGCTTGAGGCGGTGCGAGCACGACAAGATCTCAGGATGTCCTTAGTACGGAAGCTTCCTGATCGTATTGCGAATCAGGTGGTCATGTCACCAGTGCTCACTCCCTCTTTAATGTCCCCTGAGGTGTG
This sequence comes from Paralithodes platypus, assembly GCA_032716605.1. Taxonomy (NCBI): domain Eukaryota; kingdom Metazoa; phylum Arthropoda; class Malacostraca; order Decapoda; family Lithodidae; genus Paralithodes; species Paralithodes platypus. The sequence continues at coordinate 13,348,771 of CM064496.1, read as the reverse complement.
GAGAACCGTTTTTAATATGGCTCAGGCCTTTAAACATAGTCCCGCCCCTTCTAAGAAACCTGCCTTTAACTTCCCCAAACCCAAGCCAGTCGCAAAAGCACAGCCGGGGGGATCTAAGCCCTTTCATCTACCTAAGTCCTCCTCCACTCAAGGTCAGTACAGGTACAAACAGGGTAAGTTTACAGGTCAGAAAGGACGAGGCTATAATAAACCAGGTCAGGGCACGTCTTCTGCCAACGCCAGCCAGCCGGCGAAGCGTCCACCACCACCACCTGCACCACCATCAAAAAACAAATGTCTCTCTCATTCCCGGGGCCGGTCTTAAGGCGGGTGGATCCGAGGGTAGTACAGCCGGCGAACCCTTGTCTGCTAACTGGGTCGTTCCGAACGTGTCACCAAGCATGGCCGTTAAACACTTGGGCAAGGATGGTGGCACGCAAAGGCATCACTTGGCAGTGGCTCCGGCGACCTCGTTTACGTCAGCCGACAACGGCGAATCTAGTTTCTTTAGAGGTGGAGTCACTGGTCACGGAAATGATGGCCAAGAATGTCATCATCCCGGTCCCTCAAAATTACCCAGTCTTCACATCCAAGCTATTTTTGGTTCCCAAAAGGGACAGTGTTCAGATGAGACCCGTCGTAGACCTGTCGTATCTGAACCTTCACATTCACAACGAGTCATTCAGGATGTTAACAGTGCACCAAATCAGGCTAACACTTCCGCCGGGAGGTTGGATGTGTTCCTTAGACCTGACAGACGCTTATTGGCACGTCTCGGTAAACAAAAGATTTCAAAGATTTCTGGCCTTACGGATCAGGGATCAAACTTATGTTTTTCAGAGGATGCCATTCGGTTTGAACCTGGCACCTCGCTTATTCACGAAATTAGTCCGGCAAGCACTGATGCCATTGTTAAAACAAGGGATCAGGATTTTGTGGTACCTAGACGACTGGCTGGTGGTGGCAGAGACAGAGCAAGTATGCATAAATCATGTCAACATAACATTAAAACATGTCAAAACTCTAGGGTTCAAGGTAAATCTGGTAAAGTCAAACCTTGTTCCCTCACGAGTAGTTCAGTGGATAGGGCTGGTTTGGGACACAGCTGCTCTCACTCTGAGTCAGAGTGTGGACAATCGAAACAGATTTCGCAGGAAACTGTTCATGTTCCTTCACAGTCTGACTACGACACGCAGAATCTGGGAGTCTCTGGTCGGCTCTCTCAACTGGATTCAACTAACTGTAATGGTGGGCCGGTTGAAAGTAAAGCGTTTAATATTGGAAGGCAACAGATATTTTCCGCTATTGCCGGCGAAAAAAATTATGGCCCATACCAAAATTAATCCACAACTTACTAGCGGTCTGGGCGAAGAGGGAAATGTTGCACTCGGTAATGTCATGGACCTCTCCTCCGCCGACGGTATGGGTAGACACGGATGCGTCAGGAACGATAGGTTGGGGTTTTCAGTCAAACCTAGGGCACCAGGGTCAAGGGCTTTTGTCCCATTTAGAAATCTCCCACATCAATGTCAAGGAATTACTAGTCCCCTTATATTTCCTTCAGGCTCACGGCTCTACTTTACGGGGCAAGTCGGTGGCCTTCAGAATGGACAATCTGAATGCGGTTCACTGTATTCAGAAACAAGGGTCAACGAGATCTCGGAAGTTGCTAAACGTGTCAGAAGAGATTTTTATTCTAGCCAACAGGCTGGACATTCATCTTCACGCATCTTATCTCCCAGGTGTAGGACATGTCTGGGCAGACGCTCTGTCTCGGAGACAGAGCACAACAGTAGAATGGGCGCTCAAGCAACCCATTTTCAACCAAATGATTGCAGAGCTTTACCATCCACAAGCGGATCTGTTCGTGTCCAAGGAGACTCACAAACTCCCACTGTACCTAACCCGCCGGACGATAACGCCGGCAGGGGGGCCAGACGCCCTGGTGACAGACTGGAACAGGTGGAGTTCCATCTATCTGTTTCCGCCGCCAGACGCGTCTCTAATGTGCCATGTAGTAAACAAACTACGAGATTATCGGGGCTTAGTCTCGATAATCGCGCCCCTGTGGCCGGCGCAGTTGTGGTACCAGCAATTGAAAACGTGGTGCCCGGACCCGGTGTCGCTCCCGGTCGGGTTTTCCACTTAGACACGATTGGCAACCTAGCGACCTCGCTGACTTTTGCATTATGAACATTCAGGAGGCCAAGTGGCTAGCACCATATGGTAGAGAGGTGACCAATAAATTATTGAATCAATATACTCAGTCTACAAAACGACAGTACCAATCGCATTGGCAAGCCTTTACTTCTTGGATCCTTAGAACAGAACAAACTGTGCCCTCGGTGGCGTTAGTTTTTAATTATTTAAATTATCTGTTTGAGCAGAAACGTTTATCTGTGGTAACGTTAAAAAATCACTTAACAGCGATTAGAATACCATTTTGGGACCTTACCGGTCTCTCCATACCAGTTGCGGAGGAAACAGGTTTTATGAGGGCATGTTTTAAACTCCGCCCACCTCCCCGTCAGCTCATGCCTACTTGGTCTCTGGACAAAGCATTGTCATTACTTCACTCCCGTCTGTACCAAAATACTGCAGATTTACATTACTCTTAAACAAGGCTGTATTCCTTTTGGCTTTGGCCACCGGGAACAGAGTGTCAGAGCTGGCGGCGATGAGCAACACACCTAATTGCCTCAGGTTTGGTAGGCTTAATGAATGTATTCACATTGCACCTTCCCCAGGGTTTGTAGCCAAGAATGAGCACAGTGCACACATGTTTTCTGAGTTCACTGTGCCGGCGTTGAAAAGGGGAAAGGTGCACCATAATTTATGTCCAGTGCAAGCTCTAACCAAATATTTGAGGGTAGCTCCTCTAAACCCCCAGGGTGCTTTATGGGTGGCAAGTACGGGTAAGCGCTTACTGAAACGTAGATTGGCTTCTCTTTTGGTCGAGGTCATTAAAGAGAGCAATCCCAGCATTGTGGGTAGGGCCCACGATTTACGCAAATGGGCAGCCTCTTTGCGTTTCCTTAAGAATTTTTCTGTGGAAGATATTACGTCCACGCATTTGTGGGCCTCTAATCATACGTTTTTGACTCGGTACCTGTCAGTAGCTCTAGACAAACCTTCCTTGCCATGTATAGCTTTAAGGCAGAGGGTCTAGGTGGCCCTTAAGTCACTTTTTGTTTTAATTTCAAGGAAAAGGGGGGGGGGGGGTGCAGTCAGTGTAACATAGGACACCCTAGACCCCGCCGGAGTATAAGAGCTGTGATACGAGTATGGGTAATGTGATATGAAAATTTCTCTGTTCTATTCAGGGCGGGAAATTGTGCTAGTACAATGTTAGTACAAACAACAGTGTTGTTATAATAGTTTTGGCTGTAAAAGCAATTTAGTTTTAAGCATTGGATATATTTTGCAAAATATTTCCACGAGTATTATGGAGTTATATGTGCACATGTAAACTTATAAGTTTTTATTTTTCACCACTTATGTTGAGTGGGGTGCCTTTTTAACTTACAGATCTGTTCGCAGAGTCTCAAGAGTTAACCTTTTGTATCAAGCAGGCTTCTTTGAAGCACGCCCCTGCTTGACCCCCTATTTGTATATGTGCTGCGCCATTAAATATATATTTTTCAAAGTAAGAATACTATGTGGTTGTTTGATTATCTGCTTTTCTAGAGTTATGATATGATTACGAATGTCCCCCTCCAGTCTTAGAAATCAGGCATGTTCGTCAATGATGGAGGGGCCACTAATAAATTATAGGTTTGACTCCTGTAAGGAGATAAAGAAAACCTAATATTTAGTAGTGGCCCCGTAATCATTGATGACTGGGGCCCTCCCGACCATCCCCTTCCCATTCGTTGATGTATTAAGGATTTTGGTTACTTGATATGTCAGTGAAGGAAGAATGACGCCTGAGTCAGCGTCTGGTCAAAGATCCACACAAGTACATCCACGATATTATGGAAAGCTTATTGAATAGTTATTCTTATTTTGTTTTTGTTTTTATATTTTACGAAGTTTTTTCGTAGTGAGAACCCAATTCATAATGACTGAAGCCATGAGTGAGGTCGCGTGCGCTCATGATGAAGGCTCCTCATATTTTAAATGCTCTGCGCGGTAGATTCAAAACTACGGCGGATGAGTGTTTGAAGAGGGTGCCTAATGTAATAGGCATGTTCGTCAATGATTACGGGGCCACTACTAAATATTAGGTTTTCTTTATCTCCTTACAGGAGTCAAACCTATAATATTTACTTTTTCCCATCTCAAGAACCTGACACTTACTCGTGTTGAATTCCATTTTCCAAGTTTGACTCCACTCATATAATTTATCTAGGTCTCTCTGTAATTCTTCACAACTACTCCTACTTGTAATATGCTTCATTAATTTTGCATCATCAGCAAACATAGATATATTTATTAGTGGCCCCTCCATCATTGACGATTATGCCTATTACATAAGGCACCCTCTTCAAACACTCATTCGCCGTCGTTTGAATCTACCGCGCAGAGCATAACAAATTGAGGAGCCTTCATCATGAGCGCACGCAACTTCACTCATGGTTCAGTCATTATGAAATTGGGTTCTCACTACGAAAAAACTTCGTAACAAATAAAAAACAAAAGAAAATAAGAATAACTATTCATAAGCTTTCCATATAATCGTGGATGTACTTGTGTGGTATCTTTAACCAGACGCCGACTCAGGCGTCATTCTTCCTTCTCTGCTCTGCGGTCAACCTTACCGGACGTGCCTCCCCACGCTCCGCTGGTTCCGCATTTGCTGCATCCCTAGTGAGTTTTTTCTCATTTGTTTACTCCGGGATGTATCGAGTAAGGTTAGGATATGCGTAGTAGGAGTGTCCTGGGCGGGTTGCCCGCAGTGCAGTGTATTTTGGGTCGTGTTTTTGGGACATCTATTTCGGGTGTACCCTCGTGGTCCCGTGGTGGACGCGTGTAACTTTTTCGCGGATAGCTAGCTTTGTGATATAGGTGGCTTTCATTGCGCGTTATTAGGCTTCTTCTTCTTTCTGATGAAGTAGCTTTCTCTTCTCTGACGTTCCCTGCGTATTTTTCTTCACTTAGTGAAGTTTTTTCTGGGTCCCGAGTCAGTTTTTCCCTTCGCCGGGAATTATGGGCTACAGTGGTGTGTTGACGGTGGTTCCTGTTGTGATATGATTCAAGGCTTTTGTTTATATTACGACATGATTTCCTTTTATTTCCGTCTGCTTAGGCCTAGCCAGCCTCTCGTAGCTTTGCCACATGTACAAGTGTTATTGATTTATCTATAAATATGTAATACTGTGTCATGTGTGTCCTGGATTAGTTGTGTATTGGCTAATTCCACGGACTATTTGTGTATCCTGGATTAGTTGTGTATTGGCTAATTCCACGGGTTATTTATGTGTCCTGGGTTAGTTGTGCTTTGGCTAATTCCACGGTCTTTTTCGTGCGTTCAGATTGAATCTGGGCGGGGTGGGTTGTTTTTCCGGCGAGTTTTCTCGGTTACTCCTTGCAAAACCGTCTGGTTGCCGAGTTTTAATCACGCGTGGTTAAATTAGGCTTGTTTCCCCCGGCAAGTGGTGGCTTGCGGCTCTCCAGGACTGCGTCTGTAGTGGAGCCTGTGTTCAGGCTTACTGTATTTCCCGGCGGGTTGGTTTTTCCCATTTAACTAAGTGTTCATACAGACACTTGTTGAGTAGTTTTTTTCCCGGTTTTGCAAAGCCAGTAAAACTAGGCGGTTTGTTGATTGGTCTTTCCTCCCCGGCGATCTTTTGGCAAAGAAGTGGGGACAGGAACAATTGGGGTTAACGTTATAGATTTAAATTCACACCCGGCGGTTGCACCTTGGGAGGGTGGGATTAACGGATTTGCAATTCAGTATAATTGACCAGACAATGGAGGGATACGTTAAGGTATCGCCGCCTTCAACATCCGGCGATCTAGGAGGCTTCGGGAGAAGTCAGATCTAGCATTTAAGACAGTCTTCCCAGTTTTTGATCTGCGAGTTAATTCAGGGGCCGGCCCCTTTTTATGGGTTTCCCAGTAAAAAACTTAACAAACCCCACTGGGAAGACTGCGTCATTTATAAAGCCATGCTGGTCATTATATCATGTCAGAGGATACACGTAAATCTTTTGGACAGGTTAAGATATTCTGATATCTTTACTTATGAACCTCCCGCATAGTGAGCTGTGATAGTTGTGTATTACGTCTCGTTACCCGGCGAGTTACCCTTACCCGGGTGTTTTCTACGATTTTGATGTGGCGGCTGTTCCAGTTTTGGTGGGATGGAGTGCTTTTCGATGGTGTTTCGACGTCATTAAGTGTTTTTTCCGTTTTCACCAGGCCTAGCCGGCCACTCGTAGTTTTTTCACGTATGCAAGTGTTTTCATTGTTTATTATAATAAAAATTTATTCATGAGCCATGTGTGTCCTGGATTAGTTGTGATTGGCTGATCCAGGAGCTTCGGACTGTGGGTCTGATTTTGTTTATCAGACTGCGTTCTGTTTGGTGTGGGTTACCTTTCCGGCGGTTTTTCTCGTTGCTCCAAGAAAGCCGTTTTTGTTTACCGAGTTTTAGTCAGGATGGCTAAAATAGGTAAGTTACCCCGGCGAGTTTGGTAGCTTGAGGGCTCATCAGAAATTGCGTTTTCTGTGGTCGAGCCTGTGATCAGGCTTCCTGTGTTATTCCCGACGAGGTGGGCTCCACACAGTTATCTAGGTGATCATGCTGACACCTGTTGAATATGGTTTTCTCGGTTTTTCAAGGCCATTGAAACCATGCTGTCGGTTTGTTTGGTCTTTCCCTCCCGGCGACCTTTTTACGAAGAGGTCTGGGGCAGGTACAATTGGTTTTGACATTGCATATAAAACCCGGCGGTTGTACCTTCGGGTGGTTATATTAAGGATTGCAAATTCGCGATAATTTGCCAAACGATTGATTGATACAATAGGGTATCACGGCCTTCAAGACGGCGATCTATGTGGGCTTCTGGGAGAAGCCGGATTAGAGATTAAGATAGGCTTAGACTTTTTATGGGATAAAAAGATGCCTGAATCTTACTAGTGTTTCAAGTGTAAAGGGATACTTGAAAGACTTCATCTTTAATAAAGATATGCTTCATCTTTATGAGGTTTCAGAAGATATGCTTAAATCTTTTGGACAGGTAAAGATATGCTGAAATCTTTAATAAGCCATTGAAACAATGCTGTTTGTTTGTTTGGTCTTTCCCTCCCGGCGACCTTTTTACAAAGAGGTCTGGGGCAGGTACAATTGGTTTGACATGGTATATAAAACCCGGCGGTTGTACCTTCGGGTGGTTATTTTAACGGATGTGCAATTCGCGATAATTTGCCAAACAATTGATTGATACACTAGGGTGTCACGGCTTTCTAATAAAGATATACTTCATCTTTATGAGGATTCAGAAGATCTGCTTAAATCTTTTGGACAGGTAAAGATATGCTGAAATCTTTAATATGAAACTAAAGGAAAACGAAAAGTAGTGGTGCAGTGCTACGGTTCGTTGACCGGCGGTGTTGTGGCACATGTTTTGTACCATTTTGGGGTAACCTTATGAGCATTAATACCTGGAAATTTCTCTTTCCAGGGCGGAGTACCGGCGTTGCACCAGGTGACCAGGTAGTTCCCGGGGGCGGGGTAGTTTTCCCCCAGTCTCTGTCATGCCGGCACTTGAACCTCTCATTGCTGTATGTTCAACGCCATTATGCTCAGGTATCCCTATTTTTGCTCACCACCTCTGCATTAAATGTGTTAAATGCCCAGATCGGTCACAGGGGATATGGGTGACAAAGAATTGCGCTATTTGTAACCTAACTGTTAAAGTTCTAATTCAGAAAGATAATCCTGCGGCGGTGGCTTTACAAGAAGTGAAACAACTTCTCGCTACTTACTCAACGAATGTAGCACATAAAGCATTGCAATGTGATATCCTTGAGCTATGGGAGCTTTTAATTATCATAAACCTCTACGGGGCTCGGGTGAGGGCTCTCAATCGGAGAGTATACCAAGCTCGCAAGCGAGTGACAGCCACAGCCAAGGTGTATGGCGATACTCACAGTCCTGGCAGGACAGAACACACCCCTTTGTGACTCAAGTAGTGGCTGACGTCCACCGGGATGCCGATGTACCATCTTCTATCCCAGATTTACCATGGCAGCATGTGGAGGTCCCGGCTTCGGCGGGATCTTCCCATGATAAGCCAGACTTAACGGATGAAGAACAACGATCTCTGGTCTCAGAGATGGAGGTTGAAGAGTCCAGTCACCTTCTAGACGACTCTCAGGGTACTGTCGAATCTCCACGGAGTTCGTCATCGGCTAGGTATGTAACGGCGGAAGGGATGGATTACTATTGAATGCACTTAATAGGTTCTTTGGCCCTACGCCGGAAACTCCTACAGTTGGTACGGGAGCTCCCGCGATGTCGACGAATGTGCGACCTCTGGCTACATCCTTTGCTTTAGCTAAAATACCTAACCCCCCTCTTGTGTCAGATCCAATTTCCAATGTGCCAGGCACAGCAGCTCTCACTACTTCCAATGTGCGAGTCATATCAGACATATCTCCCCCTCCTTTAGACAAGGCTCCAGTCAAAAAAGGAGCTATGCCTCTTTTATACGGGCCTGATGAGTCATGGGTAGCAATGTTACCAACTAAGCCAGAGGCAGCACAAGCTACTATTTCGGGGGAGCTCCCTGTACCACATGAGTGGGTAATCCAAGGCAATAAAGTCTAGAAAACTCAGAGCTTTGGATAGTCAAGGAAATGTTTTGGATGTTCATATTAAGGCCATTCCAAGTTATTATAACCATGACTTTTTTGTGTATGCATCAACACCAGCCCTGCCCCCTGCCTCAGCTTCAAAGCTATTTTCTGACTGGACTAAGAATGACGGCTTTAACGACGTCAAGGCACTTTCTGCTTTGACGCCGGAGTTGGATATGTTTCCGATCACAGACTCAGCCTCTAATCCAGTCTTGCAGGTGGGGCAGTTGGGTACGGGACCTTGGGTGGCATGGGAAACAGAGGCTCACAATTTTGCAACTACTTTCACGTCAAAATCTTCCCACCAAATCCCTCAAGACCACCATTCTTGGTTCTCTCTTCCGGTTTTTAGTGCCGGCGGAGTCCCCTCTGCTTTGTTTGACTTCTTGGCTGCCCCCAAAAAATCAATTTGTGCGAATTAAAAGATCCTTTTAGCACGCCTTCCCCCCAGCTCACCTAGACCGCGAGTTTAGGTTAAGAGGAAAAACGTTTAGACTGTTTTCGCAATATATGGTTACCCAGCAAGTAACAACGTCTCTGTTACGCTCTTCTCAGGCAATAGAAGCCGCGGAAGTCAAGAAAGCCATTGAACTTTCTGACCGTATTGCAAGCTAAGTAGTTCTGTCTACAGTTCTAACTCCTTCTTTGATTTCACCAGCAGTTTGGAAGACTGTTTTCAATTTAGCACAAGCATTCAAACAAAGTCCCGGCAAGCCCTGATGCCCATGTTAGAACAAGGGATCAGGATCTTGTGGTATCTGGACGACTGACTGGTGGTGGCAGAGACAGAAAAGTTATGCATCGCTCATGTCTACATTACGTTAAACCATCTCAAATCTCTAGGATTCAAGGTCAACTTAGTAAAAGTCAAACCCTTGTTCCCTCACGAGTATTTCAGTGGATAGGGCTGGTCGAGGACACAGCTTCTCTCACTCTGAGTCAGAGTGTGGACACTCGAAACAGATTTCGCAAAAAACTGTTTATGTTTCTCTACAGTCTGACTACGACACGGAGACTTTGGGAATCTCTAGTCGGTTCTCTCAACTGGGTTCAACTAACTGTGAAGTTGGGCCGGTTGAAAGTCGAACGTTTAATCTTGGAGGGCAACATATTTTTCCCACTATTACCGGCGGGAATATTATGGCCTATCCCAACGTTATTACATAGCTTACTAGCGGTTTGGGCGAAGAGAGAAATGTTGCACTCAGTCATGTCATCGACCTCTCCTCCGCCGTCGGTATGGGTGGACACGGATGCGTCAGGGACGATAGGTTGGGGCTTTTAGTCAAACCTCGGGCATCAGGGTCAAGGGTTTTGGTCCCGTTCAGAAACCTCCCACATAAATGTAAAAGGGTTATTAGTCCCCTTGTATTTCCTTCAAGTTCACGGCTCTACTTTACGGGAAAAGTCGGTGGCCTTGAAGTTGGAAAATCTCAAGGCAGTTCACTGCATTCAGAAACAAGGGTCAAGGGTGGAGTGGTCTTGCCACTGGCCTGGTAATCCAAAGGTCCCGGGTTCAAATCCCAATGTATCAATGGGAAGATATTATTGGGATGGAATTTGTGCTGCACCTAGTATCAGTGCATTACCACGAGCCCACCGAAACGTCAATAAAATACCCTCATTGTTCCCTGATTAAATAGCACTGTATGAATATTCCCATATTCAAAATATGCTATAGGGGTGCAATGCCTGGTGAGTTATCTGCTCAACAGGTGGCGTTGTGTGTGTGTAAGTGTGAGAGTCCGAGTGTAGGGGATGAGACAGTGAAGCACGGGAACGAGATGGCTTCAGAGATGGGGTCGTTTCGGGCCATGAGTGAGCACCGTGCCTCATGTGAAGGCAAGATGGCAGGTGCTCGTTGTACTCTACGTGCTTCACATGTCTCACTCCCTAGACTGGAACAAGACCTCACAGGCTTCACTGTTCATTGTAAAGCGGTGAATGTTAAGGCTCTCAGCCTATGCCCGAGAGGAAGTAAGTTGGAATATAGAAAAAAAAAAAAAAAAAAAAAATGAGGTCTCGAAAGTTGCTAGACGTGTCAGAAAAGATTTTTGTTCTAGACGACAAGCTGCACATTCATCTTTGTGCATCTTATCTCCCAGGCGTAGCAAACGTCTGGGCAGACGCTCTGTCTCGAAGACGAGAGCACAACAGTCGAGTGGGCACTCAAGCAGAACATTTTCGATCAAATGATGGCAGAGCCTTACCGTCCACGTGTGGATCTGTTTGCGTCAGAGGAGAATCACAAACCCCCTCGGTACCTCACACGCCGGACATTAACGCCGGCGGGGGAGCCCGATGCATTAGTGACGGATTGGAACATGTGGAGTTCCATTTATCTGTTTCCGCCGCCAGCCGCTTCTCTAATGTACCACGTAGTCAACAAACTACAGGATTATCGAGGCGTAGTCTCGTTACTCGCGCCCCTGTGGCCGGCGCAGTGGTGGTACCAACAATTGATAACGTGTTGCCCGAACCCGGTGTCGCTCCCGTCGGGTATTTATTAGTGGCCCCTCCATCATTGACGAACATGCCTATTACATAAGGCATCCTCTTCAAACACTAATCCGCCGTAGTTTGAATCTACCGCGCAGAGCATTTAAAAAACTGAGGAGCCTTCATCATGAGCGCACGCGACCTCACTCATGGCTTCAGTCATTATGAATTGGGTTCTCACTACGAAAAAACTTCGTAAAAAATAAAAACAAAAAGAAAATAAGAATAACTATCTAATAAGCTTTCCATCATATCGTGGATGTACTTGTGTGGATTTCTGACCAGACGCTGATTCAGGCGTCATTCCTCCTTCTCTGCTCTGCGCTCAGCCTGCCCGGACGTGTCTCCCCACGCTCCGCTGATTCCGCATTTGTTGCGTCCCTAGTGAGTTTTTTCTCATTTGTTTACTCCGGGATGTATCGAGTAAGGTTAGGATATGTGTAGCAGGAGTGTCCTGGGCTGGTTGCCCGCAGTGCAGTGTATTTTGGGTCGTGTGTTTGGGGCATCTATTTCGGATGTTCCCTCGTGGTCCTGTTGTGGACATGTGAACTTTTTCACAGTTAGTTAGCTTGTGTTGCAGGCGGCTTTCATTACGCGTTAGTTATTGCTGCCTTTTATCTTTCTGATGAGGTAAGCTTTGCTTACTGACGTTCCCTTTGTAATTTTCTTCACTTAGTGAAGTTTTTTCTGGGTCCCGAGTCAGTCTTCCCTTTGCCGGAAGTATTTGCTACAGTGGTGTGTTGGCGGTGGTTCCTGTTGTGATATTTCCAGTGTTTTGTGTATATTTCAACATTTATTATGCCGTCTACTTAGGCCTAGCCAGCCGCGCGTAGCTTTGCCACATGTACAAGTGTTATTGTTTATTATTTATAAATATGCCCTACTGTGTCATGTGTATCCGGGTTTTAGTTGTGTATTGGCTAATTCCTCGGACTATGTTTGTTCCTGGTTTAGTTGTGTATTGGTTAATTCCACGGATTATTGTGTGGACTTAGGTTAGTCGTGCGTGGCTTCCTTCATGTCCGTTGTACGTTCAGATGGTGTCTGATCGGGGTGGGTTTCCTTCCGGCGGGTTTTTTCTCGGTTTCACCATGAAAAAAAAAAAAAAAACCCGGCCGAGAGCCGTGTTGGGCCACACATGGTTTTAACACAGGCTGGTATCCCCGGCGATGAGGTGTCTGTGGCTCTCCAGGACTGCGTCTCTGTTGGTACCTGGTTTCAGGCACCATTTGATTCCCGGCGGAATGACTGTACCCATCTATAAAACGTTGTTCATGCGAACATACATTATGTAGTTTTTCTACCAGGTTTTACAAAAAACACATGAAAAACCTAGCTGTTGTTAAGGGCTTTCCTCCCCGGCGATCTTTTACAAAGAAGTGGGGACAGGAACTTATGGGGTTAACTTTTTGACATCTCACCCGGCGGGTGTACCTTGGTAGGGTGGGATGAACAACTAAGTCAATTAGTTCATTAACCAATCCATTTTAAGTGATACTATATGTATCGCCGCCTTTATACTTACGGCGATTGAAGGTTCAATTAGGGTTAACATCGTTTTTCACACCCGGGGGTGCTCCTAGGTGGAGGAAATAAGGAATTTACAATTCAATTTCGATTTAACCACTTAATTTAGTGATACAATTAGGTATCGCCGCCTTCAACCTTACGGCGATCTTTTTGTGACAATTCGTTAGAAATCAGATCTCGTGTCAGCCTGCCCTGTGTTATTCTACTAAAATATTTCAAGGGCCGGCGTCTTTATGGGGGGTTGTTTTTGTTCCAAAAATTGAATCTTAAGACAGTCACCACCAGAAAGACTATAATCGCCATGCTGGACAGTTATATTATGTCAGAGGGTATTCTTCACTTTCTTCAAAAGATTTGTTTAGATATTCTGAACCCCGCCGCGTAGCGAGCTGTGATCGTTGTGTCATTACATCTCGTTATCCGGTGGGTTATTAACACTTGTGTGCGAACATGTTGGGTTAACCTTATGAGCATTAATTCCTGGAAATTTTCTTTTTTTCCAGAGCTGGGCTCCGGCGGACCAATACAGACCCGGCGGTAGTTTTCCCCACCAGTCTCTGTCATGGCTACCTCAGCCCCAGTCTTTGCTTTATGCACTACCCCTGCTTGTGCCGGTATCCCTATTTTTGCGCATACCCGTTGCATAAGGTGTGTTAAATGTCTAGACCGTTCAAGGGGTCTCTGGGTAATGCGTAATTGTTCTTTTTGCTCCCAATTAGCTGTAAAGGTCCTTTGCGATAATGATAAGACCACGGCAGTAGCTTTAAGAGAAGTAAGGCAGCAGATGGCAGCCTACACTACGATTGTTGCGCATAAATCACTTCAATGTGACAACGTCCCTCTTTGGGATCGATTGCTATTTGAACACCCTCCCCCTAAACGTTCCTCTAGAGTCACGAGTTATAAGCCGGCGGAGACTGGTCAGGGTTCTGTATCTTCGGCTACTACACCGAAACGTCCAAGAGAGCCTACACCCCCGGCGTCCGCCTCATCGTCTCGGGAGAGATCTCGGTCTCGGTCACCTCTCAGACGCCAGTCTTCTAGTCTTGCCTCTTCACCAGCGAGTAAGAAGAGTAGGACGGAAAGTTCCACCAGTGGTCACGGCGAGGAATACTCCAAATCTAAGAGTAGTTCTCGGTCACACCGTAGCCATAAATCCTCCAAAATGGATTCCCATAAACGAAAGTCCTCCCTACATTCACCAGCTTCTAGTGCCTCTCATCGTACCTCTACCCCAGACAAAGTTTGTGTTAGGCCTCAAGGGTCCAGTGCGGTGCCTGTCCCTAAAGAGGATTTACCTATTAATATTCTAACCCTGAAATTGGAAAGTTCAGGGGGTTCAATAATTGAGAATGTTTCAGACTCCCAAGAGAGTGTAGGCCAGGGCCTCGGTGTTTGGCGGTTTGCTCAGCCAGGGTCTGACCACCCACGTCCGACTCAAACGAGTCACACAGTAGCTGATGTCCACAGGGACGCGGCGATCCCATCCTCTATTCCTGACTTATCTTGGCAACAAGGTACCCCAGCTTCGGCGGGGTCTTCTCAGGAGGATCAGGAGGAGAAAGACGAGGTTTCAATAATTTCGGAGATGGAAGGGCAAGAGTCAGGCTCAGGCTTAGACGCCGCGCAGGATATTAATGATTCACCTGTAAGTTCATCATCTAACCAATTTGTTACTGTGCAAGAAATTAATGGGCTACTTACTGATGCTTTATCTAAAATTTTTGGCCAACAACAGGAAACCCCCACTATGGACTTGGGGGCTCCCACGACAAGTTCTACGGTACGGCCTCTGATGACTTCGATTGCTTTTTCTAAGATCCCTAACCCACCCACTCTGTCACCATCAGTGGTTACTAAGCCTGCTACGGCGGCATTGACAACTTCAAATGTCAGGGTCATCACGGACGTCAATCCACCCCCTCTAGACAAGGCGCCTCTCAGAAAGGTGGCTATGCCATTGCTTTATGGACCAGACGAGTCATGGGTCCTTTTGACCCCCACTAACCCAGAGCTCGCCCAACCTACCTTGTCAGGGGAACTCCCGGTACCGCGTGAGTGGGTCATCCAGGGCAATAAATCAAAGAAATTAAGGGCCTTGGATAATTTGGGAAATGTACTAGACGTAAACATCAAGGCTATACCTAGTTATTATCACCAAGACTATTTTGTGTATGCTACTAAGCCAGCTTTACCCCCTGCCTCAGCTTCGAAACTATTTTCAGACTGGTCTAAGCTGGATGGGTTTAATGATATTAAGACTCTGTCAGCTCTCACTCCTGAACTTGATTTACAGACCGTCACAGACGAAGCAGCTAATCCAGTTTTGAAGGTGGGGCAGTTGGGTCCAGGACCTTGGGTAGATTGGGAGATAGAGGCTCAAAACTTTGCAACCACATTTACTTCTAAATCTTCCCACCAGATCCCTCAGGATACTCATTCTTGGTTCTCCATGCCGGTAGGTTCTGCCGGCGGAGTCCCAGCAGCCTTGTTTTCTTTCCTAGCTGCCCCTAAGATTAATCTTTGTGAGCTAAAAGACCCCTTCACTACCCCTACCCCTACTCACCTAGACAGAGAATTTAGGCTAAGGGGGAAAGCTTTTCGCCTGTTCTCTCAGTACATAGTGTCTCAACAGGTGGCTAAGTCTTTAGTGCGGTCCACTCAGGCAATCGCAGACGCGGATGCCAGAAGATCGGTTGAATTATCCCGGCGACTGCTCCTCCAGTCGTCAATCCAATCCTTGGGTGACATACCCAAGGCCTCAAGCCTTGCTTGAGGCGGTACGAGCCAGACAAGATCTCAGAATGTCTTTAGTTCGCAAGCTACCTGATCGCATTGCGAATCAGGTGATCATGTCACCAGTGCTTACTCCCTCTTTAATGTCCCCTGAAGTGTGGCGAACGGTGTTCAATATGGCACAGGCCGTTAAGCACAGTCCCACCCCTGCTAAGAAACCTGCATTTAACTTCCCCAAACCCAGGCCAACCGCTAAAGCTCAGCCAGGGGGATCTAAACCCTTTCTTCTGCCTAAGTCCTCCCACTCCCCCCAAGGTCAGTACAGGCATAGACAGAGTCGGTTTTCAGGTCAGAGAGGACGCGGCCAGCATAAGCCAGGTCAGGGCCAGTCTTCGGCCAACACCAGCCAGCCGGTAAAGCGTCCAGCACCACCAACCCCACCATCAAAAAACTAAAGTCTCTCTCACTCCCGGTGCCAACCTTAAGGCCGGAGGACCCGAGGGTAGTACAGCCGGCGAACCCTTGTCTGCTAACTGGGTCGTTCCGAACGTGTCACCAAGCATGGCCTTTAAACACTTGGGCACGGATGGTGGCACGCAAAGGCATCACTTGGCAGTGGCTCCGGCGACCTCGCTTACGTCAGCCGACAACGGCAAATTTTGTTTCTTTAGAGGTGGAGTCACTGGTCCAGGAAATGATTGCCAAGAATGTCATCATCCCGGTCCCCCCAAATTACCCTGTATTCACGTCCAAACTATTTTTGGTTCCCAAAAGGGACAGTGTTCAGATGAGGCCGGTCGTAGACCTGTCTTATCTGAACCTTCACATTCACAACGAATCTTTCAGAATGTTAACAGTACACCAAATCAGGCTAACACTTCCGCCGGGAGGTTGGATGTGTTCACTAGACCTGACAGACGCCTATTGGCACGTCTCGGTCAACAAAAGATTTCAAAGGTTTTTGGCCTTACGGATCAGGCACCAAAATTTTGTTTTTCAAAGGATGCCGTTCGGCTTGAACCTAGCACCTCGATTATTCACGAAATTAGTCCGGCAAGCCCTGATGCCATTGTTAAAACAGGGGATCAGAGTGTTGTGGTACCTAGAAGACTGGCTGGTGGTGGCAGAGACACAACACTTATGCATCAAACATGTCAATATTATTTTAAATCATGTCAAAACTCTAGGCTTCAAGGTAAATCTGGTAAAGTCAAACCTTGTTCCCTCACGAGTAATTCAGTGGATAGGGCTGGTCTGGGACACGGCCGCTCTCACTCTGAGTCAGAGTGTGGACAATCGCAACAGGTTTCGCAGGAAACTGTTCATGTTTCTTCACAGTCTGACTACGACGCGGAGGGTCTGGGAGTCTCTGGTAGGCTCTCTCAACTGGATTCAACTAACTGTCAAGTTGGGCCGGTTGAAAGTAAAACGATTAATATTGGAAGGCAACAAATATTTCCCACTCTTACCGGCGGGAAAATTATGGCCCATCCCGAAATTAATCCACACCTTGCTAGCGGTCTGGGCAAAGAGGGAAACGTTGCACTCAATAATGTCATGGACCTCTCCTCCACCAACGGTATGGGTAGACACAGATGCGTCAGACACAATAGGGTGGGGATTTCAGTCAAATCAGGGGCACCAGGGTCAGGGGCTTTGGTCCCACTTAGAAATCTCTCACATCAATGTCAAAGAATTACTAGTCCCCTTGTATTTCCTTCAGGCTCACGGGCCGGCGTTACAGGGCAAGTCGGTGGCCTTCAGAATGGACAATCTGAATGCAGTTCACTGTATTCAGAAACAAGGATCAACGAGGTCAAGGAGGTTGCTAAACGTGTCGGAAGAGATTTTTACTCTCGCCAACAGACTAGACATTTACCTTAACGCATCTTATCTCCCAGGCGTAGCGAACGTCTGGGCAGACGTTCTGTCCCGGAGACAGAGCACGACAGTAGAATGGGAGCTCAAGCAACCCATTTTCAACCTAATGATTGCAGAGCTCTCCCATCCACAAGTGGATCTTTTTGCGTCCGAGGAGACTCACAAACTCCCTCTATACCTGCCCCGCCGGGCGAAAACGCCGGCAGGGGGGCCAGACGCCCTAGAGACAGACTGGAACAGATGGAGCTCCATCTATCTGTTTCCGCCGCCAGATGCGTCACTAATGTGCCACGTAGTGAACAAACTACGAGATTATCGAGGCTTAGTCTCGCTAATCGCGCCCCTGTGGCCGGCGCAGTTGTGGTACCAGCAATTGAAAACGTGGTGCCCGGACCCGGTGTCGCTCCCGGTCGGGTATTTCCACTTAGACACGATTGGCAACCTAGCGACCTCGCTGACTTTTGCATTATGGACATTCAGGAGGCCAAGTGGCTAGCACCATACGGTAGAGATGTGACCAATAAATTAATCAATCAATATACTCAGTCTACGAAACGACAGTATCACTCACATTGGCAAGCCTTTACTTCCTGGATCATCAGAACGGAACAGAATGTGCCGTCAGTGGCTTTAGTTTTCAATTATTTAAATTATCTGTTTGAGCAGAAACATTTATCTGTGGTAACATTAAAAAATCACTTAACTGCGATTAGAGTGCCCTTTTTAGACCTGACAGGTCTCTCCATACCGGTGGCGGAGGAAACAGGTTTTATGAGAGCTTGTTTTAAACTTCGCCCACCTCCCCGTCAGCTCATGCCTACTTGGTCTCTCGACAAAGCTTTGTCTTTACTTCACTCTCGTCTGTACCAAAATACTGCAGACTTTGCATTACTCTTAAAAAAGGCGGTTTTCCTTATGGCTTTGGCCACCGGGAACAGAGTGTCTGAGCTGGCGGCGATGAGCAACACACCTAATTGCCTTAGGTTTGGCAGACTTAATGAATGTATTTACATTGCACCTTCCCCAGGTTTTGTAGCCAAGAATGAGCACAGTGCACACGTGTTTTCTGAGTTCACGGTGCCGGCGTTAAAAAGGGGAAAGGTGCATCATAATCTATGTCCAGTGCAAGCTCTAACCAAATATTTGAGAGTAGCTCCTCTTAACCCCCAAGGTGCTTTATGGGCAGCAAGTACGGGTAAACGCTTACTTAAACGACGATTAGCCTCTCTTCTGGTCGAAGTCATTAAAGAGAGTAATCCCGGCGTTGTGGGTAGGGCCCACGATTTACGCAAATGGGCAGCTTCTTTACGTTTCCTGAAAAAAATTTCAGTAGAAGATATCGCGTCCACTCAGTTGTGGGCGTCTAATCATACGTTTTTGTCTAGATACTTGTCAGTTGCTCTAGACAAACCTTCCTTACCATGTATAGCTTTAAGGCAGAGGGTCTAGGTGGCCCTGCAGTCACTTTTGTTTATTTTCACGAGAAGGGGGGGGGGGGTGCAGTCAGTTGACATAGGACACCCTAGACCCCGCCGGAGTATGAGAGCTGTGATACAATTTAAGGTTAATGTGATATGAAAATTTCTCAGCGAGAAATTGTGCTAGTACAATGTTAGTACAAAACAACGGTGTTGTTATAGTAGTTTTAGCTGCGAAAGCAATCTAATATTAGAACAGTGGAGATCCTTTGCAATTTATCTCCACGATTATTTTGGGGTTTATTATGTGCACATATAAACTTATAACTTGTTATTTTTGTCACCACTCGTTGAGTGGGGTGCCTTTGTACCTACAGATCTGTGTTCAGAATCTTCAGGGTTACCCATTTTTTTTTTGTCAGGCAGGCTTCTTTGAAGCACGCACCTGCCTGAACCCCTTTTTCTTGTATATTTTTGGCCTACGCCATATTTAAATATATTTTTCAAAAGTAAGAATACTATGTGGTTGTTTTTATTATCTGCTTTTATAGAGTTATGATATGATTACGAATGTCCCCCTCCAGTCTTAGAAATCAGGCATGTTCGTCAATGATGGAGGGGCCACTAATAAATTATAGGTTTGACTCCTGTAAGGAGATAAAGAAAACCTAATATTTAGTAGTGGCCCCGTAATCATTGACGACTGGGGCCCTCCCGACCGTCCCCTTCCCATTCGTTGATATATTAAGGATTTTGGTTTACTTTGATATGTCAGTGAAGGAGGAATGACGCCTGAATCAGCGTCTGGTCAGAAATCCACACAAGTACATCCACGATATGATGGAAAGCTTATTAGATAGTTATTCTTATTTTCTTTTTGTTTTTATTTTTTACGAAGTTTTTTCGTAGTGAGAACCCAATTCATAATGACTGAAGCCATGAGTGAGGTCGCGTGCGCTCATGATGAAGGCTCCTCAGTTTTTTAAATGCTCTGCGCGGTAGATTCAAACTACGGCGGATTAGTGTTTGAAGAGGATGCCTTATGTAATAGGCATGTTCGTCAATGATTACGGGGCCACTACTAAATATTAGGTTTTCTTTATCTCCTTACAGGAGTCAAACCTATAATTTCCACTTAGACAACATTGGCAACCTAAAGTCCTCGCTGACTTTTGCATTGTGGTCATTCAGGAGGCCAAGTGGCGAATGCCGTATGGTAGAAACGTGACAGATAAATTTATGAATCAGTACACACAATCTCCCAAGAGGCAATATCAATCTCATTGGCAGTCCTTTACTTCTTGGATTGTTAGAACAGAACTGACGGTACCTTCGGTGGCATTGATTTTTAATTCTTTAAACTATTTGTTTGAACAGCAACGTCTATCTGTAGTGACTCTAGATAATCACTTAACAGCTATCAGGGTGCCATTCTTTGACCTTACAGGTCTAACCATACCACAAGCGGAAGAAACAGGTTTCATGAGAGCATGCTTCAAACTCCGCCCACCTCCCCGAGTCACATTCTCTCTTGGTCGAGGTCTTTAAAGAGAGTAATCCCGGCGTTGTGGGTATAACCCACGATTTACGCAAGGGGGCAGCCTCTTTACGTTTCCTTAATAATCTTTCGGTTGAAGATATTAAGTCCACACAGTTGTGGGCCTCTAATCATACGTTTTTGACTCGATACCTTTCAGTAGCTCTAGACAAACCTTCCTTGCCATGTATAGCTTTAAGGCAGAGGGTCTAGGCAGCCCTTTTAGTAACTTTTTGTTTAATTTCAAGAAAAGGGGGGGGGGGGGGGGGGGGGGGGGGGGGGGGGGGGGGGGGGGGGGGGGGGGGGTGCAGTCAGTGTAACATAGGACACCCTAGACCCCGCCGGAGTATGTGTACGGAACATACGAGCTGTGATACTGTTTGTAGGTATTGTGATATAAAATTTCTCTGTAGTATTCATTACAGGAAATTGTGCTAAAGTCCAATAATAGTAATACAACAATTCTTGTTGTAAGTAGTTTTGGCTGTGAAGCAATAGATTTTTAAGAAATCTCAGTAGTTGCAACTACGACTTTTATTTTTGATGTAAGTACTTCTGCATAAGTACACGAGTTCAGTACTTCTGCGAAAGTACAAGAATTCATTTATGTTTGGTTATATTTTTAGGAATATATCCACTAGTTTAATGGGGTTTATATGTGCACATGTAAACTTATAAGTTTTTATTTTTCAACACTTACTTTAAGTGGGGTGCCTTCTTAACTAGCAGATCTGTGTACAGAGTCTCAGAGTTAACCCTTTTTCAAGCAGGCTTCTTCGAAGCACGCTCCTGCTTGTACCCCTTTTTGAATATTTAGGCTGTATAAAGTTTATGCACCCAAATATATATTTTTTTACAAAGTAAGAATACTATGTGGGTGTTTGATTATCTGCTTTTGCCAGAGTTATGATATGATTACGAATATCCCCCTCCAGTCTTAGATATCAGGAATAATCGTCAATGATGGAGGGGCCACTAATAAATTATAGGTTTGACTCCTGCAAGGAGATAAAGAAAACCTAATATTTAGTAGTGGCCCCGTAATCATTGACGACTGGGGCCCTCCCGACCATCCCTTTCCCATTCGTTGATGTATTAAGGACTTTGGTTTACTTGATATGTCAGTGAAGGAAGAATGACGCCCGAGTCAGCGTCTGGTCAAAGATACCACACAAGTACATCCACGATTATATGGAAAGCTTATGAATAGTTATTCTTATTTTGTTTTTGTTTTTTATTTGTTACGAAGTTTTTTCGTAGTGAGAATCCAATTTCATAATGACTGAACCATGAGTGAGGTTGCGTGCGCTCATGATGAAGGCTCCTCAATTTTTTATGCTCTGCGTGGTAGATTCAAACTACGGCGAATGAGTGTTTGAAGAGGGTGCCTTATGTAATAGGCATAATCGTCAATGATTACGGGGCCACTACTAAATATTAGGTTTTCTTTATCTCCTTGCAGGAGTCAAACCTATAATATGAGCCTATTCCCATTTGAAGGTCGTTGATGAAAACCAAAAACATGATTGGGGCCAACACCGATCCTTGAGGCACTCCGCTTTTTACCCTTTTCCACGAGGAGAACTTTCCTTTTATTACTGTTCGTATTTCCCTCCCAATTAAATAGTTTTCCATCCACTTTAATAATACTCCCTCAACCCACCCCACAGTCCTGAGCTTCCACAACAATCTCTTATGAGGCACCTTATCAAATGCCTTCTTGAAATCTAAGTAAATACAATCTACCCACCCCTCCCTCCCTTGTACAATGTCAATTACCCTATCATAGTAACTCAACAAATTTGTGGTACACGAATGACCTTTTCTGAACCCGAACTGCTTGCTTGAAATTATTTCCCTCTCCTCCAACATACCCACCCATCTTTTCTAATAATCTTTTCACAAAGCTTGCATATAACACTCGTTAAGGATACCGGTCGATAATTTAGCGGGTCTTCTTTATTTCCACTTTTATATATTGGAGTTATATTTGCTTGTTTCCATTCTAAGGGAAGTTCCCCCTTGTTTAATGAGTGTTGAACAATATTAAAAATAGGTCTCACTAGTTGTTCAGAACATTCTCTTAATACCCATCCAGCAATGTTATCTGGGCCCATAGATTTTCTCACGTCCAATTCTTCCAACAATGATTTTAGTTCATCCTTGTTGACTTCTATCGACTCTAGTCCCTGTATCTCGTTCAATTCCACCACAGGTTCTACATAGTCATCCTCCTCCACAAACACGGATGTTAATGTATCATTCATAATTTCACACATACCCACTGTGTCTTCATATAATTGACCCTCTACCCTAAGCTTTGTTATTTTGTCCTTTATTTTTGTTTTGCCGTTGATATAACTATAGAACAGTTTGGGTTCTTTATTACATTTGTTTACTATATCTTTTTCAAAGTTCTTTTTCTCCTCTCTTATAGTCTTGACATAGTTGTTTCTAGCATTCTTATACTCATTCCATTTTTCCTCAGTGTGTCCCCCTCACACTTTATTCCATGCAGAGTCCTTTTTGTTCTGGGCAATGTGACATCGCATGTTAAACCACTCTTTCTCCTTAGCCAGCTTTCTATCCTTAAATGTTGGTACATATTTATCTACCCCCTCCCTGTAAATATCTAGTAACATGGTGTATTTTACCTGAATATTCTGTTCTTGCTCAATAAATGACCAATCTATATTTGCAAAGTATCCTCGTAATGATTCATAATCCGCCTTACTATAATTTAGTCTATATTCCCTATGTTCCTCCTCTCTGCCTTCCAGAAATTCCACTGTCAATTCAAATTCAATCACAGCATGATCGCTTTTTCCCATGGGACTCAAATATGTTAGGTTCTTTATTTCTTGGGGGTCTTTGGTGAATAATAAGTCAAGTCTTGATGGTTCATCACCTCCTCTAAATCTTGTATTTTCCGTAACGTGTTGTGTTAGTAGATACCCCATTGTTAGTTCAAGAAATTTGCTACCCCAAGTATTTTCATTTGAATCCGCATCCAAACATTCCCAATGCACCTCCCCGCAATTAAAGTCCCCTGCAAGAATAAGCCTATTTTTCCTTTTACAAATAATTTCTAACATTCGCAAGGTTTCCAAAATTAATTAATTATATTCATCGTTGCTCCAAGATTTAGTCTTAGGAGGTAAATACATTGATACAATGTCTAATTTTGACCTATCATTGTCCTCAATTTCAACTGCTACCACTTCAGCAATGCTATCACCAAGTTTTAATTCTTTAGCAGTAATTTTATTATCTACCATGATCAACACTCCTCCTCCTGGCTTTCCTAACCTGTCTCTTCTCCATGTACTGTATCCTGCACAACTAATTATATTCGTGTCTACCTCCTGGTTAAGCTTAGTTTCAGTCAAACATACTATCCCGGGCCTCTCTCTCTTTACATATTCGTCAAACTAAATCTTTTTGGAAATTAACCCATCAATATTTGTATACATGAACTTAGCGTTACCAGTATTTTCCCTATTTTTCTCGTCCCTGCCCGTTCCTTTCTTTTTTGTACGTACCCCTCCCAATTTATTTCCTAGCTTGTCTCCTCTTCTCTTGTCTCCACCTGGACTGTTTCTCGCTCCGTTTCCACCTCCCCTCCCTTTGCCTCCACTTGGACTGTTTCTCTTTCTATTTCCACCTCCCCTTTCTCTGCCTTCTCCTCCGTCACCCGCACCATCTCCCTTTCCCTCCCTAATTCGTCCCTTCGCTTTATATACCATTTCTTGACTTTTCCCTCCCACACTCTCCAGAAAAACTTCTTTTCGTCTTCTTTCGTCCTTTCTCCATTCTTTTCATTTGCCTTGGTTTGCAATTCCTTTCTTATGTTTCGATCCTCAATACTCATGTCTTTTCTAATTGTAATTTTCTTAAACTTGCTGGTCAAGTTAAGTCTCCATGTTACGTTCATTATTGCATCCACTGTTACCCTAGACCTAAACTGCACTCTCATTGGCCTTGTGTTTCCCTTACTATATTTACCCATTCTCCTAACTTCTTCAATATCATCTCTCCAGTTGTTTCCTTCTTCATCGACATGCTTGATTAATGTTTTTACCTTGTTAATTTCTTCCTTATCCCTAGCTTTCCTCTCAATAATGTGCTCCTCTATATCCCCAAATACAATAATACACTTATTTCTATCTATTGTTTCACGCAGGACCTGTTCATTTCTCCTCATAGCTTTTACTACCACTGATTCTAGGTCTTTATTTTCCCTTTCTGATTGTTTCTTTTGTTCCTCCATGATTTCCTTCATTGCCACTTCTTTCACTCTTCCTCCTTCGTCATTAACCCATTTATTGTGTTTCTCCTTAATCTCCTCCACATGTGTTTTCATTTCCTTGGTTTGCCCTTTGTATTCTTCAAGTTGTAATCTTAAAGCTTCATTTTCGTCCCGGAGTTGCCCCATATGAGTTTGAATTTCTTTTAGGCTAGCCCGACTCAAATCTTGTCCAGGCTCGATGTCCCCAGCCTGAGCACCACATATTGAACATATAGTCTCAATCTGTGAACTAACACTCACCTTCCACTCCTGCATATCCTCCTTCCACCTTTTAATCTCATTCAGCTCACATACAATTTTCCCTAGAATGCCCCCACTCTCACCGACTTCAAATCCATCAAAGTCAGGCATATTTGTTTACATCCACTCTCATTCACTATCGCTTGAATTATTCTTATCACTCGAAATATCCTCACTTGATTTTAATCTCAAATTATTTTAATACTGCATTATAATACAGGCCAACACAAAATATCCTTATACTCAAGTTTAGGTGAGTTTATTTGACGAGCGCTGTAAACAGCTTGCTAGATCAGCTGATTTTCGGGAGCGTGGGTGTAGAGGTGTTGTCGGTGGTTCATCTGACTCTGACTATGTACGCGCAAACGAACGTACGCGCCGACAGCACAGTACGCATCCTCCGCGTAATTTGAGGGTTCACTGTACTTGATACCTAGATACTGTTACATGTACTGGTGCAGGCTCATAGAAAATGGAGCATGGCTAAGAGGAGAGCAGCTAGATTAAATGGGTAACTATAACTTCTTTCTCGCCTTCGCATTCTCTTCCTTCTTTAGGCATCTCGGAGTGTGTACAACGTGCCTAGTAGTGAATTGAGGTGCAACTCTAGAGATTATTAGTACTTCGCGTGAGTACCGATAAATCCACCCGCTGTGGTAGCGGCTGAGATCTTAAGCCCTACGTTGGATACTCCGAGACTGCTACCAAATAAGAGGTTTTCCTTATTTGGTTATAAGGGAGGTCGTCAAACCTCCCAATTAGTGGCCCCTCCATCATTGACGATATGCCTATTAGTATAATTTAGTCCCCTTTCAAGCACCCGCGGTCAGCTTGTTTGAAACACCCGCCGCAGGGGAAAGAGTCCTACATCATAAGTATAACGCTAATTCTCATATGGAATTGTCTTTATGATTGGGTATTCACTACGAAAAAACTTTGTAAATAATTTTTTTTTTTTTTTTTATATTAAGGCTTTCCAACTCGTGGATGTCTTTTGTGGATTCTACTCGAGACGCTGAACCAAGCGGCGCCATTCTCCCTTCCTTCCCCTGCGCGCATACTGTGTGGACGTGCCTCGCCAGTGCTCCGCTTTATTCATCGTTCGCTCAACTCAAG